>JAKZAO010000013.1:18835997-20035997 GCA_023053555.1 Branchinecta lindahli | reverse complement strand
TTTTAATAGTAAAAATGTTCAAGGGGTCTGGCGAAGACCGGATATCCATAAGTCCCAAATGTCTGGCTTGAATATTAAATTTGTGGGATACTATTGAAACCTTTGGTCTTGTTTTCTCCAAATGCTAAAACTAATGTATAATGTTTACAGCTAGGATTTCCTCATAACTCGTCTGATAGCCTTCAATCAGATTGGGTGGTTTGTATTTCATTATGCGATAGGGATCGTTAGGGATATCAAAACGGCGCTCTGATCATAAATGCTTTCGAAAAAATTTGCGTTCGGCCCCTTTCGTAGTAGTCAATATTTAGTGAAAGGGCGACTAAATAGAAAATCGCCTGCGGCGCTCAGGTTAGTTTTGTCTTGGGCACAGTGGTTTCAACCTGCTGCTGCCGCGGCTTCGCTGATAGGAAAGCTGAAATTGCGGAACTGCTCGCACTGCTGCTAAGAACGACCTTATGCTTTATCTTCTTAAAATCGGCGGTAATTTTTCACCCGTAGTGCTGTGTCTTAAATGCTACTAATCAGTGGGATTCTAGAGCCTGAGTGGGGGTAAATTAGCCAGTTGTATATTTTCAGTCCCTCCAGCCCCAAGCATGTTTGGAGCCCCCAAGCACTTGGAACCATAATGCTGTTGATTCGGACAAAAAATCTGGCTGACAATTGGAGGATTTAAGCCTTTACCTGCTATGAGGAACCCTGAGGAGCCACACAATTTATTCTCTTGTTCCCCAAGAACTTCACTATTACAGAAAAATTTCTGATTGGATCCTACAATCTAATTGAAATTTCATAAATCTTGTGATATTCTCGACTGTTTTCACTGCAAAATTATTATTTTCCTCATGTTTTTTTCAAACAAATATTCTTGACGACTAACTGTTCGCGATAATGAAGCATTGCCGTGTACCTAGCGGAAAGAGCCGGAATCGTGACCACAGCTGTCCCCGACGAAAACCGTTGATTGTTTGACACAGAATTTGAGTCATCGTTCGGGCGACGTTTCTCGTTCTTCCCGAGGCTCACTGGCGTGTTTAGGACACAAAAAAAGCATCTGGAACAAATCACGACACGAACAAATAACTCACGACTTTTGCACCGTTGCTCATGATTTTGAAAAGTCGAAGTGGAAACGCTGACTCACGAGTCGGACGGCGCCAGTGTTGCCAGATTGGGCGCAATTGCGCCATTTGGGCGCATTTTGAAATTCCTTGGCGCATATTTTTTTCAGAAATGCGCCTGCGCACTTTTGGGCGTAATTCTAAAATTCAACCGGCGCATTTGGGCGCATTTCCATTTTCCCGTTACAAGAACGTGAAAACGCAATTTCTCACTTCCTTCCTTGTTTTTATTTTCTCACAGCACCATTTCGTCATTTAAATGACGTGTAATGCCGCTAGTAGCGCGGAATCGTAGAATTTTGAGGGCCTTATAGTTCATCTGAAACCCCTCTGTCATTCTGACTCTTCAACAACGACCTTGCCCCCGACTTTCGCGGCAATAATAGCCCACAATCGAAGTATCACTGTATTTTCTACCAGATTCCCGTACGCCTCAGATTGAAAAAATATTTGTCTCACCAATTGAGAATGTGCTCAAAGAAAAATGGAATCCAGGATCAGGCAAAAAGTGTCGGTAGCCAAGCCCGACCTTGGAACAAGGAGATTATCTCTTTTCAAACAGTAAAAAATGCGCCCAATTGGGCGCATTTTTGCCAAAAAAAATTCGGCCTTGCGGCCGAAAGTGGAATTTCCTCAAAATTGCGCCGTTGGGCGCAATTTTGCTAAGGGGCTGCGCAATTTCACAAAAAGGATCTGGCAACACTGGACGGCGCGAGGAATTCAAAATTGCGTGACAGCGTGAGCATTTGAAGGAAGGAAGGTGTAAGAAAACTCTTGGTTCTAATTTCCTGCTTCAGCCAAAGACCAGCAGCCTCTAGTGTTGCGATGGATTGTACCAAATTCAATATTTTTTGTCTGACCAGTACAGTAGAGGTATGCTTATGACCTTATGTGAACAGCTACTTTAATGTGAACACTGCAGTTTTGGGCTAAATGGTAGACTGGAGATACAAAATATCTGTACAGGTGTCTTCAGCTGCCCTTCTTACCTACTATGGCTAACTGGTAGTTAGCTTTAGACACAGCAAGTGGATGGAAATGGCAAAGTCCGAAGTCAACAAACGTTCACATAAGCATACCTCTACTGTACATCTCTACAGCTTCTTTGAAAGTCATAAAATCAGTACAATTATGTTGCACTGGTACAAATTCAGTGCATTTGCTCTTAACCTAAGAAAAAGAACTTGACTTGGCATATTAACTTCGGTGATTTACCTAGAGCTCTAACTCGAAAGAAGCATTTCTTTGTCTGTAGTTCGAGGATCCAGTCGAATTCCTTCGCGAACCGACTGCTTTTCCTTTCTGGTACATTTTGTTTGACTTTCCAGCTCCTAGTAACATAGGTTTGGCAGAACTACTTTACCTTGATAGGCACATTTTGGTCATGAGCACTGCTTCCTGCCAAGCTCTATCACAGAAGACACAAAGTTGCAGAAAAAGGAGGATAGAAAAGAAAACAGGAGGAGAGAGAAAAATAGGCGAAAATAAAGATATTTCATAGATTAGTAGTTTACGGCAAAAGAAAGGACATTTTTTTGACATGTGGTATATTTTTTCCCGAAAAGTTAATTTTTAGGCCTAGCCAGTGTCTAGTGCAATTAAAAAAATCAGTATCGCAGCACTGGTAGCCTCAGTGCCTTACCTTTAGGCTGGTGCTAGGGGGCTAGGGCTAACAAGTCAGGGACACAAAATCAGGCTATGGTTGCTATCCATATTGCCTTGTTCATTATGATCCAGGTATGACTTGCTATGTTACACCGTCCAGACACCATCATAGTCTATGCTACCTAAATTATGCTCAAATGTAACCATAGAGTGGCTCGACCAAAAAATCGTGTGTGGTAATGTAACGTGCTGACATTTTTGTGTTTTTGAATCCATAGATGGCCTAGGGTGCACAAAAAGAAAAAGATAGCAGTGAGTAGCCTACATCTTGCGGCAATGTTCACTTTAACAAACCCGGCCACTAATCTTCCCAAATTTTTTATATTTTGGCCAGCTAGGTGAGATTTTGGCTTAAGTGATTTTTTTTTTTCAATATTGTAATCACAGTCAAAGGACAGTATGAATCTAGCTGGTCAACACATTTCTGTGCTGATTTGTATCAATTTTACCCAATATGAGGCAAAAGGATTTAAAGTCAGCTGAAAAAGCTTTGGCTAGATTTAGTAAGGGTAGGCCTATTTATTATTATTATTATGTTTAGGGTAGGCCACAAATTTGCCTCAAATGGCCCATTGTCTCAATCCTCCAATTTACAATTTATGGTACACCATAACTCTAAATACAAAACCACCACTCTGAACACAATTGATGAAAACACCACTCTTTTATTGGGGATTCTCCCTCAAAGTTCTTAATTGCTTTGCAGGGTCTTCCTGCATCTTTCGACAATTTTCTTGGCTGTTTTGCTGGATTCAAGCTCAAACTTATCAATAAACTGACTCTTCATTGATGACAAGAGTCAGGAGCAGGTGTCTCAGATTCTCAATTTCAAATCCAGACCGGATCTGATAACTGGTGGGGGGAGCTGGAAGGGGCACCGGAAATCTTGTGATATGTTCAGAGTCTATCGGTTGGGATGGAATTTTGTGGGAAGAACAAGGATAAACCCTAGATACAATATTGATAAAACAGGATCTGATCATGTCACTGTTGGGGAAGTGGAAGGGGGTTTCTGATCACAGGTTAGAGTACTTCCAGATGTGCTAAGATGGTGAGACTTGGCATGCATATTAGGGCCCTGTCGAGAATGACTTGGAAATAGTTCCTTCCCCAATCTGTCATCGTGGAGAGGAGGGATGGGGAATTCGGAATCTAGTGAGATGCATAACTTTGGAACGGGTAATTGGATGATTTGACAAGGGTCAAGAACAAGTGTCTCAAATGATGAATTTCAAGTCCGGACCGGATCTGATAACTGACGTGGGGAGCTCGAGGAGGGAGATCGGAAATCTCGTCAAACGGTTAGAGTCGAGGGATCTGGATGGAACTCGGTGGGGAGAACAAGCATAAACCCTAGATACATTATTGATAGAACAGGATCGGACAGGGCATTGTAGGTGGAGTTGGAGGGAGTTTTCTGGAATTCTGGTGATCATGACTTCCAGGTCATCTAGGACAATGGAACTGGGCAGTCATATCAGGGACCGGACTTGGAAATAGTCAATTGCACGATTCGATCATCGTGGGGGATGGAGGGATGGGAATACCGAATCTCGTGGCATACATAATTTTCAAATGGGTTGGTTATCGGGTGTGAATAAAATTTGACAAGTGGCAAGAGCTAATGTCTCTGATGTACCATTTCAGGTCCGCACGAATTTCAAAAACTGTGTGGGGTTTGGAGAGGAGGCACCGGAAATCTCCTGAAAACCCTTCAAACTACTTTGGCAGATCCAGCTCGGGCATAGAATTATCACAGCTAGAGTATTTTCTCTTACCGTCGATTAAGTCGTATGCGAATCGGTGCATTTCCGTCAAAAACCATAGTAGCTACGACGCTACTTCTATTCTGAAACAGTAGTCAACGAGGGGAATAACCTTTCCAGATTTACTAGGTCAACCCCATCTTCTGATGAAAGGAATCCAGGGAGCGAGATTCGACCTTGGGAACTGCAAACCTTATCTGATAAACATGATAACTGTTCGTACAAGTGCCATATGGGTTTTCAGCTCTTGTTAGCCATTGTTTGAGTCAAATTACTTCCACACATTCTACAAAAGAACAAATTGAGGGCTGGCATAGAGTCTGGGCTACAGATTTGCGTGCCATGATGATTTAGAATTTTAGACTCAAGTTTAAGGTATCACTAGGCTATTTAATCAAATACTTAATTTTGATCTCTTCTTTACCACAGATACCCGTGTCTTTGCAAACAATGAGGAAGTATTATCGACTAATCTTGACTCTCACAGCCATCATTAGTGTGTGCTGCTTTGCATTCTACAAGAAACAGTATGATGAGCTCTCTGACATATTTCAATCAATGGGCTTTTATGCTACACCTAACTCAGGACTCAAAATCGAACAGGAACATCACAGTCCTGAAGCCTTCTTTTTATGGAAACGTGTTGGAAACTTACACGTTAAAAATGGATATATGGTTGAAGACCAGATACTTCTCATAGGCCTGACAAGTGGCCTTATGTCAACAGTAACTTGTGACGTGAATGGAAGAAACACCACAACTATGAATGTAGAAATTGGTTATGACTTCTTGAGTCTGAAAAGCAGTCTAGACGATTTCAGGGTTGTATTAGTGAAATGTGGACCACTAAAAACACCGCAAGAGATTGTTAGTGTTAGATTGACAGACAGGGACAGTCATGATTCAGTCGTAATACCCGTTGCCACGGCTGAATTCACCTATGTTCATAATCGCATTGCAATCTGCTTGAAAAACGAAATTTCAGCCCATTTGACAGCTGACCGGAACTCTGCTATAGAATTCTTGGCATACCATGCTGCTATTGGCGTCAAAGATTTGTACTGGTACACAAGTGGGATCACCCAGGAAATGATGCATACTGTGTCAGGACTTCAGCGATTATTGGATCTGTCAGTCCATTTTGTTCCCTGGAACATCCCTACAAATGATGACACATTAAATCATTTGGTAGTCCAGCTAGACTGCATGATGCAGAGCGTAGCATCTGCACAGTGGTCAGTGTTACTTCATTTAGACGAGATTTTGCACTACTCCATCGAATCCACCTTAAATAGTATCTTAAAGGATAAAAGTGAATCATTTGGCGTTTCAGTTCTGAAAAGCTTGTGTAATAAAAACTTAACTCACTTAGAAACAACAAAAATTATCTATCACTTGGATGGAGGCAGGGATCTTCGAAACTTAATCGAGGCAAAACCTGCCGCTTCTGTGCAGCCATCAGATCTCAGTGTTGTAGTTATCGAAAGCTGCAATGAAGGTGTCTTCCAGCATAGTTTCTGGAATACAGACGCTAATCTAAATAGCATTGCTGGATACTTCATGTCCGAGTACTACCAAGCAGTCAGAAAATGGCAATAAGAGAAACTCGTCTTTGGCATCAAAGGCACAGCCTGATAATCGTTTATTTACGATTATGCACTCTGTAATCCTTTCTGTGATATATAGTAGTAAAGTGTCTGATCTCGTATTTTTGAATTTGTCGTATCTTGCCGGGTTACAGACATGAGTCTCTTACACTTGTCTTCTAAGGGTACAGTAGCAGTAGTTGTATGTATCTTTTGTAGTTTCAACTGAATAGAACAAGTAGACCCCACAGAGCTACAAAAAGCACTTTTTAATGGTCCAGCTTTGAAACTGCATTGTACCGACATCTCACTATATTTACCAGAACTTATCACATCTCCCACCTGGTTCGTAATTACCACAGGTATAAGAAACTCACTGGCAATCTGCTGCAAGAATGCTTTAATCCTTAGTAGATGTAATTTTAACTCAGTAAACTTGTCAAAGTAGAACCTTGAGGCTCCTGCAATACTGTCCAAAACCAACATCCTGGGTGCAAAGGGGTACTGACGAAGAACAATCCTTAACAAGACCTGCTCTAAGGCTTTTGGAGAACTCGCATACAAGTAGTTGATCTTTGCAAGCAAGTTACTATCACTCACTTCGTTTGTCATCTGCAGCAACCGCTCAGGCCGGAATTTCCCTTCAGTATCAATATAAATAACATTTTCGCTGGAGTCACATGCAGATGCTGCACTAGCAGATATCTGCATGCAAAGCTGTGTTTTACCTGCTCCAGCTTCTCCAAAAACTTCTGTAACATGACAAGGTATAAGCACCTGTTCCATAAAACAACTCATGCGCTGGTCAAAATATGTAGCAAAGTTAGTTGACTTCTGTTGTGAAAGGACTTCCCTCAGGCTTCTGACACTTGGGACCACTTGCATTTCCTACAAGATTATGATGCCCTGAAAGAACGAATACATCAATACTACTAGCAACCTGCTGCATTTCGTTACACAATGTCATCCATTGATAGTGGGACCCCCCGACCGTTGTCGGATGTGGTTCGGACACACAAATGGTATATCTCGGGTATCTGCTCCTGCCACCCATTGAGTTTCACTCCAACCGGACCACACATCCGCAACATACCGATAGCGGATAAAAACTACAATCTCTTAACGGCAAAGGCTGCAGGTTCAGTAAAAAAAAATAGTCACTAATAATGACATTTTCACTACCAAAATCATCCCGACAAATTCCCTCGATTAATGGGGATTCCCTCCTTTAAAGTGTAACCGAATATTTTTTTTTTTGGTACCAATCAATTCTAGCATTGAAATATGAATCATAGATTGCTGTCATACAGTAGAGGTATGCTTATGTGACCGTCTGCTAACAGGCGAACGATCGCCAAAGAAACAAGACAAAAGGTTTCGATGGGATCCCAGAAATTTAATATTTGATCCAGACAATTAAATCTTTCACTATTAAAATTTAAAAACAGATGAAGGCTTATAGTGGTGGTTGAAACCACCTTCGAAACTCATAAAAATAATCCTTTTTAATTGATTTTAACGTGTTATCTGTGTCTTTTTAGTAGTGTTTGCTATTAGGACCGATCCGCAGGGAAGACCCCCTCCGAATTTAATTCCTGGATACGGACCTGGCCTATAGTCTGTGTCAAAAGAGGACCCCTGCGTAAAATTGAACTGAATTACCCCTCGACTTATCCGCCTTTCATTGTTTGTTACTAGCTTGTCAAACATATTTTTTACTCCGAGGGGCTACCCACTCCCCGGCAACTGCTGTACACCCTTTATCGGCACCAGCCGAAATAGGCGGTGCTGGCACCGGTACCGATAATAATTAGGCGATTCATCTTTCAAACGCTTCTAAAAATGCTTATTTTGACATTTTAACACGTGACAACTGGTGCCGGAACCGACCGGGCGTCGCGGCATCGGGCACTTGCTGTACACTAAGAGCGTGTTTCACCCCGTCTACCAATAGTAACTATTTCCATTCCACGCTAACCGTTCCAACCTTCTCAAAATAATAACTAATAGTAACTATTTGCATACCACGCTCGGGAGCGTAGTAACTACGCACCTCTGTAACGTGATTGGTCCAATCAGCTCGCGGCCTGACATTTGACCGAAAAAAGAAAAAAGCGTTCCAGCCTAGCGTAGTAACTACGGTAAGTAGGGTGGAACACGAACACGCTCTAAAATCAAGAGTGGACAACCCCTCGTTTTACTCTTAATTCGGAATCCCTTTCTTTGCTACTAAATATTAAATGACGGGCTACAGAATCTATCAACGAACTCGACTTGTCCCTTGACCCAAAGAATCGTCGCAACAACATGTCTTCTTAATCGACTTCGAAAACAACTTTCGAGCTTCAACCAAGTTTCAAGTTTCGGCTGTATCATTTGTCGGCAACAAAACTAAGTTTTCGTTCCCCTTCGGATCGTTACCCCTTAAACGACTATCTCAATAGCTTCTTGCACGAGCCGCAACAAAGGGCTTACCGACGTAACGTCCCCATGACAAAACGTCCCCTGGCGAAGCGTCCCCGTCGAAACGTCCTCATGACAAAACGTCCCCGTGACAAAACGTCCCCATGACAAAACGTCCCCGTGTCAAAACGTCCCCGTGTCAAAACGTCCCCGTGTCAAATCGTCCCCGTGACAAAACGTCCCCATGACAAAACGTCCCCGTGGCGAAACGTCCCCAGGTATAGATTTTTAAGTTCGTCTCGATCTTCAGGTGCATGATCGAGGAAAAACAACTTCACAGTGTGCACTACAGATATGGAACATTCCTTATAAGCAGGAAAGATCGGACATAGGACCGGTCGCTTCATAAATGTATAGTATCCAGTAAAAACTGATTGTCCTATCTCATCCCTTTTCAGTTAAACTTTAAAGTCTTAAGCTAGGTGCCCACAGAACGCGAATCTTTTCCGCCACGCGGCGCGAAATAAATTCGACTTGGAGTTGAAACGGCGGGACGCGAATTTTTTCCGCTCGCGACGTCAAATTCGCCCAGGCGAACGCGAATTCGCGTTCTGTGGGCACTTAGACTTACTCCGTTGCGCCGGCCGGTAAGTGCCTTCCAAACCTAGAATTCTGGATCAGTGTCATTGGAGAATCCGTGCATGCAGATGTACCTATTTACTTGTAGGTCAAGAGTGCCCCCAAAATCTGCAATGTCTCATAGCCGACCGAGTCCCGTCCCTTCTGAGACAATAAAGAGAAAAGCTAAACAAGTCCTAGTTTGCTTACCTTCTTGAAACAAATTTATAGGCGGATTTGGATCATTGGGCTTTGCTTTTTGAGTTGGTAACAGCCTGTAGCTCATTTTGTAGCAGTCGCCAAGTGATTAATAAACCCTGAATTGCTCGGGATAACATTTATATACCTAGGCGATTTTAATCCCTTATTCCCATGCCGTGGTCTTACATTATTCCGCTTTGAGATAATGCCGGTCTGATGTGAATCTATAGCCGGGGACGTTTCGCCATCGGGACGTTTCGTCAGGGGACGTTTTGAGTGGGGACGTTTTGTCGTGGGGACGTTTTGTCACGGGGACGTTTTGTCATGGGGACGTTTTGTCATGGGGACGTTTTGTCATGGGGACGTTTCGACGGGGACGTTTCGACAGGGGACGTTTCGAATGGGGACGTTATGTCGACAACCCCAACAAAGAGCCACTACGTCACGACGCAGAGTTCTCACTTCCGGGGGTAGAGGGGTCACGTGTTTTTTTTTTAAACTGGTCGACTAATTTTCATTAAATTGTTCACCTGACAGTTGTCGGATACATTCTGCCATTGGGCTCTAAAAGTTCAAGCCGAATTCTTGGATTCCGCGCGATCTACTTGCCCGGCCAGAAAATATTTTCATATTCATTTTCAGCATGTCTCCTTACCCCTAAATCGACTATCTCATTAGCTTTCGAACATATTTTTTGTCGTCCCTTAATTTGAAACCCCTCCCCCACCCCTAACTGGAGGGCTACAGAGCCCATCTACGAACTCGACTTTTCCCTTGAGCCAAAGGATCCTCCCACCAAGTTTCATCAAAATATCTCATTCCCTTCGAGAGTTATAATGCTTATAGACGGACAGACAAAAGGACAACTTTTGAGATGTCATAGGTATCCCTCCACTTACGTTTTGGGATCCCCAAAAACTAAAACCCAAACCAGCATTTTTCACTATAAAATATGTCTTTGTCACTTTTGAATATTTTGCTGATGTAGAGCTTATAGTGACTCAACCGCCACCTAGTTGAATACTTCGTCAGGAGGAAGGCACCTTCAATGGAGAAGATGGCGGTTCGAACCTGCAGATGCCTAAAACAGAAGAAGGAGCTTGTCTGTAAAGACACAGGAAGTGCATGAAAATGGCAAAGTCCACTGTCAACAAACGTTCACATAAGCATACCTCTACCAGGGGCGTCCCGACACCTTCCTGATGGGGGGGGGGGGGGCAATTTTACCGGAATTTTTTGAGATTTTACCGGAATTTCTACGTTGTGAATATCTCTGCAGAAACTCTATAATACTGTTGTTGTCGGACGTCGATTATGTGGCACAAACGACGATAAACAACAAGACCAAAGTTTTCGATGGGATCCCAAAATTTAATATTTGATCCAGACAATTGGGTCTTGTCTTCGCTAGATCCAGTCTTCGCCAGGCTAATCATCTGAGAAAACCAAGTTCAGATATACCTCTATCAGTCATATCTATTTTGACGATAGTGATCGAAACTTCCTGCTTTACTTCTGCCAAATTTCCGGTTTCGGCCGAGTTTCGAGCGAACTACTTCTCCAGCAAAAAAAGAAAGTTCAGATACGAATCCAGCGCATCTCCTTATCTTTATAAAGAACATCTAATCAACTTCAAATAAAAATTTAACTTATAAAAAAAATCCGGTTTCAACCGGATTCCGGACGAACTATATGTCCGGGTAAAAAATGATTGTCATATACAGATTCAGCGTCTCTAATTACACATCTGTTATCTAATCAACTTCAAATAAAACTTTGTTTTTAACAAATTTTCCGGTTTTGGCCGGATTCCGGGCGAACAAGTTGCCCGGGTAGAAAATGCTTTTCACATACCTGTTCAGCATGTCTTCTTACCCCTAAATCGAAGATCTAATCAACTTCAAATAAAACTTTTACTTTTAACAAACTTTCTGGTTTTGGCCGGATTCCGGGTGAACTACTTGTCCGGCGAGAAAATGGTTTTCACCATCGTGTTCAGCATGTCTTCTTACCCCATAATCGACTATCACATTAGCTGTTTACAAATATCTTATTTGCCCCTTAATTTAAACCCCCACCCCTAAACGTACGACTACAGAGCCCATCTATGAACTTGACCTTACTCTTGACCCTAAGAATCCTCACACCAAGTATCATCAAAATATCTCATTCCCTTCGAGAGTTATCGTGCTTACAGACGGACAGACGGACGGAGAGACATACAACTTTTGCGATGTCACAGGTATCCCTCCACTTACGTTTTGGGATCCCAAAAATAGGCTCGAAAAAGTTTAACTGAAAAGGCAGCTTATTTTTGGGATCCCAAAACGTAATAATAATAATAATAATTTATTTGTGACCCACTATACAAGAAAAGAAGCGGAGTAACTTAAGAAAAAAGAAAAAGAACGTAAATTACAAAACAACAACAACACGAAATCAAACAACTCAAAACTCAGCGCGCTGTCGCTACCCGGATGAGCGGATGGTTAACACCCAACGTGGCAAAAAAGTTCTCCTGAAGGCGGCTACTTTGTTTTAGAAAACAACTAATAATATCAGGAGCACCAAAAACTCTCATGATCTTTCTGTTGCTGTATCTGCGAGGTAGATACAGTAAAAACTTACAATACCGAAAGTACATAACTCGTATATCACTGATATCACCTGGGCCTAACAGAATATAAAGGCCGGCTGCAAACAAAACAGAGTGATCGCAAAAGCAAGAATATAGCTTTGCCAAAGCTTTTCTATTGTACCTTCCTCTGTTCGCAACAATTTTCACATACCCTAATTTTAGCTTCTCTTTTATATCCTTCAGCACCCGTAACCGGAATGAAGTAAGCGATTTACAAACGTTGATCCCTAGCCATCGGAAAGACTCAACATTATTTATGGAAAATAAACCGCAATCAAGCGAAGTCGCCCGAGATTTTGAATTGAAAACCAAATAATCGCATTTATCAGTGTTGAGGCTTAGACCAATTTCTTTATAAAGCCGCGAAACCAGTAGCACAGACTTCGTTAATGAAAACTTTGACCGGCTAACTAGCAAAAGATCGTCAGCATATGCAATATATGAAACATTTGACAACCCTGAAGAATACGAAAGCGGGATCCTATTAAGCACATTCAATAAACAAGCTTAAAAAATATGAGGAGAAAGCACGCCCCCCCGACGGACTCCAGACCTAACTGGAATATTACCAAAAACACGCGAACCCTGCCTCAACTGAACAAACGAATTCTGGTACCAAAAACGCAACACATGAATAACCGAACTATTTACACCCAACTGTGCCAGAGAAAACCATGCCTGAGGGTGACAAACGGTGTCGAAAGCTTTCGATAGGTCTAACGCGCAAAAATGGATTTCCGTTTTTAGTCGGTGAGCTTCTTGTAATACGGCTCCGAGGATTCGGTGTGCATGCTGGCAACCGACACGCGACTTAAAACCAAACTGATTGGCCTCATAATCAACTTCATCTTGTATAAAGGGAAGCAATACATATTCAAATAGTTTGCTAAAATTGCATGCTACCGTGATGGGGCGGTATGACCCACAATTAAGCGGATCCTTCCCTCGCTTTAGAACAGAAGTGACGGTGCCACGCAACAAGATCAAAGATTTCGATGGGATCCCAAAAATTTAATATTTGACTCAGACAACTACGTCCTGACTACGTCTTGTCTACGCCAGGTCCAGTCTTCGCCAGGCTAATCATCTGAGAAAATTAATTTCAGATATACCTGTATAAGCCATATTTATTTTGACGATACTGGTCGAAACTACCTGCTTTACTTCTGCCGAATTTCCGTTTTCGGCCGAATTCCGAGCGAACTACTTGTCCAGCCAAAAAAAGATAGTTCAGAAACGAATTCAGCGCATCTCCTTATCCCTATAAAGAACGTCTAATCAACTTCAAATAAAACTTTAACTTATAAAAAAAATCCGGTTTCAACCGGATTCCGGACGAAGTATATGTCAGGGTAAAAAACGATTGTCATATACAGATTCAGCGTCTCTTCTCACCCTTGAATCTATCATCTAATCAACTTCAAATACAAATTTTACTTTTAACAAATTTTCCGGTTTCGGCCAGATTCCGGGCGAACTACTTGTCCGGCGAGAAAATGGTTTTCACCATCGTGTTCAGCATGTCTTCTTACCCCTAAACTTAACATCTAATCAACGTCAAATAAAACTTTTGCTTTTAACAAATTTTCCGGTTTCGGCCGGATTCCGGGCTAACTACTAGTCCGTCGAGAAAATGGTTTTCACCATCGTGTTCAGCATGTCTTCTTACCCCTAAATCGAACGTCTAATCAACTTCAAATAAAACTTTTGCTTTGAACAAATTTTCCGGTTTCGGCCGGATTCCGGGCTAACTACATGTCCGGTCAAAAAATGGTTTTCACCATCGTGTTCAGCATGTCTTCTTACCCCTAAATCGAACATCTAATTAACTTCAAATAAAACTTTTACTTTTAAGAAACTTTCCGGTTTTGGCCGGATTCCGGGCGAACTACTTGTCCGGCGAGAAAATGGTTTTCACTATCGTGTTCAGCATGTCTTCTTACCCCATAATCGACTATCACATTAGCTGTTTCAAAATATTTTGTTTGTCCCTTAATTTAAACCCCCTCCCCCACCCCTAAATGTAGGGCTACAGTGCCCATCTACGAACTTGACCTTACTCTTGACCCAAAGAATCCTCACATCAAGTTTCATCAAAATATCTCATTCCCTTCGAGAGTTATCGTGCTTACAGACAGACAGACGGACGGACGGACGGACGGACGGACGGACAGACGGACAACTTTTGCGATGTCATAGGTATCCGTCACTAACGTTTTGGGATCCCAAAAACGAATCAGGCACTAGCGAACTACTAATACACACTTGAAAAAGCAATTGCAAATGGCCAATCAATTCAGGTGAATCAACTCTCAAATGACTAACGCAAATACCGTCCAGATCCACAGACTTAGATTTTAGCCGTTTAATACTTTTAACAACAGACTCGGTACTAATAGGGATTATATCCTTCTGGCATACATTACCCGGTATTACTGAATCAAGCAGCCTAGAAAACCGAGTATGAACCGCATAATTCACTGTACTGAATATTTTGGAGTAATGATTGAGCCAAGAATCACCGGGAATTAAACTAGACGAAGGAGCCGAGCCAAGCTTACTAGAATTCACCACATCGCTCCATTGCCGAGGACACTTCGGAAAGTCTTTACCTTTATAACGGACGCTTCGCAAGTAAGTTTTAAACTCAGACTTAGTTTTTCTTTTAATATTAAACACATGACCAGAAGACGGTCGCCCACAAGCATTCCATATCCGCAGCCACATTTTTGCCCGGTTCTTAATAGTTTTTGGGATCCCAAAACGTAAGTGGAGGGATACCTATGACATCGCAAAAGTTGTCCGTCCGTCCGTCCGCCTGTCCGTCCGTCCGTCTGTCCGTCTGTAAGCACGATAACTCTCGAAGGGAATGAGATATTTTGATGAAACTTGGTGTGAGCAATCTTTGGGTCAAGAGTAAGGTCGAGTTCGTAGATGGGCCCTGTAGCTTTACATTTAGGGATGGGGGAGGGGGTTTAAATTAAGGGACAAGCAAAGTTTTTTTAAACAGCTAATGTGATAGTCGATTATGGGGTAAGAAGACACGCTGAACACGAATATGAAAACCATTTTCTCGCCGGACAAGTAGTTCGTCCGGAATCCGGCCAAAACCGGAAAGTTTGTTAAAAGTAGAAGTCTTATTTGAAGTTAATTAGATGTTCGATATAGGGGTAAGAAAGCACCCTGAACAAGAATATGAAAACCGTTTTCTCGCCGGACAAGTAGTTCGTCCGGAATCCGGCCAAAACCGGAAAGTTTGTTAGAAGTTAAAGTTTCATCTGAAGTTGATTAGATGTTTGATGTAGGGGTAAGAAGGCATGCTGAACAAGAATACGAAAACCGTTTTATCGCCGGACAAATAGTTCGCCCGGAATCCGGCCAAAACCGGAAAATTTGTTAAAAGTTAAATTTTTATTTCAAGTTGATTAGATGTTGGATATAGGGGTAAGGAGATACGGTGAATCCGTTTTTGAGCTTTAGTTTTTCGCCTGACAAGTAGTTCTTGAATTTCGCCAGAACCACAAAATTCACAGAAGTAAGCTAGGATCGTTTCGATCGGCTTATAGAGGTAAACGCACATGCTGAATCCATAACTGAGCTTGGATTTCTTAATGATTAGCTGTTTGGCCTGGCGAAGATTGGATCTGGCGAAGACAAAACCTAATTGTCTGGATCAAATATTGAATTTTTGGGATCCCATCGGAACCTTTGGTCTTGTTAACTGAGGGTCTTCTTTCCACAAGGAGCTCCTCGTTTTCGAACGAATACGCGAAAGAGGGACAGCAATGGATTCGGCTTGTTTAAGGCAAGCAACAATCTCAGCGTAATAGGAATTGAGCTGCGATCGAGCATTGGGCGAGTAAACACTGGTACAAAGTAGATGGTAAGGAACTTTAACACATGAGAGAAGAGATGCCAGAGTATAGAGATATAACGGCCAATTGGCTTTATTCTACTCGCTTTTATAATACCATTTGCTGCCCCGATTGGACGAGGCACACTGACTACGGCCAGAGGGTGGCGTAAGTGGCGGGATACCTATGACATCGCAAAAGTTGTCCGTCTGTCTGTCTGTCTGTCCGTCTGTTAGCACCATAACTCTCGAAGGGATTGAGATATTTTGATGAAACTTGGTGGGAGGATCCTTCGGGTCAAAGTACAAGTCAAGTTCGAAGATGGGCTCTGTAGCCCTATATTTGAGGGTGGGGGAGTGGTTTCAAATTAAGGGGCAAAAAAAAAAAATTGAAAGCTGTTTAGATAGTTGATTTAGGGGTAAGGAGACACGCTGAATCCGAATATGAAAGTTATTTTCTCGCCGGACAAGTAGTTCGCCCGGAATCCGGCCAAAACCGGAAAGTTTGTTAGAAGTAAAAGTTTTATTTGAAGTTGATTAAGTGTTTGATTTAGGGGCAAGGAGACATGCTGAACACGATGGTGAAAACCGTTTTCTTGCCGGACAAGTAGTTCGCCCGGAATCCGGTGAAAACCGGAAAATTTGTTAAAAGCAAAATTTTTATTTGAAGTTGATTAGATGTTCGATTGAGGGGTAAGAAAACGCGCTGAACACGACGGCGTAAACCATTTTCTTGCTGGACAAACAGTTCGTCCGGAATCCGGGCAAAACCCGAAAATCTGTTAAAAGCAAAATTTGTAGTTGAAGTAGATTAGATGATAGATTTAAGGGTAAGAAAAAACGCTGAATCTATATCTGACAACCATTTTTGGGATCCCAAAACGTTAGTGACGGATACCTATGACATCGCAAAAGTTGTCCGTCTGTCCGTCCGTCCGTCCGTCCGTCCGTCCGTCCGTCTGTCTGTCTGTAAGCACGATAACTCTCGAAGGGAATGAGATATTTTGATGAAACTTGGTGTGAGTATTCTTTGGGTCAAGAGTAAGGTCAAGTTCGTAGATGGGCACTGTAGCTCTACATTTAGGGGTGGGGGAGGGGGTTTAAATTAAGGGACAAACAAAGTGTTTTGAAACAGCTAATGTGATAGTCGATTATGGGGTAAGAAGACATGCTGATCACGATAATGAAAACCATTTTCTCGCCGGACAAGTAGTTCGCCCGGAATCCGGCCAAAACCGGAAAGTTTGTTAAATGTAAAAGTTTTATTTGAAGTTAATTAGATGTTCGATCTAGGGGTAAGAAGACATGCTGAACACGATAGTGAAAACCATTTTTTGACCGGACAAGTAGTTAGTCCGGAATCCGGCCGAAACCGGAAAATTTGTTCACAGCAAAAGTTTTATTTGAAGTTGATTAGATGTTCGATTTAGAGGTAAGAAGACATGCTGAACACGATGGTGCAAACCATTTTCTCGACGGACTAGTAGTTAGCCCGGAATCCGGCCGAAACCGGAAAATTTGTTAAAAGCAAAAGTTTTATTTGAAGTTGATTAGATGTTCGATTTAGGGGTAAGAAAACATGCTGAACACGATGGTGAAAACCATTTTCTCGCCGGACAAGTAGTTCGACCGGAATCCGGCCGAAACCGGAAAATTTGTTAAAAGTAAAATTTGTATTTGAAGTTGATTAGATGATAGATTTAAGGGTAAGAAGAGACGCTGAATCTGTATATGACAATCATTTTTTATCCGGACATATAGTTCGTCCGGAATCCGGTTGAAACCGGATTTTTTTTAGAAGTTGAAGTTTTATTTGAAGTTGATTAGACGTTCTTTATAGGGATAAGGCGATGCGCTGAATTCGTTTCTGAACTATCTTTTTTTGGCTGGACAAGTAGTTCGCTCGGAATTCGGCCGAAAACGGAAATTCGGCAGAAGTAAAGCAGGAAGTTTCGATCAGTATCGTCAAAATAAATATGGCTTATACAGGTATATCTGAACTTAATTTTCTCAGATGATTAGCCTGGCGAAGACTGGATCTGGCGTAGTCAAGACGTAGTTGTCTGGGTCAAATATAAAATTTTTGGGATCCCATCGAAACCTTTGGTCTTGTTTAACCGGACATATAGTTCGTCCAGAATCCGGTTTAAACCGGATTTTTTTTTGAAGTTAAGGTTTTATTGGATGTTCCGGAAATTTGGCAGAAGTAAACCGGGAAGTTTCGATCAGTATCGTCAAGATAGATATGGCTTATACAGGTATATCTGAACTTGGTTTTCTCAGATGGTCCGTCTGTAGTGATCAATATGCCATCTGTTGTCAATTTAGTTTTGCCAAGTCTAATCAATACGGAGCGCTGCTTTTATGGAGTATGTTCCACCTTTCTGCCAATAGTAACTTTAGTTACTATTTTCGTTCCAGTTTACGAAAAATCATTACGTTGACTGTTCCGGCTTTTTCAAAATAGTAAGTATTTACTTCGGTCTGGATTGAAGACTGGATCTGGCGAAGACAAAACCTAATTGTCTGGATCAAATATTGAATTTTTGGGATCCCATCGGAACCTTTGGTCTTGTTACTTCTGATATTTTAATACACTGAAATACTTTGACTCATCTGAGGGATCTTGTATTTTTCCATACCGGGGCTCTAATAATAAGGTTCAGAGTGTGCGCTGTTTGCACGAAAAACGATGCGACATCGGAGAAGTTACGCCTGTAGGACAGTAGGAGAATGATTTTAGGAGAATGTCTTGCAATGAATCTGATATTTATTTAATTTTTGGCAATGGCTTACATTCCTAGTTAGACTGCTTACATTTCTAGAGGGACAAGCACATAGATTTACAACAAATCCGAAATAATAGGTTTGTTCTGTGAAATCTATTACCTACCCTTGAATAACTGACAAACGCAGTGACGCATTTTTATCGGGTTTTGGGAAGTGATATGTTACTAGACTGTTGGATCTCAGCCATATTCGACTGAACTTTAAAACTGTCACTCAAGACTAAAAAGGCTTTAGCCTTCAACCCACCCTACACATTTATTCGTCGCGTTTTACTCGTTTTCCATTCATCTACAACACATTCCATTTAAAATGTACATTTTTGTGCTTGTCTAGTGCTTGTTTAACGTATTTGTAGTTTTGTGTAAAAAACTAAAAAATTTGACCTTAAACTTGACATCCAATTTCACATCATAACCAATTTCAGCTTGCTAAAAAGGTAACAACTGAGGTAACAGAGATTGTCTAAGCCAGCTTTAACGCTTTCCACACTAGTGGTAAGACAACTTTCAATTCATGAAAGACATCTTCGGATATATATATCTCCAAACTTTTTGTTTGTTTCGGGTCTCTCCTGGCGACTTTTGAGATCATGTCGGAACAAGGCTAACTCGTTTTTTTTTTAACTCTTCTCGGCTTATTACTGCGATGGACTCAGAAGGCTGTCAAAACCTGGAATAGACGGTAACGTGGTATTATTCCTGGATAATATTGTAGTTGGAAATGATGTAAATTTCAGGCGGTAACCTAATTTTTGAAAGCTACAGAGATTACCGGAATTATGCGGTGAAAGTTCTGGTATGCTGTTTTGTCTGTCTGCAGGAATCACTCTGGTGCGTTGTGTTTCGAGGTCATCCCGAGCTGCGTTTTATTTGAAGTTCATAGTACAGCGGGAGCGGATGGCGAACTGTAAGTAGCCGTTTTATTTCTGGCGGACTACGTCAGAAGGTACGCTGAACAACTCCCTGCCTCAGCCAGCGTACAAACTAGCGGGTCCGCTGGCACTCAGCGGGCGGCCCGCTGGCAAATAAAAGGACTTCGTGCACCCCACAATATACAAAACGGACTGATTTTTCAAATACTTCCATATTGCTAGAGATCTTTTCAAGCACAAATACGTACGTAAATACGCTCGTATTTCAAAATACGCTCGGATTTTACGCAGTGTTTAAATGCACCATAAGCTGTGAGCCTATATCCGACCTAAGTTTCAAAATTCCGGTAGATTCCCTGAGCCGAATTCTGGTAGATCCTGTGGGACAAATTCTGGTAGATGCCCTGAGACAAGTTATGATAGATTCCCTGAGTCAAGTTCCGGTAGATTCCTTGTGAAAGATTTCGGTAGATTCCTTGAGAAAAATCCCGTAGGTTCGCTGAGCGTAATCCGGTAGGTTCCTTAAAAATCATGAAGTTCAGGTGAATCTGACAAATTTTTAATGGTGCGGTGAATTCCGGTAGATCACCTGGGAAAGCTCCGATAGATTCCCTGAGTCGAGTTCCTGTAAATCCCTTGTGAAAGGTAGATTCCCTGAGAAAAATCCGGTAGATTCCCTGAGCAATAAGCCGGTAGATTCGCTTAAAGTTTAATTGAAAAGCCGATTTAATTTTGTGTCATCTAATTGAATCCAAAGCGATTTTTTTTCCACTATTTGCTCTAGTTATGACGTTCAGATTATCTGCGGCTGTCCCCACAACACAAATTCTACTTTGTCGCGGGAAATTTAGTCTCAACACAAACGCAGCTTTTCAGTGGGCAGTGGTGAGATTGGTGAAGATTGCTTAGTGCCTGAACCAAAAAAAATCATAAATCTTTCTCGTAAAGCATAAAAAAAAAATTCAGTACCGTACCATAAATCACAAGGAAATTCCACTAATTGAAAATCAATTATTCTTGAACAGTGGAACAATGAAGTAACGCATTTTCAGAGGGTCTTCAAGCCAATTTAACTGAATAAGTGATGGATAACTAGATTGTCCTATCCCAGCCCTTTTCGGTTATAAAATCATCAAGTTCAGGTGAATATGGCAAATGCTGACTGGTGCAGCGAATTCCGGTAGATCCGCTGAAACAAGCTCCAAAAGATTCCCTGGGTCGAGTTCCGGTAGATTCCTTGTGAAAGATTTCCGTAGATTCCCTTAGCAAAATCTGGTAGATTCCCTAAAAATCATCAAGTTCAGGTGAATTTGAAAAATTTCCGGTAGGTTCTAGAAAAATGTTAACTGGAGCAGCTTCGCCATACCAGTCAAAATTTACCCGAATTTTTTCCCACAGGCCTTCTAGTTCTGGGGGGGGGCAGCACCCCCCTTGAGATGTCCCTGACCTCTACTGTAGTTGACTGTTAGCTCATACCAAGTTTGTTATTTTTCCCATTTCACTTGATTGTTTTATATCTTATGCAAGTAACAAGGCCAGGGTAATGGAACAGTTGAAAGTGTTCAAATAAGTATAGTCTTAGCAGTCATGCACAAATCCTCAATTTTTGGGCATGGTGCCCCAACGTCAGGGCATGCCCCAAAGTAAGGGCATGGTGCCCATACGTTGGGGCACCATGCCCTGGAGCCTGCCTGGAGCATGGGCATGGAACTAGCATGGCATCCCCATGATATTTGGTTGAACTGAGATTGATTACATACCTAAATAGGGCCTTCTTCCTCTCCTAGACCACAAGATACTTGATCTTATGTTCTATCTAACCTTTTTTTCCAATTTTAAAAATATTGGAGAACTTCCAAGAAATTTACAGGAGTGCTGCATGAAGCCGCCACCCTAAACTCCTATTTTGGGGAAATGACTTCTGGAAACATAGTAAAAATTGAAATAAAATTCAGTGGAGCATCTTGAAAGGGAGCTCAAAACCTTCACTTGCTGCCGGTAACTCAGTTTACTTGCAATTGTTCAAGGCTAAGCTGGCAAAAATGAAAGATCACAGGCACCCAAGTGATTCATGAAGCCGCCCACTTTGCTAAAATTTGTATTTTGCTACATTACGAATGCTAGAGGCCTGCTGTTTGGTCAGAGAGGTTCCTTGACCTATTGCAAATAAAAAAATTTGCTATTTTCTTTGAATTTGCATGATTTTTCTGGGGTGGCAGCTTCATGATCCAGGGTGGCAGGTTCATGTACCATGGCCAATTTGAGTCAATCTGGCTCAAAACAAGCCAAATAGTAATAAACAAACATCTAAATGAGTTAATAAGTTACAGTTTCTAAGATTTCTTCTTTTAGTGGCTTTTCTAGGGGGTGGGCGGCACCATGGGACGGGCAGCTTCATGCAACACTCCTGTAGCTATGAATGAATTTCCCCTTTTTCCCTGGAAATGGATAGGTAAACCAATAAGAAATAGTGGTCTTCATTAAATGCTAAATTTCTTGGAAGTTCTCTAGTATTTTTAAAATTGGAAAAAGAGGTTAGATAGAACATAAGATCAAGTATCTTGTGGTCTAGGAGAGGAAGAAGGCCCTATTTAGTATTTTAGATATGTAATCAATCTCAGTTCAACCAAATATCATGGGGGTGCCATGCTAGTACCAATAAGTACCATGCCCATGCTCCAGGGCATGGTGCCCCAACCGAGCTGGAGGTTCAACAGAGGCTGCAATTCACCAACTCGTGTGGCGGATTGAGCAGGCACTCGAAAATAAGGAATTTGCTCTTGGCATTTTCCTTGATATCGAAGGAGCCTTTGACGGGGCTACCTTTGAATCTATAGAAGAAGCGATGGAGGAAGGAGAAATAGAAATCGCGGTTCAAAGATGGAACTCCGATATGATTAGAAACAGAGAAGTCTGCGTGAATCTAAAAGGAGCAAAACTTAAGCGACTAATTCGTAAAGGATGCCCGCAAGGAGGAGTTAGCTCCCCCTGGATGTGGAATCTTGTAATGAATAGTCTGTTGAAAGAGCTGGCAAAACAACCAGGCTACTCGCAAGCATTCGCAGATGACGGAGCGTCGCTCCTCAGAGGCAGAAATCTGTCCACGCTGTTCGAACTCGGCCAGACAATTCTGAACGTAGTAGAACAGTGGAGCGTCAGACAAAAATTACGATTGAGCCCGAGTAAGACGGAAGCTGTCGTCTTTACAAAGAGACGAAATTGGGCAATCCCTTTTCCGCTGAAGATCTACGATAAAGAAATAAAAATGACCAACCAAGTTAGATATTTGGGGATCACCCTCAATAGTAAACTGTGTTGGAAAACACATTGCATTGAAAGAGCACGCAGAGCAACAATCACGCTTATGCAATGCCAAAGGATGGTTGGCAAGACCTGGGGACTTGCACCGCAACGATTGATGTTTATTTACAATGCTATAATCCGGCCCATGATTTCTTATGCTTGCATAATATGGGTGGGAAGCACAAATATTGATTCGCATATGATGCCCCTGATTAGGGTACAACGATTGGCCTGCCTGATGATTAGTGGAGGTTTCCCAGGGACCGCCACAGCGTCACTAGAAATGCTGCTCGGAATAGCTCCCCTTGAGATTTGGATCAGAGGGGAAGCACTAAGGACGAGAGTCCGACTTGAGATCCATGGCACATGGTGCCAAAGAAATCAAGTCAGCAAGAGAAGCCATTTGGATATTTGCAACAAATGGATGAATGAGCTCCCAGTGCTGAATATGCCCAAAGATCAAACTATTACTACGATGAAAAGTGGAAAGAGTTTTGAAGTGAAAATTGAGACGAGGTCCGAGACCTTAAGATTTCTGGAAAGTTTAACTAATCCAGAAGCGATCCGATGCTACACTGACGGCTCGCGATATAATGAGTTGACGGGAGCAGCATCTATACTGTTCGAAACAAATGTAGAGCCAGAGAGGCTGTTCACTCACCTGGGGGGGTTTTCGTCAGTTTACCAGGCTGAGATGTTCGCTATTCTGCAAGTTTTTGATAGACTTCTGGTTAAAGGAGTTGTTGGTAAAGAGATTTTTGTATTTTCGGATAATCAAGCTTGCTTAAAGGCCCTTGAAACCCCGAAAAGCAAACAGCCATTGGAGATGGAATGCTTTAACAAGGTTAATGCACTTGCAAACAATGGAAATCAAATCACTTTGATGTGGGTCCCGGGACACTCTGGTATCCCAGGGAACGAGGAAGCCGATGCGCTAGCAAAGGAAGCTACCAAAAGAATTACGTTTGGACCTGAACCCTTTATTCCCATTTCGGAAAGTAGGTGGAAGACAGAAATCCGGGAATGGATGAATAAACAGGTTGACCAAATTTGGAAAAACCGTGTGGATTGTCGAGCCACGCGAAGTTTATTACCCACGCGCAACGAGGCACTGACAAGAAGGTTAGTCGCCATGAAAAAAGATGAAATCCGGGGAATCATCCAGGTTGTTACTGGAATTGGAAACCTTGGAAAACACAATTCAAATACAGGAAAAATTGAGTCTCCAATATGTACCCATTGCGGAATAGATGAAGAGACAAATAATCACTTTGTTCAAGAGTGCCCAGCATGGACAAGGCAACGACTGGAAGCATTCCACTCTCCGAGTGTCGATTTCCACGAGGTAGTGAGAAAAGCCAGATTAAAGGAACTGTCCAGGTACCTTCAATTGACAGGGAGGTTAGACAGGTTTTAAGGTAAGAACGCGAATTAAAGCGGTAGAATGAGTGATGATTGTATCAATTGTTTTTATAGAGTGATGTTTTTATCAATTGTATCGTAGAGTGATGTTTTACCATCAATTGTGAATCGGGGGATTGAGACAATGGGCCTTTTGTGGCCTGAGTTTCGGCCAGCGTGGTTGGCCTACCCCACAGAATAAAACAAAAAAATGGTGCCCCAACGTATGGGCACCATGCCCAAGAATTGAGGATTTGTGCTTGACTGAGTCTTACTCTTGGTTTAGTCTTCTGTTTCTGCGTTTCTCACCATCTTCATTATTAATGCCATGCAGTACAGTTCCAGTGGGTGCTCGAGCTCGTCGTGAACTAAGGTTCTTTCTGCTTTTTCTTGATTTCCGATGACTGGCACTTGGATTGCACTCTGGCTCTTTCTTTTTGCTTTTTCTTGATCCTCAGCCTTTCCAGATTTCGAATGTTCCCGCCAAGATTCACTGTTGCTGCTGATATTCAGTTTGTCCATTTGCTTGTTGCTAGCTTCATCCAAGTCCTCTTTTAAATTTAAACAACAGCACAGCAGCAACAAAATCCTAGATCAAATATCCAAATTTCAAACAATGTGGAGGGGAATTTTGGGCTTCTTGCTTGTTACTTGTGGTAAGTGAGAATCACGGTGTCAGGACACTAGAGCTGCTCTAGGCCGCCACTATGATGTTAAAAATGCTGTCACTAAATAAGGTAAAACATTGAAATTCGGACACATATTTACCTTCTTTTTCTGGTGTTGAATAAGCTTGGACCGGTTATCGACGAGTGTGACGTTTTCGTGACGTCATGAAAGAAAATAGGAAAATTCGACTAAGACACTAAGTTGCTATTGCAGAATATATATTTGTATCTTTATATATAGAGCCGAGCGGCCAGCGAGGCGCCGGACGCTTTTACACTTATAAACCGTTCTAGGGACAATCAGTTCCGTTATTAAATGGAAAATATGGACTTTTCGTGTGACGTCACGACTCGTCGATAATCGGCCCAAGCTTAGTCAACACCCTTTTTCTTCTTCGACGTGGACAGCGTTGCCTGTATCGTTTCGCGGATTAGGTTTGTTGAAAGAGTAGAATGTCGGACATTTTCTGAGCCTCTCCCGGAGTTTTTATTTCTACGAGAATAAAAGCTTTCTGGCGTGGAAGGGATGCCCCTCTGCTTTTGTGTTCGAACAGGGAGTAACCATCTCGAACAGCTATCGGACATTACGGACATACACTTGTTCGTTATGCTTTTAGTCCCGAACAGACAAAATACAACTGTTCGAATAGCTTAATGTCGTCAAATACGGTGTCCGAATAAATATTTATCGCATAATTATTCGAACAAAACTAATGACACGATATATCGCAATCAGTGCAACACTTACCAATTCTAGCAACTTAGCTACGTTAGCCACCTTCAACAGAGGCATTGACCTTTTCCCGGCAATTTTTCGCTTCACGGAACCACTTCAAAACAATTAAAAAGTAAAATTTAGCAAACCTTTTAGTTGAATTTTCCCTCGCCGAACTGTTACAGCGTTGCCATATAACAGCGGTGGTCTAGTTTTTGGTTCTCGCAACTAATGGCTATTCCATTTTGTCTGCAAGTGCTAACACTTCGCCGTGAGAGATTAAAGAAAACGTCCGATTTGGATTGTTCGATTAACGTGTCCGAATTCCGATGTGTTCGAATTTCAATGTTTTACCTTATGATGTTGTGTAGGAGTAGAAGAGCAAGAGGTTGAAGGGGTTAAGGCTAAGCAGGAGGGGTATCCAACACTACCTCGATTTTTGCCGCGAAAACGTTAAAATGGAATGTACAAGCTGTCCTGACAGTCAAGAGGCAAAGTATGACTTTTTTCAGGTGGAAACAAAACTTGGGCTGATTATCTATGAAGTGTGACGTTTTCGTGACGTCATGAAAGAAATAGGAAAATTCGATTAAGTTGATATTGGAGGATATATATTTGTATCTTTATATATAGAGCCGAGCGGCCAGCGAGGCGCCGGACGCGTTTGCACTCATAAACCGTTCTAGAGTTGCGTTTTCAGCAATTAGCGTGTTGAACTCGAATCCTAACACGTTGCGCTGTCATCCGTTTTCAGCCCCCATGTTTTGCATAAGAGAACCCGGCGCAGGAGGGGGCAGGGGGCAGAGGGGGATAAGTGGGACAAATTTTATGGCATACTCAAGGAAAGTAGACCTAAAAAACTGTCTCCAGGTCCATGACCCTCCCCCACCCCCCACCCAACTCTTCTAATCCTAAATAACATGGAAAATAACCAAAAAACTAGTATTTATATGTATTTCCCTTGTATCCAAAAAAGCTTTTGAGTCCAGTCTGCATGACTGCTGTACTTGTAGCACTATTTAACACAATGCCTTACAATTTTGCTGATTTCTTCTTTTCTTGTTGGAGTTTACGAGCACTTTACTTTTTCTGGTGCTTTCACCTACGGTAGAGAAGCCTTGATACCGGAGAAATCATTTGTTCAATAAATGCCATTTGAGTGGAAGGGATCCCTTGGGCAGCTGGTATTCCTAGATAAATTCCCTTTCTATTTAGTTAATTCAGTCCAGGGGTTACTCAATTTGGGTGTAATTGTTATTTATTGGCCAAACGATTTCTCCGGTATCAAGGATTTCTCTATGGTAGGTGAAAGCACCTGAAAAAGAAAAGTGCTTGTAAACTCCAACCAGAAAAGAAGAAATCAGCAAAATAGTAAGGCATTGTGTTCAGTAGTGCTACAAGTATGCAGATTGCACCCAAAAGCTTTTCTGGAAACAACAGAAATACATATAACACTAGTTTTTTGGTTATTTTCCATGTTATTTAGGATTAGAAGAGTTGGGTGGGTGGTGGGGGAGGGTGATGGACCTGGATACAGTTTTTTAGGTCTACTTTACTAGAATATAGTAATAATTTATTTTTGACCCGCTACAAAAAATCAAAGCGGAGTAGCAATAAAAGAAACAAAACAAACACTTCACAAAACAAAAAGAACAAGAAACTAAAGCAAACGAGTAAGGCCACTGTGGGCGGGCAGATACTTATAAGTAGACTGGGGTATTTTGCCAGCAAGCTCCTTAAGTTTTGACCCGATATCCGGGAAACTGTAAACAGATATGAGGTTCCGATTTCTGTACCATGGAGGCAGATACAATAGAAAACGGAAAACCGGAAATAATAAGAACGAAGTGAACTGATATCTTTTTTATGAAAAATAGGGTAAATACCAGAAAGAAACAAAACCGAGTGATCTGTAAAAACCGAATATAATTTAGCAAGAGACTTTCTATTGTATCTACCTCGGTTAGCAACAATTTTAGAATAACTTAATTGGATTTTCTTCTTGCAATCAGCAACGGCAAGAGTCCGTAAGGATTCTAGTGTTTTATTAACATTAATTCCCAGCCACCGAAATGAAGAAACTGACGGGATAGAAAAAGATTAACAGATTAGTGGAGTCGTGATGTTACTATTAAATGAGAGATATTCACACTTTGAAAGATTAAGAGAAAGTCCAGTCACTTGAAGTTTAGATGCTACTGTTGAAACAGACAAAGAAAGCCCTTTTTTGGGATCCAAAAACGTTAGTGACGGATACCTATGACATCGCAAAAGTTGTCCGTCTGTCCGTCCGTCCGTCTGTCAGCACGATAACTCTCGAAGGGAATGAGATATTTTGATGAAACTTGGTGTGAGGATTCTTTGGGTCAAGAGTAAGGTCAAGTTCGTAGATGGGCACTGTAGCCCTACATTTAGGGGTGGGGGAGGGGGTTTAAATTAAGGGGCAAACAAAATATTTTGAAACAGCTAATGTGATAGTACGATTATGGGGTAAGAAGACATGCTGAACACGATGGGGAAAACCATTTTCTCGCCGGACAAGCAGTTCGCCCGGAATCCGGCCAAAACCGGAAAGTTTGTTAAAAGTAAAAGTTTTATTTGAAGTTAATTAGATGTTCGATTTAGGGGTAAGAAGACATGCTGAACACGATGGTGAAACTCATTTTTTGGCCGGACAAGTAGTTAGCCCGGAATCCGGCCGAAACCGGAAAATTTGTTAAAAGCAAAAGTTTTATTTGAAGTTGATTAGATGTTCGATTTAGGGGTAAGAAGACATGCTGAACACGACAATGAAAACCATTTTCTCGCCGGACAAGTAGTTCGCCTGGAATCCGGCCGAAACCGGAAAATTTGTTAAAAGCAAAAGTTTTATTTGAAGTTGATTAGATGATAGATTTTAGGGTAAGAAGAGACGCTGAATCTGTATATGACAATCATTTTTTACCCGGGCATATAGTTCGTCCGGAATCCGGTTGAAACCGGATTTTGTTATAAGTTAAAGTTTTATTTTAAGTTGATTAGATGTTCTTTATAGGGATAAGGAGATGCGCCGAATTCGTTTCTGAACTATCTTTTTTTGGCTGGACAAGTAGTTCGCTCGGAATTCGGCCGAAACCGGAAATTTGGCAGAAGTAAAGCAGGAAGTTTCGATCAGTTTTGTCGAAATAAATATGGCTTATACAGGTATATCTGAACTTAATTTTCTCAGATGATTAGCCTGGCGAAGACTGGAACTGGCGTAGTCAAGACGTAGTCAAGACGTAAAAATATTAAATTTTTGGGATCCCATCGAAACCTTTGGTCTTGTTAGTCCTACTGATCAAAAGAATATCATCTGCGTAAGCAAGATAAGAAATATTTACAGAATTAAGAATGCAAGTGGATGGGATAGAAGAAAGGACAGATGATATACAAAGTTTGAAAATAGAGGTGGAGAGGACAGCACCTTGCCGGACCCCACGCTGTACTGGAGTTTTACTTTCTGAAACCCTCATATCCGTTTTAATACGCAAAAAAGAATTTGAATACCAATATCTAAGAAGAAAAATTACCGAAATGTTGATACCGTGACTAAAAAGGGAAAAGATAGCTTGGGAATGTGTAACGGTGTCAAAGGCTTTGGAGAGATCCAAAGCGCATAAATGTGCCATAAAATTTATGCCATAAAATTTGTTCCACTTATCCCCCCCTGTCCCCCCCCCCTCACCTCCTCTACAGAGGATTCTTTTTCACCTGTGTAGGAGATTCCCCTTAAGCAGGGGAATTCTCCAAAATATCTGGTGCCCAACTGTTCTCCATCTGGAGCTATTTTGAAATCCTGATTTCTGGCTATGGACATTGCTAACTTTTCCTTTTTCATCGAGATAGGATTAGAATAAAGTAATCTTGTTTGAAAAGAAAAATAAGTTTAACTAGAAATACTGAAGCAATAATTATTAATCCAATATGTAAACCATTCAACTAGCTTAAATCTAGTATTTTTGTCATATTTGTTGGTTCCTTTTTAAGCCAGATGGATTATTCTGAAGGAAAGACTTCTCTGGAAATATGAAATCTTGTCTGAGGTTGGATACCCCTCCTGTAGTTAAGATAGTGTGGCTACGTGTAGCGGGCGAGCATGGTATTGGCCACTGGTTTGTGATGTTAATGCACCAAGTTTTTTTGAGGGTGATACTCCATTCGTAGGTCAATAACTAAACAGTTTATTTATTACTCACATTGTCATTGATTCAGGATACAACCAGATACAACACTGACACTAGCACAATAAACTCAACCTAGAGCTCCCCTGAGTCATGAGGCTATGCCCCAACTTGAACTGACTGCTAATTGGGAAGCTGACCCTTTTTACTCAGTTTTCCAGTAGCTTTAGGGAACATGCCCAAACTCGTTTATAATGTCTCATTGGAGGAAAGATACTATACAGGATGGATATAAGTTAGTTAGGATATAGAGAGACTTTGAATCTTATATTCTCTTCCTATATCCCTATCTGTAAAGTTAAGAAGCCTTCATCCCAGTATAGTTTTTCCCCTCTCTTGGATGTTATTATATATTATCGCCCTTGCTGAGGGTGATAGCGGACAAATTTGGCCCGAGGGTGGCATGATAGGCTGATATCGCCCGAGCGCAGCGAGGGTGATATCTGCCTATCATGCTGCCCAAGGTCCAAATTTTCCGCTATCGCCCAAAGAAAAGCAAGGGCGATCATGATTATAACACTATTACACTGTGCAGACCTATGATACCTCCTGGCGGAAATTCGGTAAAAAAGTAACTGTTTTATTTCAGTCTTTTTTTTTAAATTAATGCTAACATTGCTAGTAGCTACTAGCTTAGTAAGGGATAGTAGGATGTTGTTTCAGGAAATACATATCCGTTGTCATTATTCAACTATCTTTTGCCCTCTGCAAGGTTGTCGCTGAAGGGTTGGCTGAGCAGCGTCTTTTTCTGTATTTGTGATTGGTGAAATGGCAACCCTAGCTTACTGTTGAAATGTGAAAACGACTACTGTTGTGAGCCAGGCATATAAAAGTCCTTTTTTAACGACATCTTTTTCTGGCGAAGTCGATGCCATCTAGTGGCGGAATTCTTAGGGTAGATAGAATTGATATAGCACAAACCGGTGTTGCCGCTGGTTGCAGAATTCTGCAATGGTATCAACTATCTTTTACCCTCTGCAAGGTTGTCGCTGAAGGGTTGGCTGAGCAGCGTCTTTTCTGCATTTGTGATTGGTGAAATGGCAACCCTAGCTTACTGTTGAAATGTGAAAACGACTACTGTTGTGACCCAGGCATATAAAAGTCCTTTTTTAACGACATCTTTTTCTGGCGTAGTCGATGCCATCTAGTGGCAGAATTCTTAGGGTAGATAGTTTGTGAAAAAGACTTACTTTCGTAGGTGCCAAAATATCATTGTTTTTTCTGGCCAAAAGTCACAGGTTCTGTCAGAAAAAGTGGCAACACTGGAGTTTTGGATTGTTTATCAGAAAAAAATTAAGGAATAATACTGTTGGAATTGCTCAATAGCTGCTTTCTGGAGACTAGAGGAAAACAAGTTAGAGTAAGTTGGAAGTAATGTTGTTTCAGTTGACAAGTTCCATTTTCAGTGGGAATGTTACTGTAACAAGGTATAACCCAGGTTGGCTGGCTAGGAAAGCAACATTTTTTTCAGTTTTTAAAGACTTTTCTACAACGTTTTCCAACATTTTGTTTACTGTATTATTTTTTAGTGTTTTTTTGTTTTTCCTCCTGAAAGTGATGTCTTTTATTCATTTTTTGGAGATCAGGCTCTATTTTTCAGTACTTGAGCGAAAATGCTCAATGAACTTGATGAACAGACCAACCGTGCGTTATCACTTTTTATCGCATGGCTGGCTGTGCGTTATCACTTTTTATTGCACGGCTGGCTGTGCTTATCACTTTTTACCGCACGGTTGGAACTTTTTTCTTTTAACATCAGGGTAATACCAGAAAATTTTGGCACTGGGTAGGATAGGACTGTTATCATGGGACTGCACTGTGTACTGGTGTTATTATATATTATCGCCCTTCCTGAGGGTGATATCGGAAAAAATTATTACAATTATTACAAGTACTCCACCTGCAGTCCAGCCCAAACCGGAAGTTAAGCAAAAAGTATTTTTTTGCGAAGTCGATTAAAGGTTCGATATCGGAGTGTCTGAAGTTTATTTTCTCACTGGTCAAGGAATTCGGCAAAAACCGGAAATTCGGTTGAACTGAAGTTTAATTCCTAAGTTTATTTGAGTTTTGGTTGGGGATAAGAGCGCATGCTCAATACATACATATCTGTTTTTAGTTTCCCAACGGATCAGTCTTTTTGCCGTAGCTCGAGAAAAGGAGAAAGACAGGGACATAAAAGTCATCAGTAAAACTTGGTGGAAGGTTGTTAAAGGGGAAATAGACACAATGAATGGGAAGACCTTTTGTTTGTACCTTGGATGGACAGTTCATCGGCGGAAGTTTACGAATGAGCCTAATTATCAGATATTCTTTTCGGTGAAAAGTATTACCTGATGGATCTCCACAAGGGGCCTGCAACTTTTCGTTGCAAGCGTACGGATTCTAAAAATCTGTCAGACCCGATTGTCTGTATCAGAAAGTTTACAAATATTAACTTCTGGGATCCCATCGAAACTTTGGTATTGTTTCCTTTTTTTTTTAGCAACTCAGCCTCAGATTATTTAGAGAGATTTTTTTTCGGTTTTCCTTTATTGCGTTGTTTACTGTAACTAAAGTCTTTTTTTCAGCCAAGTGCCAGAGATTCCCAACCATATCGTATATATCCCAAGAGAAAATCCAGGACATAGGTGGTGTTGTGGAACTAGAATGTTCAGTCCAATATGTACGGGACTTCCCTGTCTTGTGGGTAAAAGTCGACCCTGTTGACCCATCAAGATCAACATCAATCTCTACGGGATCAACTTTGATTGTCAAAGACTCAAGGTTCTCTCTTCGTTATGACCAAGCCAGCTCAACATACACCCTCCAGGTAGGCCAACAATGGTTGTTTAATAGGATTTCAGTTGTATCATTGTGTGTGCAAAGTCGTTGTCGTTACTAGCCAAAATGTTTTTTTTTTTTGGGGGGGGGGAAAGGTATTTACCGACTAACTGGTCATTTTTACCAACTGTTTTTGCTGATAAAAACGACTATTATTGAGAAAAAACGACTGTGTTGACGAAAAATCGGCTGATTTCAAGAAAAAACGACTATTTTTAAGAAAAATCGATCATTTTTAAGAAAAAAATCGACTGTTTTTACTAAAAATCGTGGCACTGTGCGCCGACTCGGCTCTTTTTTACCGACTGGCCGACAACATTTGGGGGCGTCCCCCCCCTCCCCCCCAGTAGTGACGCCTCTGTGTGTGTGTAGTTGTATATCAAGTATATTTAAACCACAATTAAATTAATCATATTCATACCATTTAATCTTTGATGAACTACTTCGAATCTATTACCAAGAACAAATAATCTAATAGAACCTCCGTCTTTGGTCCCATGCAGCGACTATGCATACCCCAATAAAACTGAGCAGAGCTAGAGGTAGGCTACTTGCTGTGAGGTTTGAGTTGAGTTGATGAGTCTTCTTTCCTCTACGCCGCTACGTACACCACATGAAAAACCGTATGATGCCTGCAGGGGTGGAGAACCCGGCCTGCAGCGAGTGAATCTTTGGATCAAGAGTAAGGTCGAGTTCGTAGATGGGCCCTGTAGCCCTACATTTAGGGGTGGGGGAGGGGTTTCAAATTAAGGGGCAAGCAAAAAAAATTTAAACAGCTAATGTGATAGTCGATTATGGAGTAAGAAGACACGCTGAACACGAATATGAAAACCATTTTCTCGCCGGACAAGTAGTTCGTCCGGAATCCGGCCAAAACCGGAAAGTTTGTTAAAAGTAAAAGTTTTGTTTGAAGTTGATTAGATGTTTGATTTAGGGGTAAGAAGGCATGCTGAACACGAATATGAAAACCATTTTCTTGCCGGACAAGTAAGTCCGCCCGGAATCCGGCCAAAACCAGAAAGTTTGTTAAAAGTGGAAGTCTTATTTGAAGTTGATTAGACGTTCGATATAGGGATAAGAAGGCATGCTAAACACGAATATGAAAACCGTTTTTTCGCCAGACAAGAAGTTCGCCCGGAATCCGGCCAAAACCGGAAAGTTTGTTAAAAGTAAAAGTTTTATTTGAAGTTGATTAGATGTCCGATTTAGGGGTAAGACGAGATGCTGAATCCGTATATGACAATAATTTTTTTGCCTGACATATAGTTCGTCCGGAATCCGGTTGAAACCGGAAAATTTGTGATAAGTTAAATCTTTATTTGAAGTTGATTAGATGTTGGAAATAGGGGTAACTAGATACGCTGAATTCGTTTTTGAGCTTTAGTTTCTCGTCGGACAAGTAGTTCTGGAATTCCACCAGAAACCGGAAAATTCGCAGAAGTAAGCCAGGATCGTTTCAATCTACTTATAGGGGTAACACACAAGCTGAATCCATATCAGAACTTGGTTTTCTTAATGATTAGCTGTTTGTTCTTAATCTGTTTCTAAATTTTATGAGTATAAATGTTCATGGAGCCTGGCGAAGACCGGATCTGACGAAGACAAAACCTAATTGTCTGGATCAAATATCGAAGTTTTGGGATCCCATCGGAACCTTTGGTTTTGTTCATATAGATAGAGTGTCCTGTGCCTCAGCTTTTTCTACCTAGCAGCCAACCAGAATATTGGCTCCTGGGGCCTGCCTGGGGCAGACTACATTTAAAATAGATAGAGTGCTGTCAGATTTTTCATCTCCATCATCAGTCGCGTCCTTTTGTTTTTGTTATGAAAAATATGATAGGATTGTCTTTGAATTCTCTAATTCATGGTGGTAATTTCAGCCCTGTCCGAGCTGGTGCACAATTGTGATGACAGAAACTGTGTTTTTCATGCATGCACTGTGTACTGAAATCCATGCACCATACATGAAATCCAAGGTACAGTGCTTGAACGTCCAGCACCCAGGCATGGTGCTAGACGTTTGAGCACCATGCCTGAATAGGGGCTAGTGTACTAGACTGTGCGGCGCATATTTTAGCATTGTTTGCTTAAAGTTTCAAAAATTTGATAAACCGAAATTAAAGCGAGAATTGCCTGTAAAATTTCTGACAGGTTCAGTAAAAATTTCCACTTACTAAATACTTATTTTTAAGAGGAGCATACTTATTTTGGGAGTGCACCGAGTGGAAGCACTGAGTGACGGCTCCCTAAACACAATGTTGCTCTGGAATTTAAAGAGGCCAAACGAAGGAAAGGCATTGTCGAGCAGGAAGGCCGCGAGTATTTGCAAAGTCTTGAAAATGAGGTGACAATAATTTGAGCACCGAGTGGACGCACTGAGTGACCTAAACCAATACCTAAAAACCTAACCAATACCTTCCTGCACCTCACCCCAGGGGAAACCACCCCATCAAAAAAAGAAGAAAAAAGAAAGTCATAATTACATCTTACTTTTATTATTTTTATTTATTTATTTTTTTTACCATACCTTATTTTAATTATTCTTCTATAATGCTAGTAAATGATTTTTTACTCTTTTCTTAAATGACGCAAGGGAGCTCCTACCTCTCAGCTCTTCTGGGATCAAGTTCCATATCTTTGCACATGTTACATGCGGAGCAAAATCTGATCGTACAGTCGGGGTGAAGGGTATGTGCAGGTTTGAGGATGATCGGGTGTGCATATTATGCTGGTCCGAGATAGGTCGAAATAAAGTTTTAAATGCAGATGGTAGCTCCCCAGCTAAAAACTTAAACACGAAGGTCAAGCATGACAATTGGTGCAGCGACTCCAGCGACAAATACTCCTCATTTTTTCCGATTAAAATCAGACGTCGTTTGTGAATCGAGTTCAGCTTTCGCAGGTGAGATTTGAAGGTCGATTGCCAGATCATTGCACAATGATGTGACAGTGTTTTGAGACGTAGGCTAGTGTTTTGAGACGTAGTTTTTTGAGACGTTTGTCGATCTCTGTGATTGCAATACTATAGTTGACAAATAGTAATCTGTTTTAGAAAATGAGGAATCACATTGTTGATTTCTCGTACAGTTTGAAGGGCTTTACGAAGCTGATCGATGTTTTGCTCAGTTTTTTTTTTCAGTAAATGGGTTAATTTGTTCACTGAGGTAATCGAAAGGTGTTGGAAAACTGCTGGAAAAGGTCAGGAAAAATCACCAAAAAAGGTCAGGGAAGTCAGGGAAAAACGTGGAAGAGCAAGCGCACAAACCCTGGGTGTAGCTGTTTGTAGAGGTAACAAATTATGATGTTCTCCCTAGCTCCTCCACCGCTCGTTTGCATTGGGTAGGGTATTAGAATATATTCCACTCCGCATGGTTGTATTCAGAGATAGGGAGACGGAGGTTCTTGATAATTTGTTCTTGCTATAACTTTATTTATTTTTAGTAGCCTTCCTGTGACTCAGGATGCTTCTTTTCGTAGGGAATTTGTTTTAATGCATGCAAAGAAAAATAGCATGATTTTTGGAAGCCTCCGGATTTTTTGAATCTTTATAGTAAGTAGGCTTAAGCAGAATTCGGAAAGTTTTTCTCTTTAAATTCCTCCATCTCTGCCCAGTTTGGCATGGATGAATGTTTGTTTGAATGTGGACCTTGAGGCTTGATCCTGTTCATTATGAGGTATCTAAAAGATGGCTGATTTCAGGTGAAAGACATCCAGGAGAATGATGCTGGGAGGTACCAGTGCCAGGTTATCTTGACAATTGCAGAAAAGATCTCTGCTGATGTCATGGTATCTGTGAGAATTCCACCGATAATTTTTGACAACTCTACAAGGTCTGTTGTTGTAAGTGAAGGCCAGGCTGTGAAACTTGAATGCTATGCTGGCGGATTTCCTGCCCCGAAAGTATCGTGGAGGAGAGAAAACAATGCCTTGCTACCAACTGGTGGTTCCATCTACAGGTGAGTCTGATGATGGTATTGTTATATATTGTTAGTGTCGTTTTTGCAGATACCATGGTATCTGATACCACGGTATAAAGTCGTTTTCGCAGTTACCGTGGGATCTGATACCATGGTCAAAAGGCGTTTTTGCAGTTATCGTGGTATCTAGTGTTGTAAATGGTAAAATTGGTCACGGTAAAATTCGGTATTTTACGTATTTTACCGTAATTTTACGGACCCCCGTAAAATTGGTATTTTACCACTTTACGTAATTTACGTATTTTGTCCGTATTTTACTGATAGTTTACAGTTTCAGAAGCAGGTTCAAAAAGAAAATTCAGAAATATCTACCTAATTTACTCATATTTTACTGACAACCTAATACTTCTTCCACACAGAATAAACCAGGGAATCAAGGGACCAGGGAGGCACCAGGAAAGTTTGAATATGTCTTCAGATTTTCAAAGGAATGAGAGATGAATGATAAAGAAAGCGAATATGTTGCTAATTTGTGTGGGTCTGTCGTGATATGTTTTGTCGACAACTGCTATATTGTTGATTATTTCAGCTCTGAATTAGTGCTACTATGCCTACGCAGGTATGGCTGTGAAGCCCGGTTGTGTGTTTCAGTTTATCCAGCGAATTTTGCACAGTACAGCTTATGCTACTTTCGTCGTGCTATACCGAAGGCATGGACGCAATGTATTATATGAGCAACTGGTCGAAGGGATTCCCGACTCCATAGCACCAAGTAATTAATTATTTAAGAAGTGCAGGAAAAGTGACTGTCCCTTAAAATATCTACAGATCAATCGCACCAGCTTCCAAAAAAAATGAAAAATATGTCAAATTATTTTAGCTACTCTGAAATACCAATCTCACCATATAGATAGATAGATAGATACTTTAATTTAGCCGTTAGGCCATACACAAAATCATACATTTTTAAACACTTCGAGAGAGCGATTATATAAACTCACATGTAAAACACTTTAAACTCCCACCACCAATAACTATTTGCATCTCTTTAACGCTTCTTTAACAAAACCTGTAACTGCCATTATCGCTGACCGTGAAGATGACTTTAGGATACCAGGAAAGAGCAACCCAACTTCACCAAAAAATCTTACTCTCAAATCCGAGAGCCCCTTGCATCTTGACAGGAGGTGGGACAAATTCTCCGTGAAATACTTATTTTACCATATCTTACCAATTTGACCTATTTTACCTTATTTTACCAATTTTACGAATTTTACTTACCGACTTTTTATTTTACGGTAATTTTACAACACTAGTGGTATCTGGCCAGTTATCGTGATATCTGATATTCAGATGCCGCGGTCCGACCATGGTAACTGATTGTGATATCTGAAAAGTCATTTCACTTTCATCAAATTTTGTCAAATTGCCGAGAAAGAAGTTTAGCACTTAGTGATGTAACTGGAAATCAGTTTTGCTTTTGTGATGACTTAGAAAAGTGCAATTTTGGCAATAGTCGTCTTTGCAGAGTAACCGTGTATCAGATATCATGGTAACTGCAAAAACGACTAATTGCAGATCCAGTTACCGTGGTAACAGATACCATGCTATCTGCAAAAACACAACTATTAAAAGGTCAAATTAAGGGCTGGACTGTTATCAAACAAGTGGTACAGAAATAGAAAATAGTTCCGTCCTTCTTTCTTGTAGCCTACTGTAGAACTATTTTCCTTTTCTGCTTAAGTATCAAGATCATAAAGCTCAGTAAACTCAGATATTTTTAAGTAGTGAAATAAAAGACAGAAGTGCTTCTCAGCTGGGGTTTGAACTCAGGACCTTCGGCTTTCTAGGCCACTGCACTACCACTGAGCTACAGAGTGCTTGTGAGCACAGTTCGGGAACCACTACCATAGTCAGATAGAAGTGGGACGTAGACGAAGTGATGCCGCCGAAGGCAAATTCGTTTAAAGTTTAACTGAAAAGCCAACTTATTTATACTTAATTACTTTGACTCTGCTAAGGTTGTTTTTTTTCACCTTGGGCTCTAGTTCAGAATACGCACTTTTTGAATTTCATCAAAAGCGTGCATTTCGTTGGCTAATGAAGCTCATCTCAGGAAATCGCCAATTCAGATTGTGAGGTTACTGCTGAAGAAAGCCCGCCAATGCGTACGATCCGAAAAAGATTTATTTTCATTGTGTATCATAATGGTTTCTAAATATTCCAAGCATAGTGGTATAAGAACATCGAGATACTAAATGCGAAAAAAAGCATTTGGTGAAAATCGACCATATGAATAGCGGAGGAACGAAGTAATGCATTTTCATCGCGTCTTCAAGCCTATATAAGTGAATAAGTGACGGGTAACTAGCATACATGAGCTATTAGTAATAGTTACAGTAATAGTAATAGTAATATTACTTTTTTTGCAGTAATAGTAATAGTAATAGTTTTCGCTATTATTTTTTTACTAAGTAATAGTAATAGTAATAGTTTTACTATTATCTATGAAGTAATAGTAATAGTTTTACTATTACTTTACTATTACTTTGCCCTAATTCCCATTGCTCTGGTCTGGCTTTAGTTTAGTATTGTTAGTTAATTCCCCACCTCAGAGGACCGATTGTATGCAAATTTAATCCCCATGCAATACTACCGAGTTCTTTCGCTGCGACCTGCGTTCCTATAGCGGGATTCTCATCTTGTAGGATATAGTTAATACATTACAAATGGGCAATATGGGTTCAAATCATATACACACAAAAGTAATAGTAATAGCTTTTACTATTACTTAAAAAGTAATAGTAATAGTAATAGTATTACTTTTTCGGTCAGTAATAGTAATAGTAATAGCTTTGCTATTACACTACAGTAATAGTAATAGTAATAGCACGCTATTATTTTTCCGAGTAATAGCTCATGTATGGTAACTAGACTGTCATATGTCGGCCCTATACGGTCAAACTTAAGCAGTTCACATCCCAATGTCCCGGGATTGGATAGATATTACGTAGACGGAATGTTATAAAAGGGACTTACACCGTGGGCGAGTTTCTTATGCTGTCTTACCATCGAGGTGACAAATATGTGCTGACGAAAAGTACAATTATTTCTTGAGCTTTTCTTCGTTTCCTGGGTGTTATAGTGCTGGGATAAAATGTAACATTGCTGTCACTGGTTGCAGAATTCTGCGATTTGTTGCAGGTTTTCGACTGCTTCGACAAAGCGAGCCAGAATTCTGCAACCGGTAAACCATATAAAAAAGGCTACCGGTGTTGTAAATGGGGATGGACCGTACACCGTGAGCTTAGGGTAGCGTGTGCCGATGCGTACGTAAGGCGGCGGGTAAGTAAGGGCGGTAGTAGAAAAGTTTACGTTAACATATAATGGTTTTATTTTAGAACTTACTCTGTATAAGTGTAATCCCAATCCGGGTAACTATAATCACAGTCAATAACGACAAGTCATGAGTGACTTACAAAATACGAGTGACAATCACGAGTGACTGACAAATAACGAATGACAACTCAGTAAGAAAAGGGAGAGCTTATATACTCTATCTCACACAAGTGAAGATTACTTCCATCAGTGTCTGATGGGAGCTATGTCTTCCGATTTAGACTCTTGCATCAGGGTCTGACGTCCCTTGAATCCGATACTGAAGTCTTCCGATTTAGACTCTTGCATCAGGGTCTGATGCAAGCTACAGTTTGAATCAAGTTGTTATGACATCCCTTGAATCCGATACTGGAGTCTTCGCTTGTGCGATTAAAACATAGAAATACTTCAAGATCATATTACACTTTGTTCTGTGTATAGAGATATTTCAACACTTGACATAGAGACCGACACAACACCGGTTGTAGCTTGCCCTTTTTACAGGCTACAACTTCTTACAGGCTACATCCAGCAAGCGAGATTGCTCGTTGATAATGTTTCCGTTTCGTAACGGCCAGAATGTCACAGGTTTTTGTAGCTGCGGTGTTCCACAGTGTTTGTGGAATCCTCAAATCCTCCCCCCCCCCCTATCAAAATGTTAGAAATCGACCAGAGCGAGTGGTAAGTTCTAGGGTTCCCTAGCTCTGTCCCGTACCCACAAAACACGCTAGATATGAATAAAGTTTTATTCTCGAGTTCGTGAAATATTTTAACGAAACGTGACGGTTTTTTTAAACGTACTGGCATAAGATACATATATTGTAATTGATTGTGTTGTTTGACAATAATCGCAAATTTGGTTTATAACCACGATAATCGATTTTTACAATAAACTTTCTATCTATCTTTGTGGCATAGGTTCCGTCAGAGCAAAGTGACAACACTGGCGTAGAACAAAATGGTGTAACTAATTAATCCATCTTTACTTGGTCGGGGGGGGGGGGACATTCTAATTTTGTTAATTAAAACCAAAAATCGGTAAGCTTCCGCTTGTCACTTAAAGGGCATAGGACGTGAGGAGTCATTAGACATACTTGTGACGTGGGACAGTGATACCAAACATAGTTAAAGGACCCCTCGCACTATTTACTCTTCAACTTCCAGTATTTTAAAATAATTGAATACTTTTAAACTAGACTCTGCTTCCAACAAATTACCCACGGCTTTTGCTGTTTTAAGCCTTTTTCGAGACCCCTGGACTTACAGCGAAAACAGGGAAAAATTTACATAACCGGTTTTCCTGATGGAAAAACTTCTCGCAGATAACCGTCAACCGCATGATACGCATCGAAGGTAGCAAAAAACGGCAAGTGAGAAAATCAGCGAGGTTTTGCTAGAGGGGTTAGAATGTACCGTAGGAAATCCAGGTCTCCGGGTTTAGAAATGGATGGAGTGATTACGGAAGGAGGTTGCGTTAGCAGTATAGGTAAGACAGGTCCTTTAACATGTATTTTGCATTTTAGAGGCAACATCTTGTCCATCTCTTCCGTGAAGAAAGAAGACCGTGGTACTTACTACTGCATTGCTGAGAACAGCGTTGGAAAAGGGAAAAGGCGGAATATCGCTGTTGAAATTGAGTTTGCCCCCTTCATAGCTGTCCCCAAGCCGCGTCTTGGACAAGCTCCGAATTTCGATATGGATTTGGAATGTCACGTCGAAGCCTACCCCCCTCCTGCCATTACGTGGTATAAAGATGAACAGCAGTTGTCCAACAATCAGCACTATGCGTGAGTATAGTTATTATCATTTCTGTTTCTCTCCACGAAGATCGACGAGTACAACAACAAGACCAAAGGTTTCGATGGGATCCCAAACATTTAATATTTGATCCAAACAGTTGGGTCTTGTCTTCGCCAGACTCCTTGAACATTGTTACTATTAAACTTAGAAAGAGATTAAGGCGATTAAGTCAAATAATAATAATAATAAAAACCTGTATTCAAAGCCAGAGGCCATATACATGAACAAGTTATGCACTAATTAAGCAACTAAATTAAACAAAATATAAAAAAAATTCAACTTCTATTCTCACGAAACTGAACTCCTTCATCGATAAATCTACACACTTTGCATATTATCTGTGCCGACGTACAATCCAAGATGTCTGGAAACCGCAAATTCCACCCAAGCAAAGACACCCTTAAATCAGAAAGCTCATGACACTTCAGCAAAAAGTGCTCCTAGTCATCATTCCCTTCATTACATAAAGGGCAGGGTGTCACTATACTCGGTTCTCCATTTTTCCTTTTTTAAAATTTATTTTTCCTATGTACTGGTAGGCAATTCGCTCTCAACCGAATCCAATATCTGAGGTACTTATTAGGCAAATTTAATTAAAATAATACTCCGCTCCAAATATAGATTTTACGGATTTATATAACCCTAGCGATTCGGACCTTTCAACCACGCCCCGCCATTGCTGGCTCTCCTGCATGGTCCTGCAGAATCTCAATCACCTTCTTAATTATTCCACTGTTAATTATTCCACACAAATATATTTTTCTTTTTTCCAGCATTTCACAGTTTGCAACAGCTGATGAATTCACCGACACAACCCTCCGAGTCCTGACCATTGAAAAACGGCAATACGGTCAGTACCAGTGCCGCGCGGCAAATAAGCTGGGAACTGCGGAGGCAAGCGTAGAGCTTTTCGGTAAGTTTTCGTTGTTTTAATCGATAGTTTTAATTTCGTTGGTACGACATACGTCCGAAAAAAACGTCAGATCTGCAACGCGATTGCGCCCCTGTGCTCATCTGCTTCGTATGTCTCATCTTTTTCGGGAACAGTTTCGCCAGACTCTTCGAGTGGGATATTTCAAATTTTGCAGAGTTCTCCCCCAGCTCTTTAGGAGCGTGTCCGAAAGCTCGGAAACGAACGAAAATGCCGAATTAATTCAGAAAATGCTGAATTAATTCATCATTTTATGCAGCATTTCGATTTCGGACTTAAATTTTCGCTCAGTTAATGCAGCATTAATTCATCGAAAAATTCAGCGAAGATGCTAAATTTTACGCTGAATTTTCAAGAAGAAACTGGGGAGCTGGCGATTAAGGCTAAATTTTGGAATTAGAAGTGTCAGAGAAGAAATAAAGAACGTGTCCGAAAGCTTTTAGTGCTGTAAATGCTGCATTTAATGCTGCATATAAGGTAAGAACTTTCGGACAAAAATAAAAATGCAGCATTTACAGTCCTGAAAGCTTTCGGACACGCTCTAGATGATACCGAAACAGACGAGTCATTGTTCGTTTTGCTCACGTTGTTTTTTTATAGTTTGGTTTATCGCATTTCTCATTTTATTTTATATATGTTATTCCGTAGTGTTTTTACACTTTTACGGGCAATAAAGTTCGATCAGCATCATGGGCAATGCAATGTAACAAAGTGAAATATGAATGAGTTAACTGAATGACTTAAGAGCCGAACTTTTCGGACAAACAATATTTGGGGAAGAGTGGATGATAAGGTTGTTGAAAAGTAGGCATTTTGGAGATATAAGGATGTTTGGGAAATTCCTCCGGATCGGTCTGCGTCACCGCGAACTGTTTTTGGGATCCCAAAACGTTAGTGACGGATACCTATGACATCGCAAAAGTTGTCCGTCTGTCTGTCCGTCTGTCAGTCTGTCCGTCTGTGCGCACGATAACTCTCGAAGGGATTGAGATATTTTGATGAAACTTGGTGGGAGGATCCTTCGGGTCAAAGTACAAGTCAAGTTCGAAGATGGGCTCTGTAGCTCTATATTTGAGGGTGGGGGAGGGGTTTCAAATTAAGGGGCAAAAAAATATTTTTTGAAAGCTGTTTAGATAGTGGATTTAGGGGCAAGGAGACACGCTGAATCCGAATATGAAAGTTATTTTCTCGCCGGACAAGTAGTTCGCCCGGAATCCGGCCAAAACCGGAAAGTTTGTTAAAAGTAAAAGTTGTATTTGAAGTTGATTAGATGTTTGATTTAGGGGTAAGAAGACATGCTGAATACGATGGTGAAAACCATTTTCTTCCCTGACAAGTAGTTCGCCCGGAATCCGGTGAAAACCGGAAAATTTGATAAAAGCAAAATTTGTATTTGAAGTTGATTAGATATTCGATTTAGGGGTAAGTAAACGTGCTGAACACGATGGTGAAAACCATTTTCTTGCCGGACAAATAGTTCGTCCGGAATCCGGCCAAAACCGGAAAATTTGTTAAAAGCAAAATTTGTATTTGAAGTTGATTAGATGATAGATTTAAGGGTAAGAAAAAACGCTGAATCTATGTATGACAATCATTTTTTAACCGGGCATATAGTTCGTCCGGAATCCGGTTTAACCGGGCATATAGTTCGTCTGGAATCCGGTTGAAACCGGATTTTTTTTTTAGAAGTTAAAGTTTTATTTGAAGTTGATTAGATGTTCTTTATAGGGATAAGGAGATACGCTGAACTCGTTTCTGAACTATTTTTTGTTTTTGCTGGGCAAGTAGTTTGCTCGGAATTCGGCCGAAACCGGAAATTTGGCTGAAGTACACCAGGAAGTTTCGATCAGTATCGTCAAATAGATATGGCTTATACAGGTATATCTGAAATTGGTTTTCTCAGATGATTAGCCTGGCGAAGACTGGATTTGGCGAAGACAAGACGTAGTTAATATTACATTTTTGGGATCCCATCGAAAACTTTGGTCTTGTTTCTTGAATAGGTTATTCCCATTTCTTTCTTGTTTTTCATGTTGATAATATGCGGTTTTGTTGTTGTTTTTTGTTGTTGTTTTTTCCAATGTTTTGCCATGGCCTTCGGGCTTTTGTGTAAATATATTTTATATTCTATTCTATATTCTATAAAATGTCAAACAGTTCAGTGCTGATCGTTGTAAAACTATGTAAAAATATAGCATGAATATTTTTAAAATCGCTCAGATAAGTGTGAATGAGGCTGTCGAGCTTTTGCACAGGTCCATCTTCACAATTACATCTAGTCGTAGGCTACAATTTGATTTAAAATTCGGAAAAATGCTGCCACGTTGCTCAGATGCAAGGCAGACTTTTAATGTCCTCCTTATGTTGTATCGCGTTGAAAAATAAATAAATCGGATTTAGCCCATAGGGTCCTAGTTAGGGTGCGTTCCCAAATCCCAAAAGCTATAAAATTTGTTTACAGCCACTATCATCGCACCAGATTCACCAATACAGTGAATAACGGTTGTTAATAGTTCAAGGTTTGGGAACACAGCCGAATATTGTTATGATTCGTTGTTTTACATCTTTTTTGCTTTGTTTTAGAAACTGTTATCCCCATCTGTCCCCCTGCATGTGAACTGACGAATTATTCGAGCGAAGCGAGCTGTAAAGGCATGAGTTTCCTGATTGGTCTAGTGATGCTTGTCCTTGGTTTCTTCCGAAGATAGTGCATGAGTAAGTGTTACTTTAGTTTTTTCTTTCTATATGATCAGACTACAGTCACGTTGTATTGGATCTAGTTTCGGTAGAGTTTCACTCTTGTTTGCTTAGTTCGTCCGGAAGTTTTGCTTCGTACTGGCTTAAACCAAAAATACACTAAAAAAAAAACGCAACTTAATAGCATTAGCATATTGGGTAGAAGCAGGGACCCATAAATTTCCTGTAATGACTCGCCATTCAGGGGGCTTGTCGTTTCCGATGCTTCTATGTTGCTATGTTGCCCGAACCTCTCCTAGTTTCCAAAAATTCTGCTTGGGTCGAATCAGCGTTCTTGCTTGCCTTTTTGGACGTGAGGCCAAAGAGACTCCTCCCTCAACGCGGAAGCTCTTCTCCAGCAGCCAATCCCAAATTTTGTCTATCTGGATAGTGGGGTGTTCTATTCCTGTGGGTATTTCTCGAACTATCTTACGTCCGGTCAAGAGTGCATCAGAAATCTCTTATTGACAAGCCCCCTGAATGGCGAGTCATTATAGGAAATTTATGGGTCCCTGGTAGAAGAGATGGGTGAATCTGATCGTGGAAAAATTTGGATCCAAATCTGGGGCTTGTTAGTTCGCATGAATCCTAATCCACCATTTCGCGCAGAGGATTTAAATCCGACCTCCAAAAAGATCCAGTCGTATATATGGTCAAGAACAAATAATCTGACAGAACCTCCGTCTCCCTATATCTGTAATATGACTATGCGGAGTCGGGTATTTCTCCATGCCCTGTCCGCTACGAACGAGCGGAGTTTAGTAGCGTCGCGCCACACCACGTTTCGTTACCTCCTCTACAAATAGCTAAATTGCTGCGAAGCCGCCGGTGAGGAAAAGCAGAAGTCACTATGGACGCGCTCCAGAGCGGGTCAGCGCCGGAGTACGCCTCCTGCCAGCGTCCTGCACAATTTGTTTGCGATAAGCAACGGCGAAGACGGAAGATGAGTAAAGGTTATCGACATCAGCACAAAGCTAGAGTAGATACCTCTAGGTCCGCTCAGTTTATCGGGGTATTCACAGTCGCTGCATGGGACTAAAGACTGAAGCTCTATCAGATTATTTTGACAATAAAGAAAGGAATGACGCCTAGGGTGAATGAGACTGTCAAAGCCAATGAACCATCTGTTTTTTGAATAGAAGAGCTTTCACTGTAGCGGTGGTCGGATTGCCTTAAGCACAGAGTAAACAAAAACTGGGAAAACGGAAACTGGAAGGATGAGGCTTTGAAATTTGAGCGGGTTCGTGATTTCGAACGTTCGGAATCCGGCCTGACAAGGATTCTGATTCGAAGATCTCTGCTTGGCAGTCGTGGACTCGTGGCTATTCTTCCAGAAACCGGTAGCTGTATTCCCCTCACACCAGCTAAAGGCTGACTAGAGCCACTCATAGTTGAAACGAAGTGCACAGTACCCAGAAAAATAAAGACCATGACAAGAAATAATTAAATGCTTTAGATAAACAAAAATAATCGTTTAGATTTATTTTCATTTTTGCAAACAAAACGGTGGTCTCCTCAGCCTCGGTCAGTGCTTGAATTACGTAATGTGTTACACGGTAGGCTCAATGTAACGATGTCTGGTGTCAGTTTCAAAAGCGATCAGGGGGCCGTTCTCTGACAAAACAACGATTGAGACTGTTTAAAATCGGCCTTATACCAGTTCAGTACTCCGAGCGGGTTGATCTATTATGTTAGTCTCTCCTTCTACTGATTATCAGCATCCATTACCCAGAGATCCATGTGTTAATGAACAGTAAAGCTTTCACTTTTGAAATTGAATGAAAATGGGAACTCTCGTCGTTAGGGGGGTTTGTACATTTTTTCTGCCAAAGGAAATATAATTAATCACAAATCCTAGCTTTAGGTAAATGTTGATGATAGTGATGATCGTTGGTGGATCAAAAGGAAATAAACCGCGTGGTGGCACGGAACTTGAATATGGAGAACTTCGGTATTGAAAATGTATCTGAAAATGGTAAAATGGCTAAATTTTTTGTCCCGTGTTCGTCCTGATTGGATTCCGTAAAGCCTAGCATTAACTGGGGTAAGACTAGATTTTTTAAGTACAAAAACAAAAGCTTAACCGAGGATCGGAATAAGAATCTCTTTTCAGTAGTAAAGAGCACAATATATATGTATAAATTAACTGAGGAGTACAATATATAAATTATAAAACAAAACCATTTCTAAATCAACTATAATCCTTTTAAAAATATGCTGTGAAATACTATAAACAATGCACATAATTTAAACAAACTAACTTACAGTTATATTTGGCACAAAACGGATCAGTCAGCTGAAATTTATTGGAGCTATATTTCGGCCCTTCTTGGCAAGGGTCCTCTTCAGGCTCAAAGCCTCTTACATTCCTGGACTTTTTAAAATGAACAGTAGTTGCTTTTTTGCAGATTCAATGGTTATCACAAGTTTCGTTTTCCATCTTGAGTGGCTTTGAGCCTGAAGAGGACCCTTGCCGAGAAGGGCCGAAATATAGCTCCAATAAATTTCAGCTGACTTGTCCGTTTTGCACTGTCAAATATGATTCGCAGTCAGCTTGGGCTGAAGGAATATTTATAACTTACAGTTACTTACGTGTTACATTATTCACTTATTAAAAATGGCTATAGGTTGTGGATTAGGAGGGCTTACGATGCTTTTTTTATAAAAGTTTTTTTTAGCTTTTTCTTCAAAATTAAAACTGGCTCTTTTACTTTAAAATCAGAAACCAACTGCGAATTACTGAAGAAAAAGCAAAAAGAAAATGCATGAAGAAAAAAAGCATGAAAAAAATTACTAACTGCGAATTACTTATCGTAAATACCTCAGCAACAAGCACTTTGGTATAGTTTTTGATTACGTAGCCGAGGTCACATTGGTCGTAAGAGACAGTCAGTCAATGTTCCCGTCTTTTCTTGTTGTTTAAAGCTTTTTTCTTTCAGAAAATCATGTGCCAAATCTCAGGTATCCCGGCGTGTTTGATGTTTCGGGAACTCGGAATGCCAACTTCCCTGCCTTACTGCTTCTGCTGGGATCCGCGTGTAGTGCAATTTACCAATTAATCCGTCCATTTGTGTACCTAGACTCTAGCAATTGCAGGTGAGTCTTGTTCTGATTTGTAAATTGTTTCTTCTTGTTCTTCTGAAAGTTAGGAGCGATTAGTATCCAAACCTAATATGCGATACCGATGTCTTAGTAGAGTTGTTACCGTCCGGTACAGGTTGAGCTCGTACTGTAAAACTGTTGTTGCGATTATAGAACGTCGAACTATCTGATCGTCGTCCTCGTGTTCTCTTACATTCCTGGACTTTTTAAAATGAACAGTAGTTGCGTTTTTGCAGATACCATGATATCTGTTACCACGGTAACTGGATCTGCAATTGGTCGTTTTAGCAGTTACCGTGGTATTTGATATACGGTGGCCGCGATAACTGGCCAGATACCTCGATAACTGCAAAATTGCCTTTTGACCTTGGTATCAGATACCGCGATAACTGCAAAAACGACTTTAGGCCGTGATATCAGATACCATGGTATCTGCAAAAACGCAACTAGTATTTTCGTAAGTTTCCATTAGTGTGCCTTTAACTTATTTAATTAGCGCCCAATTCCATGACCTGGCAACTCGGAAGACGCGAGCTGCTCTCAAGTCTTATGCCTGGGCCACTTTCTGTTGTGTATGTAATTTGGTTCGTAAATTGGCTATTCCCACTCTTTACGTTTCATCCTGGTCACACTTGGAACTAAGAAATTCAAGAAATATTACCACCATCATCACTCATGGGAAAACACAAGCCTGTGACTGGTCTTTGATTTGTCAAAAGATACGTTTCAAAATGGCGGAGATGGATGTTTCATTTCGACTATTTTACGTTCTCAGCGTCTTTTCTTTCAGTTTTTTACCGTAAAACGGCCTTATTACCGTCGTTATAACCAGGTGTGACCGCAGTGGGGCACGGGCATTAGTGCGATTCTGGCGGTCTGGAAAGCTTTGCCAGTTTATGCGCCATGTGTTCTTGCGACTGCGGCTAAAACTCGCTTGGCTTTCTAAAGGCATTCTCGCTGCGTTTTTTGTTTGTCCCAGGGACTCACACCCCGTATTATCGCGAGTCCCCACGGACGGGGAATGCTCCAGTTATCATCACCATCATAAAAAAGGACTCCCTTTTAGATTCGGAGGGGAATCAGTTTTTGCTGGTGTTGGTGCAATGTAAAATTAACTAGAATCGCTCACAATAAACAGAACCTATAATAAAGTGGATCCAGACTAATTTCTTCAGCTGCAATTTTTTTCGAAGAAAATCCATATTGGAAGCATTCCCCGAGTTTTCGCTAAGTCCGTGAGATCGCCAGAATCGCCCTAAGTTGGGTCTTCACCTTCCGGAATCTGGGCTCCCAGATTTTCCGAACTTTTTTTTAAATTTCTTCTGCGATACTTAAAAATTCCGGAAATCTGGAAGTTCAAAAGCCCCTTTTTCCGGATTATTTTGATATACTTTCGGACCGGTTCATACTCCAGATGCAATTTACAGAAGACGTCGAAGAATAATCTGGAAGCCCAGATTCCGGAAGCTCCGGGAGGTGAAGACCCGACTTTATTCGTTTTGACGATAAGCTCTTCGCGGCAATAGCGAGGTATTGGTCGTGCAGTCGTGGGAGTCTGAGCGCTACGACTTAAGACCTATATTAGAAAGAATAAAGGCAAGAATTTTACCATATCTGAAACTGTGAATGCAATAAGCCACAAAATCACTTGTTGTATTTTCTTAACAGTTTATGTTTAAAAAGCACAAACGTTTCTAGATTTAACGCCTGATTTATGCAACAGACGCACTAATTATTATAAGGCATTTAAGGATCTTCGTTTCTGAGAGTGTTAGAAGCAAAAATCGAAAGTTAAGAAAATATATTTTACATTGCATGACTAATGAAGTTACGAGCATACCTATATAATCGCACTATTGCTAAACAACGCAGTTCAAGGGTAAGCCAGATCTTTGCGGGAAGGCCTTTTTTGCCACCGTGATTTATTCTTCGATAAGGTGTAATGAATGGTCAAGTGCGTTGGAAAAAAATTATCAAATTATCTGAATAAAGAAGTTTATTTATTTTTTTGGCATGTCAGCCTTGACCTGTTAGCTTTTAGTTGCAGCATTGCTTTTTGTTTTTACTGCAGTATTTCTGTTCCGTTTTGTGTGTTTTTTTTCAGTTTTCAATATTGTGCAACAGTTACAGACCCATATAACTTTTAAGTTGATTTCAGTGCATGACCACGGTCTTGGACACATTACTATAATGTTTAAGATGATTTTAAAATTGATTGTCCAAATTATTTTTGTTACATTTTCATTACTGCATGCAGCAGTGCAGCAGTTACAGACCTGCATAACCTTTAAGTTGATCTTAATTTATGACCACGGGATTATACAAGTTACCTATTTGATCTGTTACCGACCCTAAGTCAGCAAAACAATGTTTTTTCTGGAGAATCTTGCCATAATCTCATTGCCAACCTGAACTAGATACCAGCTTCGAGGGAAACAGATGTAGGCGTAATACCTTTGTGCTTTGTCAACCTCGTCAGAATGCCAACGAACGTTCCAACTCCAACTGGGATAACGTTGTCTGACCCGAAGTATAGTACATCCTTTCTCTGTATTCTGCAGTATCCGGTAAATTTGTGCGTGGCTTCATACCTGTCCAGTCTCTCGTTGACAAGTAGAGTTTGCGAAAAGTCGGCATGAATTTGCCTGACGTAGCTTTTTTTGTGGTAATGATGTTTGCTTGTTTGAGATATGTTGTGTGAACATGCGATAACTCCAGTGTTCCCAGGCATAAGGACGCTAAGCGTCTGTAATCTGTCTGAAAAACGCTGCTGTATTAGAATGTGGCTTAAATATAGCTTACAGATAGTTACCAAGAATTAATTTCCATTTTCATGCCATTTGTACAGCTTCACGTACTAGTTTATACTTACTTCGTTGTTGAATCATTCCTGTATCATGCATGATCTTTACACATTGATGTCTAATAAAAGATTTGTTTACAAACGGTGTGTTCGGTTCATCAGTGTGTTTGCCCGATGATGTTCGCTGAGTCAGTAATTAAGAATCGTCTGGAAGGATTTATGAATGAGTCGAGACTGGCGTTATCATTGACCAGACAATCCTGGGATTTTGTTTGTTTGCAAGTGAATGGAATATTTTTTGTTGCGTCACATTTCTAGTGGTTTCTATGTCATCAGCCTTTATTTGATACCGAACTATGTGAGGCAACCATAATGATGCAATATCGCGGGTTGGGTAAAGCCGCTGTTTTTACTGTTGTTAATTAGTGACTAGGGGAGCGATGTCCGATGGCCTAAAGCGTTAGCATAACCACAAGACTTTATGAAATGATTCCTCTAAGTGGAATTCTACTAAGGCTAGAACTTGGGAAATAGTCAGTGACTCTCGATGAAGAGAGGGAATTCCCCGCAATCTTCGAAGTTGCGTAAAACTCTGCCATGCCATCCGAGATAATTACTTTATTGCCCGTTGGTATTTTAATTTCGGACCAAGAATTGTAACGAGTTGCAAGTTACGCGCAATTTGAGACCAGTTTTAGTTGTATTCCTGCCGAGCCGGTGAAAACGGTGAAGGCAGACGTGATTGTGTGCACGTTTGCCAATAACATAGATAATATCACATTCTCATAGGGCAATGGCCTCTAGCCAAAAGAGGGCGAGGGTGAATCAGGGGTTCGAAGCTCAGCACGATCCGTTGTATGCTGTCAGTGGAACGGAATCGTTATCGCTCTGGAGGTCTCGTGTTATTGCACGTCCTCGGATACGGTTTGCAGGTATTATTTTGTTGTATAACTCGCTAAAAAGAACAGAACAGTGGAGTTCAAAGCAAAGGTAACATTGCTTGAATTTAAGCAGCATTTTTGCATCGCCAGCTAATGTACTAGATTCAAAACAAATTTGTCATCTGTGTATCGATAACGCAAGCTAAAGGCTTGTGTGTCGGCTCTTGCGTGTCGAGGGGTTGCTCACTCGCCGGGCACCACTGTACACCCTCCCTGGGCACCGGGCACCACTGTACAACCATTTTGGGAGTGAGCACCGGCTGGGCACACCTGGGTACCGGGCACCACTGTACAACCATTTTGGGAGTGAGCAACCCCTCGTTGCGTGTATCGATATCGAAGGTACGGTCTGCTGAGTACAGAACAAAAGCAGGCAACTAACGGTCTATTGCGCATATACTACAGCAAGAAATAAGAAAGAAAACAAAGAACACACACATGATAAAAATAAAGTAATATAAGTATCATTTTCTGGAAGTTCAGTATTTTTTTTCCAAATCAGTTAGCTTAGTCAATAGAATTATTTGGCCCCTTCAGGCGCGCTCCAAAGTGCACGAGAACTTCGATGAATGGCGTCATAAGTTTTTAGGCACGTAGGCCTTTTACAACCTTTTACGTTTCTTCGTGATAAACATTATCTCCCCTTTCTTTCTTCAAATTTGGCTCGAATCCGATCTATTCGTTGATTCTGTGCCATTGTTAATTTAACATGGGCGAGTCTCCGCCAGCCAATCACGATGCTGCTACGTCATAAGCTCTGGTCGATACTTCCAGTATCGCGTAGCGGAACATTTCAAAGCCATTTTGCAGTGAGAATTGGCAGATACTTGTTGTATTTACAAATATTGACACGTTGAAAACATGGCGTTTATGGTGCCGGTTATGAAAAATGACTATGACCTGTACAGAATGTCGGGAAATAATCAGAAAACCAAACGAAGTGACTCTCGTACAAGTTCTGGACCAAGGAGCAGGAAGATGAGTGAAACGAGATCAGAGTGTCAATCGCTGGCCACAAGTCCTCAGGACCGTTTGTTCAATAAATATTATGCATCTGGCAACCTGAACTTGAACCGCCGTGGAATGAGGTCCATGCCAGCTTCTCAGAGACCATCAAGGCTGACATCGGTCAGAGCATCCCAGGTTAGTTTTATATTTCTAATAGCCTAGGCGTGCTTTTCCAAAGGATCCAATCAGTGCTTAATTTCCAGCTTAAGGTTCAGTTCCAAATTGTATACGCTTGGTGTTCCAGTTACATCTTCAGAGGCAAATGCACAATACCGAATGTTGCAGTGTTCTATGGAAATAATTTTGCTGGTTTGTAAAGCCCGAGGTAAAGCCTTTCACACTATGCTACAGCTGCCCAAACCCTGCACTGCGTTTGGGAAGTATAGAAAATCCCAGTCTCGCGGAAAATCCGATCCGACGTACATTTTAATATGTATGAAACAGTATAATATTTAATGTTCGTTCGCGCGAAAGTCCTGATCGGGTGGCAACGACGGTAACAAGTAAAAGGCAAAAGTACTGTTTCGAAAATGCTACAGAACTAAAGGGAACTTCTGCGTGTGTATGCAGTATTGGCATATAATACTCGCCTAGTCCCAGATAAGTCATTATTGTCTCATCGGAACTAGCCATTCTCTTTCGTGCGAATGGAACGAGTCCTTGCGATATGGGTTTGCCCAACCGTAGGAAGCATCCATCTTAGCAGATACCCGGCCAAACGGACGATTTACCAGATGAGCGAATTCTTTAATTCTAATGCCCTATAAGTAAAATTTTCATCGCGTTGTGGAGATGCTGCGGCACAGGGGCTTCATAAATTTGTTTGTAGTGTTAAGTGATTTCTCTAATTATTTTGTATGTTTTTCTTTGTATTGCCATGGCCCTTGGGCTTTTAGAGTAATAAATACCATATCATCAGCAAATAATTCGATTGAAGGTTGGCATCGTCATTTTAGCCAGCTGGTCTTATGATTGCTGATGTAGGCTATTCCACGGTTTTAACTGTTGCGTAATAACTTGTGTGGTATTGACCGTGCAGTTTTGGCATGCGACCCTCAACACCTACCCACCATTCATCTGATAAAGTGAGTGAAAGGGAGCCCCCTGGTCCGACCCCTACCCTCGCCCCTACCATATTTTGCAACATAATCTGCGTGGGGGCAATTCCCAGTAGTCCTGCAAACTGAAAGGTCACACCTGAGAGATTATGAAAGTCCCTAAGGACATGTCTTTTCAGTTGACCAGTCGAGACTGAACATTCACCACTAACCTGAGGAGCCATTGGGTGGGGGTGGGCATTGCCCCCCTAGATTTCAGAGGGATAGAAAATCTTCCATCTAGATAGCCTACTATTTTCTCGCCTGGATAGGTTTTAAAAATGTAAAGCAATGATATTTTTTTCTTGGACGGGTTTTCACTCCCGATGATGGCTTAGATTAGAAACAAAGACACGGCTCTGGTGAATCACTAAAATTCCTACGACCAGCGTGACGTAGGCTGCAGTTGGTTAACTGCTCGCTTCGATAACCGGTCCGCCATCGTGTTTGCTATAGCTATTAAGCATAAAGTGCGGATCGCGTAACGCCTCACGCTCTTCTGTCCGTATGAGTGCAACAAATGGAAAGAATTCAGGCTAAACTAGCTTTTCTGCTTGAGCAAGCACTTGCTTACGAGGCATTAAACCGGAATCGTTCCTGCTGTTCGTCAGCTGTCATGGTGCGAACAGGCGTTCAGTTTTTCCCGGACGGATTTTCTGCACTTTCATCGTAAATTGGGAAACATTTCAACTCCTCCGAATGGAATTGATGATGGGGCAGAGAATCCTTGCTGCTTCTTGATCCTCGACTGTCCCTCTGTCACATGCATTTCTTGAACACCGTCTCAAAAAGAAAAGAAAAGTAGGAAGAACGCGAATAACAATGTCAAAAACTAGAATACATGGTAGAGTGTGTGCTGGGTTGAGATTACGCTAAAACGCTCGGGCCTTTCCAAAACTGCAGGTAGCCTATGGGTTGTGCTACTCCATATTTGCTGGAAAATTAAGTTGGTTTCAAGTGAATAAAAGCTATGCACTCCCGCACAAGACACGGTTATGCCCTTTGCTGGATGAATGATACGAATATATTTAACATAAATTAATTGAAGAATATTAAACTAATTTTGACACCATCAGACCAGAGACTAATACCCAAATTTTAACGACACCAGTCACAGAAGGAGCAATTGGGAACCTAGTGTAGTTCAAAAGAATAGTAGAGCGTTGGAAGCCGCGTAAACTGTGCAGAAGTAGTTAGAACGCGGAAAGTATGACCCAGTTCAAAGCAGTCACCTGGCTGGAACCAAGTTCCTGAGAAATCCGTGCTCCAACTTTGGAATATGTGCCCCAATGTGTGGGCACTTCGCCGAGAAATACTCTATATGACTAATTCCAAAACACGCCAGTGATCCTCAGGAAGAAGGAGTAAACGTCTCCGTAACGACTCAAATCCTGTCTCGAGCAATCACGCCGATCTTTGAGAGCAGCTGTGATACCACTTCTGCCTTTCTTCCGCTAGGTAACCGGAGAGGCCGGAGATTTTTTTATCGGCAAGGAGAGATAGTCATCAAGAGTATTGAGGAATTATGTGAATGACTATTTTACTGCATGTATGTTACCTCCTTCCCGGGCACGCTAATAAGCATGCTCAATTTCAGGTATCTCTACCATGCTCGCCATCGAAGCTGATCCAAGATGACCTCCCAGAGAAACCCTTGGCACCCTCACCGAAGTCTCCGTCCGAAAACTCTATGACCAAGTTCCACGTTCGACTTATGGAACGCCTGAGACGGTCGCTACGCATTTCAGTTTCGACCGACGATGATGAATCTGACAAGCCCGACTCCCCCACGGGAAATTCTCCAAAATGATCTAAGTGAAATACCTAATATTTTCTGCGATATTCAAAATGCGAGATTGGCTATTTCGATATGCTGTCAGTGTAGTTGTACGTCCCAGTTAGAACTTGGGCCGGAGGCCCTATCCTACCAAACCTATCAAAAAAGAAATATGAGTGAATTGTAATTGTCAGTAGTTTAACAGTTTGACCTGTAAGAATACGAAAACAAAAACTGGACGTGACCTTAGCTGAAGATCTGGAGTTGAAAGCAATATCAACCGACGATATCTTGGTGCCCATAGAACGCGGATTCGCATTCGCCTAGGCTTCGGGGTCGCTTGTCGCGCCATTAGAATTTTGGTCGCGGATAAGATACGCGTTTCGCGAGCATCCAAGCTTAACTCGGAAGAAACGTGGTGATTCTAAGCGCCCAAACGATTCCAACCTTGTTTCCTAAACGGTGTTTTCGTATTTTGACCGGACTATCCTATAAAGCAGGTTTTAGTGGTTCGCAGCTATCCTCCGTCCAAAAAGACACAAATGTGGTATCTTGCAAAATGTCGTTTAGCCTAGCAGCTAGTTAGTGCTGAGAAGTTTCTCATCCAGTTTTCTGTTCGTATCCATCGTTGTTGTCAACCGAAGGGTTTGAACGTTTCCTTTAAACGTGAATTCTGGATTTGTCAGTGAGGACAGAGGATCGTTTTTTTCCGGACAAATTTTCAGGTCTGGAATTGATATCCTTACAGACACTGTCGTTAGAAGTAGCCAACTTTGCATTTGTAAGGATTGTATTTCAATCGTTCTCCTTTTACTGCTTGTGCAGTGTCGAAATATGTATGATATACAAAATGCGTTATGCATTCGTTTTTACTTGAAAATGTGCAGTAAGCATATTCTTTTATCGTTGCGTATGTGTGATTAATGTGCCTGACCGTTTTTTGATAAATTGAGTTTTAATTAACCTTCTTTCGCAATAAAGTTTCGAAACTCAGAATTTACCAGGTGTTGGCCTTGTGAGTTTCCATGGCCCTTGTAAAAAACGTTGTATTTAGTCCCAGCTCACGTAACGCCACAACTATCCCACGGTTAGATGCCAAAATGTATAAAGAAAAGCACAGAAGAAAGCTGCTGTTTAACATGCTATCCTCTGTGTCATCTCTGATCAGTGGTTATGGTGACGATCCTCGTCTAGGAGTGTTGAATAAGTGGGCTACTTCTTCAGCCCTTAAACCTGGGACATATTAGGCCATCCTTGTGGCGGAAGATACACTCCCCAGAACTGTACCGGAATGGAACTCAAAGAAGAAGAAGACGATCGAAAAATACGCTTTGTTGCACCTACCGACGAGACCCGAAGCAGATCAATGAGTCTAATCAGCGTTATGGCGGCCTTTTGGGGCCAAAAATACTCATGCCCTCTTCGATGTTGTCTTGGTACAGTTGAACGAAACTTTCCAAAAGTTCTGTCATGATTTAGAAAACTTCTTTCAAATTTCAAATGAAGTTCCAAAAATTTTAAGCAAACTGACTAACTTTGAATCAAAGTTTTAAAACTGATCTTTAAATTAACTGAATTTCAAAAAAGTTATTTCAAATTTACGAAACTTTCCATAAGTTCTGTCATGATTTAGAAAACCTCTTTCAAATTCAGCCAGAATTTGGCTAGCGATATTTCGGATCTTCTTGGCAAGTCTGTAAGTCAGCTTGGTCTAAAGGGGTTCTTATGCACGAAGTACGGCGCTTTCTTGGATCAGAAATACAAACCCTTTTTTACAGCCTGAAAAGACCCTTGCCAAGGGTCTCTGCAGGTTCCTTGGCAAGAAGCGCCGAATATCGGTAGAGCAAATCTTATCTGACCTTATCCAACTAGCGTTATCAAAATATCTGTTCAGTTAGCATAAGCTGGCATTGTATTTAGTTAAAAAAAAAAAAAAATTGCCAAGCTTGGCAAATTATCTCAATCCGAAGAAATAATGAGGGCGTACTATTAGGAAAAACAGCAACGTCAGCAAAATGTTTAGATGCTCCAGTTATTTCCGTCTGACGTCTCACCATCTGCCTGCACCAGATGATCTATAAAGTACTTTGAGCACATGGTGACTGGAACAGAGGCGTCACTACTGGGGGGGGGGGGGCAATGTTGTCGGCCATTCGGTAAAAAATAGCAGAGTCGCCGCGAAGCGCCGCGATGTTTAGTTAAAACAGTCGATTTTTTTCTTAGAAATAGTAGTTTTCTCTTAAAAACAGTCGATTTTTTCTTAAAATTCTTGAACCAGCCGATTTTTCGTCAACGCAGTCGTTTTTTTCTCAATAATAGTCATTTTTGTCCGCAAAAACGTCGGTAAAAATGACCAACCAGTCGGTAAATACCTTGTCCCCCCCCCCAAACATGTTGCTAGTAACGCCTCTGGACTGGAACATGCGTTTTTGTTTACGGAATAAGTTGCTGGAGTTGCTGTTGGCGATATTTCAACCGTTCACCCTGGTCCTATTCAGGCGTGTTAACATAGGCTACATTGGCGGGGGGGGGGGAGGGCATGCCCCCCAGATTTTGTCTAGGGATAGCCTACTATAAATGTTGGTACTATATTGACGTTCCTTTAAAGTACTTGAAATCTAGTTAAATTTTTTATTCTGAGGAGTGAACCTGGGATGGGGGTCGAAAAGTAATCTTTGCCCCCCCCCCCTTTTAATGTTTACTGAAATGGCGGCTGTGCGTGTTAACAGTCCAAACTCACCAGTCGCTATAGTTTATCGTTACGATAAAAGGGTGCTGACAGATTTACAACAAAAAGCCAAAATATTCTACCTTTCCGAAAAAAAAATGCGCGAAATCATCTTCACAAGTTTATTCGGATAGGTTAAACATTGAGGGGATACTCACACTCAGGCACCTGCTGTAGCCTACACCTTTCCCGGCACCGACCAAAATCAGCGGCGCCGGTGCCAGTCATACATTACACGATTCATCTTCCAAACGCTTCTGAACATGCTTATTTTTATGTTGGCAACCGGCCGAGCGCCGTATACCAAAATCGAGAGTGGGCAACCCCTCATGAAAAACTGAAAAGACTTGCGAAATAACATTTGATGACGCTACATGGAAAAAATTAGCGAAAGTTCATTCTAGCGATATTCGTCCCTTCTTGGCAGGGTCCTCTTCAGACTCAAGCTAGAGTAGAATCTGTCATCATCTTTCTAGGTGTAAACTGTTGCCTGTTCGCCAAACGTCGTGACAAAGTAAAGTCGACCACTAAATTGGCGAGTTAACAATGTTTATTTTAGTTGTAATGCAGGTTTTCTTTTTTTCCTACGAGCGAAAAATTAGCGTAACGACAATATCAGTCAGTAGTTATTTTGTCATTAAACGAGCGTTTTAAGATGCAATTAATTTTTCGTTTGTCAAATTTGAATGCAAACCAACTGTAACTCAGATCGCTAGTTTTATGGTTGTACATGGCCGGACACCCAGAGAGGTTCGACTTTGATTCGGGGGTAGGAGTACACGCTGGCAACTTTGCAAATGGCTCTGAATCAACTCCAGTAATCTGATTTTAATCTCAGTGATTATTTTATTTCGAGTGATTTTCTGTTTTGATCACCTCGAAGCACCATGTACCACGCCATCCACGCCACCAAGAGGCGTACTGATGGCTCACTTTCAGCGCCGATGAAAGTCGCAATGGGTGCCCAGCGAACAGCCAGTAACATCACTAAGGTCATCACAGTAACCACTGTTGATTGGTTTGCATAAGATTTGATTCGTCTGTGTGACGTTTTTGTTCTTCGGTAGGATCACTGGCGTGTTTCCTAATTAGGTAGCGTTCCAGCGACGTATTATTAGTTACGATCGTTACTATTCTTGTTATTATTGCCGTTCCAAAGCCCGCGTAATAAGTAAATTGGCTCCTCCCACTTATTATTTCGTTCCACGACTGTTACGGTCGTTACAATTTACTTATGATGGTCGCGAGCATCATAAGTGATAATAACTATCGGTTCTGCAGGAACTCCCGTAAGAGTGATGACGTATGTTCGCGTTATTATTTTCGTTCCAGAGACCGTGATAACTACCACAATACGGCGATCGCCCCTCCTCTTATCATCGTTACTTGTAATAACTTCACTGGAACGCTACCTTAGTCATATAGAATACGCGTGCGAATTACACACTACCTGGCGGGGGAAATTCTTGTCCTTTCGACTCCTGAAGAATATTTCCTCGCCACCTAGCGAACCATTTTCGCGCCTGTTTGGACTTGTAATTTGAAAAAATCAACCTTGCACGACAATGATTCCGTCCATTCCACCCGCTCATGTTTACGGGTCAGGGTCAGACAGTGCACGGATAACGGGCCAGACAGTGCACGATACCTAGCGGATGCTTCTTTTTTTATTTTTCTTACTGCCCAATTGGGTGCTTCCGGATTGCGCCTCCAGATCGTACTAGAGGTGGGCGTGGTCTTGATTTTTTTTTTCCGAAATTCTATCTAGCCTACCGGAAACACTTTCCCGCGAAAGCTCGCAATTTCACACAGGATCCTGACAGCCAACGGCAAGAGATTTAAATTTTCCTTTCCTGCTCTCAATAACTCCCCAACCCACCTTACCCGCCCCAGATTATGCAGGGCTTCTTTCAGTTAATTTTATCTTGTCACAACCGAACAAAATTGCGCACTAAAACAAAGAAAACCTTGCCAAAGGGAAAGAGCTGAGATCTGCAAAAAGCATAAACGGGCTTTGCCAATTCTAGAATCGTCAAGATAACTAAAACATGTTTATAATTCAATTCATTGTCTTACAGCATAGCAAAAGCAGAAAAATTGCACTTAATTAGAACAAAATACGGAATAAATATACTGAATCGACACGTAGGACCACTGACCAATAATAATAAACAATTTTGGGAAAAGAAAATCGGCGATAATGGGAGTCGAACGGCTTGCTATAGACGCAAGAATAGAGGCAGAAAATGAATTGGCGCAACTGCTAGAATGGCTCCTGTAATCGTCTACATGAGTTCCGGATACTGTGAGATTTATGTTAAAGTACGATGGACAGTTATTTTGCTTTATTTTTTGTAAAATCCATCACAAATAAATATTTCTGACTTCCCGTCTATCGCGCTTCCAAAATACTCTATGTTCTTGTTATCGCTGGTCTTTACCTCTGTGGCCTGTCGACGATAGAGCTCGACAGAGCTCGTACTAGACCTGCGCAGAAAATTCAAAAACTCTCGGTCACGCACGAAAATCGATCAGTTTATAGAGCTAAGTGAAAAGTGGGCTGTGGCTGCCAAAATAAACAATCTCCTTAGCGGGGAGATTGTGCATGTGCGTTCTGAATCTGATGATCTCTTTTGTGCTACCACTGAAAAGTTTTGGAAGTGCAAGGTTCCTGTCCACCTTTCATTGTAACAGCAGTGTCTTGGCACCTTTATTACAGGGTTGGAGGAGACTTGTGTGTTTATTAAATTTGCTGGTCTCTCTCAACCTTGTGGTTACGGTCCAAGTTTCAGCAGAGCTTACCTACCTGCGGTAGTCATTTGGATTATTTTCGGTGAGTCTTCGGTTTAAAAAATCTCTCACTCTCAGTTGTTCCCTTACATCCTCTAAAGTTACTGTACATTTTATGATTGTAAGTCAAATTTTCCCACTTAAATTTAGAAATTTCTATTGACTTACAGGATGGGTATCCTACCTCGAATGTGTACAACCCCGACCCTGGCCTAAAATTTGACAGTGCAAAACGCCAAAACGGATATGTCAGCTGCAGGCACGTACGCAGGAATTTTTTTAGGTGGGGGCCCAAATCCTTCAAAACAGTATATAAAAGGCGCATTATATTATGTAACATCTACTATTATTATGTACATCCAAAAAAATCATGAGATTTCGGGTGGGAGCCTGGGCCCGGAGGCCCCCCCTCTGCATACGTGCCTATACGGGCGTAGAAATACGAATTCACTAGCTTCTAAATAAACGTCCAGTTTGAACCGGTTCTAACTAGTACTGTGACTATCTAGAGCATATTTACAAATTGCAGAATTTCGCATGCTCTCCTTAAAGGGAGGATTAATTAAAAGGAGAGATAAAGTGAATTGGAAAAGATGCTACGCGGTTTTAAAATTGAAAACTGAAAAGGGGAGTTAAAGAAAAAAGGAAAAGATGCTACGCGGTTTAAAAAAACAACAACAGGAAAGTCACAGATACGAGTCATACAAAAATTCCGAAATTATAATAGTTGCGTTTTTGATCGAAGTTTGAAGTTACCTTCGAACTCAAAGGTCCCTATTGAAATACCGGTTTTGGTCGCCGGTCACAGTTCCTTTGTCCTTTAAACTCCGACCGTCGAACTTCATGAGCTAGCAAGTTCGAAGTTTGCTTGAATCGTCGAAGAAACGTTGACCGGGCAAGGATTACCGGAGTCGTAAAAACACTAATTACGCAAACGGTGAACTTCCACGGCGTTCGAAAACGGAAATTAAGCAACCGGCTAAGCAAACGGCGAACAAAACTTCGATAAAAAACGCAGCTAATAATACTCTGTTGAAGAAAATCCGTCTCTCCTCGTATTTCATCGATTCTCCGATTACAAAATTTCTGACGGATTGCCCACTCTCGATTTTAGTGTACAGCAAGTGCGCGATGCCCGCACCGACTGACACGAGCCGGCACCGGTTGCCACGGTTAGAAGATTAAAATCAGCATATTGTCTAGAAGTGGAATCGCCTAATTAATGGCCAGTACCGCTGGTTTCGGCTGGTGCCGGGAAAGGGTGTACAGCAGGTGCCGGGGAGTGGGTAGCACCTCGAAAATTCCCGAACCCAAACGAGCTGTATCACTGTACCAAGAAACTTTTACATTATCACGTCGTTGCAAATTTCAGTTCACTTGCCCCTTGGCGCTACGCAAAAGAGATGGTATACAAGGGGGACTCGTCATATTCCATGTTCACCCCTTTCAAGCGGACTCGTCCCCCAACGTCTCAGTTTCAGCACTTGTCCACAGATATACTTAGTAAAACAAGTTGCTGAGTAGAAAATCTGCAGTCATCTTCTCGAGAAACAGAAGTTTCGCACTGTCTTTACCTCCTTGGAGTACAGAGGGAAAGCTACTTGGATCCACATTTTACTATCTCTCTGGCACAAGTGTTGCTAACGATACAATGGAGAAACTAGTCCGCTTGGAGCACTGACTAAATAAGCACCCACTCAGTATTTAAAGAACTCGATCGCAGATTTCTGTTCGGAGCAGGACGAGAGAGGTTCTTATCATTATCCGTTTTTGCCCAAATGTTAAAAAAAGATTCACTGATCGCACGTCATCGCGTTTTGCCCACTTACTGAAAGAAGAGAAATCGGACAGAAAACCAATATCCTACAGCGAATGTCGCTAGTTGAAGAGATAGCGAAAAACTAAACCTATTGCAGAAATGGAAGGGGCTTGGAAGACTGATCGGGAATATATTTTGATGTTTTTCGAAAAGGAAAAAGTGACATCTTTCAAATTGCACAGGAACAGCGAAAAATGGTCCAGCCTAAAGTCCCAGAGAGAAAACTCTGCATCTCCGTAGCGGTTGCTCCGATGTGGCTGAACATGCAGGACACAGCAGCGGATACAGCAATGCTAATAACTCAATTTTGAGAAAAAAGTCGCTTATAAGCTTTTGGGAAAAACTCAGTCGATATATACTTTAAAATTATATTCTTTGTTGCGTTTGTTCCAGAGTCTCCATTTCAGTAAGCCTTGGTGGGAGGGGGGCGGCAAAGATTAATTTTGGACCCCCATTCCAGTTTTTTTTACTCAAGCTCGAAAATCTATAATTCTTTCTGGGTATTAAACTCAGTCGATATATACTTTAAAATTATATTCTTTGTTGCGTTTGTTCCAGAGTCGCCATTTCAGTAAGCCTTGGTGGGAGGGGGCGGCAAAGATTAATTTTGGACCCCCATTCCAGTTTTTTTTACTCAAGCTCGAAAATCTATAATTCTTTCTGGGTATTTTTCGTCATTTCTTTGCATTTTGCCTTTTTAAAGCTATCACGCGCAAACAAGATGGAAGATTCTGCGCCCCTCGAAAATTTGGGGGAACATGCCCCCCCCTCCCCAATGGCGTCTCTCATTTGTTCATTATCGACAACGGCGACAGACATTTTCTCAATCTCCATCTGTAATAGGGTAAGAGACGGCACTATGAAATTAGGTCACGCTTTTCTTGTGAAAAAGCTACTGGTCTTATTTCCGCGCTGGACCTCGTGATCTTGGATGTAAACGACAGTTTCCGAGTTCCAGTGAGCGGAAAGATACAAGGAATTTGTCACGTATCCAGTGACCAGGACAAGTGGCCAGTGCCAACAAATATATCTTAAAGGACTTTTAAGCTAGGGGTCTAGGAAAGTGTCCGGCGTCAGGGAACTCTTAGAGCTTGAATTTCGCTCAAGGTTAAAACCGAGGCCCAACTTGTTTTTCCCATCATGGCCCGCGATTCCGAGAGCATGTCACTCCATCTGATTCAGTGTCGCAATTTTTTCGGTAGCAGTGCTTTAACGCCACCGCGGTTTTCCGCCACCATATGTTTTTCGCCACCTTTTAATTCAGGTAGTGCAGGTAGCCTGTGCAGGTAGTTTCAGATTAAACTCTTTAAATGTGAAAAGGGTGTTTACCGCCACCCAGGAAATCTTACGTCCCCAAGAGGATTAGTTCCTCCAGAGGGTAGGGTCAAATCTTGTCAGACCTAAAATTCTGATGGGGTGTAAGCGCCAACCGGATTAAGTATCACAGCGATTAAGGGATTATCAGTTACTAACTGGTCTAAAAGTATTTATAAGAGCAACTGTAACTGCAGAACCCGAACTAAGTGACAAGATAAATAATCATGGAAATAGTTAAAACAAAGAGTGTGAAAGAAAATGACATTTACATTGTTGACGGTTTCTCGTTTCGGCTCAAGAGCAGGAAGAATGACAGTATTTACTATGTTTTCGGCTCAAGAGCAGGAAGAATGACAGTATTTACTATGTTTGCTTTGAAGAAGTCTGTAAGGCCAGGGCCGTTTTACTTGGGAACGGAGAGTTCATCGTTACTAAGCCCCATGAAGGACACGGGCCTGACTGCGCCCATAACCAGATTCTCCAAGCCAAGGGGGCCTTGAATTGTTGAAGTTGTACAGTTTCTTTAGTTGGACTAAAATAAATAATTATGTGAAACATTAAGCTCAGTCTTCGTCTTTACCTAGGATTAACGTAGAGTTAGCGCTTGTGGCGGTAAACACCCTCTTGACTCTTCGCATTTAAGGATTTGGATCTAGAACTACATGAACCAGCTACCTGCACTAATGAGTTGGCGAAAAACATACGGTGGCGAAGAACCTACCAAAATATTTGACCCCTTTCGTCTGACCCAACTAATCCTCTTGATGATGCAGATTTCCTGGGTGGCGGAAAACATACGGTGGCGCTAAACCGCGGTGGCGTTAAGACACCCATTTCATTTTTTCAATCCCCATCGAGCTTTATAGTTTTGCATATTTCAGATCTAGTTCATAGACGTCGTTCTAAGGACTGAACCGCAGTCTACCCCCAAAAAACTCATTAACGAACATGCTATAGAACAAAAAAAAAAGAAAAAATAGTCATCAAAATAAACTCCCTAAAATCATTGATCTAAAGTTGTTGGAAACTTTGTTTTCTTATCGCAAGCTTAGCGATTGTAGCTAAGGCGTGAAGAAGACACTTGCCAAGAAGGGCCGAAAGAGAACTTCAGCAGACAAAGCCATTACCACAGTCGGACGGAAAGGAAATCGTTTCAGTTACAAGCGCGAGCAATCGCCACCGACGCTCGAACAAAAATGTTTATGTCTGTTTGACAACTCGGGTCAATCTGATTTGATTGGTTCAAAACCTGTGGAAACCAAACTGAACCGCCCCAGAATCGCCCCAGCTGATACTAGCTTGAACCCATACATAAATCAGCGTTCCGGGGCTAACAAGATTAGTCAAATTGGATTAAATTACTTGATGCTTCAAATTCATACTTTCAGACAGTGCCTGAAAGGGACCCTTACTAAAAAGGGCCAAAATATAAACGAAACGAAACTTGAGTTGACTATCGTGCCAAACCTGACTGAAAGGAAATCATTGAAGTGACAAGCCCTAGGAATTCATAATTTTAGGCCAATTTCGAGGCGGTTCATGCTCCCGCTCCCCCAGTGTTGCCACCTGATTAAAATACAGTTTGGGATCTGGATGCTAAACCAATGCTTGGCTGATCTTATTGGGCTGCGCCTGGTACGGTTGGTTCAAACCCTCCGGAAGACAAAAGTGAGGTCCGTCACAAATCCCTCTGGCTGGTATCAGCTCCAACCCAGACAGAAAGAAACGATATATTTTTGGTGGTGCTAAACGGAACTGTCAGCTGAGTCTTTTGAGCTACTTGCGATCGCAAGTTAATATTTTTAACTGTGGCCTGAACAGGACTCTTGCAAAGACGGGTCTCTTTTTAGCACCACCATACATGATTCGCGTTCAGCTTGGCTGAAGGAATACTTGAGCGATATACATGCATACTGGGTTATCTACATCTAAAGCTATCTTACGAAATATCGATCCTGTCACACAATACACCATTTGCATGCAGCAAAACCTGGCCAACCTTGCCAAAAAATACATTGTTCAGAACCTAATTTGGCATTCATAAATACTGTCAACCGGCTAAAAAAAAAACATTTGCGCGAGTAAGTTGGCATTTGAGTAATTCACTGATTAGTCACTTCAGTTGCTTTCTCTGTCTCTGCTGACTGTTCATCTCGAGGAACGATGCCAATGATTTCTGCATATTCAGTGTTTGGGTTTTGCGGATCTTTCACTACAGTTGGTCGGGTGACCTCTCGCAGGTCAAGCTCGGCGTAGATGACGCTGTCACGTTTCTCTGCAACCTGTGAAAATAATAAATTACAGTTACGGAGGTTGCGTTCCACCAAGTTACTATCAGTTACGATTCTATTATTATTTCCACCGTCCGATGTGATAAGAAAATTAGCTCCTCCTATCATTTCGTTCCACAAGTACAAGATCTTTTCAATATACTTATGATGGTCGGTAACATCAAAAGTGATAATGGTAGCGCTTCACCGAGTTACTACTCTGTCAGAAGTTTCATAACAGATAACACAATAATTAACACTTGGGATGTTATCTGTTGTGACTTTGAAAACGTTGTACATTAAACGTTATGCATAACAAGCATTGCCAGGAAGAACCGAAAAACCACCAAAAAAGCATCTGCAGAATTTTTTGTTTGTCGTCATGATATCGGAAAAGTCGCCAAATTATTTTTCGGCTCTTTGTTGTGCATAATATTTTCAAAATCAGAACAGATATCATTCCAAGTGTTGTCTGTTGAAACTGCACATCCCTGTGTTATCTGTTACGACACTTTTAAAGTGTATCGGTTACGATCGTCACGATTCAACTAATATTTTCGTTCCGCCGTCCGGACAAAGTTAGCTCCTCCCCCATTTTCGTTGTCAAGAGTTACGATCTGCACAATTTACTTGTGATGGTCAGGGTCAGAAGGATCGTAACTGTTAAGGTCGGGCTTCACTACCCAGACGCCCCAGAATCTGGGGTCCGGGTTATGTGAAGACGGTCCCAAACAGACATCAAATCAAATGTCTCTTCAACAGTCCACTTTTGGGCATTTTTCAGCACTTCTGTCATTTTCTTAGATTTTACCACCTCAGCACAATAATTTCTCCAAGTCAAATGAAAACTACTTTCAAATTCCCGCTTCTTTTCACCCAGAATCCGGGAATCTGGTAGATTTTTCTACTAGATTCCCGGACGCGTCCGGGGTACTTTCAGACCGTTTCAGACCTGTCTTCACTACCCATACCGGTATCGAAGAAAACGGAACCCAGAATCCGGGCGAAAAATCTGGGTATAGCGAAGCCCGACCTTTACTGTTTTCTTTCCAAGTCCAGGGAGGGTAGTAACTACTACAAGAAAAAGCTGGCTCGTCCTTTTATCATCATAAGATGTAAAAAATTCTTTGGAGCACAACCAGAGCTGCCCACCTAGCAAAACAAATTTCAGTACGCCATATGTTTTCAGCGCAATCAGCGTCCTCTTATCGTCCAATGAACAAAGAGGAAGAAATATAATCCTAGACTACAGAGTCATCTAGAGTAACTGGATTCGGTTGGTAGCTAATCCGGAAGACCGCTAGATGCCTCTTATAGTGGGCGGGCATGGTTTAGTATAGCAACTCGACAAATCTATATTTTCGTAGACTGTTTTATTTTGAGCTTTATTCATTCTAGTACTACATGACACAACTCCAGCTCTGCTTGTTGATGTCTATGAATTTCTTTCCTTGTCTCTTGCTCAAATTCTTTTCTTTCGTGCACCCTCACGCTTGCCTTTCTTGTCTTCCTGTCTAAACGATTCTGAATATTAAAAAGCCAACTTATTTGTGTGTCATTTAATTGGATACACTGAATTATTTGGATTCTGCAGAGGGATTTTTTGATTTTCCACTACCTGCTCTAGTTATGAGGCTCAAAATATCTCCGGCCGTCCTCACAGCGTAAATTCTACTATGACGCGGGAAATTTTATTCTCAAAACAAATGCGGCTTTTCAGTGGGCAGTGGTGAGATTGGTGAAGATTGCTTAGTGCCTGAACAAAAATGATAAATCTTTCTCGTAAGGCATACAACAAAAATACAAGCGCATAGAGGCGCCACAAATCACACGAAAATTCCACTATTTGAAAATCGATTATTCATGAATAGCGGAACAACGACGTAACTCATTTTCAGCGGGTCTTCAAGCCAATTTAAGTGAATAAGTGACAGGTCACTAGAACTGTCCTATCCTAGCCCTTTTCGGTTAAACTTTAAGGGCTATTCTGGCGATCTCTTGAATCCGCTTTCCGAAAAGCAAAGCGAGAATCCGCCGAGCGGAAAGTCAAACAAACGGAAAGTCGTTGCGCCTCAGTTGCACCATTACAACTTAAGTCGCGAGAACAGCACTGTCAAGCGAAGCAACTTTTAGCCGAAGTTGCAAGAACAGCCAGCGTATAACTTCGCGGAGCTTTCCAGACCGCAAGAATCGCCCTTTAGAATATTACCGACCACAAATCTAGGACAAAACAGGTAGAACAAGACCAAAGGTGTCGACGGCGATGGGATACCAAAAATTTGAACATTCTTACTGTTAAGATATAGAAACAGAAGAAGGTCAATGGCTAATCATCTCAGAAAACCAAGTTCAGATATGGATTCAGCATGTGTGTATTCACCCCTAGACTATACGTCATATCTACTTTGACGAAACTGATCAAACCTTCCTACCTTCCTGCCAAATCCCGGTTTCGACCGGATTCCGGGCGAACTACTTGTCCGGCAAAAACTAACGCTCAAAAACGAATTCAGCGTATCACCTTACCCCTACACCTAACCAAATTCTGGGCAAACTACGGTATATGTCCCGGCAAGAAAATGATTGTCAAAAGCGGATTCAGCATGTCTTCTTACCCCTACATCGAACATCTAATCAATTTCAGATAAAACTTTTACTTTTAACTTATTTTACGCTTTCGGACGGATTCCGGGCGTCCAACAAGAAAAAGATTTACAGACAAATTTTCAACATGTCTTTCAACCTCAAAATCGAACATCCAATCAACTTTATATAAGACCTTTCCTTTTAACAAACTTTCCGGTCTTGGCGGATACCGGTGAACTACTTGACCGGAGAGAAAATGGTTTTCATGTTCGTGTTCAGCATGTCTTCTTACCCGACTATCTCATTAGCAGTTGACAAAATCTGTTCGCCCCTTAACTTGAACCCGCTCCCCCACTCCTAAATGTTGAGCTACGGAGCCCATCTACGAACTCGACCTCTCCCTTGACACAAAGAGTCCTCACACCAAGTATCATCAGAATATCTCACTCACTTCGACAGTTGTCGTGCTGATAGATGGGCGGACGGACGGACAGAAGGACAACATTTACGAAGTCATAGGTATCCCTCCACTTACGTTTTGGGATCCCAGAAAGGAGGAAGGTCAGCGCGATATTCCGCAAAGGGAGAAGAAGATCGTTGTAATAAAGGGTGCGCATTGGAAGACCGTTGTGAATATACAAGTTACCGCAATTATACCGAGAAATGGCGGCGTTCGCATTCTTCTGCGGAGCTGTACTGTAATATAGCTGTTTGTAGAGGTAACAAATTATGATGTTTTGCGTAGCTCCTCCTCCGCTCGTTTGCATTGTGTAGGGTATCCGAATATATTCGACTCCGCAATCCGCATGGTCGTATTACAGAGATAGGGAGACGGAGGTTCTATTGTATTATTTGTTCTTGGTCAAACGTAGATGACGGTGACGGACTAACGGAAACTAAACCGCACGGTGACTGGAACATGGAAAATTATTTCCCCACTTACCTTTGGTGCCTCAGCGTCCGATTCAATTTTTTCGCCCTTGTTTTTTCCCGTCCTGGCCTTAATGGATCCGTACATGTTTCTTAGCCTCGATGCGAGTGATGCTTTGCTATCGGACTTGACGGCTTCGTCGTTCGGTTTATCTTCACCGTCTAGCTGGTGTTGTCCAGCACTCTCCGTCTCACTACTGGAAGAGGCAAAAAAGGTTAGGAACTGCTGCGCTGAATATTCATAAAGAGATAAGACGCAGGACTCAGGAGATGAGCGACTAGGGGTGGGTTCTAGCCTGAAATGAAAAGTCTAAAACAAACAAAAAATGAAAAATATGAAAAAGTAGTTTGCGATAAAAAGTTAATAACATACTGAAAGCTAGCGTCGTTTAAACCTCTGCTAACTAAAAACCGTCCCAGCCACGCTTTTACGCACAGCTTCTTCGTACGTAGTGAATGACATATAAAGATGCTCCTCGCACTGTCATTGGTTTGATATCATCTATTACAGGGATGCCCAATTTCAACACACATCACTTTTATGTTATTTTTTATTATTTTTCGTTTTATAAAAAAAAAAGGTAAGCTCTAGGCTTGTTACTATGAGGATAATGAGGAAACAGTAGCCCAGTATGCGAAAATATTCATTATACAAGACACATTTAGATACAATTTTTCGTGTAAATAGCTTATTTCAATCCAAATAATGGCTTCCGTTCTGGAGCTACTCTTGTCGGGAGCCCTAATGTTGAAAAACTTGTAACGACAAGAAATCTTTAATTCCAAATGTTTATAACAACTCTCGCAAAGGTTCCTCTTTGTCGCAAAGCCTCTGCGAGATTCCTTCACGAAGGATTATTCACGATGTTTCCTGGTTCAAGAGCTGTTCTTACACTGTCAAGAGTGGAAACGATTTAAGTAAAAGCAGGTATATAAAGACCAATGTATATGTATTAGTAAAGTCAGTTTTAAGTCAGTCTTAAGTGAGAAGTCAGTAGTGATTAAGGATGGATTAACAGATGTATGCAGAACTTCAATATTAAACGTACGTGTGATTTCTAAACAGTATTTATTGAATGTAGGGACCTAGGACCTACCGTCCGAACTTCCCCCTCCACAGTTACGAACCAACCCTTCGAGGATTAAGATCAGAATACCGGTATAGTTCCGTATGTACCAACCGCTCGGGTACACGCTACAAGTATACTAGATTCTCGGTTTCGGACAACAGGTTAACGTAAAGGTATGACACGAGAGTCATAGTTTAACAAACTAAAAGTCCATCAAGAGTAAAAATAATTCAGGGTATTTAAAGAATATGCAAAAATGAGCTGACTTTTCTTTGAATTTTAACTACTTCTGTAGCCTACTATGTAAGATAGACAAGATGCCCGGAGTGTCTCTGTAGAAAAGGTGATCACGATTAAAACGGATCTGTACACTATAAAGTGCTTACAAATTTAATAATCTTCAAATGAAGTCTTTGTAGATTCTCCTTGAGGCTCTACCATTAGCGTCGGGAACGTTCAGAATATCTTCATTTTCGAGGTGGTAGAGTAAGAAGAGGGTTGGAGGGAAGTAGGATGGGGTTCTTAAGGCTCCTCAAAGTTCTTCGGTGATCAAACATGTGAGGTTTTATCAACGTTCAAGCGAAAATCGAACTGAATGATTAGTGGAGACTAATCATTATGAATGATTAGAATAACGGCCAAGTTTTTAATCAGCAGATCGATTTTTTTTTTTTTGGAATTGAGCAAGGACTCGGGCCGCTATTGACACAGTAACAAGGTTTTGAACTCATTAAGATGCGGTAGCGGACGTGATCATCTTCAATTTCAAATGAAATCCTAACGCTTCTTACGTAAGATGGAAATAACACAGCTTGTTAACTATGACAAATGACCTGAAATATCTTTCAATTAATTTGGAACTCGACGACTCTAATGCCTGAGTCTCGTAGACGTTCCAGGGCCCCAACGTCACGGCCTAATTGAGAAAACCTTTTATTTGAAGATGGAGAAGGGTGCCCCTGAGATGGAAACATTGTTATTTTAATAAAAAAGCCCGGCGAAACAAAAGATAAACAAAATCGTTGACTTACGGCTCACGGTCTGCAGGCTTGGGCTCGGTTACCGGAACAGCTTGAAAAGAAAGGATTTGTTACGACATCATATACGACAATGAAAAAAGCTTTGGACGTTTTACTGAAGCCCATTACGAGGTTGAACAGAAAATCCCCGAGAAGTGGATTGGTTTCGGAGGAGGGCTGGATTTAAAATGCGCCTACAGACTGCTAGACGGTGGTTAAGCTAAAGCCAAGTTTCAAACGTCCATTCCACACAGCGTTGCCACTGGTTGCAGAATTTTTATCATTAGTCGTGGGTTTTCGATTTCTTCGACAAAGCAGCTAGAATTCTGCGACCGTAAAAAGGCAAAAGCATATGACTATGGTATTAAGGACCGAGTTTCTTCAGCGTCAGAATGTCATGGGCTTTGAGGCCGAATTTCACAGGTTCGGTCAGAGAACAGTGTCACCACTGACTCCACACTGCCTGCCTGCCTGAACGAAGTTCTTTTCAGCCCTGTTTGAGACGTGTGGTATTAACGGAACAGGACTGAATACTTGCTCTTTGTTAGAGCTTTATTTTCCCAGTTCTGTCCAACGGTAGCATTCCGATCATTTCATAAATAAAACGCGCTTGATCAGACTGACAAACAAAGCCATTCCACAAGACTGAGAGTGACTCATAACTTAAAAAAACATGTGGGAATTCCTGATGTTTTGGTTTTAGATGCTCAGAAACAGCAAAAGCCCGGAATGCAGCAAAGGATAAAAACGTTAGGCTACTCTAAGTAGTAAAGAAGATCTAGGTAACAGGTGCGTGGGGGGCATTCTCGCGTGGATGGCTCCGCTGGATGCATGGCTTGGATGTTACGTCAAATGTCCCCCTGGATAATAGTTCAAGCACACGATCAGGTTCGGAAGGCAGCGGATTGGAATCTGTTCCGGAAGTTGCGTACGGAAAAATTGATAATTTTCCAACTCTGGATGATACGCCGAAAAACCTCCTGACTGCCTGTCCTCACTTCGAAATAGTGGAAAAGGGCGAAAGACAGAGAGGGGGAAGAATGATAGAACATGTATTGGACCCCGAAACTACAGACTGAGAGGTGATTCAGAATATGAAAACCGGGAAAATTCTAATTCATGCAAAAAGATTTACATTATGGTCCGCATTTTAAGGTTCAGAGGATCGATAGACCTACGGATCTACAGGAGTCGAAAGTGCAAGCTTCTGAAGTAATGAACCTTGAAGGGCAGGTGAGGCTAGACCAGACTCAAAGACGAAGAAACACGTCAAGTTTGACAAGCGTTAAATACAGCACAAGCGTACCAATTAACCACCGAAGCATGATGCGCTTATCCACGGATGGTCACCTTTTCCCATACAGCTTACACTGCAACAATCTGCATATGGTAGAAAATATGTGGTTGCAGAGACACATCCATAACCGACTGATAGATTGCCCTAGTTACAAAGTGGACAAATATGTCATCAGTTGATGGGTTTAGGAAGCAGGGTTGAAGAAATCAATGAGTTAGCTATCACAATTTAAACCTACGTCCAGGTTGACGGTACGCAGAGATACAGCAGCATATCCAACAAAAACGGTTATCGGCGTTTGGTAACCGTTATGAACCTGTTCCCGGGAGCGTTTATCCTACTCAAACCCAAAGTTATGATTTTTTAATTATAGATGCTTGATTAGTTGACATGTTACGTATGATGAAAGGTTTTACTTAGAGTTTTTCTGTGAGACATATGTACATTGACCAAATGAATTTTAGTTATTAATTGAACTTGTTATTCGATCAAAAAGTTGAAAAGTTCGACAGACATGATGTGGCAGTTTCGCCGCGTGCGGCAGGGTAGGTAGGCTATAAACACTGGTGCCCAAAGAACTCGATTTTTTGCTGCTTACGGGTTCAGACACAATGAGAATAAAATTCGACGGAGTAGAAACGATGGGGTGCAAATTTTGTAGCCAAATGACGCGGGTTTTATTTCCGATTGCGATACCAAGATCGCCTAATGAACGCGAATTGGCGTTCAGTGGGCTTCTAGCTTAATAAGAATCGGAGGTGTTTGAAGTAGGTGGAGCGTATGCGGTGAAGGTCCTTTTTTCCGAGCGAACCAAACGGCCGTGAGAAAGCTGACGTACGGCAAGCAGACGTCAGCACACAGCTTCCCCATACCGAGGGGCTGTCCACTCTCGACTTTAGTGCAGGTTACAGCAAGTGCCCGGCCGGTGCCGCAACCGGTCGAGACTTCGCGGAATTTATGGCCAGCACCGCTGGTTTTGGCCGGTGCCGGAAAAAGGTGTACAGCAGGTGCCGGGGAGTGGGTGGCCCCTCGCTCCATTCCTGGCATGTTGTAACGCGAACGGTCATATCAAAATCGAATCCGGCTAGCAGCTGATGTGGCGCTGTGTCCTCGCAGATTGGATCTTCTGTTCTGCTAGATTACAGGGTCATCTACAGTTTCACCGTGAGAGGTCTGATAACATTTAACCAAGGATTTAACACTAGGATTCGCAAATCCAACCGACGCTTTTTATGTTATCTGCAGGTGCTACAGAAGAAAGTAACATTCCAACCACTCTCACCCCACATTTATAAATAAAATAATTAGTATTATGTTTAACAAACTTAACATTTAAAGTCTCATTACAAATTTTTCACGGGGAGTATTTTTATGGCAATTGCCTTCCGGCCAAGTGCCATATACCGATCACTTTTCCGTCGGTCGGTCGGTCTGTCGGTCGGTCAGTCCGGTGATCGCGAGTTAGGGTACTTCCAGATGTGCTAGGACGATGAAACTTGGCAGGCATATCAGGGACCCGACCAAACTAATTTAGAAATAGTCACTTCCCCGATCCGACCATCGTGGGGGGAGGGAGGGGAGCCGGAATCCGGAATTTAGGGGCATGCATAACTTTCAAACGGGTGATCGGATCTTAATGAAACTTGATATTTGGAAAGACTTCATTTCTCAGATGTCCCGATTCAGGTCCGGATCGAATCCGGTTAATGTGGGGGGAGTCGGAGGGGGGAACCGGAAAACATGTGACACGCTTAGACTGGAGCGATCGGGATGAAACTTGGTGGGAGGAACAAGCACATACCCTAGGTACGTCATTGACAGACCCGGACCTGATTCGTGCACTGTGGGGGGAGTTGGAGGGGGGTTCCGGAATTCCGGTGATACGGAGTTAAGTTTCTTCCAGGTGTGCTAGGACAATGAAATTTGGCAGGCAAATCAGGGACTCGACCAGATTAACCTGAAAATAGTCAACTTCCCGATCCGACCATCATGGGGGGAGTGACGGGAGGGAGAATCCGGAATCTTGAGGTATGTATAACTTCCGAACGGGTGATCGTATCATAATGAAACTTAATACGTAGAAAGATCACATGTCTCGGATGCTCAGTTTCAAGTCCGGACCAGATCCGATGAAGCTGGGGGGGGGGGGGTCGGAGGGGGGAACCGGAAAACTTGTGACACGCTTGGAGTGGAGCGATCGGAATGAAACTTGGTGGAAAGAACAAGCACAAGCCCTATGTACGTAGGTGACAGAACCGGGCAAGATTCGGGCACTGTGGGGGAGTTAGAGGGAGGGGGGTCCGGAATTCCGATGATCGCAAGTTAAGGTACTTCGAGACGTGCTAGGACGATAAAACTTGGCTTGAAAATTAGAGACTTGACATGATTGACTTAGAAATAGTCAGTTCCCTGATCTGACCATCGTGGGGGGAGTGGAGGAAGGAGAATCCTGAATCTTGGGGTATGTATAACTTTTGAGCGGGTGATCGGATACTTGATATTTGGAAAGACCTCATGTCTCAAATGTCCTGTTTAAAGTCCGGATGTAATCCGATGAATGTTGGGGGGGGAGGTGGAGGGGAGAACCCGAAATCTTGTGACACGCTTAGAGTGGAGCTATTGGGACGAAACTTGGTTGGAAGAACAAGCAGAAGCTCTAGATACATCAGTGACAGAACCGGACCGGGTTCGGGCACTGTGGGGGGAGTTGGAGGGGGGTCCGGAATTCCGGTGATCGCGAATCAAGGTACTTCCAGATGTGCTAGGACGATGAAACTTGGCTTGGAAATCAGACACTTGACAGATTGGCTTAGAAATTGTTAGTTCCCAGATCCAACCATCCCTTAAAGTACTAATCGCAACCACAACGTACAAAAAATATTTTTTAGCAAAATACACATTTTCGTGATCCCTATGAGCCAATGATTATTTTTGCCTTAAGGGTTTTACTCACAAGTGATTTCCTTAAAGTACAAACAATACTTTTGAGTAAAATATACATTTTCGTGCTCCCGATGAGTTCATCATGTTTTTTACTTCAAGAATTTTAATAACAAATGATCACCACAAACCCACAAATTGACGAATTCCTACTTTCATCCTCTGACCCAGCCTTGCAAGTGCCATATGAGCTTCCAGCTCTTGTTTATTTTTCAGTTCACTACTACTACCGTATCTTGTCCATAACTGCGCATTCTTGTGTCAGGTATGAAACTTTTGACAGTGTTGTTGCCTTCCAGATTCTGTTTTATTTTGTTTCTAGTCCACCCTGTTCCTTTATCGACCAGATGGAAGTAAAGAGTAAAGTTCAACGCTGCCCTGCCCAAAACAGTACATAAACTTTCTGATTAAGCAGTAAACGAGCATATCGCGTGGCTGGATGTCCGTCAATTAAGAGACCGAGCTAGGGTTCATTTTACTTATTTACCCTGTAGAATAATCTGGATATTAATTACCGCTACACGATAACTAACCCTTCATTTTACAAAGAAGACAGAATGAGTCATATTTCACACGGTCGTTAGACTTTCGTAAGTAGGTCTTAAGGCGCTTTCACACTGAGATCAAGTCTTGCGTTGCGCGCCGTACGGGCTTCGTCGGTCCTTCAACGCCACAGGGCTCATGCGTTCAATCGTATACAAAATTTCGATTTCGATGGGCTTCAAGTATATTTATGTATTGATATTTTATCAATATATATCGTAGGCTATATATAGTACATTTTATATAGTTATGTGGGTTCGGGTTCTTCGCGGGATGGTTCGCGATAACGCAAACATAGCATGGAGTTGAATACCGTTCTTTCATACGTCCTTCATAAATTCCTTCCGGATTAGTTATTTTTGCCACTAGATGCGCTGGTGAAAAAGTAAACAACGACACGTTACTTCTTGGCGTACGTTTATATTTTTGTCTGGCTATTTTCAATAACTTTTATGTTTGCCTGTTAGGCCTGGCCATGTTTATAATGTATCTATTTGTGATCTACCCAACCCTGTTCTGTCAAACTTCATCAAGTTTGTCAATTCTGGCTTCCAACTTCAGTGGTGACAGCTGGTTGACTTCTCCAGGGGGCTAATGCGCGACTCGGTATGAACCGAAAGCCTAACCGTTTATTCCCCCTCCAGATAACTTATACCAAAATCTAACGTGTGATTGTCTCGGTGATTGTTATTGTTTCTCTGGAGCAACTGGCGGCAATTCGTCATTGGCTTTTATGAAGGGCGTATTGCGTAGATTTTGCGCAAAGCTCGCGTTTTCGCAAACGTAGTTCAGTGGGAAAGGCTTCAATTTCAAGTGGCATAATGAAAATGAGTGGTGCAAGCTAAAATTCGATTCAGATTTTTTTCTTTTCTAGGGTTAGATATTACTTCAGCCCAAGCTTACTGCGAATCATATTTCACAATGCAAAACGGATACGTCAGCCAAATTTTATTAGAGCTATATTTCGGCCCTTCTTGGCAAGGGTCCTCTTCAGGTCCAGCTTGAGCCTGAAGAGGACCCTTGCCAAGAAGGGCCGAAATATAGCTCTAATAAAACGTAGCTGACGTATCCGTTTTGCATTGTCAAATTTTTTCTGGGATTCTAGTATCTCTTATCACAAGGCATGGATCCTTGACGGGATGATTCTTTTATTCATTCTGTTTACTGTCGACTTGTGAAAAAAAGTGAAAACTGCAAGGTCTGCCTCAGACTAGGCGGAATAACACATTTTTGTGTCATTCTGTCCGGAGTAATGGGTCTGACATGCGTGCTTAGCACAGCATCATAAAAATTAATCCTAACCGCGACAGCTCTTAAAATATTTACACAAAGTCGTATATTGTTCCACTTCAGTTACAACATACGGCACAGTAAACTGCAAATCTGAAGAGCTGCTGACTCAAAATACAGCTGGCATGAGAGGAATATACACATAACGCTAGACATAGATTCGCAGATTCAAGCTAAATTCCTCTTGGAATGTTTCGATCTCCACGGAGCATTTGGAAAAATCAAACTCGTCCGTTGGTCAGTGATACAGTGGACAGAAAAGAGCAAAGTAGCCTCCCAAAGCTCATGCCCCTCCCCCCCTCTCACACACACATGACCTGGATAGACATCCGGTGGTTCTTCTGGATGAGTTCACTTTTAGGAAGCGAAGGATGAAACCTTCATGACAATGTACCCCCCCCCTCTTTAGTCATCCGAGACCGTCTCCAGCACTTACAGGGATGTACTACAAAAGTAGCTTACACATTATTTTCAGAAAGATCAGTCATAAGCAGCGAGTAACATTTATGATAAAGGCCCCAAACCTCCCACCTCATCCCGAAACGACAAACCTCTTAAAATTTATCAGTGGAACAATTTGTAATGCCTCTTGCAACGCACGGTTTAAGCAGAATCAGAGCCCATTGCCACAGATGGGCGAATCCGGAATCGGATTCGAATCCAGGATGTCCTTTTGCCCGGATTCGAATCTTCTGCTTGTCAGGCTGGATTCCGATTCGGACTCGGATTCCAAACACTCAGTCTTTCGAATCCGGACCAATTTCTAGTCCATACCCTTCTAGTTTCCGTTTCCCAGTTTTTACACAGTGAGTTTTGGCAATCCAACTTTTTGATCTCCACCCACCAGCCATCATCAGTAATCTGTCAAGCTATCCGATTACTTTAGACATCAGTGATTGTTCTCACCACTGACTTTTAGACGATAACCTACGTATATGATATGATTTTAAAAGGTCGGACTCGAATCCGGATATTCGAATCCTCAGCATGAACTGGTGGATTCGGAATCGGATTCGCACCTAGCCCTTGATTCGGATTCGAATCCTTTCATGGTCGGATTCGCCCATCTCTGCCCATAGCTATCCCCAAGAATGAACGACAGGTTGAACACTTTGCTTGTGTGTGTGTGTGAGGGGGGGGGGGTACCTAGCTCCGGATAGACTACCATGCCCTACTGAAATCATAAAGTTTCAGAGAAAACCACATCTACTCTGTACAAACTATGTAGTTAACCCACAGTTAGGTAGTATGACTAACATCTATCCCAAATGTACAATATTGCTGCAAGGAGAAGCAGTAACAACAAAATACGGAACTGAAGCTGTCAACAGATTACATCACACGATTCAAAAAACATAAAAACGTTGTGCCATTGAAAAACATGCGTGGTCGTTTCGACTTCTTGACATCTCTCAGGTAACACTCGTTTGCAGAACCAGCGCGAAAAGAGAACACGTTTCTGGTTTCTTGAATTAACTTGTTCTTAAAATCCGAATACCATGACAGAAAGGTCAAGGGACAATGAAACAAGACTTGCTGCCAACACGCAACAGCAAACAAGTTTGCTGCCCTTTTTACAGCAGATGACCCCGGAATTCGATGAAGTTTCAATAATCTCAAGTTGAAAGTCTTACAATAATAACGGCAACAACAACTGATCTAGTTGATAAAAAAGTAAAAATCATAAAACCTTAAATTCCCCGATCGTTTCTTGACATGGAAGTATACAACAACACTGTTGCAAACAAGCTTGATTAAATAAAATTTTATTTATAACCCGCCTAGGTGTAAAGATGAAAAAAGAGAGAATCTGTAGCTAACAATCAAAAGAAGCTTTCCTGGCTAGAGTATTGTCTTAATCTCACTTTTTCTATAGACCACGTACTTTAAAGCATCTCATCTGCTTTCTAAAAATGGACCAATTCCACACTTGCTTATGTCTGTTGTGTCGACTAATTTTCCCACAATGACTCAAATAATCAACCCCGCGGACCGCTTCCAAACAAAACCTATTTCCGAACCGAAACTGTTTAAAATGTTTTACACGAAATTAGGGTTCTTTGTTCTGAAAGATTCGAGAAAGCTGGTGATGCATATCATAGCCCTTAGAATCATTTTACCGAGTCATCCAGGACCGTCTGACGTATAGAATTAGTTAGCCTGTGCTGTGCAAGAACTGGTCTGTGCCAGACTAGCCATTCGAGGGAATCACCTACAATTTATTTTTGCAATTTCCTACCCCCCCCCCTTCTAGTTTATTAGAGCCGACACCATATAGTCTATTAGTTCGGCGCACGCGGTCAGGGCTTTATAGAAAGGGGTCTGCAAAATCAGAACCCCACTGCCTTATATTCGGGAACGACGAACAAAAATCATTGGCCTTTGGTCTGGAGGAAATAAAGGTCCGGTTTTATCAGCCAGCAGAGCAAATAATCGAACTCCGATAGTACCCAGGTTGACTAAGGTCACTCGCTTTCGAAACTGTTATTTCTGGGCTTTCTTCTTAAAACTACGTGCACACGGTCCGATAAGATTTTCGTCCTAAATGTGCTGTGTCAAAATTTCGAAGCGAAGGCGGAAATTCGCAGCTGACTGCGGAAATCGGACGTGTGCACGTATCTTTAGGAGGGTGTGTTAGCTGCTGTCGGAAAACAGGACACACCTCTTTCAGACACACAGAAAGCCCCCTGAGTTGCGTTTTATTTTAAGTTCATAGTACAGCGGACTGTTCGTTGTCGTTTTATTCGCCAGCGGGCCGTACGCTGGGAAGGCGCGGGTCGCCCAAAGTCGTTTTATTTTCTAGAGGGCCCCCCGCTGAGTGCTAGTGGACCCGCTAGTTTGTACGCTGGGTGAGGCAGGGAACAGTTCAGTGTACTTCTGACGCAGTTCGCCATGCGCTCCCGCTGTACTATGAACTTTGAATAAAACGCAACTCTGGTCGCCACGAGCGCTGACACAGACCCTACGCACTGAATGATGACCAACGTTAGTACTAACATGCGTTTATCACCCAATTATTCTGAGGAAAGCTATGTGCTATCTACAAGCGAAGCCTTTTCCTTGTATAACATTCCGATTCTCCACGATGCGCCCCTCCCAAGAGAAATGCAATTCACGAAGTCGCTATGGACCCTTGCTTTTATAAATTATAGGACTCATTTTTAACTACCGTTCATCACAGGAGGGTTAGAAATATCTCAAGGGATACGAGAACATTTTTCCCCCCGAACATATGGGAGTTTCCACATAACCAGATATATGGCGACACATACTATCATAATAGCATATCTGTAGAGTCTATGACCAGTCCACTTTGATCTTTTAGAGAGACACTGAAACACTGATGTCACTCGAAAAAAAAACTAACAGCAGTACACTAGAACTTTGCTAAGGAGTAGCGATCACATTGACGACATTTAAAAAGTCCGCGCTCTGTCCGCAAGTTCTTAATTGCACATGTGGCGCTGACTTGAAATATGTACACTTATGGCGCGCAGCGCCGGTCACAGAATGGTAATTTTCCCACGACTTTTGGTCCCTAGACAGGCGTGTCTTTGTCCTTCTTCAGATTCTCCTGTTCCTTATACGCATCCTCTATCAAAGTTGGTTTGTCGAGGTCGTTTTTTTCGTTGATAACAGTTTCGTTAACGTGTCCAAGGTGTTCTTTTTCGGTTCCATTTTGGACTGTTTCCGGGCTGATTTGGGCTTCACTGTCCGCGCGTGTTCGAGCTGGAAAATACAAGTTACGGATATTAGAATAAACCAAAACTGTATTTTTACAACTAGGACACACACGGACAGGTAGAACACGAAAATACTAGCGTCCGAACTGCATCGAGCCATTTTGCCCGAATTCTCCGAAAAAACGCTCACCTCGCAATTATTAACAAGAAGCTACTAATTCATCCTCAGGTACATTCATCCGAGCGTGACACATCCGTGACACACACTGACACATCCACAAGCTATTTGTGTTTAAAAACTTCAACTGTTCTTGGCTATAAAATTTCGACCTGTCTTTGTTGATTGATGTATTTTATTTATGAACTGAATGCCTTTATTTGAAGAAAAAAACACATCCAAAGCTATTTTTAACCATCTCAAAGATATTACATATTACTTCATTATTTATTTATATATAAACACGAAAAGGATGCGAATTGACCTGGAGAACATCCGTTGACAAGTTTGTATTGGCCAAGCCACGCTCGGTGTAGGCAAGTTTGCGCAAGACAGTTACCACATGACATGTGCATTAAAGGACCCATCGTATTACTGATTTAATATTAAAGATCAGCTCCCGTTTACCGATTACGAGGAGTTCATTGGTCAGAAATACCGGCTATGAAATTTTTTCGTGTTTGTCACCAAAACATGGCCGAAAAACGCGAGGATGAAAAACAGCTTCACACTGATGGGCGTTTTAACAGCCCAGCACTCTGTTTTGGAGCAAAACAGAGTGCTGGGCTGTTAAAAGTGGGTTCGAAACCTAAATAGCCAGCACCATTTTTTATTTCCAAGATGGGTTGCTCATTCCCAATAAACGTGTACAGCAGGTGCTCACGGAGGATGTAGCCCAAGGTAGTTTCCACCAAGTGAGCGGCCCCTCGGTTTCCTACTAAATCTGACCGCAAAGCGTCATATAACTAGCAACCGAGTTCATTCAAACCAAATATTCATTCATACAAAGTGGGTCATAATCGATCAACGCTAATCCAACTCGATTATTCAATTCCGTGATAAACTAAGCGAGAAACCATTGACCGCAGCCACCAAAGCGAAAAGTGACCTAATAACATCCATGAAAGGCAACGTCACGAATGCAAGGAATTCAGAAAGAAATGTATGATTCACTTCGCGCCCCCACATTCCAGATTTGTAAGAATCATTATGGTTCCCACAGGTAAACACGTCAATACAACCGAACCTCTGACATATTTTTGTAAAAGGGTAAAATGAAGCCTGGCACGTTTAACGTGGAACCTTGGTGGAACAAAGAGTACGAAACATGGGACTTATCAAGTCTTGACAAATCAGATGGCTATAAACAAGAATTGATAATAATGAGAACTTCTGTCCCTCAGCTACTGCGTCGAGCAAAAATCAGCGAGGCAATCTGTATTGGCCATTCTCTGGTTCAGCGCTTCCAAGCGGTCTAGTTTCCGAAAGTCCCCCACTGTCTCAACGCAGCACTTGCCAATAATGTTGGCTGGTGTTGGAATTTTTCAGAAAGAAAAAGTACAATAGTATTTACAATAATCATTCCTGTCGACAAGTAAGGGTGTCTCCTTAGTGTTGGACGGTATTCGACATCGATGACGAATTGTCGTCATCGAATATCGAAACGTAAATATCGACATCGAAAACGATATCTGTACATATATAGCCTAATTACAGTACGTAATCCGATACAAGTTACATTAATATATCCGAAACTGGAGCAATATGTTGTTCGTAATTAAGTTTATATTTATTCAAAGTCTAAGATGATGAAAATGTTTTTTACGGCATTTTGTTCTGATGACGATGCTGATGATGCAAGATGATGAAAAATATTTTTTTACGACAATTTTTTCTTAAATTTTGGTGAAACGAGACACATCTAAACATGGTACCGAAAAATCGGTATCGATAGGAAAAATATCGGTATATCGAAAAATCCAAATATCGCCCAACACTAGACGGAAATACTGCAAGTCGGGTGGTCAGTGTAATCGGTAGAGCATTGGGCCTAAATTGTACAGATGGCCGGTTCAGAGGTTACCCGAGCAGCACCACCTCCTTGATCCAAAGAAGACAAACAGACGCGGCAAACCATTCCTAACACAACGGGCTCCAGAGGCAACTATTAAAGATTCATCAATTCCAGCCACTTCCCGGGTTGGCCCTTTCCTCCAGTCTTCCGACAGTCGACTTGACAATTCATCCCATCTCCCGCCAATTAACAACCACAGGATGTCCTCGTGTGAAGTAACGCTTATGTTCCACACACCCTGGGCCAGATCACCTTCTCTCCTCCGTCAATATTGATAGAGTATTAGAGATGAAGACATCCGAGTCCTTAGCAGAGCGCCCGCTGGGTTCCAAGCAAGAAGGTTTTCAAGTAAGAAGCCGACACAGACGTATTCCCGTTTCCCCCCCCCCCCGCCGGACGAAGAATAGTTACTAAGATTAGTAAATGATAAACGGCCATACCTGGGCTATACGATCTTCGATACAGAGGAGTTACTGGCTGTAACATTTTTTTTGGGGGGGAGGAGGGGAAAGGCATTTACCGACTGGCTGGTAATTTTTACCAACTGTTTTTCAGAGAAATGGACTGTTTTTAAGGACAAGACTAAAGGTTTCGATGGGATCCCAAAAATTTCATATCTGATCCAGACAATGGGATCTTGTGCATATCCAGTCTTTGCCAGACTTCTTGAAAATCTTACTGTTGAAATTTAGAAACAGTTAAGGCCAACGGCTAACCATCTGAGAAAACCAAGCTCAGATAGCGTGTGTGTTTATTCCTATACGTCATTTATGCTTTGACCAAATTGATCAAAACTTCTAGCTGCCTTACGTCTGCCAAATTTCCGGTTTCTTGCCGGATTCTTGGCGAACTACTTGTCGTTAAAAACAGCTCAAAAACGAATTCAGTATATCTCATTGCCCCTTTATCGAACCTCTAACCAACTTCAGATAAAACTTTAACTTTTAACTAATTTTCAGGTTTTGGCCGGATTACGGGCGAACTATTTGTCCGAGAAAATAATTTACGTATACGGATTCAGCATGCCTCCAATAAACCAAGTTGTCCAGTGCTGTTTTATTTCTAGTACATAAATCAATACTTGAATAATCAACTTCAGATAAAACTTTTCCTTACAACATTTTTTACGGTTTCAGCCGGATTACGGGCGAACTATATGCCCGGGTAGAAATGAATGTCATAAACGGATTCAGCATGTCTTCTTACCCCTGAATCGAACGTCTAATCAAGTTCAAATAAATCTTTTACTTTAAACAAATTTTCTGGTTTTCGCCGGATTCCTTTTCTTGAGAAGGGTTATAAATAAACTGAACTGAATTTGTATCAGGAATGGTTGGCGTCAGACAATGGTTTAAAAAGCGCAGGCTAATATCTTCTTTTAGTTTGTATCAATCTAATTGCAGTTTGACGGAACGAAATAAAATGATAACGGATTATGTGCTCAGCTAATCTTACGAGTCAGGTTGTCACGGGCATACAGCAAGGCCGCATCCAGGAAAGAGGGTTAGGTCAGGGGGTCGACACACCCAAATAAAAATCTTTTGTATGGGCTATACATTTGATCTATGTTCTTGTTTAACTGTACGGTATGAATTAGGTCCGACCCGTGAGGAGCCCCCCCCCCCCCTGCTGGCATTTAGTTAAAACCACGACGGAAAGAGAGGCCCTGCCATCCGGACCGACCGCGAGTCCTGAGCGCTTATATAACTTCTCCGATATCATTGCCGTATCCCCCTATATCCCTAAAGAGACTGTCTCTAGCGCGGCAAACACTGTTCTGGAGAAAATCAATAGTCGGTGCGCAATTCCTAACAGGAGCTAGAGGCTTAGAGCTAAAAACTGCCAACTCATCTACTGAAACGCTCATCTCCGGGCTGTGGAAAAGCAAATTTAAAACTTCTGCTCCCACGACTCGCGACTCTGGCCAGTGCGTGTAAAAGTGATATGTCAATAGAATAAGCACTTTTTCAGCATAGGGTGTGTTATTATCGGAACAGAGGGGGACCCCAGGAATCTCCCAAACATGAATAAGCAAGAACCGATGCGATACAAATAGCACGTGCTCTAACAACAGGCACGTGTTTTCGGAGTCTTGAAAAAACTGAGGGGATACTCGTGACTAGTCCCTGATGCCGTGCCGTGCATGGAAAAAAACTTCGCCATAATGCGCAATCTCGGCTAACGGGGATCTAAAAGGAAAATGGTCCCGCTGGCGCCCGAAAATTATGTGATCCTGGCAATTTCTGATGGCATAGAGATACTTTGATGAAAGTTTGTGTAGAGGCTCTCAGGCCAACAGAGGTCAAAGTCGTAGACGGTCTTTGAAGCTCAAGATTTAGAGGAGGGAAACAGGCTTGCAATTTTAGGGGTGGGAAAAGTTGTAAGATCAAATTCATAACATGTCAACAAAGGTTATGCTAAATCAATTAATACAACTGGTTTGCCACGGATCAAAACTTTAGCCGGAATCCGGTCAAAACCGGAATCTTTTATTCGATTCTATGCCATTCGGAAAACAACTGACCATAACTGAATAACTCAAACAACGTAGTTCAAATCACTTATCGGTTACACCAAATAATTTACATGTGTGACCGTTTCACTCGGGTTACACAATTCCCAAGAACGAATAAACAAAATTTGTTTATTCGCGTATTTAATACGCGAAAGCAAAGGGCATGGAGAGAATACGACAGTTGGTGTTTAATAAAAGATTTATTTCGTGCGGATTCTAAGTGAAGGAATTTGTCTGACACAAGCAGGCCACATTTTCTGGAGTGTTTGATCATTCACGAGTGCTTCCACCTTCCTAGAGTCGGGGATTTTCTCGAATATCTGCCGGTACCCGGGCAACAACAAAATATGAGCTCCCAGAACGTCAAGAAATTCTCTCTTCTCTCTCCGGGAAACTTAATCGAAAAAAAAAATAAAATAACAAATAACTGTCCGCCTTTACCGGTCGTCGTTTCCACACTTACAAATTCGTGTTTGTCTCCTGAGTAGCCCTTCCCCCGATCAAACTAAAAAGTAAGGTCAAGAAAAGTTACGCTTTAAAGTATTTTCCCAGGACAGGACGCTGTTAACGCGGCCTGGCTGTGAAATGTCCCCGAAAAAGGCCCCATAACAAAAAGTCCCTGGAAAAAAACATCGCTGAAGCCACCATGAAAAAGTCTTGCCCTATTAACAGAAAACGAAATGATTTTCAGTGAAAGCCAAATGGGCTGGCGCGAAAAGTGAACTTTTGTATTCGACTTCGTCAACTTTGCGATCAGTTTCCAATATACTTTTGGCAAACTCGACACAAAAACACTCGCAAAAACATGGACGCTTCTTGCTCATTGCACAAACAATCAACTCAATGTGCGCACCATCGACACTAATTGTTTCGGAGAGCTGGAGGGTATCCAAAAGCACAATTGGCAATATTGAGCAACCCGTTATCAGCGTTCGCAACTCGCAAAGGCCGCTTCCCGGCTGCTTTGCTTGACACAAAAGCAGAGATGACTAAACTTCCTCGTAACTATTATGTCTTCCGAACGAAGGGGTACTAACTGTCCTGCACACTGTAACCCAGTTTTTTACAAAAATGACTACTTCGGTAGCACAATCGGATGCACTCATTAATTTGTCGGCCTAACTGTACCCCCTTTTTTGTGAGTTGGTACCCCCTCTTCCTACCCTTCGATTCGAAACCAAATTGGTTCGGGCATCTTTTTCGACAGCAGTCAGACCAAGACTTGGTCAGACCGAGGACTTGGTCAGACCGAGATGAAATCTGTGAAGTTGTCACCGATCGTAAACAAAAGAAAACCAGTTTCATAGCGACATAACCCTAGTTTACGTAATTACCCACCACTTCCCCTAACCAGCATTACAGTATCATTCCAAACGAGTGTGTGAGGTGGGAGGGTAAAGTAAGGTAAAACAGTATTTCTTAGCATTTGCCCTGTCTGTACATTATGACATACAAGCGATTAACCGTCTTATGACCACACATGCACCCCCGCGTCGTATTTTCGAGACCCCTTAATCGAAACGTGCTCAAGAGCTTCCACCTTTCTGACGAAACCAATACTATTAAGATTACACACATCGATTCCAGCAATCTTTATTATTATCGGTAGCAAATCAATATCAAATGCTTGAATAAACCATGACCATCCCTATCGGGCACGTTTCAAACTTTGAACTTTTAGTCAGGAAAGCAAGGTGGACATTTTTACTCTCCCAGGGTGTTTCTGTAGATAAGTTGGCCATAGGTCGGTGCCTGGTCTCAGGTACATCGGGTGACAAGGAGGTTGCAACCCCTCCACATTTTACGAGATGCAGTAAAGTCAAGGGTTCAAGCACGTTTTTCGTATTCTTCTATCATGATTGGCACCGGGAGGGGTGACGAGAGACCAGAGGAATGAGCGACGGAAGTCTAATTCTATATTACGTTTTATTATTTATTACTTCTTGAAAAACAGTATGCTAGAATTTTATTCGCAATTACATACTAGATGATAATTTAATATCTAAGCACCCGTTACAGCAGGTTCGCCAGAATGTTTGAGACCCCCTCTTCATTTGCGAGAACCAAGCAGCCTAAATCTCTCTTCTATATTCAAACTATGCATAAAACGGATACGTCAGCTACGATGCTTCGGCAGCGATTTTTTGGCCCTTCTTGGCAAGAATCCTCGTCGAATATCAGGGACAACGTTGGGAAAGAACGAACCTGCAATAAATAACTGAAGCTTCTACCAACTATAAATATCCTATTCGTGGAAATTACTTTTAAATGCCATCGCCCTTAACCGAGCAGCAAAAACAGCAGCCGTGTCAAAAACTAAATCTCAGCAATGGTTTTTTCCCTACATTGGTATTCAAAAGTAATTTTCACGAATAGGATATCTAAAGTGGGTAAAAGCATCAGATATTCACTGCACGTTCGTTTCTTCCCCATCGTTGTCCCTTCAGCCTAACAAGGACCCTTGCCAAGAAGGGCTGAAATATTGCTACCAAAGCATCGTCGCTGACGTATCCATTTTATGCATAGTTTGAATATAAGTTTCCCAGTCAGCTTGGGCTTAAGTTTAGTCAACGAGCCCCCCCCCCCCCCCCCTACTAGGTAGGTGTACTAACTAACAGTGAGTTCGCCCAGGTTTACCGCGCTTACGACGAAGAGCTGAAGCTTAGAACACTTCCTCACAGTGGCAACAGAAACTCGTGTATTTCCATGAGGAACAGGGCCCGATCGGATCTAATGACCCCCTCATCGCACCAACTCTTTGCTCGCGGATCGATAGAACTGAAACAGCAGTATCAAGCCAGGACATGGAAAGCAGTAAAGAACGATCGGGGAATGAGAAGCAAATCTTTCAGGAGAGGTTTTTGGGATCCAAGAACGGGTTATGAGAATCTGGGGAAAGCTTAAGTGGGGAAAGGGGCGAGAATACTTTTTCCTGTCTCTCTAAATTACGGACGGATAAAGACGCTGATAAAAACAAGACTATAAGAAGCCGGTGATAAAGTAGAAAGGTGTTGGTTAAGAGAGTGATATTGGACAAGGTCGAATCCCTGAACAGATAAATGTACGGGATTTTGAGTACTGGGACTAGATGAAGTTTCCGCAGGAAATTCTTCCCCGACCTCGCTAAGGGTGTTGAGTTCTGACAAGCTGATGAAAAGCTAGAAAATCCAATCGGCCCCAGCAGCACCTCAAAAGAACCCCCCCCCCCAACATACTGTAGGACATATCATGAACATACACTTGGCCCTCATGCTCCAAGAGAGCCCTCACGTTAATTAACTGGCTAAGTTTCCTGCGCAGAAAGTAGAAACTGCGTCAACCAAACGAAATCGCGTTAGTTGCGTAAGAATCGAGAGCCAGTGTTAAATGCATTTAGCACCTATGTCGATGTTCATTGTTCTTATGGACCACACAACCGAAGCCGTTCTATCTTCGTATCAAGATTTAAACAGACCGTGGGTCTTCATACATGTGTTAGTCCTTGGTCTCAGGTGGACCCGGTGTCAAGAAGGATGCAATCGCTCGAGATTCCCCTTCTTCCAATCATTTATTCAAGGGTTCGAATGCTTTTTATTTTCCTAGCTCCTGCAAAAGCTGAAGAGATTCCAGAACAGCTTCAAACTACATATTCTGCGCATGCTGAGCAGTCCTACCCTTATTTCCCGGAACAACCGTTCTTCCCCAAATCACTAGTGATTCAAGGAAAGCTTGGGCAAACGTTTGAACTTTGCAGCAACAGCAATAGAACCAGCTTAGCTTCCAAGGCAACACGAAAATCGAATTACAAGCCCCAGGCATTCTAAATAACTAAATGCCTACTTACATTTGAAACAGAGGAGCCCCTTGGCTCTTGCGATGATGAGTAGGGCGAGTATCACAAGGATTACGACCACGGCTATGATAATGCCCATGGCCCCACCGCCGACAGATGCTGCATCTGAAATGAAATGAGGGTGAGTATTCCGAACGGAAGGGGGCAGGATAAATATATTTGTTCAAATCGTGCAGTACAGACGATCAGCCAGCGCAAGGGGCGACCAGGTTAGGTGCCCGGCAAAACTCTAAAAAGACCAACGACACAAATAGTGGTTTCCTCCTTGTTTTATAGGCTTTTTGTGTTCTAGCCATTACTGAAGAAGAGCTTTGCCTCACGAGCTCTGCTTTACAGTCTCATTCATGCTGAACAACGTGTATCACATTGTATTTGCCTGCCAAAATTTTACAAGGTACAATCGGGAGCAGAGTATACGAAAAGAGAGACAAAAAAGCGTACGGTAATTCAACATCTGGAGTCAGGCGGGGGTAACCCTTGGTAAAGAAGAAACTGTGGGAGAAATAGCATACGATCCATTTCCCGAAAAATACCAATGTGATTAAGTTAATTATTGGCCAGCTGCTCAGGTTTGCTCAATTTGCTAGCCTAGCCTACCTACATCTGACCCATCTTGACACGGGCCGATTTTTTTCCATGGAAAAGAAGCAAATCACTTCTCTCTGTTCTGCTGAAAGCTTTAGACCGAACAAAATGGATTGCTGATACTTCAAGCCTCCGTATCCCTGTTATATGCTCACAGCTGGTAACAGCTCGAGGATCCCCTCATGGGGCTGTTATGATTAGCCAGCCACTGGAACGAACCATGGTAAATGGGGGAGGTTTTGATTCCCGATTCTTTATGGGGGTAAGCCAGTCACCAGAGCGACGGTTTGTTCTAACAGCCATATGTTTTTCGCGTTAATTTCTACCAGAACAAATCCGTATTGATTTTTTTGTCAATTCCAGGTTGGAGCAAATGCAACAGAAAGCGTGGAGAGCCGCAAATGTACATCTTCACTAGGACGAAGGTATGCGGGAAGTATAGACGAAGGCTCATCCGAATCAAACATCTTCTTGCAGCAAAGCAGACTGGTTTCAGGTTACAAGTCTAATAAATTTCTTTTCTTTCGTAAAGCTAATATACCTCCTTTTACTAACACGTTCCCGGAGGCGATTTGAAAACCAAATGATTAAAATAATCCAAAGGAAATAAAACAACAATACACACGAATTAGCACAACTTAGAACCTCTCTACACAATTAGGGTTGTGTGTAGCGGATGTAGGTACGTATTCTTATCTTTATTTTCTTTATGTTTTTCTCTCGATTTCTTCGGTTATGAATAAAAGAAGAAAAACACAATAGTAATGTCTATTATGTGTTGAATGGTTGATTCGGTTCTAACCGAAAAGTCCTATTTTATTCGATCGACGGCTCGTATCACGCAGAGTGGCTTTAAATGGGACCTGGCAACCCCTGAGGTCTGCCAAAAAGGCAGAAGCCCATATTCTTTATGAACTCAACCGTCCCACAGAACCCCAATAAATCTGGTAGATCAGAATTCCTGAACACGTGCAATGAAGCTATAAATACATTAAATCTGTCAGAGGTTTTCTCCCAACGAACCTAATCCGTCAAAGGATAGAGAATGCCTGGATCTAGAGATTGGAAAACCAATAAGCAGAATTAAGCTAGGTGCCCACAGAACACGAATTCGCGTTCGCCTGGGCGAATTTGACGTCGCGAGAGGAAAAAATTCGCGCCCCGCCGTTTCAACTCCAAGTCGAATTTTGTTCGCGTCGCGTGGCGGAAAAGATTCGCGTTCTGTGGGCACCTAGCTTTAGGCTGCAAAGAGAACGGAAAACTGGATTCCCGCTCTAACACAAAAACGAAAACTGTGGCAGAAAAAAAGCAACTCTATGAACAGTATGAACTATGAACTCAACGGTCCCACAGAGCCCCAACAAATCTGGTTGATCAAAATTCCCGAACACGTGCAACAAAGCTACAAATTAATGCATTAAATTTGGTATGGATTTTCTTCCAACACAACTGATCAGTCAATGAGTAGGGAATGCCTGGATCGAAAGAATGGGAAACCAGCAAGTAGAATTAGGCTCTACCTATTTGGAAAGATAAAAGAATCTGGATTTAAACCAGTAAGTAGAATTAGGCTCTATCCATTTGGAAAGAGAACGGATTCTGGATTCCTGCTCTTGGCGGAAAAACGGAGTAGCCAGAAGCCTTGGCAGCTCACGATCCGATTTGCGAATGGGCTCGTTCAAACTCGGAAGTAAGAACTCATTTATAGACCCGTCTAACCTATATTACTGCTTTACTCTAGGTCCCAGATCATTCCATTCATACTCAATTCCAAGACTGCGAACTTCCTATGTCCTTCTTATCCACCCCAGCGGCACTATCGCTGATTTTTGCATTTAGCGTGTTTGTCTGTTTTCGGGGCGGATCAGACTCCCGCTTATTGCTTCCAGGAGCTCAACGGTCACAAATATCATTTAGGCAGGTTCAAAACCAAGCGGGTCAAGTGAGTTCGTAATCTTTGAGGTACCCGGCAGACTTTCAAAGGACTAACGTGTGTTAGAATACAAACCTTAGCTACTGCGACTTGTGCTTTAAAGAAAAAAAGGGAAAAAAGTTTGTCAATAAAAAGTTTGTCTTTATAGTACAGGAACTCGGGTCTTGATTTTCTGGTGTGGTTGTTTTTGCCAACACAGTAGAGGTACCCTATGGCGGAAGGGCACCTCTCGGTGTGGGTTGTTTGTTTCTGTTTAGTTTTTGTTTTTTGACACGTTTTCATGTTACAATCGTTCTTTTTTAATGCTTTTCCTTGATTCTGATTTTTTATAATTTGATTTTTTTTTTACAAGTAGCCTAAACGTGAAAATATGAAAGAAAAAGTTAAGAAAAGGAAAAGTTAATAATAGAAAGAGGACAGAACTGTAAAGTAAAATGGAAAGAATAGATGCCACTTGTGTCCCTGGAGGAGGGAAAAAAAGTGTCAGCACGAATTTCGGAAAACTTAGAAAAACTTTCTCTAAGGCGGCCATGCCGGAACAAGGTAACTTACTTTTCTAAGATTCGTGCAAGAATGCAAAACCTGGTTTCAGGTATCTAAGGATAAACTTCAAAAAGTCATTTGACACGAACCCCGAAATCTAAGGGCCGTCAACACGTGAGCGGTTGACATGCAGCGACCACATCTGGGAAATATAACCAGAAACGCCAGACGCTTTTTCACCCACACCCCTGCGGCTTGGGTAGGGCCCAACGACTTTAAATTCCGATGCTTTGTCAAGAGCGGACGTGAAGTGGACAGTAGGCATTTAACTCTACGTTAAGGGCGACGCGATAATCAATTAACGATAAAGTCCACCGGGAAACTGACAGGATTTGCCCTGCGTCTTTTGGACGATTTCTCAGTTGGTTAGCTCTCCACCGCAAGCACCCGCCCCTTTCTACTTTGCCATTTTTAACGGTGGAGGGAGGACAGGTAATAAAGCTAGGGGAGAAAAAGGAAGTCTGTGGCAGTCCCAGGACAAATTTATCGGCCCAATGAACTGAATTTCTTTTCTCTTTATTGTTTCATCTGTTGTTTTTTGTATGCGTGGCTTAACTGGCCCTTTCTTTAATAACAACAACTATAAAACTAATGAAACCTAAATAAAATTCGAACAAGAACTTGAATCCCGCTTCTATACCAACTATTGGCTCCGTCTGGCCGCACAGGTGGGTCATCCAAGGGGCTAATACTCAAAATGCCCATGATCACAATGCCCACGACTCAAAATGCCCATAAAAATGCCAACAAATCAAAATGCCCACTGCTCAAAATCCCCACGACTCAAAATACCCATAAATTAGGCGATTCATCTTTTAAACGCTTCTAAACATGCTGATGAAAAGATGCATGAAAAGATGATAATGTTCTAACACGTGGCAACTACTGGCAACTGGTGCCGGCACGAGCCAGGCACCCGGCACGGGGCACTTGCTGTAGACTAAAATCGAGAGTGGGCAGTCCCTCGAATTCAGCAAGAACAGAAGAAAAGAGAACGCATTTATAAAACTTGAGATGGATTGCTTTCAGATGTACTATATAATTATTTCGTTCTAGTAAAATTATATTATAGAAATTTCAGTTTGTTTCAAGTAGCCGTTTGTGGCTTGAATTAGCTCCGTAAGCCTGTTCTATGTTGTTTTGTTCACGGGTAAATTATATCTGGAATAGCCTAATAAATAGCCGTAAAATGGGTATCCTGATAAATTCTAGCCGTAGATGTTTCTCCAAAAGGTGATAAGTGACACTTAATCGATAAGCAATGCCCGAGGGGTTACCCACTCCTCGGCACCTGCTGTACACCCTTTCCCGGCACCAACCGAAATAGGCGGTTCCGGCGCCGGTGCCGACAATAAATTTGGCGATACATCTTTCAAACGCTTCCAAAAATGCTTATTTTGATGTTTTAACATGTGACAACCGGTGCCGACAGGTTTCAGCCGGTGCCGGCACCAACCGGGCATCGCGGCACCGGGCACTTGCTGTACACTAAAATCGAGAGTGGGCAACCCCTCGGCAATGCCCTATCCGCCCTTGCACTCTGCATGCCTGGTAGGAATGGAGATAACCGTTATGGAGATACAGTTTTCTTTCTGTGCAGCATATTATTATGGTTCTTGGACATCTGCGAATTAAAGGTTTTTTCTTTTACAAAAAAGTCCAGAATGTTCGAACCTATGTTCTTGAGAAAGACGATAAAAGTCAGCGACCCATTCGACCCGCTTGACCGATCAGTTCAACGGTTAACCGCGCCGAGTGACTCGACAACATCCCGAATAATCGTTAATCATCAGCACAAAATGTAATTAAAAATCGGCTGTGTTATCACATTTTACTAAGCCTCAACCGATTCAGATCTACAATCCCTCTTGCTTATCCAACAAGGTGTTTCCTTTGCTTCACGGCCGAGTAGGTACAGAGACCATCTGCCCCCCTTAGGCGCCCCATTCGATTCGCTTCAACCGGAAGAACTCTAATTACACACTAGCTCTGAAAATCAGTCTTTGCGCTTTGTCTATGCCCAAAAGGACAATACGTATGGCATCTAAGTATAATATAGCTTACTACAGGCTAAATGAAGTTGTATTTGAGTTTACAGCACGCACTTTCTCTTAACGGCACGGGTTGTTGTTCGACCCCATTCACCACCCCCTATACGTTTCCGACTCGGTATAGAGTTTGGATTTTTAATCGAATGTAAGGACGAAGCTATCATGGAAGGGTGTACTGCAACTCTTGGCAGAAAAATAATGATTTTCGAAGGATTTGCGCGGGGCTTCCAGCTTTGACACTTTTCTGTCTTGTAAACCGATCTAAAAATCAAGCTCTGACATGAGGAGCCTAAAGACATGATGAGGAGCCCCTGACACGAGGACATCCAATCACCTCAGATGCGCCTTGAGGGGGGGGGGTATGGCCCTTCCCAGATCTGTAAATCTTCCATATTCGTACTACTTATTTCCCTAATTGGTTTCAAAGGGCAAAATAGCAAGCAACGACGTTACTTTAAGGTATATTCGACAACTACTTTACATTTAGCTCAAAACGGTTACTTGAATTTGAGTATCAAATTTTGCCCTCCACCCCCCCCCCAGGTTTACGGAAATGGCGCCGCTGACTAGACTTGGATAAGCAGGTTTTCGAGATGTCTAACCATGACCCTGCACTCTAAGCGCCTGGTAGTTACGCTTCTGGGTAGCCAGAACTCGCATCAGCATTCAGCACTATCACTCCAAAGCACCCGGCAAAAAATTTAGACTTCGAGAGTGTCCTATTTCGGTAATGTGCCCGGAAGGACAATGAAGAAGTAAATCAAATCTTCGATGCGGCCTAATTTATATTTTCAAGTTGCCTGATTTTGCAAGGAAAGTTGGCAGGATCACGGACGGCTTCCGCAAACAAATGAAGACACCAGAGCTTGCATCAAAATATCATCACGCACAGAATCAAGTTTCAAGAAACTCAAGTGAAAGTATTATTGCACATTTTGAGATCACGATTCGCGGATGGAAGTGCAAACTAGACCCGACGCAACTGCTCTGACCCAACCGATCGTTACCTACAAGTCGTGACGTACGTGTCAAGAGGGTAAAGAAAGCAAATTAATCTTAGGAAAACACGGAACAATACACCATACTAGTGAGGACACTCACTAACAAATCATCATTATGTTAGTTTTATCATCACAAGTGCCTTAGTGCTACAATCAACAAAAATGACAGTGGGATTTTTCTATCGATTTGGTTTATCAGGGATCTACTCGTAATTGCGTATTTAAGGGCTTTATTAGATTTGATTCTGATGACCTCAACAAATACAGTTGCAACGGAAGCCCAAGGGCTCTAACCTCTTTCTCGACTCAACACCACTGGCTCCAGATGTTATTTGATCCCGGGTCGTGGGATCTTTCGAGACCAGAAACCGTGCCACGCTGGTGCCACGCGGCACCAGAATAAGTATACGATGGTAAATGCGAGGGTAAATGAAGGTGTAAATTTCGCATATGGGCTAAAAATCACAATCAAAGAACACTCAAAAGTCAAAACCTGCCGCCATGTCTGTTTACCCTCTTGTCTGCGAGCATTCCAAGCGATACTCACGAGAATATCACACCCATCAGAATGCAGGTCTATCCACCCGGTCAGCAAATCAGTCTAATGAAGACGCTAATTAAGGCTTAATAGGAAATGCTATTACTAAATTTCGAACCAATTTTCACTTTTTCCCAGGATTGGTCTCACGGGAGTCGTCGACCGGTATTTTCGCACCTCAGCGTTGCAAGCCTCGAGGTTAGCAATATTCTTCGTTTCCGCATCGTGCTTGGAGTCTGATCAATACAATCTAACCGCACGCGTAGCCGAATCATCTCAAAAGTCACGAATTATAACTGAGTTTTTTTTCTTGTATCGTAAAAAAAAGAAATCACCGTCAAACCGCGGCCCTCTGACACATGCTGTAGGCTACAATTCTCCACTTCACTTCACAGACCGTAGGCTCTGACTCGATTACAAGGAAAAACCATCCATTTTGGCCCCAGGCAAGAGCTCTACGAAGCTTTCCAAAACGTAATGTCATATTCATCAATCCGGCCAGAGGTCCAGACACTTTCCGTAAAAACCGCACACGTTAGACCCTTACCGTCTTCCAGTATTAAGATGAAATCGGAGGACTACGAACACAACTACAACAGAGTTTCGGGCAAGCCGCGGGCCAACTTTGGAAAACAGCTTAAAAATACCCAGAAGTGTCGAAACCGAACGAACAACCCTCTCTTGCAGAATCGACAAAAAAAACAGCTTAAAAAATACCACATCGAACTATACGTCGCTCACGCTAGTTCTTTTCTTATAGTTTCAGGAATGTATCAGATGGCTTTTGCCCTCTATTTTTCTACATAATGCAAAGGTAAAGGAAAATAAAGAGTAACCATTCCCTGATTCATGGGTTCCACAGCAACTGTTTTCAGACGGATTACTTTTTTGCAAACTATAACGGTTCACAATGGGGGCGGTGTCCTCTGAGTCACGGTAGAAATCGATAGAAATGACCCACTGGTACGAGGGGGAACTGGATCATAAAGTAGGGCAAATCAGCGATACCTCGTTGCTACAGATTCGGGAGCATCTGGTAGCAATGATAGCGAGAATGATAGGCTTACTGACACAACCAATCATGCAAATAGAGGGCAGGGGGTTATGCTGGAACCGCGTGGGACTTGCGACATTACTATGGAAATGGTTAGGGCCAAACGAAGGGGAGGGGGGTATCACTGAACGATAGCTCAACATTTTCTGCTACGGTACTCTGCTCTGGTTCTGAATTATTTGCAAAGCAGGACGCATTTTGTTCACTTTCGATCGGGATTGAGGCAAACTTAATTGTCCGAGATAAAAATTAGACACAACCCATAAGAGGTAACTAAGATTAAGTAAGGATCTATGATCTGTTTTCATATCTACCACACGAGCTTTCATCGACTTATCTTTCTCCTATTTTCCTACGCTTCTCCTAGATAACACACAGTTATAAGCGACGCTCTGTTTCTCAACTTATGAAGGAAAAGCTGATTGTCTTACGAAAGATCCGACTGCTTCTGCACACAACTAGAGTGATATATGGCTCTAAAAAGGGCGGGGGATATAATGATACATAGGGATATATAAACTTGAACGACGGTGGTAGCTGTTGCTCAGGGCCGTATAAATTACGCGGGCAACCGCCCCCCCCCCCCATATAAATTCCTGGATACGGGCCTGCTGTTGTTACACTGCCAGAAAACTCCCCGCTTTCAGATAACTTAATCCGCAAAATTTTTTATTCTAGCGTTTTAGTCCGAACTCGGAATAAAAATCTAAGAATTCGGCGACGCAAAATTATGTCCGATGTAGGGGAGCCTTTTATAGTGTAGCTACTTGTGGGAGGCTGGAACGGAAAAGGTTTAAAGCCGCAGCAGCAGACGACCTACTCCACAAATAAGCGGCCTCGTCAGAGGCGTTACTAGCCAAAATGTTTGGGGGGACAAGGTATTTACCGACCAGCTGGTCACTCTACCGACTAAACTACTATTTTCTAAGAAAAAAGCGACTGTTTTTACTAAAAATCACGGCGCTTTTTTTACCGACTGGCCGATAACATTGGGGGGAGGGGCGTCCCCCCTCCCCAGTAGCAGTGACGCCTCTAGACCTCGTCATCAGCCATATTGCCATTCTTGCAGCAGGAATACAAAATCAGTAGCACTTACCTCTAACAGGCTCAGCTTCAGAGCTTAGCCTCATTCTGTATTCTGTTGTGTACAATTCGCCCCTAATCATGGACTTTGCCTTTAGGACGTAAACCTGAGACGCGTCGACTGGAGTCAACTGGGAGATGTTTAGAATGGCTCGGTGTACGATATCCTAAAAAAGTGACATCATTTTTAATTCATCCAAGCTGGTTCCGTTAGTGTTCTTAATTGGAGCTACGAGCTCTAGAAGATTCCGTGAGGGCGTGCTTTCCTATGAGGAAAGTGCATTTTGGCGTTGGCTAAGACATTTTTGTTATTTGTATCGTGGCCGTTCGGCTCGTTACACTTTCGTTAATTTCTGATAAAGCGTAAAAATAGTTGACTACTTTGTACGGGTGTGTCAGCTGAGGTTTATTCAGCGATAATTTCGGCCATCCTTCACATCTTAGCTTTTTTAGCTTGAACTTGAAGAGGACCCTTGCCAAGAAGGGCCGAAGAATAAATTTCAGTTGACTTATCGGTGCCATCACACGGGTTTTGCAGTCAGCTTGGCTGAAGTAGTTTTCACCTATCTGACTCGCAGTAAAGCTTACGCTAATGAATCTTCTGTTTGTTTTACAATACCATTTGGCGCATTTTAACCGAAAAGGGCTGGGATAGGACGATCTAGTTACCCATCACTTATTCACTTAAGTTGGCTTGAAGACGCGCTGAAAATGCGTTACTTTGTTGTTACCGCTATTCACGAATAATCGATTTTCAAATAGTGGAATTTCCTTGTGATTTGTGGTACTCTATGCGCTTGCATTTTTGTTGTATGCCTTACGAGAAAGATTTACGATTTTTTTTGTTCAGGCACTAAGCAATCTCGCCTCTGCGCACTGAAAAGCTGCGTTTGTGTTGAGATTAAAATCTCCCGCGTCATAGTAGAATTTACGCTGTTGGGACGGCCGCAGATATTCTGAACGTCATAACTACAGCAGATAGGGGAAAATGAAAAAATCTCTTTGAAGAATCCAAATAATTCAGTCTTTTCAATCCAATCACAGAAATAAATTGGCTTTTCAGTTAAACTTTAATGATTTTTTGTATTGTCATTTGTCGAACCATGATTCGTACTCAGCTTGGGCTGAAGGAATTTCACGAAACACAGAATATTTGTAGACAAAATATAATGAGAAACTAAGCAGTTAAAAAAGAAGAGATTACTGAAGCAAGGATTCAACAGAAAAACAGAATACAATTTTCGACAATTTTGTCATCAAGAGAGCTTTGAAGAAAAGGAAAGAACAGGGCGTCTCGGACACCCTAACTGACAATCGCCCCAGCACAAATAACATTACTTTACCCGATTACACAGGCTTGCTACTTGTGTAACCTTAGCTCCTCAAGGTATGAAACGGAATGTGTGTAAGGCAGTTAACATGGCAGGATCCCAAGAAGTATCATCCTATTACGCGCAATGCTTCAATTATGCAAACATGTATTAGGTAGTATCCGTGTGCTCAGGAATCCTTTCCTAGACAATCTCACATTACAACTGTTTACTGGAACTTGGACTGGCAAAATGTCCGAGTGTCGCTCCGTTCTTGGAAAATATTCTAAAAGATTTTTTTCCGACAGAAGAAATAAGGGCTATAAAAAAAAACAAATAAACTAACATAATGCTCAAATTACGTGTCTCATGCCTCTATTACATACTTTATGAGTTCTCGGGGGTTCCCAAGGGGATTTTTCCTGTGTTTTTTTTAGGTTTCGAGAACTGACTTCCCCGCACTTTCGTGATTCCCCTCAGACAGGGAGTCCTCCATGTATCATCATCACCCTTATAAAAAAGGAACTCTATTTCAGAAGGAGGAATTTATTCGTCCGAAGAACGGTTATGCGTATTTTGCCGAGATTGTCATCCAGAGCAAGGAGCGTGGAAAGCGGCTTAAAACAACCGAAGCCGTGTCTATTTTCCTGTAAGCATAGCTTAGTCGTAAAGTGGGCAACTATCTCAGTGCATCTGAGCAGCAACACTATAGTTGTCCGCAACGGACATCTCGAACTACATAATATATTATGTAGTTCGAGATGTCCATTGCGGACAAAATTCAACAAAAAAGGATCTTCGTTTTGTCAGAATCTGACTGTAACTATAACGACTTGCACAGTGGACTGTAGATATTACGGAGGGGCTGCTCAGTTCTGTCGCAAGATGTACAGGGTCCCTGCTTCCGGGTTGTCTCTCTGCCTCTTGCTGTACGCCACAAATTTCAGTGAGCAGCCCCTCTGATATTTCTTTAGCCCAAGCTGACTGCCGATCATATTTGATTGGGTTAAGCGGGTACGTCAGATAATTCTTCTCTAGCGATGTTTCGGCTCTTTTTGGCAAGGGTAGAAATACCAACCTGTGACCATCACAGGTTCGTTCGATATTTCCGCAATCAGCTGACATGTCCGTTTAACGCAGTCAACTGCCAGTGAAGTTTTAAAATTACACAAAAAAGCATCTAAGCAATGAAAGTGCAAACAGTTCTGCTTAAAGGACCCCTCTTGCTTATTCTGCGTTCAATAATATAGCTAGCTCCCAAGTGGAATTATAAGCTTCTTAAATCCCCACCTTTCTCCATTGTTTCGTTTTGTTACTACGGAGTTTTAGCGCTTTTTCGGCTCTGCCGAGTTTTGCTCGTCACACAACGCAAAGTTTGCCGGAATCTCCAATGTCCGCTGACAACTCATTCGCATATAAAGATATGGGAATCTTCTGTTTTTTACTTCTTTCGTTTGCTTAGTTTTCCAACTTTTTATCCACGGCGCGCTCAGTTTTCAAACGTTTTGCGCGCAGCCGCCGCGTCGGAGAGCAGGAAGGCTGGATCGAGTCGACAAGCTCTAACAAGAAAATCGCTAATTTCAGGTGGAAAGTAATGGTGTTTTCGAAAATCGTTTTTTCTGGTCCGTTTCATAGGGAAAAGATTATTTCTAGTAAGAGTTGTGCTTTAAAAGCCATGAGTCAATTTTGGTCCAAATTAGGCCTACACAGAAATCTAATACCGATCCGCAAGCAAAAAATTTGCGAGAGTGTCTCTCGTAATTAAGTGATTTCCCGCAAGGGGTTTCCTATGACCTCCTGAGGGGTGGGGGAACCGGGAAGGTACATATCTAGTCTGCTAATTCCACTGGAGCCATAAATGAAGTTCTTAGGCCTACACGCACGGCTGACATGTGGTCTACGACGATACGGTAATGGCTGACATGCCTTGTATTTACCCAGGCAATTACTCTGATATTACACCTTAATGACTTCCTTCCGCAAAGCTGACCGATTCCGGGCAAGTACCGACGAAACGGAACCAATATCCGGCTGGCTCCAATAATTTCACTGGCCTTATTATACAAGATCTTTACTAGGCTATTTCTGACAATTCATAAGGAGGGTTTTCGCGAGCTGGGAAACAAAATCTGAAGCACTTTCCAAAGGTTTTCGCCAAATTGCCCCACTTTCCTCACAGGTTTTCACGCTAAGGAAACCGAAGTAGCTTTCTCGGAAAGCGATTACAGAAAGTTGGAGGAAAGTTCTGTGGAAAGTTGAATGCTGAAAGCGTGAAAAATATAAGACAAGCGTCATTAAGGATGAAACTGTTGGAACATACGAAAACGGCAGGAATACTTCGGATTCTCGCAGTTTTCGCGCTGTGCTTTGCTCGCTCGAAAGGGATTCCAGAATCTCGCGAAAAGCCACCTCCAGTTCCGATGTCACATATGGCCAGGGCCGTATCCAGGGGGTTAGGGGGTTCGACCCCCCCCCCAAACATACAAAAATTAATCTTTTTGTATAGGCTTTAAACTCTCTTCCATATTATTTTTTTTTACTTTTTGGTATGGACTAGGTCCGACCTGTGGGCAACCCCCCCCCCCCCGAATTAATTCCAGGATACGGATCTGCATATGAACTATATCCCAACTAAATCCTTCGAAATCGAGCAGAACACTAAAAACTCACACTTCCCTACAGTCTACTCATTAAAATCCCCGATTTGACTGATTGATTCATTATTCTTTAACTTCACAATAACAGATAAACTTTCATAAAAGAACTGCTCCTCCAAAAGTGAAAATACACTAAACAATCACAATAAAAAACATTCTAGAAAATTTAGAAACCCTCACATGCCAAAGGTGCCATATGTGCTAGACCCAGGGGGCACAGGTATGAAATATATTGATATCTAGCCTAAAATCAGTCAATTTTCAAGAAAAGGACCCACCCACCCACCACCATGGGGTACAAAATCTGGTTTTGCGTTTGGGACCCCCCACCCCCCGGGAAAAAATCCCCAATTTTAGTTTCAAACCACCCACTCCACCACCCCTAGACTAAAAAAAAAAAAAAAAAAAAAAAAATTCAGATGGTCTGGATTGATGATTTGGTTCAGTTTGTGTACAGTATCATGCCGATATTTAGATAATTGCGACGTTCTGAGCAAAAATAGAAGTAAAACACTGCCTCATCTCCAGTATGAGAGTGCTACACCAAGAAACTGAATAACTAATCCAACCCGTCGGGATGGAACTTGGTGTGAAGAAGTGCACTGGGCAGAGTTGAAGGGGGTTTCCCGGAATTCCAGTGATCACGAGTTAGGGTCACGAATCTTGCGTCATGTACAACTTTCAAACTGGTGATCAGATCCGAATTTAAAAAAAAGGAAAAAAATATGCCGATATTTAGATAATTGCGACGTTCTGAGCAAAAATAGAAGTAAAACACTGCCTTATCTCGCGAATGGAAGTGCCAAAGAAACCGAATCCAACACACTAACTAAATCCAAACCGTCGGGATGGAACTTGGTGTGAGGAACAAGCATAACTCTTAAGACACATTATTGACAGAACATGACCGGCTCAGTGCATTGGGGAAAGTTGAAGGGGGTTTCCCGGAATTCCAGTTATAACGAGTTAGGGTACTTCCAGATTTGCTAGGACGATGATACTTGGCGGGCGAATTAGGGTCCCATTAACTTGGAAATAGTCACCCCTCCGATCCGACAATCTTGGGGTGGGAGGGGGGGAAGTGAAAGGAAATTCAGAATCTTGTGTCATGTACAATTTTCGAACTGGTGATCGGATCCGAATAAAATTTGATAATTGACTATAGAACGTTCGACAGGTGTTCTATTTACAATCTCGGGGGGGGGGGGGGAGGTAAAAGGAAATTTAGAATCTGGTCAGGATAACAAGCCTTTGCTGTACATACAGCCTTTACAAATTTGGACTAAATCCGGCCACTGTATGGGGAGTTAGAGGGTGGGTTCCGGATTTCGGGTGATCACGAGTTAAGGTACTTTCATATGTGCTACGACGATGAAACTTGACAGACACATTGGGAACCCCACAAGATTCATTTGGAAACTGCCATTTCCCGGGTCCGACCATTTTTGAGGAATTTGAGGGAGGAAAAATCCGGAAACTTTCGACATGCATAACTTTCTAACAGGTTTCCATAACTGAATGAAACTTGACAATTAACAAGAGTACATTCCCCTCAAATTCAGTTCAATTCCGGACGGGATTCGGCAACTATGTGGGTGCACCAGGAATCCCATGACAAGCTTAGCCTAAAATGGAGTGCTCGGGACTGGACTTGGTTGGAAGGAAAAACATAACCTCTAGACAATCATTTGTAGAACTTGATCCGAATCCGGTCATTATCGGATGAGTTGGGAGGGGATGTAGGGCCGTCAATTTTGTGGCATACATACACTGTAAAAAAAAGATCTTGCAGTATTTGCTACTGGGATTAATCTTGTCTTTATTGAGATAAGATTAATGGATTCGGATTAATGTTATCCCAGTAGAGATAAGATTAATCCCAGTAGCAAATACTGCATCCTTATTCGGAGAAACTTTTTACAGTGTAGCTCTGGTACGACTGACAGAGCTTGAAGACCCCTTAAAGTGGGCATGTTAACACCAATGCGCTGAAAATAATTTTGATCAAACGATACCTACACTTTCATGGTCCGCAAAAGCTCATGATCATTTTTACCTGAAGATCTCATATTAAAATTGAATCACAACCTTAAAGGGTCGATCTAACCGCACAGCCCTATTTCGTGCAAATACAGGAAAGGATGCATGGAATATTGGGGGAAAACCTTACACTGTTCCCGAAGCTTACCAGTAAATCAGGGTCTCAAAGGCCTAAAAGAATTGACATCAGACAAAACTGAACCAACGGATCAGACAACAATTGACGAATTGGAAGGAGATCACTGGAAATGTCCTGGCACGCTTGGAGTTGAGGTATCGGGATGAGACTTAACAAGACGAACAAGCGTAATAGCAATACGAACAGTACATCATTTTTAGAACCGGACCGGATCCGGGCACTGTTTGAAGGGATAGAAGGGGATCCCGGAATTCTTGTGTCATGCTTAATTCTGGAATGAGCGGTCTGTTTCGGATGGAACTTGACAAATGTTCCGTTGGATATTTCGTTTAAGGTCTGTAGGGACTTGTTTAAGGTCTGTAAGGGACTTGCCTAGACAGTATAACTTTCAAACGAGTTATCCAGTTTGGATGATACTTAACGAATCACGATGGTACTAATCTTCTATTGTGAAACAGTCCTTTCCAAATTCACTATGTCCGCCCGTCTTACGACGAAAGGAATCTCGGGGAAGAGCGCAAAACCTATCTAATGAGCATGCTAACCACCCTTACAAGTGCCACATGAATTTTCAGGTTGTTCCTTCAAACAAGGTTGTTCATAGTTGTGTCTTTTGATGATCCGAACCATGTCTGGGGGGGGGGTAGGGAGACGAGTCCCTATATGTATGTAAACAACACATCTACCAATAGGCTTACTACGTAGGGGAGGTTGAAGGATGGGGTCTATTTGATATTCTTGTCAACAAGACATCTGCTAGAAAAAGTTGTTGGACCTCAACTAAGCTCCGTTTCGAGGGTCCGAACCCGATACGGCCGCTGTGGGAGTCCTTTAATTTGTATTGCATCGCATCTAACGGAAGGAATTGCCTGGTTATAACCAAACTTGTTGAGAAGATAAGATATCATTTTTAGACCCCGGAAAGAGTTGCCGGATCTGAACCAAACTTGTTCGTAATAGTGATTTTGAAGGGCCGAACCATTGTTTGTCGACGATTTGCTGCCAGAGCTCATGTATGGGTCGGATTGGGTGTGAACCATCAAAAGCCAGAACTACGTCCCTAGCTCTAACTCTCAAGTTTGGTGAGATCCGGCAACTTAATCTGGAACCCGGCTCTACCTGCTGTTCGCACAAATATGGACCCCCTTCCCACAGTGTTTGGATCATCAAAAGACACAGCTAGGACTCGGAAATTATGGGTCTCGTGTCATGTCCGTATTATGGAGGTATGTCTATCGTCTTTAATGGGTCCTCTTTAGTTAGCCAGATCGGTCCTATTTTTTTTTTCCTTGGGTCATATTTTTGTTTGTCAGAAGGGTCAGTCGGCGCTTCGGAAACTTAATCTGTGGTGGTTCTTCCAGAAAATGAAATTGTTCCAATACTGTACGCACAAAAAGGCTTCTAGTTTCAGTATTGGCTCAAAACCATCTCGACGACTGTTTTCTACATTACCTATTTAGTAAGCTATCGAATGATATGTTACTCGTCCCAAAAATAAAATAAAATTGACAAACCACCCACCCTATTTATCAAGGTATAAAATCCCGAGTTTCGTAACTTTGAAGGGACCCACCTGGATTAAATCCGGATTTTTTTGACCAAACCACCCACCCCCACCCGGCTAGATGTCATAGACTTTAATACCTGTGCCCCCCTGGCTAGACCGAAGACAGAAACAAAAAAAGTCAAACTCCGTGAAATAACCATTTTAATTTCCCGCTCATATTTCAAGCAGGGGTGGGAGGGTGGTTTCAGAATCCGGCCATAAATCTCCGGGGTCAGACACTTGACACGATGGCATCAGATTTCCAATCCAGGGACGCGCTCCAGAGAAACAAGGAAGGGCAGTTAGGAAGGGGTTAGGAAGGGATGCTATTGTCTACCGGCCCTACGACTGTGCTTAAAGGACCCGTCCACCTATAATGCCAATGCAACCTACTTCCGTAACTATATTTATTAATTCTTAAAACCGGGGACCCAAATTTCATATGTTACATTCTAAACCCGCTAACGACACCTCACTAATCTCTGCACTTCTCGCTGCACTTGTCACGATTCACTACTTTCCAGGCGCATTATGCTCCCGACGAGTGCTCGCGTATCATGCTATTGATGCGTAAAACCTGTTATGTGAATTTGTGCTTTAAGTCAGTGGGCCTGGGAAAAGGCTTGCCACAGCCAAAGCCGTGGATAACTTGTTGAAAGCAGTGCCTAGTTTTACAGTATTCACATAGTTTCGAATAGTGGATGATAAACAGTAAATAGTGCGAGGTGTGCTTTAAAGATGAACGCTTGAACAAGGTTCCATGAACTGAGATTTGGAAGCATTTTCGCCAAGAAAGGGTTGAAACATTCGATTCGTGGGTCCAATAGGAGGTGGCTCGGGGGATCCTGTCGATACCCCACCCCATACGGATAGAGCGTTGTTCAAATTTGTGTAATAAGTTTACCCCTCGCGCGCAGCGTAAGCGAATGCTCGGAGCTCCCAGATCCAAAAAATGAATTACGCTACGAGGCGAATGTATTTGGTGTTTTTGTTCATAACAGATCCAGATCTTGACCCAACAAAGTGGTTATCCAGGGGAAGCTATCACAGTCAACTACACGCGAGCGTGATACTACCTGATCGCAAGAAAAACTCGCTTTCGCGAAAAAGTATCTTCTTGCAAATAACCCTTTAATCCCTGACATTCCGGAATGGCTGAACAGGTATGCTGCTTTTCCCTCAAACACGGATGGAACGGCGCCACTGGAATTACAGTCAGAGCTCGGGTTACAAATCCTGTCATTCCATATCTCACATTACAGCCTCGTTCGTTTATGACAGTAGGACGAGAACAGTTTGCTAAAAATCATCTGCTTCGTTAGCCCAATCGATTGAACGATGGTACTAGATCAAGTTTTCGAAGCTCTTCACATTAATGGAAAGACAAGAGCTATTTCACCCGGGGGAATGGACTACCAGAGTTGGAGTGCGACGCAAGTTAGCTTTACCTTTTTACCCCACCATGAAAGACTTCAAAGTTATGTCTTTCCGCCATCGCTTCCATTTTGTTTAAAGTTTAACTGAAAAGGGCTGAGAAAGGACAATCTAGTTACCCATCACTCGTTCACTTAAAGAGGCGTGAAAACCCGATGAAAATTCGTTACTCCGTTGCTCCGCTATTCACGAATAATCGATTTTCATATAGTGGAATTTCCTGTTGGATCTGTGGCACCTCCATTCGCTTGTTCCTGTGTTGTATGACTGACGCAAAAGATTGACGATAAATTAGTGTTTGTGCAGTGAGCAGTGATCACCTAGTCACCGCTGGCCACTGAAAACCCGCGTTTGTGTTGAGATTGAAATTTTCCGCGTCATAGTAGAATTTTGCGTTGTGAGGACAACTGTAGATATTCTGGGAGCATATTGAAGTAAATAGTGAAAAATAAGAAAAATACCTTTACGAATCCAAATAATGCAGTGTATTCAATTAAATGACACGAAAATAAGTTGGCTTTTCAGATAAACTTTAAGATAAAATTTAAAGTATAACTGACAAGGTAGGCTATGTTTACATCTGACATTTGAATACACTGACACATCTCGACCCACCTAAGGGATTTTGTATATTTTTTCACCCGAGGGACGAGGCTCTAGTAATGGCGCTCAGAACATGCGCTGCTCGCAACCAAAAAATCATCCAAACGCGGAGATTTTGAATTTCAAAACAAGCCTGCACTTGCAGGATAAAATACGCTAAGCACGGAAAGGTCATGACGTCGGCCGGAAAATGATGTCTTACAAGGAATCGGTTATTTTCAGTTTGTTTCTCGGCAATGACTTAGGCTACCTTTGTAGTTTGATATTTCAAGTACAGAGGTACCACAAATGCGAAAGATAAAGTTCGTTCGATGAAATCCTTTATCTGTGGACACCGGACATTTTTATCTGATTTTCATGCATATTTACCTGAATACGTGATGTGTAACTCTGTCGGGTCTTAGCACTTTTCGGTTAAACTTTAAACTGGTCAATGATAGTTACGACAACTAGAAGTGGATGATAAACCTTATGAAAAACTTTCATCACAGGGGATTAGGGTTAAGCTCGGGGCTAAGCTCGTCGAATAATTTGTTCACATTCCAACAAGGACGCCAGCAAGGACGTGTGCAAGTTAAGATCGGAAACAAAGTTACTGGATCCTGCGACAATCTTATCAAAGATGCAGTTAGCCTACTGCTAAATGGATCAACAGCTGTATGGTAGAGAGAATATTTTTTGAGCACAGTATCATTTATGAATACTTTTCTCAAACCTGGTTGTCCCTTGCGGAACTCCCATTGGCGAGGAGAGAATCGTCAGAATCTTGCGCTAGCCAGGGTTGGTCACCAAGAACCAGGGTGTACGAGTTACTTGCTTACTTCAGGATACTTTGGGTTACTCAGGGTTACTTTGGGTTACTATGGGTTACATTGGGTTACTTTGTGTTACATTGGGTCACGAGTCGTGGCGTACATCACGCTTGCAATTGTCTCAAAAGTATCCCAAAGTAACCCAAGTATCTCAAAGTATCCCAAAGTAACCAAATGTAACCCAAAGTAACCCCTCGTGCGCAAGACTTGCGTGGTGACGTTTCAAACTTTTCGTCAGACGAGACGAGGCGCCGATTGCAATATCTTGAAACTGATGCGAAATTCCTTCACGAAACAATTGAAATTCACGGAAACTTAGAGATACTTTGGGATACTGTGGGTTACTTTGGGATACTTTGGGTTACATTGGGTTAGGTTACATTGGGTTACTTTGGTTTACATTGGGTTACTTTGGGTTACATTAGGTTACATTGGGTTACTTTGAGATACTTTTGGGTTACTTTCCAGGGTGTACGAAGTTACTTTTGGTGACCAACCCTGGTGCGCTAGCTTGTATGACTATTTTAGGTGATGCAGGAATTCCTAAATTCCCACCATGAGCAGTAAAAATCATGTGTGAATAATTATCAATGTCTTATTTGTGATTTTCAGATTTGAAAATGTAACAGTTAAATGCTTCCAAAGATTCTGGATGTCTCCTTTCTTTTTTGTTTTCTGTCTTCATCGAAATGGGTTGCTATTAAGGACCACGGAAGGGGGAACATCCCAAATATACAGACGAATTCCCGTGTGTGCCGACGGAATACTGAGTATTTTTTAGCTTGATTTCAGATGTTGTACTTACAGATGCTACGTTTTAGCGTAAGTAAATAGCCCGTGACTTTTCCCTTGTCAACTAGAACTTTTGTGGGAGGGGTGGCGGCCTTAAAATATTCGACTGGCTAATGCCTGGCAGGCCTCAAAAGATTACGTTAGAACAGAAGGCTAGTAGGGAAGCCACGACACAAGTTGCCATACACTGTACCTAAGGGCAAAGTAACCCTCGAAGTAACCGAGCGTCAAAGGCGATTTTTTTTTTTTACCTTTTTTCTCGTAAAATATCTCTATTTCCCACAGATTTTTTTTCTTCTGAAACCACAAGCCTCAAACCACATGACTGACGTGCTCTTCCAGAAAACAGAGATCACTAGGAAAGCCAAAATGAAGGTTAGCTTTGATATCACAATATTCCCGTCTGTCTGCGACCACGATAACTTTCGAATCGAGTACGATGTTTGGCGGAAACTGGTACAAGAACTCTGGCCGACACGAGTGAAGTCAAGCTTCTGGGGAAGGGGACTGTCGGCGCTTCGTGCCGACAAAATTGGCAAAACTGTGCTTCTGTATTTCTTCAGAAGTATTCCTAATCATACTGATTAGAAAGTTGAACCTGAAATTTTATGCGTAGTGCGAAACTAATGGTATTTATTTTGAAGAAGAGTCGGGTTTCGAAGCAGAATACAACAGTTTAACAGAGTTGCCTAACCAAGCGTTCGTCATATTTTTGTTCAAAAATTTACCGACAAAAAATGTGGTGGGCTTTTGTCGGCACTGCGCATCCGACGAAAGCTTGTTGAGCAAGATTTTACCGACAGATTTCCTCGGAAGTTTTATTATCTGCTTGATTAGAAAAATGAAGTTAATATTGTATGCGCAATATAGGCTACTCCTATTTATTCCCCGAAAAGTTGAATTTCAAAGCAGAATGTGCTAGCTAAAGCAGTTTACAGAACAATGTCGGTATACTTTAGTCGGCAATTTCCAACCGACAAACTTATTCCGCGCAAACTTGTACCAATGGATTTCCTCAGAAACATTCCTATCGGGTTTGATTAGGAACCTCACACTGAATTTGTTGTGCTGAGTGCGACATTACGTCTATTTATTTTGCCGACCATTTATATTCCGAAACATAATAAGAATGGCAACTAAAAGAAAGTTGCCATAGAAGCTTTTGTCGGCTGATTTTTGTACAAAAACGTGCCGAAAAAAAAATATCGGTAGCCTATACTTTTGTCTCCCTCCCCCGCACCCTTTCGTTACGCCCTTCTTCAGCACAGGGAAGTTTGGTCCCTGGAATTATTTCCCGCCCTGACGGCAACCCACAACAGACGGTGGATTTACGTGAAGCAAAAGACGAAGATCAGATTTGGATTAAGAAGTCCATGTTTTTATACGGACTTAAAGGTATGAATAAATAAATAAATGAATAAATATATTCCCAAAAAAAGCCCTTTGGGCCATGGCGGGACAAAAATACAAAAAAAAAATGAACACTCGACTCCAATTGTACCATTACAAATATTCAACTCGTAACTAAAATAACTAAATGACTCACAACAAACTGTAACTATCCACCAACCACTTACCCTAAGCTACAACTTTAACCTATCATGACACGTTCACGGTGCTCCATGGCGATCTTCAGGAACCTAGCCAACCGACGCAGTTCATGGAACACTTTACTCCCCATCAAATCTTTCAAATACCTCACTTGCAAAACCTCTTTACCAAAAACTTCTTTCCTTAGATCCCCTAACTCACTACAACAAGAGCTGTAAGCTCATATGGCACTTGCATGGGTTGAGGTGTATTATTTGATTAAAAGTAATTTTCGACTGCGCGGTTCAGATGCGCACTTTAAGGAAGCTAGAGAAAAAGTATTTTATCGTAGAACTTGGCTGTAATGATGCGCACTTTAAAGGCACTAGAAATTCATCTGTAAGGAAGACCCTTGAGGCAAAAACGATATCAGGCTCTTAGGGATCATTGATATATACGTATGATCAAAAGTATTTTTTTTCCGCTAATGCGGGTAAAATGCGCACTTTAAGGGTGCTAGAAATTTTTTTTTTTGCAAAACCCTTGTGGCACAAATGATCATAGGTTGAGATGTATCGTTTGATAAAAAGTACTTTTCGACCTTGCGGTTAAGATGCACACTTTAAGGGAGCTAGAACTTCATTTGTAAGCAAAACCCTTGAGGCAAAAATGATCATGGACTCATGGGGATCATGGAAATGCATAGTTTGCTTAAAAGCATTTTTCTTAATTTGCGGTCATGATTGGTACTTTAGGGAATGGTCGGATTTGAAAAGTGGCGATTTCTAAGCCAATCTTGTCGAATTTCTAATATTCCAGCCAAATTTCATCGTCCTAGCACATCTGGAAGTACCTTAACTCGCGATCACCGGAATTCCGGACCCGCCCCTCAAACTCCCCCCACAGTCGCCGGAGCCAATCCGGTTCGGTTTTGGACTTGTTTGTTATTCCCACAAAGTTCCATCCCGATCTCTCCAGTCCAATCCGGTTACATATCCCCCCCCCAATTGTTGTCGGATCCGGTCCGGACATGAAAAAGATCACCACAGGCCCTCTGTTCAGTTATTAAGTTTCACTCGAATCCCATCACCCGTTCCAAAGTTACGCATGGCTAAATATTCCGGATTCCCCCTCCCTCCGATCCCCCCACGACTATCGGATCGAGTGAATTTTTGTTTACAAGTTAGTTTACGGGTCCCTGATACCTGATACGCCTCCCAAGTTTCGTCGTGAAAATCCCAAAAACTGTCATCACCAGAATTCCGGGAAACTCCCCTCCACCTCCCCCCCCCAAGTGACCGGGTCCAGTCCAAACGTGTAAACGATTTATATGGAGCAGATTCTTGTTCTTCCCAGCAAGTTTTACTCCAATCCCTCCACTATAACCGTCTCTCGAGATTTCCGGTCTCTCCCCCCCCAACTCCTCATAGCTGTCGAATCCGGTTCGGACTTCAGATGGAAGATCAGAGATATATCATTCATTCAGGTATTAAGTTTCGTCCCAATCCGATCACCCGTTCGAAAGTTACACAACACTCAATTTTCCATATTCCCCCGCACTGAATCACATATACAAACCCCTTTGACCCTCGAATGCACTAGCTCTTTCCGATGTTAACAGAGTGATCCGATGCAAAGAGTGACGTCACGCCGTGCGCAGACCTACTAGTCAGAAGAAAGGGGTAGGGGTTTTACAAAAACTACTAAATTCTCAGGATTCCCCGGCCCACCACTCCCCCCCAGATGGTCAGATCGTGAAACTGATTATTTCCAGGTTAGTTATATCGGGTCCCTGATATGCCTGCCAAGTTTCATCGTCCTAGGACATCTGGAAGTACCCTAACTCGAAAACAGTGGACCGCCCGACCGACCGACCGACCGACCGACCGACCGACCGACCGAAAAGCGATCGGTATATGGCACTTGAGCGGAGCTGCAAGTGCCATAAAAACAAACCAAGTGTTCCACATCTTCATCTATCTTTCCGCATAATGGGCAAAAATAAGGACCAGAACCGCACTTAATCCTACCAATATATTTTCTTCTTGCACCCACCGGTAAAGCATCTGCCCGAAAACTAACCATCCGTTTCAACTCTTCTGGTCCTAAACCAACTTTAAAATAAAGCTCCTCCCCCCATGTATTCTTAGACTAATGTACCAGTCATGGACACTAGCTCAATTTTGGGGTACTGATAATATGGGGGAGTACTCCCCACATGTGGGGTATCACTACCACCTATATGGGGTACCAGCCTAACTTTCCACTAAGTTTCTCACTTTTGGCACTTGCCTTGGCTAAACGACAAGCAGCCGTGGTTCCTCACTTTCACAGGGTATAGGTATGAATCTTACCTATATTTTGGTATACTATTGTCCAGATTGTGACGTGGTTTTTGAAGCTTTTGCCAAAAAGGAAGACCCTGTCACGAAATGTCCAAAACAAGAATACCAAGAATACTTCAAATACTTCAAAATATAAAAAATACTTCCAAAACATTTTTGTTTTGGAAGACCCTGTCTTCCAAAACCACGTCACAATCTGGACAATAGTATAGGCTACCAAAAGATAGGTAAGATTCATACCTATACCATGTGAAAGTGAGGAACCACGGCTGCTTGTCGTTTAGCCAAGGCAAGTGCCAAAAGTGAGAAACTTAGTGGAAAGTTAGGCTGGTACCCCATATAGGGGTAGTGATACCCGGGATACCCCACATGTGGGAAGTACTCCCCCATATTTGGGTAGTACTCCCCAAATTGGTAGTACCCCTCATATGGGGTATCGGTACCCCAAAATTTAGCTAGTGTCCATGACTGGTATGTACAGGGCGAAATCCTTTGTACGATACATTATACAATTATCATTATTGGTCGCTAAACATGACCAGAATCAGAGCGAGGCCAGGTCCTCTATGGATATCGAGGGTCGCCGACACCCGGCACTTGTTGTACACGCTTTCCCGGCACTGACCGAAACCAACGTTGCCGGCACCAATGCCGGCCATAAATTAGGCGAATCATCTTTCAAATACTTCTAAACCTGCTGATTTAATGTTTCAACACATGTCAACCGGTGGCGGCAACGGCCAGGCACCGCGGCACCTGCTGTACACCAAAATCGGGAGTGAGCAACCCCTCTATGAATATCCGGTCCCGTAAATATTATAAATATCAAAACTGTATCAAAAGCTGGGCTCCTGAGGAGTCTTAAGAGCGTGTTCCACGCAACTTATCGTAGTTACACTCTAAAAAGTTTCTCCGAATAAGGATGCAGTATTTGCTACTGGGGTTAATCTTATCTCTACTGGGATAAGATTAATCCGAGTAGCAAATACTGCAGATTTTTTTTGGGATCCCAAAACGTTAGTGACGGATACCTATGACATCGTAAAAGTTGTCCGTCTGTCCGTCCGTCCGTCTGTCTGTCTGTAAGCACGATAACTCTCGAAGGGAATGAGATATTTTGATGAAACTTGGTGTGAGGATTCTTTGGGTCAAGAGTAAGGTCAAGTTCGTAGATGGGCACTGTAGCCCTACATTTAGGGGTGGGGGAGGGGGTTTAAATTAACGGACAAACAAAATATTTTGAAACAGCTAATGTGATAGTCCATTATGGGGTAAGAAGACATGCTGAACACGATAGTGAAAACCATTTTCTCGCCGGACAAGTAGTTCGCCCGGAATCCGGCCAAAACTGGAAAGTTTGTTAAAAGTAAAAGTTTTATTTGAAGTTAATTAGATGTTCGATATAGGGGTAAGAAGACATGCTGAACACGATGCTGAAAACCATTTTCTCGCCGGACAAGTAGTTCGCCCGGAATCCGGCCGAGACCGGAAAACTTGTTAAAAGTAAAATTTGTATTTGAAGTTGATTAGATGATAGATTTAAGGGCAAGAAGAGACGCTGAATCTGTACATGACAATCATTTTTTAACCGGACATATAGTTCGTCCGGAATCAGGTTGAAACCGGATTTTTTTATAAGTTAAAGTTTTATTTGAAGTTGATTAGACGTTCCTTATAGGGATAAGGAGATGCGCTTCTGAACTATCTTTTTTTGGCTGGACAAGTAGTTCGCTCGGAATTCGGCCGAAAACGGAAATTCGGCAGAAGTAAAGCAGGAAGTTTCGATCAGTATCGTCAAAATAAATATGGCTTATACAGGTATATCTGAACTTAATTTTCTCAGATGATTAGCCTGGCGAAGACTGGTTCTGGCGTAGACAAGACGTCCCGAGGAAAAATTTCTAAGTATTAGTAGTATGGAGTAGTACGAAAAAGTAGCATGTAGTAGTAACTGTTGCTACTAAATGCTACTACTAGCAAACTGGATGCTATCGGATACTACTACATAAGATTACCCAGTCGGAGGCATGTTTATCAAAGTATTCCATACTATTACATATCACTAATCAAACTATTCCATACTACTACATACCATTCCATGCAACTTTTTCGTACAACTACCATACTACTACACAGTCAAAGAATTTTTCATCGGGGTAGTTGTCTGGGTCAAATATTAAATTTTTGGGATCCCATCGAAACATTTGGTCTTGTTTTACAGTGTACTATGCATGACGCCGCAGGTCCTGGCTTCTTGGTATAAAGGCTGGAACGAATTTCCTTATTTTCGACAAAATACTGTGCCGCGAACTGATTGGGCCAATCACGTCGCGGAGATCGTAGTTACCACGTTAACTATGCTCCCGAACGTGGTAAGCAAATAGTTAATGATATAGCGGATTTATGGTGGTTAGAATTGCGGCCACACTCAGGATTCTTTTGTCTTAAAAGTGGCCGTTAATGGTAAATTGTCTGTTTAATTTATATGTTTTGGATGAAATTAAAAAAATGTCGTATGTCTTGTTACTATTTCGAGAAGGTTGGAACGGTAAGCGTGGTAAATTTTAATGAGGTTGGGACACAAAAGTAACTAAATAAATGCTATTGTTAGCAGGGTGGAACACGCTCTAATGAGTTGGTGCCTTGTTCGTCACTAAGAGCGTGTTCCACCCTTCTAACATCAGCAACTGTTAGTTACTATTTTCGTTCCAACGTCACGAAAAGTTACTACGCTGACCGTTCCAATCTTTTCGAGATAGTAACTAACAGTAACTGTTTGCTTACCATGCTCGGGAGCGTCGTAACTACGGATCTCTGTAACGTGATTGGCTGGATTACCCGTGGAGCGATATTTTACAAAAAAGTAAAAATGCGTTCCAGCCTCGACTTGACGCCAAAATTCGTGACGTTATGCGCAGTAACTACGGTAAGTAGGTTGGAAGGTTAACGTTGAGGTTAACGTGAGGTTAACGTTCCAAATAAGGCTCGGAACATCGAAATGTTTCAAGGAAGGATAAGAAAAATCACACCAGAACAGGGCCCTGTCTTACGGAAGAAGACGAAGAACATAAGAGGGATCCTGCCTCTCCTCGTTCTATCGATCATTTACCACAGTCCGGAGTGAGTCTTTTTTGGAAAATCTCAAAGGTGAGTTTTCTCTTGGGAGACAGATTGATTTCTAACGAAAACAGAAAGCTCACTTTAGGACATCTCAGTAAAAAATGTATTTATTCCCTGACGGACATTTATGACGGAAACTACTACGCTCAGTGTTGTCACTTGTAGCAAAATTCTGCCATATTTTACAGATTTCTTCAACAAAGCGAGCAAGAATTCTGATACCGGGTGGAGGCATCTAATTTTGAAGCTGATACAGCGAGATTTCTCGTTAAAGCCGCTTTCACATTGACGCGTTTATCTTGCGTAATTTGATGCGTACGCGTCGACGCAACGCAAGAATAGAGCCGCTTTCACATTGACGCGTTTATTGTAGCGTAATTTGAAGCGTACGCGTCGACGCAACGCAAGAATAGCGTTGCATCGACGCGTACGCATCAGATTACGCAAGATAAACGCGTCAATGTGAAAGCGGCTTAACAGTCGGTAAAAGGACCAAATCGTAGGCACCAGAATGTCACAGGTTTTTGCGGCCAAATGTCAAAGATTCCGTCAGAGAAAAGTGGCAGCACTGACTACTCTCAGTAAGACGGACGGAAGTTTATGCATCGACGGTGTGAGGGGGGCTTTTCACGTACCTCGCTGGAGACCATCTTGGTGGTGAAATGCTTATCGCTAGAAGATCCTCCCATTCCATTTACTTCAACATCGCCAATGTACCATGTCAGCTCAGAGGGGGCAGGGTTGGCGCTTATGTTTGCGACGACTGAACCAGGTTGACCCACGACAAAGCCATACTGAATGGATTCCTGTTGGTCAGCTTTGGGTGGAACTAAAAAGGATTAACATGTTAAGTGAGAGGTTAGCTACCGTAGCAGTGGAAGAAAGGAAATTAAACAAATGTATCCTAAACAACCTGAGTCAGGCGAGACAAGCCTGGCTGATTAGTATCCGAAAACAGTTTTTAAGATATAAGATAGGCCGAATTTAAAATATAATAACATCGTAATACGACACACTACGATATAAAATAACTACGACACACTACGATATAAAATAACGATCGGCGCTTTATCAATCATTTGTCGTAGTCCGGAGTGCGCCTTCTTTGTTGTTCGTATCTATTTTTATTTATTTTAATTTTTTTTGAGGGGGAGGGCGTGATTTTCGACCCCAGTCCCACAAAAGCCATTCTAATAACTTATATTAAGAACAAATAATGAGACAGAACTGCTGTCTCCCTATCTCGGTCATACAAACATGCTCAGTCGAGTAAAATACGGCCGACTCCCCACGCAAACGAGCGGAGGTTACTAGCTTCGCGCCACATCACGTTTCGTTACCTCTACAATAGCTAAATCGCTGTTAAGTCGCTGAAGAGGAAATCTAGAAGTCAACGCTGATTGGTTCTATGGACCGCTCCAGAGCGGGTCAGCGCGCGGAGTACGCCTCCTGCTAGCCTTTTTCAATATTTCTTGTGCGAGAAGCAACGGTGAAGACGAAAGAAGAGTAAACGGTGATAAACATCAGCTCAAAGCTAGAGTAAATACCTCTAGGTCCACTTAGATTTGTCGGTGTTTTCATAGTCGCTGCATGCGACTAAAGCCAGAAGTGCTATCTGATTATATGGTCTTGCTTATACGGAAAACAAAACTCCCCTTCCCCTCTCTGAAATTCATTAGCAATCGTATCAACACCCTTTCCTGTTTCAAACAGTAACCACTTTCAAACCATGGGTGGCTCTGGCTCTCAACTAAAAGGGACCCCTGGTGGTTCATACGGGAATAGGCACAAAGACCAAGCGTATAGGAACAAGCCGATGATTGCCTCCAGGCTTTTGTCCTTCTCCCCCAGATCGAACTATATTACTATTCAAATTAGAAGGGGGTTAGCAATCCGCAAGATATCGTTGTGCGCCACAATTTAAAATGAGTTAAGTAACAACCTGAAAAGCATAGACTTTTCCTTACCAAGGCTTAGATTGGTTCGACCCGAGGGCACCCCCCGAAATGAATTCCTGGATACAGACCTGCCTGAGATATGATCAAGGGATAGATACAAATTCTATTTCGACTGCCATGGTTTAAAGAACAAAATCTGCGATTACTGTCAATATAAATCCGAGAAATAAAAGATCCTGTGTCAATTTGTGTCATCGTCACAGTACGAATACACGAAGTAAACAATCATGTCTTTTTAAATACTTCCACGGACTTTGGAACAAAACTATTGGCGACAAGTCTTAAAGATTTACTACTTTTGGTGGTAATGAATAAATAAATATCCAACGCGCTATGTAGGTACTGGACAAAGTTATGGTACATAAGATCTTGCCATTCGTTCTGGTCGATTGTTTCGGTAGAGGAGGGAGGATTTGGGAGTGAAGAGAGTGAATAGTGTGGCTGAACCGAATAAGGTGCTTAGCTCATTTCTGCAGTGTTTTAAGGTTTAAATATTTTAAAATGTTTTAGGTGCTACTGCTGGTAACCCGGCAGAGTTTCAATGAAGTCTAGTGTGTTAAAATACTGGGACAGAAACGGTATCTAATGCGACTTAAAAAGGAAAAATGTGGTAACTTGAAAACAATTCCTTGAAAAGTAAAATGGTTTTGAGTTGCTGGCTTTGAGATGCCTTTTTTTTACTTGACCGACCTTAATAACACATGACCAAGAATAAATAATCTGATGGAACCTTCGTCTTTGGTCCCATGCAGCGACTATAGATACGCCGACAAACTCAGCTGAGCAAGAGGTAGCTTTGAGTTTATACCCGTCTTCGCCGTTGCTCATAGTAGAGGAGTATGAAGGAGGCACGCTGACCCGCTCTGGAGCAAGTCCAGAGAACCAACCGGCTTTTACTTTGAAAGTTTCTCCTACGCGGTTTCACAGCGATATAGCTATTTGTAAAGGTAACAAAACGTTGTGTCGCGTAGCTCCCAACATACACTCGTTTGCATCGGGCAGGGTATGGGGAAATATTCGACTCCGCATGGTCGTGTTACAGAGATAGGGAGACGAATCAGGATATTGAAAAGAATTCAAATTTATCTCATGTTTTCGCACATAGAAGTTATAATCGAACTACCTCGGTCGCGAGCAAACCAGTAGTGACTCCTACACCAAGCAAGGGAGTTTTTTCCCCTCACAAATAAGACCAGGAAGGTCGCAAGTACAATAGTAAGCAATAGCGAGCGGATGCGAGCCTAAGGAACAGGATGAACCCGAGCTTGTAGCACTGCTGATACCAATACCTTTGGCAAACAAAACGGGCTTTGAAAACTTGGCACAAGACACGGAAAAAGTGTTTCTGCTTCAAAGCTCAACAGCTAACAGCGAAGAGTTAGGTACAGACTGGTGTGTCAACTGTAGCTGGTTTAAATAAAGCATCAACGACTCTTAACGTTTTTACCCTGCTAGTCAAAAATTTCCTCGCTCGCTCAAGCAAGGAAGGTCTAGCTTTCGCCAGCTTGAATGAACAGGAGTAAACTAGTACAAGAAAACTTGACGAAGACCTAACTTGAAATTATCTCTGTGGTTCGGTCCTTCATGACACTGAAGTGTGTTTTATACGATTTATAACCTGTGTAGCCTACCTCCAAACCAGGTTCTGTTCAGGTATTCGTTCAAACAGGGTGCCTCGCAGGGTGCTAGGACTTTCATAGCAACTATGTTGCGAGTAAACGGCAATAATCGAGGGATTACCCACTCTCCACCAAAAGCTTTACACCCTTTCTCGGGTAACGACCAAAATCAGCGGTGCCAGCACCGGTGTCGGGCATAAATTAGGCGATTCATATTTTAAACGGTTCTAAACATCCTTATTTAATTTTTTTAACACGTGACAACCGGTGCCGGCACCGACGGGGCACCGCGGCACCGGGCACTTGCTTAAACAAATAGGCCCACGGGAAGAACAAACGGAAAAACTCTAATTTTAAAGTTCCATCCGACCGACTCGTATTTGATTGTATTATATTACGATTTTTCCAAACGAATGCTTCTTAGCAGTAAACGCAAGGCTAGGCGCCTGGAACGGTCATGGACTCAAACTTCGCCGTTTAAAAAACAAAACTTTGCTTAACTTTTTTCATGAAAGCCACAGGCATTTTGTCGTGAGCAAGCGTTCCGTAAAGTCGAGTTTTCGTTATAAAACAAATGCTGAAACCATGAACGTCAGTAATAATACCAGACTAGGAAACGCAATGCGCTTGACAAATGGAAATCCTAAATCGAATTTTTTTTTTTTTTACCAATCGACGAAATCAACAGGCAACGAACTCAAAAACCCTTGTAGTTGGGAATTCTAAACGGATTAGCCCGATGCAAACTTTGCTTCAGAGATACTTTGGTCCTTCTTGGCAAGGCCTTTCTTGGCAAGTCGTAGCGACCTGAACCAACAAGAATGAAGTTTCTGGATTTCAGAATTACAGAGTGAGAGTTATTTTCGACAGAAAAAAAAATACATCAACTCGTCAATAAAAAATACTTCCTGAATCGCAGGCATTATTCTTATTGTTAGAGGATGAAAAAGAGTTTGACCATTTTTCCTAGTACGAGAAAATGGAGCAAATCAGTGCTCTCGGATATGATATTTTTTAGATGGTGTTCATGTGTTGCTTCCTGGTATTTTGCGTACTGCAACAGCAGAATCGGGATTTCCACGAGTACTCTACTCGGAATGCCCGGCAGTTGGCGAGTGCCCCCCCCCCCGTAAAACCACTAGAGCTTCTTTTATAATCAAACACTTTGCACCCGGGGTGTGGAATTCAATACCTGATGAGGTAACAGTTGCGTCTACCCTTTCAGCTTTCAAGTCACAGGTCAAAGTCTTTTTTCTTGTCGAAAACATAATTTCCTTTCTTTCTTTTTTTTTTGGGGGGGGGGGGGGGGGGGGCGGGGGCAACGGCGTTTTGTTGACGAAAGATCTTCCGTTAACGGATTTTCTTGACAGTTTGTTATGTCTTTATTCTTTTTTCTATCCTTCTTTTTCTAGACTTGTTTGGTTCTTTTCCCTTAAGATTATCTAAATAAAGAATAAGCCCCGCCCATTGCCAGGCCTTATGTTAGGCCTTATGGTGGGGTCATAAAGAGTTAATGGTGCTTATTATTTTTATGAATATGATTGAACTGAACTGAAAAATTTAACTAAACTGAACTGAAACCCAACCGTGATTGCTCGAGTGGGAGTGTACACTGATGGAAGTTTGGAAAGAAGAACTGTGTGCTACCGTAGCAATAGAAGAAAGGAAATTAAACAAATGTATCCTAAACAACTAAACAACCCGGGTCAAGCGAGAAAAGCCTGGCTGATTAGTATCCGAAAACAGTTTTTACGATACAAGATAGGTCGAATTTAAGATATAATAACATCGTAATACGATACACATACGATATAAAATAGCGATCGGCGCTTTACCGATCATTTGCCGTAGTCCGGAGTGCGCCTTCTTTGTTGTTCGTATCCATTTAAATTTTTTGGGGGGGAGGGCGTGAACTGAAACCCAACCGTGATTGCTCGAGTGGGAGTGTACACTGATGGAAGTTTGGAAAGAAGAACTGTGTGTTTTAAGTTATTTTTATTTTGTGTTTATCGCACTCGGGTTTTCAAATACACTGATCTATCTATCTGGCCGACTTGAAAAACCTCAAATACAGATATGGCCCATATAATAAAATGCAGGCTCACTTTTAATTACAACCCCTACGTGGGTGGAGACCATCCTTCATCCAAATCCCGACAGAATCACTCAAGGCAAGCGAAGCGGGGGGATCGAACAATGCGTGTTCACAGAAAGGAATTCCACTTTCAGGTAGCCTCCGTTATAAGGCAAACCCCACTGAACCGATCAGCATCCTTTTTCAGAAGAAGCTTCAAGGAGCGGATTGATACGGAATAAAATAGGGAAGGAACCATTATCAGTCGACACGAAGGACCTTGTAAACGCTACTATATCCTTTCATTCTGAAAATTTTAACACGAGATAACATTATATAACACCAGCACACCATGCACTCCCATGATATCAGTCCTATCCTACCCAGGGCCAAAAACAGCAGATCTGAATCTTCTTCTAGCCCAGCTTCGTGGATTCCATCTAGGTTGAACAGCCGACCGTTCACGATCTAACGTATGGAGCCCTACTGGACATATGGACCCTACTTCACCGACTTTATGTTTTAACAAGAGAACCAGAATAACAGAGTAACCCCGATAAGAAAATAATAACCTGTTCTTTCAACACGGTCCTTCAGACGGGAAGCTGTTCAAATAGTCCGAACAATTTTTTTGTTTATTTGAAAAGAAAAAACAGGAGTATTTTAATCGGAATAGCCTACCGTGTCTCCATGGGGAGTGTGTGATTCCCCTCCCTCATAATATCGCATAAAATACAAGATATCCCGCTAGACGCCTCCCGGCAAAGACATCAGCAAAGACGTCACCAACTTAATCTCCAGAAATAACATAATCGATCCCCTTCCCCCTGCTGTTCCCGTCCTCCTCTCCAAGCCCTTGGAAACTCCTGCCGTTTCTAGGACGACCTTGGAACTCTCGGTTTCCTTGAGCTTGCAACGAACTGCAAAGAAACTCAAACTAAAAGGAATGATGTGATCAAACTGAAGCCTGACAAGCCTCGCCATTAGGGCTACCGGTTACAGTCATGGCCTGAGTTACCATCAAAGCAGGAAGGGCAGAGCCGTTTTTAGGATGCCCAAAAATAAGTTCTAAATAAATCTCCTAGAACTGTTTACGTTTATACCGTTTTTTCTTTGCAGGCCTGACCCAACAAAGCCAAGTAGGCCAAACTGTCTTGGAAAAAATGGTTTCTCCCCCCCCTTAGTCTTCGAGATGGGCGGGTCAGGAACTGAACCAACTGGAACCTGGGATTTTCGAGGATGTGGGTGTTGGGTTCGTAAAGGAAACGAATTCGTTCGTTCCATGTTGCTCACCGCCGGAAAATGCCTAGGTTGTGAGTCACAATCAGGGCCGTATCCAGGGGGGTAGGAGGTTCAACCCCCCCCCCCCCCCCAAAAAAAAAAAACATACGAAAATAATCGTTTTTGTATAGGCTTTAACCTCTGATCTACGTATTTTTTGTACTTTTTGGTCCGACCCGCGGGCAACCCCCCTCCCCGAAAAAATACCTGGAAACGGACCTGGTCACGATATTATCTTCAAAACCTTCAATTTGTGCACAAAAAAGGTTCAATTGCATCCTTCCTAACCTGTGTGAAATAACATGGTGGTAACGCCTTTATAACCTTCGATGGCTCCACATAAATGAACTTATAATGACAACCAGCAGGGTATGTGTTACCATGCTCTACGAAACTTCTGAGTTCTCACCCAAATTAGCCAAGTGCACACGACTCAACGGTCACTTCCGAAGATAGACAATAAATTCAAACCTTTGCGGACCGGTTTTCATGCGAGTCTCCACATCAATCAAGCAAACGCTGCGAACCACATGGTCCGTGGCTGTAGTTCAGTGCGAGGGGCTGCCATACTAACTGTTCCAGGTCTACTTCAACCATCAAATACAATCCAACACTCAACTTTATTTCACCCAAACCCGCCCAAACCAAGGGTTCATCACTGATGAGAAGGACACTGAGACATTCGAAAACTTATGTTCGGTCTTCCACAATAAGATGGACAAAACAAACAACGGAGCTAATAACACATAGTCCTTGGCTGTGTCAGGGCGTGGGGCTACCAACGACCTCTCATGGCCTACTTCCAGTGTTATACAGCCCTCAACATGTATCTAAGGGTGTATCTGCCGTACTCTATATGACCGAGTCCCAAGCACGCCAGTGATCCTCGATAAGAACAAGAAAAAAACGTCGCGCAAACGAATCCTCACATTGACTAAAATCCTATGTAAGCCAATCAACAACGTTTGTTGCGGGGACGTTTCTGGCTCTTCGCTAGACAAGCGGCGATTCTTCATGGGTACGAAGAGTTATTCCTAAAGAGTATTGTTCATTCACCTCTCTATTGCCCGACATGGGCGGCAAAAGATACACCAGAGCTGCACAATGAGAAACGCCTCACTCTTAGGCCTAAATTGATGTGATTATTCTCCCACGAAAGTGTGGTTAATGACAATTGCGGTTTAAAATACGGAATCCTTCTCCTCGAGCAATTGGATGTTGCCAGAATGTAAGACAAAAGAACGACGACTTAGCAGAATCAGCCACTCGTGACTTAAGCGACTTCTTCTGTAGCTTCGCTTTATCCAGCGACCCCCATTCACTGTTTTACGCTTAGATAATACGAGCAAAAAGAAGAACTCGGTATCATGTCCTTAGTCTGCTAAATACCTAAAAAGAAACGGCAGAACTCCATTGTTTCAAAAACGACAAACTGGAAGGTGTTACAGAATTGTCTGCAAAACACAAAAATGAGCAAAAAGAAGCGTTGAATCACCAGTCAAACATGTGTAGTAGATGTAGGGGTAGGACAGTACAGTGCGCTAAAAGCCAGGCTTCACCTTGCAAAATATTTTTCTCCGTATTCCAGTTATCCGTTTTCGTCAATGTGGGCCAGGAAGATAAAGCCAGACTATACTGGAAACCCCAGATTCAGATTCTTCCGAATCTAGAAGGAGTTTCATGGAAGCAACGTGTTTAGGAGACAAAACAAATATGCAAACGTATGGGTAGGGGAAAAGGGAGAGCGACAGAAGTTGCCAACGAGAGCCAACTAAAGAATGAAAGAGACATCTATGAAGTTTTCTGAAATTGGCTATCATCATTTTCATGGCTTGACTGTTGATATCTGTTGACCTGGAAAATGACGCCGGCTTAACTATTTATAGTACCGACAGGTCCAATTTTCATTAATTGGGGCGTAAGCTGATAGTGTTAGCAGTGCAGACTAGTTCTCCAGACCAGTTCATTACTTTTTACTTTGGGAGGAGGGGGGCATTACAGTAATATCGAAGTGAGTTCAAGTTTTAATCACAACACAAGGAAGACGACAGAAAATGCAAAACCTAGACAAAGACGGGAAAATTCCCACGGCCTCAAGCTGATCACGAGTACTTGTGCACTGGCCAAACCGGCAATTAAATTAAATTGTAAGTTCGATTTCACTGTACGCATATACCACAGGGCCTTTTATGCAATCCGGAATGGTCTGGGAAAAATTTCCTTGATGCGTTTTCGGCTAACACAAAGCGGCCTTCCCGGATATACTGTACGAATCAGCTTCTTACAGGACTTACAGAACGTGCCGCAAAAAGGGGTGAAATGAGGTGATGGCGTCCGTCCCCTTAAAGTTAACCAGATATGAAGAAATTGTTAACGTCCATCTTCAACTGCCCCGGATTATGTCGTCTCGTCACATACCCCTCAGGGTCTACACTCACTTCAGAAAAGGCACAGACGTTGGTCACTGGGTTGAGTTACGTGCCAATATGATTGATATGAATGGTTACTACAACTGTTCCTTTTTGCAAATTCAAATCACCAGCCAAACGTTCCACACAATTTCAGAAACCAATTTAAACCCTTTACAGCAATTCATTCTTCTTTCTCGCGAAGATCATTAATTATTTACCAAGACTAGAAGTATTCACCGAACCAAGCGGACAGACCTTTTATTCTTTAAAAAGTGGTTAATTTTTAAGCAGAAGTATTAAAAGGATCTCCAAACAATTTATCAATACCTATATTTATATTAACAATTTATAAGTATTTATAAAACAATTAGGTACTTTTTTTTACTTTTCGTTCAAACACCTCCGGCTCAATCATTATTAATTAGGTCTGCTATTATTCGCTAGCCTTAGCGGACATACATTTTCTTCTTGAAAGTGTGACAGGTTTGTAAACAGATATATGAAAACGACCTAAAACAATTTATCCAAAGAAATAAATACTGAGAAATACTGAGTTTTTTTGTTTAACTTTCCGTTCATATACTAGTTAAGTAGGTCCGAATTAATTATTTAAATATATACGGACGCTATTGTATTTCTTGGGTACAGGCTAGTAGTTTCTAAAACGCTAAGACAACATTCGACGAAGACACCGAGTTTTCACGTGGCAGTAGGCTATGGCATTCATTCAGACGTCACACAAACGCCTCGTTAGCTTTTTTTCTAACCCTTTTTCGGTTCTAACTTGATCCTCTTCGGGGCTACACTCCAGACCGGAAAATTCCTAAGCCAACGAGGGACACGAAACCTTTCTCCCCTTTCAATTGCGCCGTCAAAATGGCAGATGGCGTGATGGAATCTGATCAAACATAATCTCCCGGATGAATAGGCCTGTATTTACTTTGATGGAAACAAAGAGGTCACGCAGTGACCACAGAGGACTCCGAACAGGTACACCAGCTGCGACAAAACCCATTAAGTCGCAAACTACACTGGGACAGGAAGACGTATCAGCCGACTCAAAAATACAAGCAAAGATGGAAGGAAGCACAGCTGATCATCACCAAAATTTTCATACAAATAACCCCCTGGTATATAAAAGCACGGTTCGAGATCGTAAGAAACGACAGCCGTAATGTCTGAAAAGAAATTCAAAATGACAAATAAATAATTTGTAGCGAGATTTGTAGGTTACACGTTGTTTATAGGTTGATTATCCTATTAGGAGATACTACACACAAGAAGTAAAGTATTTGACTTTTTATTGTTTCGTTCTCGTCTTAAACGCAGACCTGGATAAAATTAAACGAGGCGAGAAACCATCTTCTTCTCAACCTATAGCTTAAAGGACCTCTCTTGCTTATTCTGCCTTTTATAACATACCCACATGGATAGATGCAACCAGTGGCGTCCCACAAGGTAGTGTTCTCGGCCCTGTCTTGTTCGTCATGTACATAGACATTTGCATAAATGCCATTTCCCAAACCGATTTCGGCCTGTTTGCAGACGATACGAAGCTCCTGGGAGAAGCTAGTGCATCATCACAAATCCAAAGCGACTTGGACGCCCTGACAGAGAAACTCGAAGAATGGCAACTTTCACCAAATGTAGCAAAATGCTCTGTCGTCCATCTTGGCCGCCAAAATCCGAAGAACTCGTACAAAATGAAAGGTATCGACCTGACAAAATCTACCTGCGAAAAGGACCTAGGTGTAATACTGAGCTCGGACCTCAAACCAGAAAAGCATATCGGCCTGGTTGTGCGTAAAGCATCAAATACTCTTTGGCTACTCACTCACTCCCTACGATACCTTGACATTCACTCAAAGATCTCAGCGTACACAACCTACGTCAGGCCACAGCTTGAGTACGCTACTGTCATCTGGTCGCCGTATCTCAAAAAGGATATTGACAGAATAGAACGAGTCCAGAAACGCTTTGTAAAAGGACTTCAAGGATTCAGAAACCTTCCGTATGACGAAGCTCTAAGAAGGCTCACTCTCCATAAACTTGAGACAAGAAGAACGATCTTAGACTTAAAAACCCTCTTCAAGATAGTTCACGAGAATTTTGGGAACGTAAAAGACAAGCTTGTTCAAATAACTCCCCAAAGCAACACAAGATCGCATGGTCTGCAGTTGGAGCCTGTGAAGATGAAGATTGCAAGATCTAATTCTTACCATCATTCGTTCATACCCCGGGTCATCAGGATCTGGAACAAACTGCCATTTCCAGTCGAAAAGATGAAGTCACTGGAAGCCTTCTCCAATAGCCTAAACAGAAACATACCATATCTCGAGACTTTCAACGTAGGACGACTTTAAATGGCAATCGTGCCGCAGTCGATCCGCTCTTCGCCCTGCCATATCATTTTTCTTTTAAAAAGTTGTCAGTTATGTAGAAATTTTGTATTGAGAGGCGTGAGGAATAAATTATTATATTAAATACCTAGCTCCCTTGTGGAATTATAAGCTTCTAAAATCCCCACCTTTCTCTATTGTTTCGTTTGGTGCTTACGAATTTTTAGCGCTTTTTCTGCAGTGCCGAGTTTTGCCCGTCACACAACGCAAAGTTTGACGGAATCTCAGAGCGTGTCCGAAAGCTTTCGGGACTGTAAATGCTGCATTTAATGCTACATTTTTTATTTTTTTTTCGTCCGAAAGCTCTTACCAGCATTAGATGCAGCATTTACAGCACTAAAAGCTTTCGGACACGTTCTTTATTTCTTCTCTGACACTTCTAATTCCGAAATTTAGCCTTAATCGCCAGCTCCTCAGTTTCTTCTTGAAAATTCAGCGTAAAATTTAGCATCTTCGCTGAATTTTTCGATGAATTTTATGCTGAATTAATGCTGCATTAACTGAGCGAAAATTTAAGTCCGAAAGCGAAATGCTGCATAAAATGCTGAATTAATTCAGCATTTTCGTTCGTTTCGGAGCTTTCGGACACGCTCTCAATGTCTGCTGACAATTCTTTCATATATAAGGATATGAGAGTCTTCTGTTTTGACTACTTTTATTTGCTTGGTTTTTCCAACTTTTTAACCACAGCGCGTTCAGTTTTCAAACGTTTTGCGCCCAGCCGCCGCGTCGGAGAGCAGGAGTGCTGGATAGAATCGACAAGCGCTAACAAGAAAATGGCTTATTTCAGGTGGAAAGTAATGACATATTCGAAAAGCGTTTCTTCGGGACGGTTTCGTAGGGAGAAGATCATTTCTAGTAAGAGTTGTCCTTTAAAGGAACAGAAAACTTGACTCAAACTTGACTCGGGGAGCTAGCTAACATATCAAGAATGTACCCTGAGTCGATATTGAGAGTAAGAAAAATTCTCGTTACGACCATTGCAATTTCCGGGCAGTTTCCGAGAATTCGACTTTTGAGCAAAAGGTTTGCAAAAGCAAAAGGTTTGTGTGCCGCGACTAGGAATCGAACCCCGGCCGTCTTGTCGGGGAGGTTGTTTGTCTGTGGTCTACATGTAAAAAGGCGAACTTTTACAGTGCATAAGTGCATAATTACAGTGCATAAGGGGCAAGGGCCTGCCAGCTAGCTCTGGGAACTCTAATGAGGGGGTTCGAGACGGTTCGAGATAACAAAGAAGGGGGGGCCTGTCGACAATAAGACCCTGTATATTTATCTAAGCTCCCCGGGCGATTCGATAGCCGAAAGTTGCGTAGTCAAGTTTACTGTTCTTTTAAAATCCACTTCCAGCCAAAAGTTTATGCTATTTGCGGTCACGTGCATTTGCTATTCGCTATTAGCGCTGTGAGGGTGCAAAAACTGGTTGACACATCTATTCCTATAAATAAGCTACAGGCCACGTAAAAAAGGTTTTAGCAATCCGCTAACTTCTCACCAACTCGTACTTCCACAACCAATATTTCTATTTTCGTAACCTAACGAACAAGACCAAAGGTTCCGATGGGATCCCAAAAATTCAATATCTGATCCAGACAGTAAGGTTTTTTCTTCGCCAGGCCAAACAGCTAATCATTAAGAAAACCAAGTTCAGATATGGATTCAGCATGTATGTTTACCCTTAAGCCGATCGAAACGATCCTACCCTACTTCTGTGAATTTTGCGGTTTTGGCGAAATTAAAGAACTACTTGTCCGGCGAAAAACTAAAGCTCAAAAACGAATTCAGCGTATCTCCTTACCCTTACATCCAACATCCCAACTTCAAAGAAAAATTTAACTTCTAACAAATTTTCCGGTTTCAACCGGATTCCTAAAGAACTACGTGTCCGGCTAAAAAATGATTGTCATACGGATTCAGCATCTTTTCTCATCCGTAGATCTATCATCTAATCAACTTCAAATAAAACTTTTACTTTTAAAAAATTTTCCGGTTTTGGCCGGATTCCGGGCTAACTAATTGTCTGGCGAGAAAACAGTTTTCGTATTATTGTTCAGCATACCTTCTTACCCCTACATCGAATATCCAATCAACTTCAGACAAAAATTTTACTTTTAACAAACTTTCCGGTTTTGGCCGGATTCCGGGCGAACTACTTATCCGGCGAGAAAATGGTTTTCATGTTCGTGTTCAGCATGCCTTCTTACCTTTATTATTCTTAAATTATTTATATTTGACATCTAATCGACTTCAAATATAACTTTTACTTTTAACAAACATTCCGGTTTTGGCCGGATTCCGGGTGAACTACTTGTCCGGTGAGAAAATGGTTTTTATATTCGTGTTCAGCATGCCCTCTTACCCCATAATCGACTATCACATTAGCTGTTTAAAAATATTTGCTTGTCCCTTAATTTCAACCCCCTCCCCCACCCCTAAATTAGGGCTACAGGGCCCATCTACGAACTCGACCTTACTCTTGACCCAAAGAATGCTCACACCAAGTTTCATCAAAATATCTCATTCCCTTCGAGAGTTATCGTGCTTACAGACGGACGGACAACTTTTGCGATGTCATAGGTATCCCTCCACTTACGTTTTGGGATCTCAAAAAGCAAATTTCATAAAAAAAAAATTCGCTAACAAAGGAGGCAGGTTAAAGCAGAAACTGGAAAGATTTGATATCCCCCTCTCCCACACACATTAACGCAAAAGCTCAATACTGTATGTGTATTGCCCTCGTGAGATTCCGAAATCATGCAGATGAATTTTTTTTTTTCCGGTCGTTGATCAAGGATCACGGTTCAATGGCTCAGCGACGGCATCCAATCTCGACTCTATTATGCTCTACAGACGTCATGTCCTTTTCCGGATCTCAACTTGAAACCAAGCGACAGAAGATCACATCTCAAACAGAAGGGAAACTAGTCTATATAAACTATGTAATTGGGTTTGTAGGAATACCAAACTGTAACCCAGATCGGTCAGAGATACAGGAATACCTGAGGTGCATCCTGTAATACCTACCGAATACCAACGCTCGCAACGATAGCTAGAATATTTATCGTGATAATAGCGATACTAAAGTAGTCGCCTGATATGCTTGCAGCTCAATTTTCTACGACAAACCCAGCAACAACTTCCCTCTATCATCCCGGGCTAACAACAAATTTAGGTTTGTGTCTCCAGAAATACAAAATAACCCTAGGTTCACACTGCTGCGAATTTCGGGCAAAATTCTGCGTCATGCAACATATGACACAAATCGTGCGACAAGCAACGCAGAACTTTGCGTTTTGTCGCAGTGTCGGATGCGTTGAAGAAGTTCAACTGATCCGACAAAACGCATGCGATTTTTTTAGGGAAAGAAAAGGAAGAACAAAGATTAGTTAATTTTTAAGACTAAAAATTGCTCTACCTTATTCTGATTGTAATCCTAGGGTGGCTGAATGCAAAATGTCTTCTGAATAAACTTTTATTAACCGAGGTATTAACCTGTTTTGAACAAGATGACCTATAGGTTTTGACTGAAAATTTCCTAATGGGGAGTGGTATTCAGAAGTGTAATCTCCCTGCATCTTCAGAGGTCGTTTCCCCAAGGGCTCCTTTGTCCTTTTGCAGATTATTCACGACGAAAAATTTCATTTTTCCTTTTGCGTCCGCGTGGTGAGAACGTCCGAGCGATTCTGTCGCACGTCGAAAAAAAAAAATAGTGTCGCATTCGACGCAGCTGTGTGAACCAAGGGTAAGCAAAGCTAGGTAAGCTATCTAGATGCGCTTAGTGAGATCCTATTCGGGTCTATCAAATTGAGCATACTAATAAATATGGTCGGTTACACCTACATCATTCACAAAGAATTTTATTTAGCTACTTTTAGATACGGTGGTCTCTAATTGTGTGCAGACTATTTTTTTGGTTCCAAAGAAAAATAAAATAAAACTCCAAAATACTTTTTCACGGAAACCACTTCACATCGGATCTCTAGACGGTAGACGGTAGCCTGGTAACCATCAACAACAAATACAGCGCGAAATTTTCAAACATTCTCCCAGTGGGTCATTACCAGTTGGCCTGGTGATAGTTACTACAGCCCTTTGTGAAACTGCGAACACGCCAGGATAAAATAACTGGGAACTGATAAAATAACAAGAGCTGTAAGCTCATATGGCACTTGCATGGGTTGAGATGTATTATTTGATTAAAAGTAATTTTCGACTGCGCGGTTCAGATGCGCACTTTAAGGAAGCTAGAGAAAAAGTATTTTATCGTAGAACTTGGCTGTAATGATGCGCACTTTAAAGGCACTAGAAATTCATCTGTAAGGAAGACCCTTGAGGCAAAAACGATATCAGGCTCTTAGGGATCATTGATATATACGTATGATCAAAAGTATTTTTTTCCGCTAATGCGGGTAAAATGCGCACTTTAAGGGTGCTAGAAATTTTTTTTTTTGCAAAACCCTTGTGGCACAAATGATCATAGGTTGAGATGTATCGTTTGATAAAAAGTACTTTTCGACCTTGCGGTTAAGATGCACACTTTAAGGGAGCTAGAACTTCATTTGTAAGCAAAACCCTTGAGGCAAAAATGATCATGGACTCATGGGGATCATGGAAATGCATAGTTTGCTTAAAAGCATTTTTCTTAATTTGCGATTATGATTGGTATTTTAGGGAATGGTCGGATTTGAAAAGTGGCGATTTCTAAGCCAATCTTGTCGAATTTCTAATATTCCAGCCAAATTTCATCGTCCTAGCACATCTGGAAGTACCTTAACTCGCGATCACCGGAATTCCGGACCCGCCCCTCAAACTCCCCCCACAGTCGCCGGAGCCAATCCGGTTCGGTTTTGGACTTGTTTGTTATTCCCACAAAGTTCCATCCCGATCTCTCCAGTCCAATCCGGTTACATATCCCCCCCCCCCCCAATTGTTGTCGGATCCGGTCCGGACATGAAAAAGATCACCACAGGCCCTCTGTTCAGTTATTAAGTTTCACTCGAATCCCATCACCCGTTCCAAAGTTACGCATGGCTAAATATTCCGGATTCCCCCTCCCTCCGATCCCCCCACGACTATCGGATCGAGTGAATTTTTGTTTACAAGTTAGTTTACGGGTCCCTGATACCTGATACGCCTCCCAAGTTTCGTCGTGAAAATCCCAAAAACTGTCATCACCAGAATTCCGGGAAACTCCCCTCCACCTCCCCCCCCCCCAAGTGACCGGGTCCAGTCCAAACGTGTAAACGATTTATATGGAGCAGATTCTTGTTCTTCCCAGCAAGTTTTACTCCAATCCCTCCACTATAACCGTCTCTCGAGATTTCCGGTCTCCCCCCCCCAACTCCCCATAGCTGTCGAATCCGGTTCGGACTTCAAATGGAAGATCAGAGATATATCATTCATTCAGGTATTAAGTTTCGTCCCAATCCGATCACCCGTTCGAAAGTTACACAACACTCAATTTTCCATATTCCCCCGCACTGAATCACATATACAAACCCCTTTGACCCTCGAATGCACTAGCTCTTTCCGATGTTAACAGAGTGATCCGATGCAAAGAGTGACGTCACGCCGTGCGCAGACCTACTAGTCAGAAGAAAGGGGTAGGGGTTTTACAAAAACTACTAAATTCTCAGGATTTCCCGGCCCACCACTCCCCCCCAGATGGTCAGATCGTGAAACTGATTATTTCCAGGTTAGTTATATCGGGTCCCTGATATGCCTGCCAAGTTTCATCGTCCTAGGACATCTGGAAGTACCCTAACTCGAAAACAGTGGACCGCCCGACCGACCGACCGACCGACCGACAGACCGACCGACCGACCGACCGAAAAGCGATCGGTATATGGCACTTGAGCGGAGCTGCAAGTGCCACAAAAAGTCTGAAACACGAACAACTCTGCCAAACTTCGAAATTATTTCACCTACTGGTGTATAGACCTATTGGTGACCGCAAAGCAAATCAATAATTACGCACCCCCGCTCCCCGTGAGCTTATACGACCACCTGCGTAGTGGGTTGCAGGTTTCAAGCGAGGCTTCAAGGTGGGTTCGAGACAAGGGATGACGGAAAACCATACAAACTTCGGTAGTATCGAACGCTTGTACTCGAAGAAAAGATGCGACATCCCAGAAAATTAGCGCAGGCAAATGCATTTCCCAAGTTATATACCAGTTTCAACGGTGGGCATTCCTAACACCAAGAACGGATAAGCCTATCGGAGAACAAATCTTGCAACAAGCGAGCATGTACGCCGAAGAAAATTGTCTAAGCTTCAGTATTTTGAGTCTCGCCTTAACTGGAAAATAATTATATCCAACAGGATCGACTAGGAAACGCGGCGAACATACGGAAGAGTTTTCATCTCAGACCGCGCCTTATTTGCTTTTGACAAGTCTCTCGCGGAGATGAACTAATGGAGCCTCTCGATAACAGCAACACCAAGCACTAAACCCAGACAGGATAATCAAACCCTCACATCCGGTGCCAACTTCCTCTATCGCCTTTCATGCCTACCCACTCTTCTCTCCTAATCGTTTGCAATTCTTATACCTGAAACTTCGGAATTCGTCCGACATTTTTCACAGAATCAACTTCATTTTCACTAAAAAGTAACTTTTTCTACGAACGGTTCATAGACACCCTTCAGATTGACACCTAAAAACTTAGTCACGCTTCCGTAATATCTTACGTTATATCTTCTTTCAAACCTGCAGCGGGCCCCTCCGTTTCGACAAGTAACTCGAAAAACTTCCAAAACCGGGGTTTCTGACCAAAGAGCTACTCGGAAGCAATGCGGAGTAGCACGATCTGCCTCGAAAAGAGCCAAGCACAAGAAATGCAAAAAAATCAGCGTAGTAGCCTACTGTTTTAGGGTGTATCTCGGAAACGCGAATGGACGGAGGGACGCAGAGTAAAGCAGCAATATAGGTTAGGCGCAGCTTACACTTACCATCCAGGGAAATATCCCTTGTTCGCTTCAAAGCTGCCTGTCACACTATCGATTGTCCCTAGAATGGTTCATAAGTGTAAACGCGTCCGGCGCCTCGCTGGCCGCTCGGATCTATGTATGTAGCAGCCAATCAAAAATAGTTTAACAGGCCGCTTTGAAGCGAACAAGTGGTATCTCCCTGGATGGTAAGAATAAGGTGTTGGGCGGGTCCTTTGAAATCATTTAAGATTACTTACAGAGTACTTCCAAAGTAGCAACGGCCGGTTCCTGGATTAATCCGATGACTGCGATACACCTTATCGGTTTCTTATGATCCTCAGGAGCGAACCTATAGACAAGTTTCGACTGGAGAGACACCAGACCGCTGGTGGTCTTGTCAATGACCTCGACTTCGCCGCCGTCGACAGCCATGTCACCAACTGTCCACCGGATCTGGGGCTCCGGACGACCACGTTCCGCCTTGCAGGTGATTATGGTTTCCTCGTCGGCCTGAACTTCGAGGGTATTCCCCGCTGTCGCTCCGGAATCGATGATCGAGACGGTTGGAATTTCTGGAAAAAAAGGATGAGTTTAAATTCCGCATCCCGTCGTGTATCGATACACTATACTATCAGCAATTTGATAACACATGTTTGCGTATCCTTGTCTTAAACGATATGAGAATATACATGTTGTGACCCCTTTAAAGGACCCCACTCTGCTTTCAACTAATTACCCACGGCTTTTTCTGTTTTAAGCCTTTTTTGAGACCCGTGGACGTATAGCGAAAACAGGGACAAATTTACATAACCGGTTTTACAGGGTACGCATCGAAGGTAGCAAAACACGGCAAGTGAGAAAATGAGCGAGATTTTGTTTGAGGAGTTAGAATGTATCGTACGAAATTCGGGTCTCCGGGTTTAGAAATGGATGGAGTGATTTGATTACGCAAGGAGGTTGCGCTAGTACTAGAGGTAAGACAGGTTCTTCAAGTGTTATATTTTGAGACAAAATTTCTGTTATAACCCTTTTGAGTGTTATTTTTCGCAAAATTTAAATGAGTCATAACAGCTGTATCCTCATAACATTTAACACAAGGATGCGCAAACATATGTTATATATTACCTGACAGGGTAGTGTACCGATACATCATATCACCGTAGATGGTGCACAACGTTGATTTTTACAATTCTACGAAACAGTCTGGAGCAAAGCTCAAAAGCAATAAAACACAACCCCCGGTCCACCTAGAAAATACAGACAGAGCCAGCGGAATATTTCTTTCAAGAAAGGAAAGGATCCACTGAAACCAATATTTTCTGTCTTTGGAAAGTCGTTTCATTACTTCTCTTTCTGTCACATTTGTCATCCAGGACTTCCCCCTACTCCAGATCAATTAAGAGCGGGTCGATAATAAACAGGCCTGTTCGACGATTAAGTATATATACTTGAAGACATGTAACCGTGCGTTTCTGTAATTATTTATTGTTTGAGTCACAAAGAGAAAAAAATATAAGAAATTACACAAAAACAGTAGACCTGACTCAAGAGGAGAAAGACGGGGAGCTGAGATAGGATTTTGGAGATTTTTTTTCTCTCAAGTTATTTTCTAAAGTTCTTCTATGAAATCCTATCGGGCGGTGCAATTTTCGGGTAAATAAAAATAAAACCCAGAACACCAAAACAAAGGTAATTACTGTGCCACCAGTTAATGACTCATTCATTAGCATTTCCTTCATCCAACGATGTAGGTTGGAATTACCGGTTCACATCAGTTCGTCTGCCGAATTCACGGAACTCAAGTCAGACTAGAGCTAACGTAATGAGGCTCAAACGATCCTAAACCCATTCGGATTTGTCAATGTCAAATACACACAAAATCTGAATTTCTCACCTGAAAGAGTTACATTCGTTTCTCTTGTCATCTGCACGTCATTCTCGTAGACAGTGCAAACCCATTTTCCTTGGTCGGCTTCCTTTCCGATGAACTGCGAAAAACATACCACATTTAAATAATAAAGTAGCCTAAGAATAACCAAATTCAACTAACAATAGGCTAAACTTTTCTCCATTTTGACCTTCTATTCATATTTTTATTCTTTCTTCGAGTAAACTTTAACTTATGGAAATAACAAAAAGAAAGTGTAGCAATGGCAAAGCGGAGAGGGAAAAGCACAAGGCACTACATTTCAGGTGTTATAGCTAAAACAGAGTCAGTAAATCATCAAACAACTGGAAAACCTGAAATGTTTTCTGCTACAAAACCAAGACCAAAGGTTCCGATGGGATCCCAAAAATTCGATATTTGATCCAGACAATTAGGATAGGTTTTTGTCTTCGCCACATCCAGTCTTCGCCAAACTCCTTGAACATTTTTACTCTTATAATTTAGAAACAGTTTAAGGCCAAATAGCTAATCATCTAAGAAAACCAAGTTCAGATATGGATTGAGCATGTGTGCATATCCCTAGAAGCCGATCCAAACGATCCTGCCTTACTTCTGCGAATTTTCCGGTTTTGGCTTCAGAACTACTTATCCGGCGAAAAAAATAAAGCTAAAAACGAATTCAGCATATCTCCTTACCAATATATCCAACATCTAATCAACTTCATATCAAAATTTAACTTTTAACAAATTTTCCGGTTTTAGCCGGATTCCGGAAGAACTATATATCCGACTAAAAAATGATTGTCATATACGGATTCAGCATCTCTTCTTACCTTAAATCGAACATATAATCAACTTCAAATACAAATTTTACTTTTAACAAACTTTCCGGTTTTGGCCGGATTCCGGGCGAACTATTTGTCCGGCGAGAAAATGGTTTTCATATTCGTGTTCAGCATGCCTTCTTCCCCCTACACAGAACATCTTATCAACTTCAAACAAAACTTTCAACTTTAACAAACTTTCCGGTTTCGGCCGGATTCCGGGCGAACTACTTGTCCGGCGAGAAAATGGCTTTCATATTCATGTTCAGCATGCCTTCTTACCCCTGGATCGAACATCTAATCAACTTCAAATAAAACTTTTACTTTTAACAAACTTTCCGGTTTTGGCCGGATTCCGGGCTAACTACTTGTGCGGCGACAAAATGGTTTTCATATTCGTGATCACCATGTCTTCTTACCCCATAATCGATTATCACATTGGCTGTTTAAAAATATTTTGCTCGCCCCTTAATTTGAACCCCCTCCCCCACCCCTAAATGTAGGGCTACGGAGCCCATCTACGAACTCGACCTTACTCTTGACCCAAAGAATGCTCACACCAAGTTTCATCAAAATATCTCATTCAATTCGAGAGTTATCGTGCTCACAGACAGACAGACGGACGGACGGACAACTTTTGCGATGTCATAGGTATCCCTCCACTTACGTTTTGGGATCCCAAAAATACATGCTTTGCCCATCCCATTACTTCCAGCCTTTTATTCCCTTTTCTATCTGCATTACTTTTTAACTCTAACTCAAAGCCTGGAGATGATGGTCCTAATCCAACAGTAACAATTACGAGCAAGGACAGAAATACAAATGAAAAATAGGCATTACAAATCCTATTCATACAAATTATATAATTCTATATTCAAATTGCAGATATTACACTGCATTCAACGATTAATCATTATCGCAATGGAAAGAAATTAAGAATCCAGGCCAGGAGTCGCAAAACCTCATCCAGGTGGTGAAAAAGTCACTTGCGAGTAGCAACCCGAAGGAAGTTAATGAATGTGCGTTTTTCTTTAGCGTCTATGTGTCAAAGAGGTACTGGTTTAAGCAGAGACGGCATCTTCTGAGGCCCACGCAAATCTAAGAACTTGTGCAAAGAAAACAAATAAGAGGCAAAGGGGAAGAAAACCGGGCAAGTGGCTGTCACAACAATGTCACTGAAAGGAGGATATTCCAGGTATTATGAATACAGTAAAACCATGAATTTTTAAAGTTTAACCGAAAAGGTCTAGGACAGGACAGTCTAGTTACCCATCACTTATTCACTTAAATTGGCTTGAAGACCCGCGGAAAATGCGTTACTTCGTTGTTCCAATGTTCACGAATAATCGATTTTCAAATAGTGGAATTTGTGGTACCTCTATGCGCTTGTATTTTTGCTGTATGTCTTACGAGAAAGATTTATCATTTTTTTTTTGTTCAGGCACTAAGCAATCTTCACCAATCTCACCACTGCCCACTGAAAAGCCGCATTTGTGTTGATTAAAATTTCCCGCGTCATATTAGAATTTACGCTGTGGGGACGGCTGGAGATATTCTGAGCCTCATAACTAGAGCAGATAGTGGAAAATAAAAAAAAATCCCTTTGCAGAATCCAAATAATTCAGTGTATCCAATTAAATGACACACAAATGAGTTGGCTTTTCAGTTAAAATTTAAACAATTTGCGGTTCTGACATGAAACTTTTCCGATACAAAACATACATGCCCCGCCCTTAAAATAAGCAAAGTAGTTCCGCTGAAATGCCAAAACCACGAGCAGCATAGATCCAGCTCTCACGAAGCTTAGAAAGTAGTTTTGTCAATGGTAAAAATCGGTCACGGTAAAATTGGGTATTTTACCGTAATTTTACGGACCATGTATTTTACATGTTTTACCAATTTTACTATTTTACATACTTTACGTATTTTACCAGTATTTTACTTAAATTACCGGTAATTTTACGTAATTTACCTGTATTTCATTGAGATCTTCACACTTTTCGCCGCACAAAGCCACCCAGGGAGGCCTACACTGTAAAAAAAAATCTTGCAGTATTTGCTACTGGGATTAGTCTTGTCTTTATTTAGATAAGAGTATCCCTAATTCGGATTAATCTTATCCTAGTAGAGATAAGATTAATCCCAGTAGCAAATACTGCATCCTTATTCGGAGAAACTTTTTACAGTGTAGTTGAGTTAGGCTTGAACATTTTTCAGAAACATACTTATGTAATTTAGCTGTAATTTACTTTGCGTCTTTGCAAATATGCCAAGAGAAAAGCACCCAGGGACTCTAGGGACTAGGGAGGCCTTCAAGCGGGGTTTGACTTCTGAATCTTGAAAGGACAGCAACTTTTTCCAGCAATTTTAACATTCTTTCCTAAAGATTTCTTAAGATTAGCAAAAAATTAGGGCTTTTGACTTTCTAATTATCTATTTAGTTTACTGGCTTTTTATAGGCGATGCATCTTGAGCTTTATATGAATTTAAAACAGTCGGACACAAATCCTTTAAACCGTCCAACATTAAAAAAGTCAGACTAATGAAAATACAGACCAAATGCCTTTGTCGGCTCGGCTTCTTCATCTACCAAAGTTGTGATACTGGATTAGCATTCTTTCATTTCCCGTGTTGATGCAGCCTTAGAAAATATCATTTCCGGTTCCAAAAGTAGGAGAGACGCAAAAGAACAAAGAGAATTTTGCTAGCAGGAAAAGTTAGACTGGACTGGGAGAGGAACTAATACGGATAGCTAATACAGATGCGAATTTTTATTTGAACGCGGGGTACAAGGATGAAACCTGGAGGCACTGGTTTCGCCGGATGAAGTAACGAATTCAAGTCTGCACCAAACCCCAGCTTTGTAGGCCTATCTGTGGTTTGAGAAGGGCCCGGGACTAAATTATTCCGTCCCCAATTAAAGGGAAAATGTGTTAGGCCAAACTCTATTTTTGCAGATATCTTGAGTAGGTAGCTTAGTGTTCAACTAAAATTAAACAAGAAAAATAAATTTTGCAGCAAAAATAAACCGTTAAGGCTAGCTCTTCAAACAACCAAAACTTTATATTTCACAGCTCGCCACCGGCTAAACTATGTAAAAAAATACAAAATATATCAAATCCCATCTCCCTAAAAATCATAAAGATATGAGAAAAAAAGTACACGATAGACCTGTTGGACACCCCCGCCCAAACCTCCGTTAATCATTTATTGGTCAAAATATAAAGCTTTAAATAATTTTTGAACACATGTATTGTAACAAACTCCCATAACACCAACACGGAAGGACGATTACGGATAAAAATGACGAAACAACTGTTTTCTCATCAATTGTCTTCTTTTCAAGGTCTCTGAAGTGTACGAAATTTTTTTTAAATTACTGAACAGGCCCTAGGTAACGAAAATTCTGTCCCAGCTTCAAGATCATCACTATGGATTGTCCCTGACGTAGGCCTTCTCCGCACAGTATCGTGGAATATAGTATACGAGGGTTCTTCCTGTTCTACGTCTGTGGTCCGAATCGGCCCGGTACTAAATTATCTCGACCGGAAATATGGCATATTAAACGGACCAATTTTTCATCAAAGTAGAACAATCATTCGTGACATAGCCTAATTATGTTCCCTATTTCCAAGGCACTTCTGGGAGGCGAGCCGAGTCTTAAACCCTTTTCATATCGTCTCTAAGATGAAATAAATTCTTCTTTATGGTTCCTAGGCTATTCCCATTCTAATGGATCGGCCCGGCATTAAATATCAAATGACGGCATTAAATATCAAATGACGTCATATTGCAAACTGTAGCGGAAACCATTCCAAGAAATATTTCCAGCTAGAACCGAATCAGGAATACCACCCAATCGAGAATAAAGCATAAATCGAATTTGTTAAAGGGCACCCCGCACTACGTAGTGTGTCTGCTAAGATGTTCTGGGATAGTTGACTTGAAACTTAGCTATGCTTACAGAACTTCTTTGGCGTCGAAAATCTTGCTGGTCTTATAACAGAGTATGCCTGTGCTCATTATCCACAGATGATTCTCGGGAATCCAAATTTCACGCTAATAATGCAACTAATCACAAGTAAGAAGAAAGACGGAGGATAATATAAAACAGAACAGTCTTTTATCAATAACCAATCGTGGACACGCAAAATAGGGGTTCGTCAAACAGTAACATCCCGCAAAAATAAATCATGTCAACCAACCAAATCATCTTTCACCATCAATCTAACAAATCTCTAAAAACAAACTAACGAAACCGACTGCAGCAAGTCAATAACGGACTAGAGAACTTGTGTTAGTGCGACGCACCTTTCGACCCCCCTTATAAATTGTAGAAGCTCATAGAGAAATAATGGGTGGGGGAATAATTGTACGAAACCGACTGCGTGAAACGATCGAGCCTACGTGAAAAGATTTTTTAAAATTGTTTCACAGACATCGTTTTTCTACCTACAACCTGTTATACAACCGTTTACTTTGTTCAAATAAGTAATCCGTGGCTTCGCCTAACTAACTGGTAAAAATCGGGAAAAATGTACGAACCAGAGGGATGCGGTTGATTATTTTTTTTGTAGTGTAGTGTTGGATTATGGATTCTTACCGGATCATAATTATTGAACTGAATTGTACAGTGTCAACGAAGGACTTGCATACTTTAAAGTTTAACCGAAAAGGAATGTAATAGCATAATCTAGGTTCCCATGACTTATTCACTTAATGAGGCTTGAAGACCCGATGAAAATGCGTCACTTCGTTCTTTACCTATTCACGAATAATCGATTTTCAAATAGTGGAATTTCCTTGTGATTTGAAGTACCTCTATCTGCTTGTGTCTGTGTTGTATGCTTGACGAAAACGATTTAAGAAAAGTAAGTGTTCACGCAGTGGGCCCCCTTCCTCGAGCTGATCACTGACCACTGAAAAGCAGCGTTTGTGTTGAGATTCAGTTTTTCTGCGACATAGTAGAATTTTGCGCTGTGAGGACGCCCGTAGTTGTTCTGAACACCATACTAGAGCAAATAGTGGAAATAAAAAAAATCCCTTAACACAATCGAAACAATGCAGTGTAGTTAGTTAAATGATACAAAAATAAATTGCCTTTTCAGTTAAACTTTAATTACAATGCCATACTGTTGCTTTGTACACGGAAACATACTGGACAAAAAAGATCATCGTAACTAACAATTTACCGTAGTTTACAATTATCAGGCTAAGGCACGATTAGGGTCAATCAAATTTTGGTCAACAAAAATTTGTGAGAACATACCTTAATTCCACATTCTCCTCGCTCCAGATTTCCGGCACGTTCGTACGTCGTCCCTTCCTTCACTCGAATAACAGCACTATTCCTTGACCATAAGCAATCCGCCTCCTCCAAAGGATTGCTACTCCTACAAGTAAGAACTACCTCATCCCCAGTTTTCACAAGGGGGTTTAGTGGCACGATGTCCAGGGCAGCCAAAGAACCTGAAAACACTGAAATCAATTAGCACCGAATCACAAACCTTGATCACCTCCATAAAAAAAACCTCTCAATGGGTTCTTGTCCCAGCCATTTTCTTTCTTTTTTTTACTTTTTGGATTTGTTATAGTTGTCGTTGTTCTAGTCTGTGTCTCGCTGTTTTCATGGCACTTGCAGCTTCGCTTAAGTGCCATATATCGATCACTTTTCGGTCGGTCTGTCCGTCCACTGTTCTCGAGTTCGGTACTTCCAGAAGTGCTGGCGCTAGGACGACAAAACTTGGCAGGCACATCAGGGACCCGACCAAACTAACATGGAAATAGTCACTTCCACGATCCGACCACCGTGGGGGGAGTGGAGGGAGGGGGAATCCAGAATATTGATGTAGGCTAGGCTATGTAGGCTATAACTGTGGAACAGGTAATCACATCTTAATGAAATTTGATATTTAAAAAGACCTCGTGTCTCAGATGTCCCATTTCAAGTCCGGCCCGGATCCGATGAATGTGGGGGGGGGAGTAGGAGGTGGAAAAGGAAATCGTGTGACATGCTTAAGAGAGGAGCGATTGGGATTCTTAACCTACTGCAGGAATACCTTCATAGGCCTAGCCTAACATTCGAAGAATATTATGAGAATTATACAGGCTAAATGCAAGAACACATAGAATCAGCATAGAATGGAATATAATTTTTCAAACGTAGCTGTCACAGCGTTACCGTCAAATTTGACCTTTTCGTCAACTCTCTCACTCTATAGCAGGGACACATACATTTCCTTTACAAGGAAATATATGGGTCCCTGCTCTATAGACTTTGTTACATACCTAGCATGCAGCAGGACAAAAAAACTGCTTTTCTCAGAAACCGAGCCATTTTTCAAGGCTTGCTTGTCACGGAGGTGCTTAACACTATCACACTTAATCCACTGGCTTTCACTGTTATTTCAATTTCAATCACAAATTTTAAATCCAATCCACGAAACAGCAACTTCCCACTCAAACTCTGTTCGTCATTTGATTCAAAATGACCGCCGGCCGTTGGGTTGAGAAATTTGCTCCGCGTCGCGTTATGGCGCCCAAGGCGCCCATACAAGCGCATACACCATCTAGCGATAAAATAAAGCAAATTAGAAACTTAGATGGCGTTGGCTAAGCTTCTCATAGTTCCAAACAAAAGAACGAACCTTGCCACAGTCAATACTCTATATGACTAAGTCCAAAACACGCCAGTGATCCTCAGGAAGAAGGAGTAAGCGCGTCCGTAACGACTCAAACTCAACGACTCACATCCTGTGTCAAGCAATCACGACGATCTTTGGGAGCAGCTGTGACACCACTTCTGCCTTTCTTCCCTATAGATACCCGGAGATGCAGGAGATTTCGCGGCGGAAAAGAGAGATAATCATAAAGTGTATACATAAATTCCATCACAAAAAAAATCGGGTGGTTCCCAAAATCACCACGATCTTTTTGCCCACTCTCACAATGCCCACGCTTAGAATGCCTATGATCAAAATGCCCACGGTTCAAATGCCCACGATCAAAATGCCCACGATTAAAATGCCCACGGCTCAAAATGCCCACGACTCAAAATGCCCACAATTCAGATGTGGAACACCCGAAATCGAAATCGTCCGAAATGCTGGCGGCTTAAAAATGCCGACAGTTTCCAAGTGGCAACAGTTCAAAATGGTCACAGGGAGGGTTAATATCGTCTTGGTTCAAAATGCCGACGGCTGAAATTGTCCACAGGGGAGGCCAACACCATCCTGGGAATGCAGACTACGAGATTACAAAGGGTAGGATTAATCACGGAAAAGGTCTCGAAAGGAATTATTTTTATTGTTTCTTGAGAACGATCCAAAAAGACCAGCAAGTTAAAGCTCTAAAAGAAAAGATCCAAAGGGGTTCCTTATCAGGCAGAGGCTTCCTCAAGAAACCACAGCGCTTTTGCGGCAACTAACCACGAGCAAATACAATTATATTATTATTGAGATTATACCAGTTCAACATACGATCATCGTCATTCTGATACTCCGTCTATTATACTCTTCCCGTTGCTCACTCACCCCTAATTCAAGTTTACTACGTTCTGAACACGTCAAATATTCCAATCGTGAGCATTCTGAACCGTGGGCATTTTGAGTCGTGGGCATTATGAGTCGTGGGCATTATGAGTCGTGGGCATGTTGAGTCGTGGGCATTTTGAGTCGTGGGCATTTTGAGTCGTGGGCATTTTGAGTCGTGGGCATTTTGAGTTGTTGGCATTTTTAGTGGGCATTTTGAGTCGTGGGCATTATGATCGTGGGCATTTTGAGTGTTAGCCAAAAAATCTGTTGAATTTAAATCTGAAATGAAAGCATTTCTCGGACAGATTCTTATGGAGGTACTGTCTGTGCCTTCGCTCAGTTAAAAGATTTGTATGAGTGTCTGTCTAACCAGAAATGATCTACTCCAAAATAGAAATATTTTCAGTGTGAAAGAAAACAGGGATTTTCTTGCATACAAGAAAAAAAACTGTGCTCACTGTAGGTATAGTGGGAAATCGGAGTATATTTTCACAACTGCCAAACTGTCAAAGCTGTAATTTGGAAGCATTGACGCTTGTGAAAAGTTCTTCTTGTCCATCAGAATTTTTGCAGTATCCGCACAGTAAACCTAGGCTATAACACGTGATGGAAGAGCGCTTTTACTGCACTGCCAGAAGTTTCATAACAGACAACACAAGGATGCGCGGTTTCAACAGACAACACTCTGTTGTCGCGACCAGAGCAGAATAACACTAAGGAGTAGCGCCAAGGCCTATGCTTACTATTAGTTACTATGCTTCGCAATCGGGCAATACGGTAGCGTCGCCCACCACGCTTGTGGCATTTAAAGCGAGACAAACTTGCAGGCTTAGAAATTTCCAGTAAAGCTAAGATGCGGTCTGCACACATCGAAGAAACATTGGAGATTGTATCTTTTTTTGCTGTGTTCAGAATTTTAAGTTATTGAAGCCAGCACTGGTGCACGAATGATTGAGTTTCATGAGGGACGTTCAGTCCCGGTAGCGGAGCTAGTGTCGCTGCGATTGACTCTGTGTCATTTTTCCAAAGTTTGCGCGGTACTCTCTAGAGTTAGTTTGCTCTGCTATGCTATGCTTCGCAATCAGGCCATACGGTAGCGTCGCCCACCACGCTTGTGGCATTTAAAGCGAGACAAACTTGCAGGCTTAGAAATTTCCAGTAAAGCTAAGATGCGGTCTGCACACATCGAAGGAACATTGGAGGTTGTATCTATTTTTTGCTGTGTTCAGAATTTTAAGTTATTGAAGCCAGCACTGGTGCACGAATGATTGAGTTTCATGAGGGACGTTCAGTCCCGCTAGCGGAGCTAGTGTCGCTGCGATTGACTCTGTGTCACTTTTACAAAGTTTGCGCGGTACTCTCTGGAGGTAGTTTGCTCTGGTCACGACAAACGTTATGCATTACCGCCAAAAAAGCATCTGCTGAATTGTTCGATATCATGACGACAAACATAAAAGTTAGTCAGCTGTCGCTTCGCAACTCCACATTTCGTGGTTGACTCGGGAAGTAGAAACAGAAAATTTTGCTTATTTGATATTCTCACAGATTTTTTGTGATCAGATCTAGAATCATCAAATTTTTATGGAAGGACAGCGCACTTCCAATTAGATCATGATATTCGAAATGACCCGAGAACGAGTAACGTGAATGCGATTGGAGAGAATGAGTCACTGGGCCTGATGTAATGTTATTTCCGAACTATAGGAGCGTGTTCCACCCCTCTACCAATAGTAACTATTAGTTACTATTTCCATTCCAACCTCACGAAAAGTTACGACGCTGACCGTTCCAACCTTCTCAAAATAGTAACTAATAGTAACTATTTGCTTACCACGCTCGGGAGCGTAGTTAGCGTAGTAACTAGCGTAGTTAGCGTAGTAACTACGCATCTCTGTAACGTGATTGGTCGGATCACCCCGCGGCCTGATAATTGACCGAAAAAATTAAAAAAGCGTTCCAGCCTAGCGTAGTAACCACGGCGACTAGCGTAGTAACTACGGTAAGTAGGGTGGAACACGCTCAGGTGTCGTGTCTGTTGTTCGCCCACTGACAGGAATTTGAAAATCGTATGTCACTGAGAAAAGTGGACTATTTGTCAGATTATTTATTTATCGAGTTAAATAGTGACCAACAAACGAAATAAGGATCCGGATGTGCTTACATGGCTTTTGTGCAGCCAGATCAACCAACTCACGAACGAAAAAAGGAAACCGGTTTGTTGGTATGGCCGGTTTATCGAAAAGGAACAGTCTGTAACGAATAATGTTTGACGGTGCATTAAAAAAAAAAAAGTAAGCTAATAGAACCGCTAAAAGAACAAATTGGCCGATTTTCCGACGATGCTTTAACTTCTTTATACGACCCATCGTAATACAAACCTACTATTGAATGCAGTCATCAATTTTAAAACCCCTTCGTCCCCTAACGACACCGCACCAACCTTTGCAATTGCCACGATTCACGATTTTTCATGCGCATTATCTCCCTACGAGTGTTCGCGTAATCGGGTATCCTGAGAAATCGGTTATCTGAATATTGCCGAATTTGTGCTAGAAGTCAATGGGTCTGGGACAAGGCTTGCAAAAGCCAAATCGTCGATAATTTGTTATGTGCTACCATGCTCGCCCGCTACACATAACCACACCATACTTATGCACCACACACACTACAATTTTTCTTTTTCATAGTTAAAAACAGAGCTTAGTTTTCCAGTATTCAGATAGTTTTGAATATTGGAACATAAACCGTAAATAGTGCGAGGCGTGCTTTATACTCCTTGCAGGCTTCGCCGACGAAAGTGCTTTCTCAGGACCTTTAGAGGGAGGCCCCCGACGACGACTGGGCACGATTTGTAATACATGAAATGAGGACTTCACTCAAAAATCCCCAGGTGTGGCTGCGAATTCAGATATCGTCTATTGTACCAAGAACAAATTCCGTAATAAGATAGAACCTCCGTCTCCCTATATCTGTAATATGACCGTGCGGAGTCGACTATTTCCCCGCACCCTGCCCGATGCAAACGAGCGGAGGTTAGCAGCTACGCGGCACATCACGTTTCGTTACCTCTACAGATAGCTATATCGCTGTGAAGCCGCGTAGAAGAAACTATCAGTCAAAGCCGATTGATTCTCTGGACGCGCTCCAGAGAGGGTCAGCGTGCTTCCTGCACTTATTGCTCTGCGATGAGCAACGGCGAAGACGGAAGTAGACGGGTATCAACTCAAAGCTAGGGCAAGTACCTCTAGCTCCGCTAGGTTTTGTCGGGGTATCCGTAGTCGCTGCATGGAACAAAAGACGGAGGTTCTATCTGATTACTTGTTCTTGATTGTACTCATATTTAATCTCTCAATATAATTACCACTCATCACTCGAAAAACGCTCATTTGGCGTATTAATGACACGCCCAGTCACTGGAGTCTTTCATTTCCGATGTCTCATAGCTTGATAACCATAGCCTACGATTGCTTCGAGCTTTTTTGCACACACCCCTTTCAGTGGCGCCACTTGAGGGGGGCAGAGAATTTTAAGGAGGCCAAAATTCGGAGGATTAGACACACTGACATAAAGGCATTTTACCAAATCGTGAATTTCACCTGCATCGCACAGTTTGAACTTTCTGTAATCAGGTTTTGACTTTTGAACCAGTCTTTCTACTTTAGCAGAAAACAGGATGATTTTCGAAATTTTGTGCCTGCGGCGCGTAGTTTCAATATAATTTGGTTTTGAGATCTCTGTGTATTTTAGCGGAAAAGAGGTTGATACTTTAAATATTTCGTCCTGTAAGGCAAGGTTTCAACCATATAAGCATTTAGAACCACATCTTTTTATATATATTCGCAACAAATCTACAAAATGTACTTTGTATTTACTCTATTCTGGGGGCGACCTTTGCTTGTTTTGGAACGAGTTAAGTGGAATAGCACCAACACTACCTTCACTAAATAGCACTTCACTTCGTTCGGGAGTTATCGTGGGCACATAGACAAACCCTTACTTTCATTTGGTATTCCAAAAGATGCTCTCATCGTAAATGTTTCATAAAAAGTTGCCTGTGGCGCCTTTCTTGGTATTCTTTTCTTTATATAGTCGAAGAGTGCGTCGTTTGGTGGCTTTAGACTCTAGTAGCTTTAGAAGTTTTAACTTCTTAAGTTAACCCCATAACCCTTAACCCCCTTAACCCCATATTCGAAGATTTCATGAATCCAGATCTTCTTCTCGAGATCGCGACATATCTCGATAATGCTTCGATCGAAAGCCTCAGAGGGTTTAATGGAGCTTATTCTTCCATAAGGGCAGGCCTCAAACTCCAGCTCACAACATGCTCCAGTGAACATTTTTTTATTTGTGAAGGATCTTTGAGGAATGCGTGACTCTCGCATTTGCTCCGTATGGTATGTTCAAAAATTGCTGTAATTTTACCCAAAAAGCTCGCCAAAAAGAACAATTAAATTTTGTTTCTGATCGAAAAAAAAAAAACACCTCAGAGGTTTACTGAAATAGCGAATACCATAATTTCTTACCTGGCTAGTGTTATGGACACTTTAGTCGCCCCTGCCATCTGCTGAAATAGGTTCCTTCTCAGAGGGACAACCAGTAAGGACAACAGGTGGCGCAAGTGATTTGTTTGTAAATCTTGGAGCATCCCCCGCATAGCTGTCCGGCTGTATCACGGCTCCGGTCAACTTGATAAGATCAGGGACCCATAAATTTCCTTTACAGGGGGCTTGTCATTTCCTATGCTTCTATGTTGCTATGTTGCCCGACCCTTGCCTACTTTCCAAAAATCCCACTTGGGTCGAATCGGCATTCTTGTTTGCCTCATTGGACGTGCGCGCCAAAGAGACTCCTCCCTCAAGGCGCCAGCAGCCAATCCCAAATTTTGTCTATCTGGCCTTGGACGTGATTGGACCGTGGGTATTTCTCTAACTATCTTCCGGTCGGTCAACATAGCATCAGAAATCTCTTATTGACAAGCCCCCTGAATGGCAAGGCATTACAGGAAATGTATGGGTCCCTGATAAGATAGAGATATGGAAGCGCGCTCGATCAGGCGGCTGCATAGAATGCGTGTTGAACCGTACCGTTTTTTCTTTCTTTCTTATTCTTCTTTTTTTACAGCCAAACTTTTTTACTTCCCGCTTTTCTCTGAGCAAAAGCAAAAGCAAAAAAAAAAGAAGAAAAACACAGAACCTTTTATCAATACACCCCTCCATGTCAACTGTATCGCAACATTGCAACTGGTCTTCCTACGTCGCTCTTCAGCCGCACGACAGTACAGCACAGCCTATATACCCTATATATAGGCTGTGAGTGTCCGGCTGTGTCACGGCTCCGGTCAATTTTACAAGATAGGGATGTGGAAGCGCGATCATCACCCTCGGAATGTTCCTATGTATAAACCGTGCAATGACCACATCTCTCCAACCCTCATCACAGAGTATAATTTTTTTTTTATTCATACAGACGTCAAAAATCGAAGTAAAGATACACTCAACAATAACAATTAACAGTACTTATTGGAAAACCCTCCTAAAGCCAACTAAATTGTTTAGATCCTCGTACTGCTCAGTCGACGATTCCAGTGAGCCTGAGACTGTGACCCCACACCCGATCCCATTTTAGGCCCGGAATGCGCCATGACCCTTTCCCAGGCTGTGTAATAGCGTTCTTGGTAATAGTCCGCTGTACTCCGTGACATAAGGCGTATTCTCGCCGTTCCCCGAGGACTCCACTTCAGGAGTCCTCGCGTTTTTGTTTGTCCCGGGGGCTCACTCCCCGTATTCTCGCGAGTCCCCACGGACGTGGAATGCTCCGATTATCGTCACTATCATCAAAAAGGACTCCCTTTCAGATTTGGAGGGGAATCAATTTTTACTGGTGTTGGTGCAATGTAAAATTAATTAAAAACCATCAGAATGAACAAAACCAGAAATAAAGTGGATCCAGACTAATTTCTTCAACTGCATAAATCTTTTTTGGAACAAAATCCTTGTTAGAAGCATTCCCCGTGTTCTCGCTGTTTCCTGTGCGCGGAGTCCGTGTGGATTGATTCCTTCTATTCTCGTCGTTCCCTTCGATTCCTCGAGGAGTCCTCGAGGAACGGCGAGAATACGCCTATAAGCTCTTCTGAGTTCTGTCGACGCGCCCATCGAAGACAAAGTAATTGCGCCTCCCGCTCGTAAACTGTGAGGCGTTTCTCCTTCGTCCAAACAGGGACCCATACATTTTCTGCAATGCCTTGCCATTCAGGGGGCTTGTCAATAAGAGATTTCTGATGCGCTATTGACCGACCGTCCGGTAGTTCGAGAAATACCCACGGGGATAGAACACGCGACTATCCAGATAGACAAAATTTAGGATTGGCTACTGGCGCCTTGAGGGAGGAGTCTCTTTGGCGTTCACGTCCAATGAGGCAAACAAGAACGCCGATTCGACCCAAGCGGAATTTTTGGATAGTAGGTGAGGGTCCGGCAACATAGCAACATAGAAGCATAGGAAATGACAAGCCCCCTGAATGGCGAGGCATTACAGGGAATTTATGGGTCCCTGGTCCAAACCAACATAGTTCAAGCCTGATTTCAAAGCCAGATATACCGAATAATAAGGAATGGGTTCATTGACAAACGCAGATCCTACTATCTTTTTAAAAAGAAACCGTACGAAAATAATGTCACCCTTGCAGGATTTTGCGGTATGTTTTAAAATTATACCTCTATTTTCAGGGAAAAACATGAACTGTTGGCTTTTCGCCTGTGCCAAATCCGACGCCCGGTCCCCTCCACAAAACTGGATTGAGAAAATGCTCTCTCCCGACCAGAGGCGTCACTACTGGGGGGGGGGGAGGGGGGAGCCCCCCCCCCCCCAATGTTGTCGGCCAGTCGGTAAAAAAGAGCCGAGTCGGCGCGAAGCGCCGCAATTTTTTTTTAAAAACAGTCGATTTTTTCTTAGAAATAGTCGTTTTTTCTTAAAAAACGATCGATTTTTCTTAAAAACAGTTGGTTTTTCTTGAAAATAATCGTTTTTTCTAAATAATCAACCGGTTTTTCGTCAACACGGTCGTTTTTTCTCAATAATAGTCGTTTTTATCCGCAAAAACAGTCGGTAAAAAGGACCAGCCAGTCGGTAAATACCTTGTCCCCCCCCCCAAACATTTTGGCTAGTAACGCCTCTGCTCCCGACACAGGCTAAAAGCCAGGCTTCACCTACCAGATTTTTCTTCCGGATCCCAGACAGCCGTTTTCTTCGAGACGGATCTGGAAGGTGAAGCCAGGCCAAAAACGTCTGGAAGTCCGGGGTGTTGGACACCCCAGATTCCGGATGTCTGGAAGGTAGCATAGAGGCAACCCATTCGAGAGACACAAAAAATATGCAAATGAAGGAAGAAAAGGGAAAGTGATTGACAGTTGTGACTGGGAAACAAGAGGTATTTGAAATGTAAAGGGGACATCTAGGAAATGTTGAAGATCAGCAAATGTAGCTGTCATCATAATCATTAAAATCTGGAAGGGTTGGCTTGACTATGCGGAAGCCCCGGACGTCTGGGAATCTGGAAGGTGAAGCCTGGCTTTAAGTGCTTAGGTGCCCTTTGTTCAAAAACTCGACGTGCGTCCTTGATTTTTTAAAGCGACGAGGAAACATCCAAAAGGGTAACACTTGCATCTTGAATTTTGAACTTCTCCGTCAACGCGTGGTTATGACTTAATTTTGACAAGTGGAGCAAGTGCTTCGCATATTTGAAATAACACTATCTCATCTTTTTTTTCTCCTTTTTTCGCAGAACAACCAGGGGTTTATATAGCAGAAATAAGGTAACAAATATTTCCGGCATCCCTATCCTGGTGTGGTCTTTTTGGGATCCCGAAACGTAAGTGGAGGGATACCTATGACATCGAAAAAGTTGTTCTTCCGTCCGTCCGTCCGTTCGCCTGTGAGCACGATAGCTCTCGAAGGGAATGAGATATTTTGATGAAACTTGGTGTGAGGATTCTTTAGGTCAAGAGCAAGGTCGAGTTCGTAGAAAGGCTCTGTAGCCCTACATTTAGGGGTGGGGGAGGGGGTTCAAATTAAGGAACAAGCAGAATATTTTTAACAGCTAATGTGATAGTCGATTATGGGGTAAGAAGGCATTCTGCACACGACGACAAGTAGTTCCTCCGAAATCTGTCAAAAACCGGAAAGTTTGTTAAAAGTGAAAGTTTTGTCTGAAGTTGATTAGACGTTGGAATAGTTGAGTTAATGGGAAGGAGACATACTGAATCCGAATATGAAAGTTAATTTCTCGCCGGACAAGTAGGCTAGTTCACCCGGAATCCGGCGAAAACCGGACACAAAATTTGTTGACCAATTTTCGGCTATAGCAGTCCCTACCCTTTTATTCTGAAACCAGTATAGCTCTGCGCGTGGTTGACGTAATGCTTTGTTGATTCTATGGACTTCGGAGAGATCTAGTGTAATCGAAGGTCGAAGGGGTTGATATATATGTTCAAACGAGGAAATATGTTATTCAAGCGAGGATGTTGTTCAACGAGGATTCACTGGTAAAGTACAGGTCAAGGTCATAGATGGGTCCTTTAGTCCTATTTTTAGAGGCAGAGGAGGGGTTTCGAATTTACTGTAAAAATATGTATGTTTTATAAGCTAATAAGATATTCATTGAGGGGGTAAGGAGGTCCGATGAATCCATATCTGAACTTAGTTTTCTTGCTGGACAAATGGTTCATCACGAATTCGGTCGAAACTGGAAATTTGGTTTAATCTCAAATTTGTTTATGAAATCGATTAGAGATTCGGTATTGGGGCAAGGAGACACGCTGAACCTATTTTTAACTTTATTTTAACAGTAAAAGAAATCTGACGAAGACTGAATGGCGAAGACATGACCCAATTGTTTGAATCAAATGTTAAAATTTGTAGCATTATTCATAAACTAAAAAAAGCGAATTTGAAACTTGAAAAGGAAAGAATCTTTTTTCGGATACCCTAGGGCAGGTCTAGAGTATGGTATGGCGAATTTAACCAGCTGGCTAAATTTCAAGATAGAATGGGGTAGTAAAAATTTCAAGATAGAATAGGGTAGTAAAAATTCTTTGAAGATTGAGGATGATATTTGACTTTTCTCTTAGCAAATGAAAACTAGATGATATATTTTCTATATTCCTTGTACAGTTAAAGATGATATATCTTTTTTTAGGTTACTTGAAATTACAATTGTATAACTATCTTCACTCACTTCACTGTGGCAAAGTCGCATTCTAAGCAATTTGGGATGGTTAAAGTGAGTCATTTATTTGAACAGTTCGAAACTGGGCTGTATAAATTTGAATTTTAGTGGCCACTTTTGCTCCTTCATAATGTTTGTAGCCGAGAGTATGGAAAGAGGGAAAAACGGTTCTTTAGCAAAGAAAATTTTGCGGCACTCGTGCATCTACGCGTGAAATTCAAATGAAGCGCCGGCCGGCCCGGCTCGTGGTGACCCCATGGACCATTTGAGACCTGGATTCTTGGAAGGAAATGATGTAACCTCTGTAAGTTTGGATTTAGTTCACCCTCGACATATTTGAATCTACCAGGGGAAAGGTTTAGAGCATGTTCCACCCCTCTATCTAGGGTACGAGCGGCTGTAGTTGGGCGGCAGATAAACATCAAACATGGGCACTACACTAACCAGTTACTGCTAGGGCCCGGCCAAGAGTTAATTTCGGGCACTTGGTTTATGCTACCTGATTTTTCTTCCTTGTGAAGTAATTTTTGAATATTTTGTCTCGTATATTCTTTTGTTCTGCTGAGCCTGAAGCTCAATGTCCGTCAACGGTTGCCGTTTGAAAATCAGCAGCTAAAGTAAAAGCCAGGTAAAACCGAATTGAAGCCGCCCAAGTTTAAGCGTGACCAGTCTAGTACACTAGCCCCTTTTCCTGCATGGTGCTCAAACGTCTAGCTAGCACCATGCCTGGGTGCTAGACAAAAACAAAAGGACGTGGTTAAAAATTTTGGATGTATTTTTGTATTTTGAAGTATTTGAAGTATTTTTGATTTTTTTGTTTTGGACGTTTCGTGACAGGGTCTGCCTTTTTGGCAAAAAAAGCTTCCAAAACCACGTTGCAGTATTGCTTGCTTAAGTATTTAGTGTGCAGCATTGCTTATGTAACCCCGGCTTATTGTTGCTATTTTTATAGGTGCTTGGGTTTTGAATAAATAGACTTCACACCAAACCGACGCAAACGCTACATGGTGTCAGAAGTGGGATGGACGCCGAAACGCCAAGAATCAATTGGAGCTCGGATAATCTGGAATCCGAATGGACGAAGTTTGAAAACCATGCCAAGTTAATGTTCATTGGACCACTGGCTGGAAAGACAGCAAAACAGCGATGTGCGTATCTCCTCATCTGGGCAGGCGAACAAGGAAGAGAAATTTTCAGCACATTTGACCTGACGGATGCTGAAAAGGAAGATGTTGATGCACACTTCACAAAATTCAGAGAATATGCAGCTCCAAAGAAAAATCAAGTCTTCTCTCGGTACATGTTCCAAAAGCATGACCAAAAGCAGGAGTGCATTGACAAATACATTACGGATTTGAAAATTCTAGTGAAACCATGCGGTTATGCGGACAAAGACGAAATGTTAAGAGACAGAATAGTGGGCGGAGTGGCTGATCCCAAAATACGTGAGAAACTCCTCTCAGTAGGAGACACCCTATCCCTGAACCAAACAGTAACCATATGCAGAGCGTTTGAAACAACCCAAGCACAGTTGAAAACCTTTGAAGGCAGAGAAATCAAGCAGGAAATCGATTCCATTGCCAGAAGTCGGCAACACCCAAAGGCCAAGAAACCAGAATGCTACTTCTGCGGCGGAACCTACTCACAGAACCATATCTGCCCAGCAAAAGGGAAGACTTGCTCAAAGTGCAGGAAGCCAAACCATTTTGCAAAAGTATGCAGAAGCGGAACAATGAAAGCCATACACACTGTGGAGGACGATAAAGCAATCTCCGAAAAAGTGGATGCGGACGACACAGACGAGGTGTTCCTCTACACCATAAAAAACAACACTAGAGAAGACGAAGCTTTTGCCCAATTATCCATTGAGGGGCAAATGTGCGTCAAATTCAAAATTGACACAGGAGCACAGGTAAATGTGCTACCACTCCAGTACTACAACAAACTGTCAACAAAACCCGTCCTAACAAAAGGCACCCACAAACTGACAAGCTATTGTGGATCATCTATCCCCTATGCGGGAATCAGTCACCTGACCTGCCAATACAAAGATGGAAAGACACAGTCACATGCATTCTACATTGTCAAGTCAAACACAACTCCAATCGTGGGCCTAAAAACCTGCAAAGATTTGGAACTGATCAAGCTGATATTAAACATCCAAAAAGAAGACAGGACAACTACCGCTTCTTCCAAACTGATAAATGAGTACAAGGACACCTTCGAAGGAGTTGGAAACCTGAAAACCAAATGTGAGATCCACCTAAAGGAAAATGCTGTCCCTACCGTTTACCCTGCGAGAAAAGTACCTTTAGGAATGAAACAGAAATTGAAGGACGAGCTGGACAGACTGGAAGCCCTAAACATAATTGAAAAAGTCAGCGAACCAACTGACTGGGTAAACGTCGAAAAGGGAGGGACTGGAAGCCCTAAACATAATTGAAAAAGTCAGCGAACCAACTGACTGGGTAAACGTCGGTAATGGTCGAAAAGAAAGATGGGAGCGTCCGTCTATGTATAGACCCCGTGGATCTGAACAAAGCAATCCGACGGCCTCACTACCCAATCCCCACGTTCGAAGACGCAACAGAGGACTTACACGGCATATCAACCGTAAGTAAGCTAGACGTCCGATCGGGCTACTGGATACTGCCGCTAACCGAACGATCGTCATTCTACACAACATTCAGCACCATTTTCGGAAGATACAGGTGGAAAAGATACCCATTTGGTCTGGTATCAGCACAAGACGAATTTCAGCGTCAAATGGAGGAGGTGTTCGAAGGGTTGGAAGGCATCCGTATCCTCGTCGATGACATCCTCGTATACGGAAGAAGTCAAGAAGAGCACGACACCAGGCTTCGTGCAGTCCTTCAACGCGCCAGAGAAAAGGGAGTAAGATTCAATCAGGAAAAATGTGCATTCGGGATGGAACAAGTGAAATACTTTGGTCACATCATCAGCAAAGAAGGAATCAAACCTGACCCTGAAAAACTCCACGCCATCGAGAACATGCCAAACCCAACAACTAAGGAAGAACTTCAAACCCTTCTGGGCATGCTCAACTTCCTATCCCGATACATCCCCAGTCTCTCATCTCGAAACAAGATCCTACGAGACCTCATACAGGAAGCAAAGTTCGAGTGGAAACCACCTCACGAGGAATGCTTCAGCGCCATCAAGCGGTCAATCACAGACAACCTTGCTTTTTTCGACCACAGCAGCCGCACAGTTGACTTGAAAGTCGACGCCTCAAAACACGGACTAGGGGCAGAGATCTCGACCAATGGAAACATCTGTGGCTACGCATCTAGAGCCCTCAGCAAAACGGAACAAAACTACTCACAACTGGAAAAAGAAATGTACGCAATTGTGTACGGATGCAAACATTTCCACCATTACATCTATGGGCGGAAGGTAATAGTCACCACCGACCATAGACCACTAGAGACCATCCTGTCAAAACCTCTACACCAAGCGCCCACACGGCTGCAGAGAATGATGATCCAGATTCTGCCATATGACCTAGAAGTCCACTACAGCCCAGGTTCCGACATACCCGTAGCTGACGCGCTGTCGCGACTTCACCTTCCGGACACCGACTTCCAGATGCAGAGAGACATCGAAGCGTATGTTCACTCAGTAATGAAGACACTACCCGTGAGCGACAGTAAACTCAGGCAAATCCGTCAATCGACTGAACAAGATCAACAACTCAGCGTGCTTCAGTCTGTCATACAAAGCGGCTGGCCAGTGACTCGAAAAACATGTCCGATTGATGCAGCAAGATTCTGGAACATAAGAAGCGAACTGGCCATAGTTGACGGAATGGTATTCAAAGGCCAGAGAATCATCATACCCCACGACCTCAGACGAGAAATCCTGATCCAGCTACACGCAGCACATCTTGGCATTGAAAAAACAAAACAACGCGCGAGAATGCTGGTGTACTGGCCAGGCATGAACGGCGACATTGAATCTTTCGTCGGAAAATGCGAAATATGCGCCCGCCATGCCATGAACAACCAGAGAGAACCACTCATCAACACGGAAATACCATCTCTACCATGGCAAAACGTAGCAGTCGACCTGTTCGAATGGGAAAAAGCCCAATACCTCATCACGGTTGACTACTACAGCCGTTTCTTCGAATTCGACCGACTCCAGAACCAAACATCAGCGGCAATCATTGGCAAACTCAAGACTCACTTCGCACGCTACGGGATACCACAGCGGATGACATCCGACAACGGCGCTCAACTCTTCTCGCGCGAGTTCAACGAATTCGCTCAAACTTGGGGAATCGAACTCAAGACCTCAAGCCCAATGTGATGATGATGATGATGATAATTTTATTACCCATTCGAAAAACGGTACAAGACCACAAATGGAGTAGATAATTAAATAAAGAAAAAAGACTAGACACTACAAAACATCAAAAATGAACAGAAACTGAGATACTACATATATACATACATATACGTGCGCTTAGGGACGAATCACAATGGCAAGGCTACTGGACTCTACTGACTTTAAAAATTCAGTCCGACGCTTATAAAGAGCTGCAATAGGGTCGGCAATACCGAAACGGTGTGACACCGACGAATTCTTTGTCCAAGGACGTAAATTAAGAAGAAATTTCGCATATTTATAAAAATCTGAACGCAGCTTTCTTCTATCACTTGCGGTAAAAATATTCCAAAATGGAGACAAAGCTAAGAAATGTGGTGTGACCAAAGCATTGTACAGCCGCGCACGAATCTGTCGGTTATATTTCTTTTTTGTTGATGAAAGAGCTCCATATGCTTTTCTCGCCTTTTCCGCAAAAAAACTTATATGTAGGGCACGCGTAGAGGCCATACTCGACCCAATAGGCATTCCTAAGTAAACAATAGATTCTGACAATACAACTTCTTGATCACCAAATTTAACAACACGATCCGTTGAATTTACTACTCTTCTACTAAACGCAATAACTTCACTTTTACTAGGATTAAAAGAAAGACCGATTTGTTTGTACTCTGCACTAAGTACATCAAAATTTTCCTCAATCGGAGAAAGGCATCGGCTCGCGTTTAGAATATCATCCGCATAATTCAGCAGCGAAAGATCTAATCCTCGGAAAATGAAACTCATTTTTACCGATTTCTGGCTCTCAAGGACGCTGTTATTATATAACGGCGGTGAAGAAATAGCGCCCTGTCGAATTCCTTTCCTCACTGGTACTGATTTACGCAATATAATTGGCCCACTACTAGACGGTACCCGAACTTGGATAGAAAGTTTTCTATACATACTACGAAAAGGTAGAATAACCGACCGATCGACGCCACGTTTATGTGCCGACAATAATAACTGAGCGTGTATCCCGGAGTCAAATGCCCGGCGGACATCGTGACCAGCCAGGAAAATGCACTCATTCAACGCGTCAGCTTCTATAAGCATGTTAGCTAAAATGTAATGGACGTGCTCGCGACTAATACCTTTTTTAAACCCAAATTGGTTTTCAGGAGTATAACATTTACTTGAAATATCTTCTATAACGAGCAGCTCCATTAACTTACAGAGGACAGGTGAAACAGTTATGGGGCGGTAAGATACACATTCAGCTGGGTTTTTCCCCTTTTTTATAACCGGAGTAACAATTCCGGTGCAAAAAATGTCAGGTACAAGACCGGTATTAAAAATAATCTGAAACAGAAGTTCAAGATGACGCAAAAGATTGACACTACCATGGGTAAGGTGCAAACCGCACAGTCCGTCAACACCATGCGATTGTTTTTTTTTAAGCTTTCGGATTGCGTCAGTAAGATTTTTGGTAGTTACTATGTAACCAACACCAGGACCAGGTAACTTCAAACATTCATCTAGTTCTTCATTGAACTTATCTTCAAGCACTTGATCGGGAGGGGAAAACTCAGAGGTGAAATGGGAGATCCAATCCTGCTCTGCAATCACAACTTCGGAACCACTACGATTCCCCTTACGCTTAAGAAACCTCCACACTGCGTTAGGATCATTTTTCACTAGTTGACTTTGCTGATCGATCACTTCACATTTGTGCTTGGAGAGGGCTTTGGCAAACTTGCGCTTGGCATGTAAACGAACTTGATTTACAGCACCGGCTCTCGGACGATCACATTCATTCCATAGCCGATTCCAGAATTTAGCACGAGCACACGCGTCAGCAAGAGCAGGGTTTTCAGACCATTTCGGAATTTCCGTGTCGATTCGGACTTTCCGACTGGGCACAGCAGCTGCCTCTGCACACTTCAGAGCATGAGAAATTTCCGCACAATACATATTCAGAGAGACTTGTTTTTCCTCTTCTGGAATGAGTGCACTCTGCTGTAATAACTGGAAAGGTATTCTAATCTTAGCAAGAATCCCATCTGATACTGCTTGGTAAGTATTACGATTTATTTTACTCCAATCAGTCTTGACCGCCCATTTTTTAGCACTGGGGGGATTGTCGGGACGTACACGGTTGATTCGAAAAGCGTTCATAATCGGGAAATGGTCGGACGCACAGACGCTTAGATTCCCCAGGTCAAACGGACTTGTCGAAAAATCCGTACAAACCTGTAAAAGGATCCTGTCAAAATCAAAGGATAGCGGTAACGACCCGTACATAGCTCTCCTAGAGTACCGTAACAGCCCGGTAGACAACTTGGCATCACCCGCACAGCTACTACAAAGTCGACAGCTGAGATCATCCCTACCCACAACGTACCAACACCTGAAACCAAAGGTTGTCACCAAGTCGGAGTTCCTCCACCGTCGAAACATCATGCAGAGACGTCAGAAAACCTACCATGACAAATCTGCTAAACTCCTTCCTGAACTGGATGAAGGAGACACCGTCTTCGTCCAACGAAAGCCGAACGACACATGGACCAAGGCGAAGATTGCAGCACGCCATAGCAACCCACGGTCCTACGTCGTCGAAACAACTGACGGCTCAAGACTAAGAAGGAACAGGATCCACATATCCAGACAACCAACCCCTCACCGCCATCCACCCATGCCCTGCTACAGTGCCGAGAATGCTCCAACACTCCACACTGAAAGTGAGCAGGCAACAGAAAACGCCACCAGCGAAAGTGAGAAAACCCCAGAACCACCATCACCTACGATAGTCACCGGAGCGTCGTCGGTGGGAACCACGTCAGCAAAGCCTACCTCAGTAGGGCCGAGCGTGGTAGACCCTGACACCTCACCTGTCAGGGGCACCACCCACTCGCGGCCGGCGACCACCAATGCTACGCTGCACCACACCAGAAGCGGACGAGTCGTCAAGCCCCCAAAGCGACTCGATATGTGACCTCGCAAGCACTATCTTTCAAAAAGAAGAAGGAAGATGCAGTATTGCTTGCTTAAGTATTTAGTGTGCAGCATTGCTTATGTACACACGTCACAATCTGGACAATACTGTAGTGAGTGTAGTATACCAAAAGATAGGTAAGATTCATACCTATACCCTGTGAAAGTGAGGAACCACGGCTGCTTGTCGTTTAGCCAAGGCAAGTGCCAAAAGTGAGAAACTTAGTGGAAAGTTAGGCTGGTACCCCATATAGGGGGTAGTGATACCCCATATGTGGGGAGTACTCCCCCATATTGGGGTTGTACTCCCCAAATTGGTAGTACCCCTCATATGGGGTATCAGTACCCCAAAATTGAGCTAGTGTCCATGACTGTGACTGCCCGTGATTATCTGAGCACAAAAAGGACCGCCCGTGAAAATAGTTTTGGGCGGAATATGCGAAAATCAGGCGGAGGATTCTTGTTTCGCAACAGTGGTGTCAAGAAACGGCAGAAAGAAGCGCGATTTTCAAACGAATTTTTCAATGCGGAAATGAGGTCTATGAGTTGAGTGATTTAGTTTTTAAGGTGATTCAAAGCTAAGTGAGGAGTTAACTGCCCAACTACCGCCTCTCGTACCCTACCAATAGTAATTATCCGTTCCAGCGGTTCCAGCCTCACGAAAAGTTACTACGCTGACCGTTCCAACTTCTCAAAATAGTAACTATTTGCTTACCACGCTCGGGAGCGTACAGGAGGGGTGTCCATCCTCAGACAAGATTTCAAATTTCCACAGAAGTCTTTCCTTTTAGAATAGTCCATCTGGCTTAGAAAGGAACCAACACACCAACAGCAACAAATATGACAGAAATACTAGATTGAAGCTAGTTGAATGGTTTACATATTGGATTAGTAATTATTGCATAACAAGAATCAAGACAAGAGTCAAGATTAATTTATTCTAGCCTTACCTCGATTGACTTAAAAATGATGAAAAAGGAAGAGTTAGCAGAGTCAATCAAAGATCGTTGTCATGCTGTCAGTGATTTTAGCAGGTCAGGATCTTAGCAGATTTTTTATCATGATCTTTATGTGAGGATAAACCTAAACTAGTTGGCCTGTTTTATCAGCAAGTAACAATGCCAGGTAGTAAAGCAGTTAGTAATAGCAGGTAGTAATAGCAGTTAGTCAAATGAACATACCTCTATTCTGTCAATATGTGACGTTATATCCGTAGTATCATTTTGGTTAGTTTTGTTTACCTCAAATCCCTGATTTTTGGATATCCTATGCCACACACTGATATGTATAGCATTTAGTATACCCTTTGTCCAACGTTGCATACTTTGTCAAATGCTGGAGGATCCTCTTTGCGTGGATCTTCTTCAGGCATTAACAAAATTCTCAGCTTAATAATCTGTACCAAACACATACTACACCACTGAAGTAGCCTACTAATTCAAGTCCATCGAAGCAACCCTTCCTCTCTAAAATATTGATGCCTACAAGATATTTCTATTACCCAGGTGGATAGAGACAGCAGTATTCCAAAACTGTGATATGAAAATAAACTCTAGGTAAACTCTAGGTAATAGGTAAACTCTAGAGGGGCTTCATGACAGGATAATGAAAAAAAAAAGGATATGTTAGATCTTCTTAGAATAACTGTTACCTGTCTTTCACACTTCAAATCCCCTGTCATGCATACTCCCAAATGTTATGTTCCTTAAAGTGTTGAGAGTGAGCAAAACCTATAAGGGTTGAAGGAGGTGTTTACAGAAATCATGCTTGTGTGTCAATCATGCCTTTTGTAGAATGCAAAAAAAGGAAAATATAACAAGTAGCCTTCTGGTTCTGAAAGCATCCTTACAAGTCCAGCTCTTTTGACATTTTTAACATTTTTCTTGTCTTTGTCTGCCCATTTCACTGGTCGTTTTCCTTTATTTTTAGGAGGATGCAAAGCCAAACTAGTTTACATTTTTCACCACCAGTAACAGGACTAGGTTACTGTTCCTTCCCAGGTAAGTCCTTTGCTATCTTGAGTTGCGTTTAATTTGAAGTTCATAGTACAGCGGGAGCGGATGGCAAACTGTAAGTAGCCGTTTTAATCCTGGCGGAGTACATCAGAAGTACGCTGAACAGTCCCCTGCCTCAACCAGCGTACAAACTAGCGGGTCCGCTGGCACTCAGCGGGTGGCCCGCTGGCAAATAAAACAACTTCGATTACTCCCCGCCTGCCCAGCGTACGACCCGCTGGCGAAACCCGACAACGAACAGTCCGCTGTACTATGAACTTCAAATAAAACGCTTCAAATAAAAATCCTTTGGATAGACGATCAGGTTATGACTTGGTAGCCTACAATTCTTGCCAGGGTTTTCGTCATCTTCACAACATGTTTTTTTTACTGCGCCAAATCCATAAGTTGACTGAAATAGCATGTAATCCTTGGAGAAATTAAATATAATTTGTTGCGGGGATGTTTTTAGGGAAGGTTTTTACCCCAAATCGTGCTTTCTGATATTAGCAAAGCATGTGTTTAGTTGCCTATGGTGGCTATGGGCCTACTTATACTCCTGTGATTAGTTATTTTTTATCCAAAATTTTTCTCCAAATGCTTATTAAATAAAGAAATTGATTGAAATGGGATACAAAAGTTGATCGTTGGCGAAGTCGAATACGATCCTGCATCAGCTACGCTAATGAAAGACTTATTCTCTCAAGACTTATTGTGCTGATACGCGCACAGGATTTCCCGGTCGGATTTTACGCACCGTCATCATCAAGTTGAAAAAATCTCAACTGTTCCACATGGAGTTAATGATGATGCTGAAAAATCCTGGAAGCAGTTCCAGTCCGGCAAGCCACTGACTCGGATCGTTTGTCTGCACCTTTCCGCACGTAACGCTGATGATGTTTGCGTGCGGTTTTTTGCATTTTGATCATCAAGTAAAAAACAAACAATCAGAAAGTCTTGGTAGGAATTTCAGTCGTGTTCTTTTTGAGATCCAAAAAAGTAAGTGGAGGGAAACCTGTGACTTCGTTAATTTTGTCGGTCCGTCTGTGCGTCTGTTAGCACGATTGAACTAGAAGTGTTTGACGTATTATATTAAAACATGGCATGAGGATTCTTTAGGTCTATTTCGTAGATGGGCTTCGTAGCTCTGTATTTGGAGGTGGGGTAGGGGGTTGAAATAAAGAGGCCAACCTGAGGCCAACAGATATTTTATAAAAGCCAATGAGATACGGTAGTCGACTTAGAGCTACGCAGATATGCTGAAGCCGCGTATGATAATTATTTTCTAACTGGACAAATAGTTTTCCAGAACCAGAAAATTGGTTATAAGTAAAAGTTTTTACTTGGAAGTTGATTAGAAGATTTGCTGAATCCGCATATGCAAACTGTTTTCTCCCTGAACGTACAGTTCGCCCCGAATCCGGCCGAAACCGGAAATTTTTTAAAATTAAAGGTTTTAGTTGAAGTTGATTAGAGGTATGACACAGGGGTAAGGAGACGTGCTGAATCCTTATATGCAAATTATTTTCTCCCCCGACATTCAGTCGCCCGGAATCAGGTCAGAACCGGGAATTTGTTAAAAGTGAATGTTTTATTTGAAGTTGATTAGAGGTCCATACAGGGGTGAGGAGACGCTGAATTTGTTGAAAGTGAAAGTTCTATGTAAACGTTGATTAGAGGTTAGATGTATGGGTAAAGAAACATCCCGAATCCGTATATGAAAATCATTTTTCTTGCCCAACAAATAGTTTGCCCGGAATCCGGCCAAAACCAGAAAATCTGCTAAAAGTAACAGTTTTGTCTGAAGTTAGCCGTTTGGCCGTAATTTTCAATAAATACCATACCACTACAGCATCATTTATGTCTATTTTCAAACGGCCGATTAGTGACAAATAGTAAAACGTTTCAGGAGTCTGGCGGAAACCAGATCTAAAAGCCCCGATTGTCTGGATAAAAAAAAAGAAAAAAAAATATCAGAATTTGTGGGATCCCATCGAAATCTTTGGTCTTGTTTCAGGTGACATTTCAGCTGTTCTTTTCATTACATCGTTAGCCTATCTTTGCCCTCGAGGCCCAGGTGGTTAGAGGCCTACACTGCCTGAAGTCTTATGACGTTTAAGATTTGCATGTCAATTCACTTTAATACTTTTATTCTGGTTACGACTATAATTAAGCAATAATTGTTCAAATAACAGCAAATAAGTAAAAACAGCATCACGCATTTAACCATTCTCGATGGGCTTATACAGTTTTAACGAAACTGGAAGTGACAAACGCATCAACGGAGAGGAGAGCCAATATCAAAGGATGTGTATTGTTGTGTTACATCTTATGATTACACCGAGAATATTTGTGTCAAGCCTTTGAAAACTAGCTTATTCCTTCGAAATCGAGTTCTTTGTGCAGTTTTTATTTTGTCTTTCCTACTCGACTTACTTTATTTTCCTTTATTTTTAGGAGAACAAAGAGCCAATCGAGTTAACCAGATGCTGACGTCAACTCTGCCCTCTTGTGTTACCAGTAACTGCACCAATTCGCTCTTCCGTCATTGGTAAGTCATCTTCTGTCTTCTTCACCTCTTTTATGTTGACAGACGGTTTGAGTAAGCTGTACGCAGACTAGGAGCGTGTTCCACCCTACCTACCATAGTTACTACGCATTACGACACGAATTTTGGCGTCAAGACTGGAACGCTTTTTTAAATTTTCGGAAAAATATCACTCCTAGGGGTATCCGACCAATAAAGTTACAGAGATGCATACAAGGCCGTATCCAGGGGGGGGGGTTAGGGGGTTCGAACCCCCCCCCCCCCCGAAACCCACAAAAGTAATATTTTTTTGCAGGTTTTAACCTCTGATCTATGTATTTTTTTGTACTTTTTGGTCCGACCCGTGGACAAACCCCCCCGAAATAAATTCCGCGAGCAAAACCCCCCCCCCCCGAAATAAATTCCTGGATACGGCTCTGGATGCATAGTTACCTCGCTTACTGCGCTCCCGAGCATGGTAAGCAAATAGTTATTATTTCCAGAAGGTTGGAACGGTCAGTGTAGTAACTTTCCACGAGGTTGGAACGAGAATAGTAACTAACAAAATGATCTTTTTAAGATGAAATGGCTCAGAAATACCGTCTTCCAACAATAGCATTACTTTCCGCGTGAAATTAGCGACCTTCTTGTTAGCGCTTGTCAACTGTATCCAGCATTCCCGCTCTCAGACGCGGTACTGGACGCAAAATATTTGAAAACTGAAAGAGCCATAGTTACAAAATGGGAAAACCAAGTAAAATTAAAGAAGTCCAGAACAGAAAATCGACCTGATGCTCTACCATTGTGTTCAAAATGAAAGACAATACTCTGAAGCCTCTCATGTCCTTATGCCGGAAAGAGCTGTCGGCGGACCTTGAAGCTTGCTGCAGCTTTGCGTTGCGTGACTACACAAAACTCGGCTCGACTGAAAAGCGCCAAAAAGTCGTAGGCACAAAAGGAAAAAATGCGGAAGGTGGGGATTTGAGAAGCTTATAATTCCAGAAGGGAGCTCGAGATAATATGAAAGGCAGAATAACCAAGAGGGGTGCTTTAAGTAAGTTAGTAAGTAATTTATTATGACCCGCCATTGTCAAAAGCGGAGTATTGCGAAAGGCGTTCGCCGATTTTCGACTCCTTCTTCAGTTCAGCATGTAAACGAATGGAAACGTGTGTGACGAAGTAGAGGTATGGAATGTGGTTGTTTACCTTCGTCAACGTGAAGGCTTTTCATATTCCCTTCCCCGTGCTGAATTTCTTACTACATATGTAGAACATAATGCTGTGGGACGTTGGCGTCAGGAATACGAACTTAAATGTCTCTGTAGGAATGGCTTTCCGGATGGTCCTTCAGTGCTAGATAAATTCAGTAGCAAAGTATCCCGGACATTGTGTGAGGTGTGTCCTTTGAGATGGCTACTTGATGATCCCACTGTCTCACCGAGCTCTGCTATGAGCTGCTTAATTCTATTTGGGTAATTTAGGTTGAAGATCCACAAATGCTTCCGATTTAACTACTCTACTTTAGCAATTCTTTTTTTCTTTTACTTTTCCTGGAATCCAGCGATGGATCTCGAAGATCGTGGATTAAATCAACTAGGATGCTCATCCCATTCAGATACTCATGAAACTTCTTTATTGCAATTCTTATCTTATCTACCGGTATCAGTGATATTTCTCTTATTTTTAGGAGGACGTATAGCTCTTATAGTAACGTCAACTGTGCTCCCATGGTCGCTGTTCCATCGTTGGTAAGTACTTTGCTGTCTTCATCACCTTTTATATGGTACGGGTGGATTATTGGGGTATGGCGCTCATTATTTTTTTTTCTTATTATCGTTTGGCTGCTTTTTTTTGTTTTCTCATTATCTTTTTGTAACATGTCAATCAACAATTTATCTTTTGTTGAACTTGCAAGTTGGGAACTTGCCGAATGGTCAGCTTGTGATTAGATCAGATTAGATTATGTTTAATACAAAACCAACGCATAACATTTGTCTGCATCACCTGCAGGGAAAGTCCCGGGGGGACTTGTTAAATAACAGGCGAAAAACAAAATTCACATCTATTTACTAATGAAGAATAAATACTACTAATGAAAAATAAATACTACTACTAACAATACATTTCTATTTACTAAAGCGAATACTAAACAAAACAAAAGAAGAAAACGACTGACTCTTGCTTACTCTTTTGCGAGGAAGAACCTTTTCACTGTGGCCTTGAATGCAGCAAGGTGCGGGGCCTCACGGACTTTACTTGGGATTGAATTCCAAACACTTGTAGTAGCAAAATTCCTGGTAATGAACGATGCACGAGTAGTTTGCCGTATTTCATGAACTATATCCCCACACCCCCTTGTTTCATAATTGTGGTAATCACTATTCGTAGAAAAAAAAATTTGCAAAAGAAGAAGGCAGTAAATTATTAAAATATTTGTATGGGAATTTGCCGAAAATTGCAGAATGTTGCTCTGAATCTGAATCGTATACCAACTTCGTAGCTTTCTTGAGCAGAAGATTATGCTGGTCATTATGCTGGTCATTATGCTGGTCATTTACATTGATGAAATAAAATAGGCTAATTGTTCACTTTGTTAAATATATGTGTTAAAAGGGCAAAAACGAGTTCATGAACCTCGAGGTTCGTCCTTTGCCAGGCACTAGCTCTTCAGTTTCTTAGTTTTGAATTTTTTACTATCTGTTTGTAATAAGTCAATCCACAACTTATCTTTTGTTGAACTTGGGAGTTGGGAACTTGCCGCCGAACGATCAGATTGTCAAATGTGAATTTGCCGAAATTTTTCCGTCAAGCGATAGACTTCTCGGTTGAAATAGCCCTACATGGGTGTGATTTCAAAATCTCATGTGCTAGAATCCTTTCAGTTTAAGCCGTTTAGCGTAACGTAAAATGTAAGTGGAGGTATATCTTCGGGTGGAGGATGACTTCGTAAAAATTTTCTGTCTGTCCGTCCGTGAGCACGATAACACTCGAAGGGAATGAGATATTTTGCTCAAGCTTGGTATGAGGACTCTTTGGGTCCAAGGACATGTCAAGTTCGTAGATGGGATTTATTATGAGGGGTGAATAGACATGCTGGATCCGTATACAATTATTTTCTCACCGGACAAATAGTTCGCCCGGATCCGTCCAGAACCGTAAAATTTGTTGAAAATAAAAGTTTTACTTAAAAGTTAATTATAGGCTCGATACTGGGAAAAAAGACGTGCTGAATCCATGTACGGGCCTTTCCCCGCGCCCCTGGGCATTTTTATTGTAGACTTTTTGAGCCGTCGTCATTTTGGACGATTTCGATTTCGGGGTCTTGGACCTCACTTTGGCCTTTTTGAGTATTGGGCATTTTTAGCCGTGGACAAATCCTTTCGGGATCGGTACCTTCAGTCAAGAACAAACAATCTGATAGAAACTCCGTCTCCCTATCTCTGTGCTATGACCTTGCTTAGTCGAATATTCCCCGTACCCTGCCCGCTGCGAACGAGCGGTGTTAGTAGCTTCGCGGCACGTCACGCTTCGCTACCTCTACAAATAGCTATATCGCTGTGAAGCCACGTAGAGGAAAAGTAGAAGTCAAAGCCGATTGGTCCTCTTGACGCGCTCCACAACGGTTCAGCGTGCTTCTGCAGATCTTGCTCTGCGATGAGCAACGGCGAAGACGGAAGTAGAGTAGACGGCCCGCTGTCAGCAAACCTTCACATAAGCATACCTCTACTATATCTGATATTCTTGCTTCAGTGCTTTCATACCAAATGATGCAGATAGCGATCAGGTTCTTCCAGGGATAGTTTTGAATGTTGTCTGTAAAAGTGTAAAGTCTGCGAGGAAATTCCTTGTAGAAAACTCGGTCCGCGACTGCCCGACCCTGTCTTGAGCGTCCATGGCTAAAAGGAACGAATAGCCGAAATATGAAAATTTCAAATATTCTCCGTCTCCCCATCTCTGTAATATGATTATGCAGGGTCGAGCATTTCCCTATACCCTATCCGCCACGAATAAGCGGAGGTTAGTAGCTTCGCGCCACATCACGTTTCGTTACCTCTACTAATAGCTAAATCGCTGTCAACCCCCGGGAGAGGAAAAGGAGAAGTCGAAGCTGATCGGTTCTATGGACGCGCTCCAGAGAGGGTCAGCGCGCGGAGTACGCCTCCTTCACCATTTCTTGTGCGATAAGCAACGGCGAAGACGGAAGAGGAGTAGACGGGTATCAACATTAGCTCAAAGCTAGAGTAAAAACCTCTAGGTCCGCTCAGTTTTGTCGGGTTTTTCATAGTCGCTGCATGCGACTGAAGCCAGAAGTTCTATCTGATTATTTGTTCTTGGTAAAACGGATACGCCAGGCTACAGTTTATTAGAGCTGTATTTTGGCCCTTCTTGGTAAGGGTCCTCTTTAGGCTCAAGCCGCTCGAACTGGAAAATTAACTAACAATATAACAATATAAAAAACAAATAAAGATTCTTCCTTAAAGTCTATGATTCATGTGGGCTAAGAAGGTGGGAGACACCATCATTATTCGATGGGTTGGATTTGTACAAACAGACTGTTACCTTTGTTTTCTTCAAAATCCTCATGGTAGTCAACGTCATCCACAAATTACTTGAACACAATTCACTCTTGAAAGCAAGGTCGCCATTGCTCATTAACCATTCATTAATCTCCCGTCGGAGGTCAAAAGAGTTAACGAAACCTTCGAGAAGATAGAGTGGCGTGAAAGAGGATCAAAATATCACCATGTTAACGTTTAGATATATCGGAAGAGGAAATCATCGGCCAGTTATGACATTTGTGTGGCACTTGCAGCTCCGCTCAACGGTCGGTCGGGCAGGCGGTCCACTGTTCTTGAGCGTATCAGGGACCCGACCAAACTAACTGGGAAATAGTCATTTGCCCGCCCGACCATCGTGGGGGGAGGGGGAGACCTTGAATCCGGAATTTAGGGTCTTTCGAACAGGTGATCGGATCGTAATGAAACTTGATATCTGGAAATATGTCATGTCCTATTTCAAGTCCGGACCGAATCAGATGAATGGGGGGGGGGTCTGAGGGGGGGGGGGACCGGAAATGTTGTATCACGCTTAGAGTGATCGGGATGAAGCTTCGTGGGAATAACAAGCACAAGCCCCAGGTACATTATTTACAGGACTGGACCGGCTTCGTGCACTGAAGGGGGAGCTGGAGGGGTTTCCAGAATTCCGGTGATCCGGAGTTAAAGTACTTCCAGGTGGGCTAGGACAGTGAAACTTGGCAGGCAAATCAGGAACCCGACCAGATTAACCTGGAAAGAGTCAACTTCCCGATCCGTCCATCGTGGGGGGAGTGGAGGGAGGGGGAATCCGGAATCTGAGCTATGTACAACTTCCGAACGGGTGATCGGATCATAATGGAACTTGATATTCAGAAAGACCACGTGTCTCGGATATCCCTTTTCAAGTCCTGACCGAATCCGATGAACGTGGGGGGGGGGGCGGAGGGGGGAACCGGAAACCTTGTGACACTCTTAGAGTGGAGCGATCGGAATAAAACTTGGTGGGAAGAACAAGCACAAGCCCTATGTACATCAGTAACAGAACCGGATCGGATTCGGGCACTGTAGGGGAGTTAGAGGGGGGGGGGGGGGTCTGGAATTCCTGTGATTGCAAGTTAAGGTACTTCCAGACGTGCTTGGACGATGAAACTTGGCTTGAACCTTAGAGACTTGACATGATTGGCGTAGAAATAGTCAGTTCCCTGACCCGACCATCGGATAGTCAGTTCCCTGACCCGACCATCGGATAGTCAGTTCCCTGATCCGACCATCTTGGGGGGAGTGAGGGAGGGGGATCATAATGAAACTTAATATTTGAAAAGATCTCGTGTCTCAAATGTCCTATTCAAAGTCCGGATGTAATCCGATGAATGTTGTGGGAGGGGGTGGAGGGGAGAACCGGAAATCTAGTGACACGCTTAGAGCGGAGCGATTTGATGAAACTTGGTTGGAAGAACAAGTACAAGCCATAGATACATCAGTGACAGAAAAGGACCGGGTTTGGGCACTGTGGGGGAGTTGGAGGGGGTTCTGGAATTTTGGTGATCGCGAATTAAGGTACTTCCAGATGTGCTATGAGGATGAAACTTGGCGCAGAAATTAAACGCTTGACAAGATTGGCTTAGAAATTGTCAGTTCCCAGATCTGAACACTTAAAGGACACCTGAATGAAGAGTACCAGGTATCATTCCTATCTGTATGACTTCCGCTAACATTGCCTGCAGAAAACCCAATCCAAATACGAAATAGTGTTTCCAAGCTATGATTTTTGCTCCATTTTGCATCTGTCCTTATTTCAGTACCAAACAATTTTAGAAATGAACAAATGTCTCCAACAGTGTTGCCACTTATGCCGCATTTCGCGGCATTACGCCGTGATTCTGAGAGAAATGCCGCATAAAATTTTGATCATGCCGCACGCCGCGATTATGCCGCGAAATGGCTTTTTATACCACATTCGTTCCAGTATGTAAAATTTGTCCAACTTGAAGTTTCTGATCTTTCGCAAATGTCTGGCAAGATATGTCTTTAATGGGAATTTCAAAGACGCGTCCGACTCGTTTCGCGGAAGTCAACTACGGACCTTAATTAATGACCCGTCGGTCGGCAGCTTGTCCCCTGGGAGGCCATTGTGTTCGCCAGTGGGTTGAGTGGTTTTTGCGAGTTTGACGAAACTTTGACGTTTGAGTTTCTCAGTTCATCTCATGACCTCTGTCAGCTCAGCCCAACCAAACAGTTCATTTCCAGTTTGTGTTTTCAAGTTAGCAATAAGGACCAGACAATCTTGTCTTATTTAACAGGATTGTTTGATGGTAAGCGGTAACTATATTTAAGTAGCCCAGATGTCGTCAGAGCCGTTATTAGCCAAAATGTTTGGGGGGGGGGGCAAGGTATTTATCATTTTTACCGACTGTTTTTTGCACACAAAAACGACTATTTTTGAGAAAAAACGACTGTGGTGACGAAAAATCGGCTAATTTTGAGAAAAACAAATATTTTCAAGAAGAAACCGACTGTTTTTAAGAAAAATCGACTGTTTCCAAGTAATAAATTGACCGTTTTCACGAAAAATAGCGGCGCTGCGCGTGGACTCGGCTACTTTTTAACGACTGGAAGACAATATTCGGGGGGGGGGGCGTCCCGCCTCCCCCCTAGTCGTTATGGCCCTGGATTTCATCACGTCACAAAGAGTTTACTGACCCAAAAAGTACTGACCTATCCTAAGGGGGGGGGGGGGGGCTTCTATGATCTGTTTTCTGTTTACCAAAACTGCGTGTTTGAAGTAGTTGTCATTTCGTTACTTCACCTTTTCAAAATTCGAATTCATCATATGGTATCAACCAGAGGTGTAGTTCTTACCGAAAGTTTTGAAAGCCCGATTCTTGCTAGAAGAGATCATCAAAATCACCATGATGAAATAGCCAAGAAATATAGATTTTTCGTAATTTTCGTAAATTTCCCTGTTAGCACTTGTCGACTGTGTCCAGCCTTTCTGCTCTCCGACGCGGCTGGCTGGACGCAAAATATCTGATAGCTGAACGTGCCTCTGTGTGCCTTGATATTAATTTTCATTAAAGATCAACCGAAAAAGGTTGAGATACGAGAATCTAGTTACCCATCAAATTATTCTATTGGATAGGCTTGAAGGCCCAAGGAAAAATCGCTTTTAATTTCTTCACTATTCACTTCACATTTATTCGGTTTTCCCACCGTGGACTTTCCTTGTCGACGCTTTGGTACCTCTGCACTTTTACTTATGTTGCATGCTTGACGAAAACGATGAATGACAAACGTGTGTTCCCGTACTGAGCTGACCTTGCTTACCTTTAACCGCTGAAAAGAAAGATAGAAAGCACGTGCTTTCTTGCATTTATGACAGATTTTTACCACACTTCACTTGACACTGAATCCAGAGGCGTTACTAGCCAAAATGTTTGGGGGGGGGGACAAGGTATTTACCGACTGGCTGGTCATTTTAACCAACTATTTTTACGGATAAAACGACTGTGTTGACGAAAAATCGGCTTATTTTAAGAAAAAACGACTACTTCTAAGAAAAAATCGACTATTTTTACGAAAAACCGACGGTTTTTGATTGTTTTTAAGAAAAAACGACTATTTCCAAGAAAAAAATCCACTGTTTTTACTAAAAATCGCGGCGCTTCGCGCCGGATCGGTTATTTTTTACCGACTGGTCGACAACATTGGGGGGGGGCGTCCTCCCCTCCCCCCCCCCCACAGTAGTGACGGCTCTGACTGAATCAACATTCATATTAAAACTAGATTTTTCACCCATTCTCTCTCAAAAATATAAAACACAGCGTTTTCCGTGAATTTCGGGCATGCCGCGATTTTTACCCCATTTTGGTTCAAGGATGCCGCGGAAATGCCGCTTTTTGACAAGACCGGCGCCGCGGAGCGGTGCCGGTCGAGTGGCAACACTGGTCTCCAATCAACCCTTCTTCTGGAATTTTTTTTAACCAGTTAAGCCCAAATGTATATATAGAAGAAATTCCAATACGATCCGGCCAGCGCTGTACAAGATTTGAATGAATTGCGCTTTTTGTCTTAGAGTCTGCATGTGCAAACCTCCAGAAACGAACATCCCTATTTTGAAAACGTCACGCTCAGGAGAAGAATGCTCTCCGTGGCCATGTCTGTAAATGCATTCTCCATGGTGTGTTCAAGTATGGTTTCATTGTTCAGGTGTCCTTTAAAGTATTAATTATAACTGCAAAGTACAAAAAATACTTTAAAGAAAAATTTACATTTTCGTGATCCCTATGAGCCCATGATTATTTGGTCCAGGAAGAAGGGTTGTGTTCCGGGTTGCCCAATCCCGATTGCCCAGTTTCCCTGTAGGAAAATTGCCCGATTTCCCTGTAAAGTATGGTATTGTATAAATAAGTGATCCTTTTATATAATAAAACTGTATATTATCAACCGCTGTAAACCCGCGATCCGGCAAAGTCCTACTTTCATCTTTAGACCTATAGCCTTGCAAAGGTCATATGAGCTTTTAGCTCTTGTTTTGTGTTGATAGGAAGAACAGATGCGTGAAAGGCGGTTAGAAACAGATTTAATTTTGTCAGAGAGTAGAGGGTCTCGCTCAGAAATAGTATATATAACGCCAGAGAATCCGTTTGAAAATATCAGTCATCGTATTGAAGCTACAAAAAAGTTTTTTTGTTGTTGTTGATAAAATAACATGGCTTTGATCAGCACTACAGAAATATATGAGGTATTGGAGGAATATTTTCAAGGAGCGAAAGAGTGGCCAACCAGAATGAAGCCAAGATGGATGGAAACACGACAAATTCTACAGGAAGCAGAAGAAACACAACAACATCAGGAAGGAGAGTTCCCTTGATTAGACTTGGAGGGAGGAGACATCAGTCGTATATAGGTAGGTATACACCGTGGATTTTGGTTTCGACGCTACTCGCCCTCTTGTGTATATATCACACAGGTCGGTCACGACTTTTTGTGTATGAATACACAGAAGAAGGGTATGCTTTTCACCATTTAAGTCTTGAGTCGGTCCGACAACATTTAAACGAACTTGGACATTTTTGGGCCCGTCTAGTCCCAGTAGGCGAGATTGAGAAATCTAGATTAGTTACTCAGATAAATGAAAATAGTTAATTTTGTATTTACCTAATGTTTATTTTTTCTGTGCAATAAGAATGTAAGCCGTTAACAGAAAATTGTAGTTTCAGCCGGTAAACACAAAAAAAGACAAAACGTCGTTTTCCCCCACAGCTTATCTATCTAGGCAGTTAAGCAAGCTCAATTTATTTTTGGTAGATAGTGGGCGGTGCCGGAGAGCCACAACCTTGCGACACTTACGGTAGCCGATGGAACTTCGCAGTTGGAAGCGTGAACTCAGAGCTATCGGGTCTGACATGATATGCAAGGGATAAAGTGTAATCTATGTGCAATGGAGTTTGATTGCTCTTTTGGATGTCAAAACTTCCCGAAAGAGAAGGTTGTGAAATAGTTTTTTTTTAGAATGCGGTTTCATTACATGGTGCGATTTGCGAATCAGCAGCTAAATCGAAACCCCGAAACGGGGAAGCATTAAATAGCTCCCTTTTCTCTTAAGAATTTAGGGGTGAAGGGGGGGGGGGTTAGAGATGTAACTCTTCTTTTTTTCAAGATATTGTGACAGTCGATTCAGAGGTAGGAAACGACCCTCGTTTCTAATAAGGATTTAAGACTGTGGAGTTTTAACAAAGAGGTGCAATGTGTGTTTTTTCTTTTTTTCTCTGAACAAATCCAGGCCAGACTGGGATTAGTACAAGTGAAATTATTATTTGAAGCTGGTTAGAGGATTAACGTGGTAGATTAGAGCGTCAGTCTAGAAGTAAGAATACATGCTGATCGCTATGTCCCCGCCGAACAAGCACACTGACCGGAATCTGGCGGATTTCGTACATTTCGTCAAGGTAAAAACTATTCTAAAGACTTATCTGAGATTTACTTCCTAACCCGGACAGTAGCAGTTTTACCGGAATCCGGGCCAGAACAGAAAATCTGGAAGAAGTTTAATAGAATTAAAAAAAAATTGGTTTGAAATGTCCGATGAGACATGTTGAATCAGATTTATTCTTGCCTCAGATGAATAACACGGATGTTTTTGTATTGAGTGTGGGGTTCGGCAAAGACGGAACATCTGCAAGATCTGATTGTCTGATGACCAAATAGTCCATGTGGTCTTATTACAAGTTAGTACTGCAGGATATTTAAAGTCATTGTTTTGTGAACTCTTTCGTTTGTCTTTCCTGACCAAAGCTAAATGCAATCATTGTAATTGTCGTGATATCACAGTACAAAAGTGTAGTTCAAATACACGAAATCGATTATTTCTATACTGATTCTTTTGCGCTCTTTCAAGATTTCAATTAATCATTCCTCCTTATCCCTACAACGTATTCTTTTATTCACCTTATCGTAAGTAAAAAAAAAGAAACTGGGCAAAAGAAGGGAGAGCTCTCCCCTGCATTCTCACGGAAAGGCAACACAGCTAGACAGATTTCCGTTCCTGCCACTGCGTTAGACAGTGGATCTACGCGCAAGAGGCAGGTGCCGGGCTCAAGAGCTGTGTCCCAAAAGCTTCTCATGGGGAAGGGAAGATAGGAGCTTGTTTAACTGCCTAGATAGATAAGCTGTGTTTTCCCCCGACAACATTTCTAAACGCACGGCGCGGAAACAGGAAAGAGCAGAGGGTTTGACTCCACCCATATTTATAAAAAAACTCCGCGATTTGTTAACAGGGGTGCTGTGCACTAGCCCCGTAGGGTATAAAGGTTGCCTGGTTTAGAAAATATCAGCCCGTGCCAGTGTTGCCACTTATGCCGCATTTCGCGGCATAATGCCGCGATTCTGAGGGAAATGCCGCATAAGATTTCGATTACGCCGCATACCGCAATTACGCCGCGAAATGGCTTTTTATACGCATTCATTACCGTACGTAAAATTTGTCCAACTTGAAGTTTTTATGGCACTTGCAGCTCCGCTCAAGTGCCATATACCGATCGCTTTTCGGTCGGTCGGTCTGTCGGTCGGTCGGTCGGTCGGGCGGTCCACTGTTTTCGAGTTAGGGTACTTCCAGATGTGCTAGGACGATGAAACTTGGCAGGCATATCAGGGACCCGATATAACTAACCTGGAAATAATCAGTTTCACGATCCGACCATCTGGGGGGGAGTGGTGGGCCGGGGAATCCTGAAAATTAAGTAGTTTTTGTCACACTTTTTCGAGTTGGGGTACTTCCAGATGTGCTAGGACGATGAAACTTGGCAGGAATATCAGGGACCCGATATAACTAACCTGGAAATAATCAGTTTCACTATCCGACCATCTGAGGGGGAGTGGTGGGCCGGGGAATCCGGAAAATTAAGTAGTTTTTGTCAAACTTTTTCGAGTTGGGGTATTTCCAGATGTGCTAGGACGATGAAACTTGGCAGGAGCATCAGGGACCCGATTCGAATAAACTGGAAATAATCAGTTTCCCAATCCGACCACCTGGGGGGGGAGTGGAGGGCTGGGGAATCCGGAAAATTGGAGTAGTGTGTAACTTTTGAACGGGTGATCGGATTGGAATGAAACTTAATAACTGAACAAATGGCATACCTCTGATGTCCTATTTGAAGTCCGGACCGGACTCGACAGCTATGGGGGAGTTGGGGGGGGGGAGACCGGAAATCTCGAGAAACGGTTAGAATGGAGGGATCGCGGTGAAACTTGCTGGGAAGAACAAGCATCTGCTCTAGATAAATCGTTTATACATTTGGACTGGATCCGGACACTGGGGGGGGGGGGGTTGGAGGGGAGTTTCCCGGAATTCCGGTAATGGCGGTTTGGGGTATTTTCACGACGAGACTTGGGAGGCGTATCAGGGACCCGATCAAACTGACTTATAAATACAAATTTACATGATCCGATAGTCGTGGGGGGAGTAGCGGGAGGGGGAATCCGGAATATTGAGTCATGCGTAACTTTGGAACGGTTGATCGGATTTGAGTGAAATTTGATAACTGAACAGAGGACATGTCTCTGGTGATCTTTGTCATGTCTTGATCTTTGTACACAACCGGATTGATTCCGGTGACTGTGGGGAGTTTGAGGGGGGGCCGGAATTCCGGCGATCGCGATTTAAGGTACTTCCATTAGTGCTAGGACGATGAAACTTGGCTGGAATATTAGAGATTCGGCAATATTAGCTTAGAAACTGCCACTTTCTAAATCCGACCATTCCTTAAAGTACCAATCTTGACTGCAAATTCAGAAAGATACTTTTAAGCAAAATTTACATTTTCATGATCCTCATGAGCCCATTATCATTTTTGACTCAGGGGTTTTGCTTACAAATGAAGTTCTAGCTCCCTTAAAGTGCGCTATCACCGTCTATCACCGTTAAAGTGCGCATTTTAACCGAAAAGTGTAAAAAAATACTTTTGTGACCAAACGGTATGCATCGATGATCCCTAAGGGCCTGTGATCGTTTTTGTCTCAATAGTTTTTCTTACAGATGAATTTCCACGCCTTTAGAGTGCGCATCATTACAGCCAAGTTCACAAATAAAATCCTTTTTATGGCACTTGCCTTCCGGCCAAGTGCCATATACCGATCACTTTTCCGTCGGTCGGTCGGTCTGCCGGTCCGCTGATCGCGAGTTAGGGTACTTGCAGATGTGCCAGGATGATGAAACTTGGCATGTTTATCAGGGACCCGCCCAAACTAAGTTGGAAACAGTCAGTTCCCCGATCCGACCACCGTGGGGGGAGTGGAGGAAGGGTGAATCCGGAATATTGACATATTTATAACTTCTGAACGGGGAATCGGATCTTGATGAAACTTGATATTGGAAAGACCTCGTGTCTCAGATGTCACACTTCAAGTCTGGAATGGATCCGGTGACTTTGGAGGGAGTTTGATGGGGGAACCGGAAATTGTGTGACATACTCAGAATGGACGGATCGGTATGAAACTTGGTGGGAAGAGCAAGCACAAGCCCTAGATCAATAGTTGACAAGACCAGACCGGAACCGAGTACTGTGGGGGAAGTTGGAGGGAGGCTTCCGGAATACCGGTGATCCCGACTTAAGATGCTTCTGCATGTGCTAGGACGATGAAACTTGGCAGGCATATCAGGGACTTTACATTTTTAACTTAAGAACAGTCGTTTCTCCAATATGACCATCGTGGGGGAAGTGGAGGGAGGGGGAATCCGGAATCTTGAGGTTGTCCAACTTCTGAACGGGTGATCAGATCTTACTGAAACTTGATATTTGGAAAGAACGCATGTTTCAGATGTCCCATTTCAAGTGCTGACAGGATCGGACCAATTTGGAAAGTCGGGGGAGGGGTAAATTTTGTGACACTCTTAGAACATAGCGATTGGGATGACAATTGGCGGGAAGAACAAGAACATCAGTAACAGAACCGGAACGGATCCGGTCGCTCTGGGGGGGGGGGAGCTGGCAGGGGGTCCAGAATTCCGGTCTTCGCAATTTAAGGTACTTCAAGATGTGCTCGGACGACGAAACTTGGCTTGAACAGTAGAGACTTGACAAGATTGGCTTAGACATTGTCACTTCTCTGATCCGATCATCCCTTAAAGTACCCATCTTAACCCCAAAGTACAAAAAATACTTTTAAGCAAAACCTACATTTTCAGGATCCCCATGAGCCCATGATCATTTTTGCCTCAAGGGTTTTGCTTAGAAATGAGTCTCTAGCACCCTTAAAGTGCGCATCTTAACCGGAAAGTTAAATAAATACTTTTCACCAAACCATATAAATTCATGATCCTAAAGGGCCCAGGATCATTGTTGCCAGTAGGGTTTTGATTACAAATAACATTCTAGCGCCCTTAAAGTGCACATCATCACAGCCAGGTGCAAAAAAAAAACTTTTTTACATAACGATACATTCTCTTGATTTCCAAGGGTCCGTCTTCATTCTTATCTCAAGGGTTTTTCTTACAAATGTTCACAAAAAACCCACGAATTGGCGAATTCCTACTTTCATACTTTTACCAAGCCTTGCAAGTGCCATATGAGCTTACAGCTCTTGTTTTTATCGTTTGCGAATGTCTGGCAAGATACATCTATGTTGTATAAAACGGGGATTTCAAAGCTGCATCCGATTCGTTTCGCGGAAGTTATCTACGGACCTTAATTAATGTCCTGTCGGTCGGCAGCTTCATTGTGTTCGCCAGTGGTTTGAGTTGATTTTGTGGGTTTGACGTTTGAAATTATCAGTTTATCTTATGACCTCTGTCAGATCAACCAAGCAGTCCATTTCTAGCTTGTGTTTTGTAGTTAACAGTAAGGACCAGACTTGTCTTACGTCAGAGGATTATTTGATGGTAAGCAGTAAATATATTTAAGTAGACGTCATCAGCCGGTCAGAGAGTTTATTGACCCCACGAGTTCTGGTCTATCCCGGAGGCGTTACTAGCCAAAATGTTTGGGGGGGGGGTAAGGTTTACCGACGGGCTGGTCGTTTCTGCCGACTATTTCTGCAGATAAAAACGACTATTTTTTAGAAAAACGACCATGTTGACGAAAAAACTGCCTGATTTTTAAGAAATACGACTATTTTTAAGAAAGAATCGACTATTTTTACGAAAAACCCACTGTTTTTAAGAAAAATCGAATGTTCCAAGGAAAAAATCGACTGTTTTTACGAAAAATCGCGGCGCTTCGCTCAGACTCACTATTTTTTTAACCGACTGGCCGACAACATTGGGGGGGGGGGGGGGCGCCCCCCTTCCTCCCCTACAAGTGACGCCCCTGGTCTATCCTAGAGGGTAGGCAGCTTCTATGATCTGCTTTCTGTTTACCAAAACAGCATATTTTTAACTAGTTGCCAGTTCGTTAGTTTATCCTTTCAAAATTCGAATTCATCATTTAGTATTCACCAGAGATGTTACTGTTCAACAAGGTATTTACCGACAGTTTTGGAAGCCTGACTCTTACTAGAAAAGATCATCAAAATCCTCAATATCATCAAAATACCTCTTTTTGCTTTTACCTGTGTTGCATGCATGACAAAACGATTAATGACAAATGAGTGTTCACGTACTGAGCTCATCCGCACCATGCTCATCTTCGACCGCTGAAAAGAAGGCTAGAGCTCGTGTTTTCTCGTATTTATGACAGATTTTTCAGCTCACTTCACTTGACATAGAATCTGCATTGAACCATCATTCGCCTCAGAAAAAACTTCTTTGAACGTGTCAATTAAAATTAAGTACATTAACCGTTGGACAGAAGAATATGCCATCATTTGCAGATCAAGGGGAAGAAGAACGTATTGGTTACTGTGGCTCGAGAGAACCATCCAGTGGACCATCAAGGGAGGATGTGCCAAGTTCACGTGCGAAGGTGAAGCGATGGACGTCGAAGAAGTCAAACAAGACCACCCGCTTCTTCCAAGGGCGCTTTGCGAGGTGGACGCATCTACCTCGTGATGAAGCCCTGGTCTGTCGTGGACTAGGGTCCTGGCCAGCATCCCTCCCCTCCCCCCTCTACAAAAAAACCTTCTCCTTTTGAAAGTATAGATCCCATAAACCGATTTGATAGCTACTGTCACTATCAGATGCATGAGTGAGTCTTTCAAAATGTCTTTATCTATTCTGAGGTGTAAATATCCTTTGAAATTAAATCTTTTAACGGTTTGAAATCCCAGTCTGTTTGTAATTTCAGGCTAGCTTCATCTGGCTTTCGAGCTAAGTTTACTTTGAGAGTTAGGCTGATCCATTCACCGTTTATCAACCACATGTGAGGATGTAAGTCACTACAATGTATTTTAGTTCCTTCAGGAGATAAAAATCTTGTTAAAGGACTCAGAAACATTGATTGATTTCCATAACCCGCAGGCATTTCTTCATAACAGTATAATGTCTCTCCCAGAGAAACAGATACAGCGGGACACTGAACCATGTGAAGCACCTCTCCTGATGGGTACGCAAAACTCCTGGAATTTTCCTGAGGATCTGAGAAATGTGATTAGGTATGGCTTTGGCCATAGAGAACTGTGTTAGAAGTATTGCTCCCTCCAATTTGCAATCAGATTCAACTGTCTTCATATGCAAATTGTCCATCTGTTGACCTAAATTTTCCTGGACAGTATTTGTCGAGGTATTTATCTTGGAGTTGAAATAAGTAAAGAGATTGTTGTTTCTCTCATCAGTTTGAACTACCTCTACAAAAAGTTCTTCTTTGTAAAAGGAGAGATAAGTGTCGGGATGTACTTACTTACTTGTACTTGTTGCACTTCAAGCCGACGGAGGGCTCATCGTGGCATCCAAAATTTGTCGGCACGCATATTTCCAAGCGAGGCGGTCAGTTGCTAGCGGCTTCATGATCGTTAGCCATTCTCTGTCCCAGCGGCGTCCATATTTTCGGAAGCCGCCGATTGGTTACAAATCCTCTTTGATTTTTGCAAGCCACGTGTTTTTCTGTCCGCCAGCTTTCTTCTTCCAGGAAGACAACGGGCGACATTTCAGACATTTCTTGGAGATCTGGCTCAGTATGTGACCAAACCACCTCAGTCGCCGCTGTTGTAATAACCATCGAGAGTAGCGGACGGTTGCCACATTTCTTTCTGAGTTGTAGATTGGGTATTTTGTCACGCAGGCGGACTTTCAGGATATACCGCAGGCATTTGTGTAGGAAGACATCAATCTGCCTCTGTCATCACTCATTCTCAACTCAACTCCACACCACCTAGTTTTCCCGGATAACTTCATACTTGCAAGGAAGCTAGAACCATTGATGAAAACCATTGCTGTTCCGATGTCACTAAGAGCCACCAGGGACCCATAAATTTCCTGTAACGCTTCGTCGTTCAGGGGGCTTGTTAATAAGAGATTTCTGATGCTATGTTGACCGACCGGAAGATTGTTCGGGAAATACCCACGGTCCAATCACGTCCAAGGCCGGATAGGCAAAATTTGGGATTGGCTGCTGGCGCCATGAGGGAGGAGTCTCTTTGGCGCGCACGTCCAATGAGCAAACAAGAATGCCGATTCGACCCAAGTGGGATTTTTGGAAAGTAGGCAAGGGTCGGGCAACATAGCAACATAGAAGCATAGAAAATGACAAGCCCCCTGTAAAGGAAATTTATGGGTTCCTGGAGCCACTAAGAGGGGCATTTGAGTTGTACAAAATGCTTTCCCTAAGAATAAAGTTCTGAATGGTGATTTTTTGTCACAAACTTTCTTTTCGAAGTCCCAGTAAAGCCTACCTATCTCCGGATGGTAACATGATCCTTCATTGTGAAGGCAAGATATCCCAGAGCCTATGTCCATTTCCTTGTGTCAGCATCTACAGGGACTGTGATCTCGCTCATTGAAAATCAGTTCTCCGGGGTATGAGCAGTCTCCATTTGAATCAAGAGTCCCATGAGACATGAATTCAAACCCATGAGAAGAGTTTTGCTTCAAAGAAATAGGGACCAATGCTGCTCATCCGTTAATTTGGTAGCTTTTTACAACGTAATGGGCGTCAAATTGTACTCGTGTACTTCAATAGTACAAACAACACTTTTCTGATCTTTAGCAGCTCGGAAAATTGTATCAGCGTGGCAACACCGAACGCTGCATTCATAAGAACCTGTTTATTTTGTATTTGAACAAGGGTGTGTGTTACATCGCGTATAACGCTATTCAGCTTATTACACCTATTTGAACAATTCTTAAGACGATTCGCTCTTCCTTTCCAGTAGGTGGTGGTAGGGGTGGGTTGGCGTCAACTATTTGTGCTGGCTGTAAGACGATTAACTCTTCCTGTTCAGTAGGTTGTGGTAGGGGTGTGTACCCGTCGACAACTATTGGTGCTGGCTAAAATGTAATAGGCTGTAAGTGGCTAAATAAATTCAGTCTTCACACTCAACTTCAGTAGGTTGTGGTAGGACGATTGGCTCTTCAGTAGGTTGTAGAAGGGGGGGGGGGTTCAACGATTGGCTGTTCCTCAGTAGGTTGTGGTTGGGGTGCCTGTTCAGTAGGCGGTAGGGGTGGGTAATCGATAACTGTTTGTACTGGCATCTAAACGGAAGATATTATTGCAAAATGGGTATTTGCGCGATTCCGGGGTTTTCCTGTTTCTGCTGGAAGTCAATTGTTACCTTGGCTGGTTATATAAGTCACTACATCCCTCACCATAACGTCACGTTGAGGAATTCAGTCTTAACACTCAACTACAGTAGTATTTTCCTCATATTTCAGGACCAGACAACAAAATAAATTAGGGTATAGTGACCAGTGGCGAAACTAGCCCATTTTCGAGTGGGGTGGGGGGGGCAAGCCCAGATTTTTACCGACAAGGTGTAACAATTTACCTCCATTGAAAATAGTTGCATTTTTCGTCTCTGGTTCCTGCTCCGTGTTCTGTGCTCACAGTTGCCTGTTCTAGATAAAAAAAGGTTTTTTGCCGCTGTTTTATATAAATTATGTTGCCGCTGTTTTACATAAATTATGTTTTAAACATAAATTTTGGTTCCAGAGCAAGTCGTAGGCGGGAAATTAGAAAAGTTGATTAAACATGGGAAGATCGGGCCAGCGAATAAGGAGGCGGCGTAAACACTTGTTAACTGACAGAAAAATTAGAGCAGCATTAGTAATTGCACTGAAAATAGCAAAAGACGTGTTAATGAAGCATGCAAACAATAAAGACGAGTTTGGAGAGGGTTTGGGGCACAGTTGTCGTGTGTGAAAACTGTAATTACTTATAGTTGATGATGATGAAGACAGGGATACAGCTCTTGCTAATACCCTAGTCAAAAATTTCCTTGTCATCCATACGTAACACAGAGAAAATGTCTTCCCGTTCTCCAGCATTATAGCTAACATTACGAGCACAGAAATCTTTCTTTTCTAATAAGACTGGGTTTTCTTTCTTATCCCAGCCAACCAACGTAGGACAACTGGCTCTTCAGTAGGTTGTAGTAGGGGTGGGTTGGTGGCGTCAACGATTGGCTGTTCCTCAGTAGGTTGTGGTTGGGGCGCCTGTTCAGTAGGTGGTAGGGGTTGGTTCGATAACTATTTGTGCTGGCATCTAAACGGAAGATATTGCTGCAATTTTTTTCCTGTTTCTGACCGAAGTCAATTATTACCTTATCTGGTTATATACCTCAGTACATCCTCAACAGAGCATCAGGTTGAGAAATTCAAGTCTTCACACTCAATACAGTCGAATTTTACTCATATTTTAGGACCACACAACAAAATAAATTAGGGTACAATGACCAGTGGCGAAACTAGCCCATTTTCGTGAGGGGGGGGGGGGCAAGCACAGATTTTACCGACAAGATTTAACAATTTACCTCATTTAAAATAGTTATTTTTTTTGTCTCTGGTTCCTGATCCGTGTTCGATGTTCACAGTTGTCTGTTCTGGATAAAAATGGAATTTTTGCCGCTGTTTCGTGTTCCGTGTTTTATCGCTGTTTTAATCAAAACATAAATTTAGGTTCCGGAGCAAGTCGTAGGCGGGAAATTCGAAAGGTTGATTAAACATGGGAAGAGTTGGGAATAAAATCCTCTATCTACGTATGTTTTAATGATGTTTTGTTCCATAGTTGTTTTGTTTTTTTTGTTTAGATAGAATATTTTATTTTTAGGTCATTTATTGGGTGGTTTGGGAGGTTGGAACGTTAATTTAGTAAAGTGTGAAGAGCCGTAAAAAAAAAAAAAAGTTTGTATTTTATTTTTGGTAATTTTGGTCACGGTGGAAGGGGTTCCCTATGCTGGAAGGGCACCCTGTGATACCGGTTGAGCCACTATTTTAAGGTGATTGTTTTTGTTTGTTTGTAGGGTACGGCTCTTTTTATGGCACTTGCCTTCCGGCCAAGTGCCATATACCGATCACTTTTCCGTCGGTCGGTCGGTCGGTCGGTCGGTCTGTCGGTCTGTCGGTCTGTCGGTCTGTCGGTCGGTCAGTCCGGTGATCGCGAGTTAGGGTACTTCCAGATGTGCTAGGACGATGAAACTTGGCAGGCATATCAGGGACCCGACCAAACTAATTTAGAAATAGTCACTTCCCCGATCCGACCATCATGGGGGGAGGGAGGGGAGCCGGAATCCGGAATTTAGGGGCATGCATAACTTTCAAACGGGTGATCGGATCTTAATGAAACTTGATATTTGGGAAGACGTCATTTCTCAGATGTCCCAATCCAGGTCCGGATCGAATCCGATAATGTGGGGGGGGGAGTCGGAGGGGGGAACCGGAAATCATGTGAGACGCTTAGACTGGAGCGATCGGGATGAAACTTGGTGGGAGGAACAAGCACATACCCTAGGTACGTCATTGACAGATCCGGACCGGATTCGTGCACTGTGGGGGGAGTTGGAGGGGGGGTTCCGGAATTCCGGTGATACGGAGTTAAGTTACTTCCAGGTGTGCTAGGACAATGAAATTTGGCAGGCAAATCAGGGACTCGACCAGATTAACCTGGAAACAGTCAACTTCCCGATCCGACCATCGTGGGGGGAGTGACGGGAGGGGGAATCCGGAATCTTGAGGTATGTATAACTTCCGAACGGGTGATCGGATCATAATGAAACTTGATACGTAAAAAGATCACATGTCTCGGATGCCCAGTTTCAAGTCCGGACCAGATCCGATGAAGGTGGGGGGGGTCGGAGGTGGGAACCGGAAAACTTGTGACACGCTTGGAGTGAAGCGATCGGAATGAAACTTGGTGGAAAGAACAAGCACAAGCCCTATGTACGTAAGTGACAGAACCGGACAAGATTCGGGCACTGTGGGAGAGTTAGAGTGAGGGGGTCCGGAATTCCGATGATCGCAAGTTAAGGTACTTCCAGACGTGCTATGACGATAAAACTTGGCTTGAAAATTAGAGACTTGACATGATTGGCTTAGAAATAGTCAGTTCCCTGATCCGACCATCCCTTAAAGTACTAATGCTAACCGCAAAGTACAAAAAAATATTTTAAAGCAAAATATACATTTTCGTGATCCCTATGAGCCTATGATCATTTTTGCCTCAAGGGTTTTGCTTACAACTGAATTCCTTAATAATTCCTTATAAAGTACTAATCGCAACCACAACGTACAAAAAATACTTTTTAGCAAAATACACATTTTCGTGATCCCTATGATCCCTCACAAGTGTACAAACAATACTTTTGAGCAAAATATACATTTTCGTGCTCCCGATGAGTTCGTCATGTTTTTTACTTCAACAGTTTTGATTACAAATGATCAAAACAAACCCACAAATTGACAAATTCCTACTTTCATCCTCTGACCCAGCCTTGCAAGTGCCATATGAGCTTTCAGCTCTTGTTGTGTTTTGTGGTTTTTAACTGCTCAAATAAATTTAAGAGTTTGATAATTATTTAAAGTACGAAATAAGTAATAATTTGATTTTAGTGTGTGAGTAAAGTGTAGGAAGATAAGAAATTTGAGTTGTAATAATGAAGTAAGTTGCGTCACTGAGAGGAGTGGAGGTGGGATTTAAAAAAATTTAAAAAGTTAAACTATTTTATATATATTATAACTTACTTTAAATTATCCTCAATTGTAAAATTTATCATTTTCTTTTTTTTTTCTTATATCTAATTTTATTATAAAAAAAAAAAAAAAAAAAAAAAACAAAAAAAAAAAAAACAAAAAAAACGGGAAGAGCATGCCAGCGAAGAAGGAGGTGGCGTAAACACTTTTGTTAACTGACAAAAAAATTGGAGGAGCATTAGTGATTGCACTGAAGATAGCAAAAGACGAGTTAATAAAGCATTCAAACAATGAAGACGAGTCTGGAGAGGGTCCAGGGAACAGTTGTAGCGTTTGACGAACTGTAATTGCTATACTTTTAGTTGGTGATTATGAAGACAGGGATACAGCTCTTGCTAATACCCTGGTCATTAATACAGCTGGAAGAGAGGTAAAGTGGATCATGTTTTCCAAATGTTGGCAACGCCATCAAAAGCCGTATACTCTCCACTATTTTCGGTAATTGGTACATGCTGGTATTCTTCCATATCATCTGCCTTAGAGACGAATCCGTTTACCTCCAAAAAACTGCAAAATCTCAGACAAAGTGTCTAAAGAAAACGCTTTAGAAAAACCAACAATTAAAAAACGACTCGTCCTGGCATAAACGTGGTTTGTCTGATTCGATTGGCAAATGCAATACAAGCTTGGGGGGAGGACCAACCCCCACTTTTCCGTACACTCGTATTGATCCGTTCGACATGCGACTATGTACTTCATGATCAGTAAATTGTTTAGAACAGTTGAACTAGAATTTTTAAATTGTCTTACTGGAGGAAGGTCAGATATTAACCTTGAAACCAGCGAAAGAAATCACTAATATCGACACCATCTCGCAACCATCTCAGAAAAATTTCCTTGTCATCCATACGAAACACATAAAAAATGTCTTCCCATTCTCCATTATAGCTCAAATTACCAGCACACAAATAATTCTTTTCCAGTAAGACTGGGTTTTCTTTCTTATCCCAGTCAACCAACGTAAGAAAATCATTCGCATTGGTTAATTGTTGTTTTTCCTATCTTCCGCCACCACCAACCTAAAATAGACGATACAATGTAACCCGCTCGACTTTCGAACTTCATTCTTTGTTTAAACAAAGCCATCTATCAATCCTTCATATTCAGATTAAAAAGGTGCACATCACTAAATAATACAGTAAATAAGTACTGTATATTTATTTCTTCTCAGAACATGACTATAACAAGTGTCCGTGCTTCCCACACACATAGCATGTGCGAGTTTCCCCAGCTTGGAAAGCTCGACACGGTCTACGAAACACACACATATATGCACAGATTTGCAAGATTTTGTCATTGATCTCGAAATTTGTTGTATGGCCAAAGCATCATGATGATTGACAACAAACAGAGCAAGATTTTTTCGATCAGTGTTCCATATGTGGTGAAATTGGGGCCATTGATGGTTCAGACATCCGAATTTTATGTAGTGATCTATCTCAGCAGAAGGCGCATACTAAAAGAAAATGATACGGTAGCATGGTCCTACAAGGTACCTGCAGCTCAAAAAGTATGTTCGCAAACATCTTCACCGGCTACCCTGGTTCGTGCCATGACGCTAGAGTATTTAAGGATAGTAATGTAATGTACTGTAATAGCTTTATTCCGGGCAAAGACCATAATCCACTCTCCACAACACAAACCTTAACAAACAAAACAATAAACAAACAAAGAGTTAACCAGCTTCAGGTTCGTATTGCTGCAACCAGATAGGCAGAGAGAAACGGACTACCGCACAAGAAAGAACGCGAACGTTTGCATTTTCCGAAGATACGAGTCGCCCTCATTTTATAATGTTTCTCTGCCCTTTTTCTTCGTTGGAAAAGTACTGCGTAATAAAAGCATTATGTTCATCTCTCTTAGCCTCCCTTTCGTCCTGCTTCGCCTCGGTTTTCTGTACAATGTCTGATGCTTCTTTTCGAAAACTGAAGCTGTTTTTTTTTCTTGCCAAGTAGTGTCTTTTTGGTTTTGCCAGTTTCTTTACTAACAGCCTCCCTGTCGTCCTGCTTCGCCTCGGTTTTCTATGCAAGGTTTGATGTTTCTTTACGAAAATTGAAGCTGTTTTTCTTGCCAATTAGTTTCTTCTTGGTTTTGCCAGTTTCTTTACCAAAAACATCTGGAATATCATCGTAACAGTGAGATGTGTCAAAAATCACTTGTTGCATTTATTGAACCCTCTTTTTTTTGGTTTCTGAGAGGTCTGGTGTACTAGAACCCGAGGGCGTGTCCAATGAGTCCAACACAATCGGGTGATTAGAAGAGTGGGAGTCACACTCAGTATCACCAATCTCATCAAAGTAGGGCCAGATAATCTGGAAAGACTTCTAGATAATCTCTGAGCAAGGTTGATAGCTATTCAGGACGTGTCCATACCTGCTTTGGATGATAGTTTTGAACTTTGATCTGCAACTGGATAAGATAGGGTATGTATATATGGCTGTAGCAGAAAAATAAGAGACATTCCTACCTTCCTTGTTGAATAAAACAGTTCAATCTGTGTGGTTTCTCTGAAACGACCATTTCAGGGTCAATGCTCATGTGCTTATCCTCCATTCTCTGTCATATCCCCCGAACTTCTGCACTTCTCTGTCTGCGAATCTTTCTGCAATTTTCTATTTGAACAGTGACAAAACATGCTAGGAGAGCAACTTCCGTGCTTTGAAACCAGACATCGGAACTCAAAACACGGAACACGAAACGAGGGGAACAAAAACGCGTACAAAAACGGGAAAATTAGAAACAGCGTGATCTGTGTTTTCGACAAAAACGGGAATAAGATAAAACAGAAAAAAAAACAGCGAACAGAACGGAGAAACAAAAACGCAACTAATCACTCCCCTCATCCAGCGGTCGTCGAGTATTTCGGGCGCTGGAAGATAGGTTGAAAGCTTACACGCTCCGAATTTGTAAAGTGACCGATTCTGTCTGGCTTCCAGTGCCAGTGTTCTGACTATCTAAATACTTTTCACAGTTCTTGTTCACCCGTAAAATAGGTTGTGAAATTAGATTTTTCTTTAAATGTAATTCATTTTCTATTATGGTTAAGCGAGCACCTAAACTTTCCTGTAAGATTAAAACAAAGATCAAAGTCACGACAAAAACTGATATACTTTTCAAAGAGCTGCCTTAAAAAGGACAAAAAAAACAAACAGGCAAAGTTGTAGCATATGGAGATTGTTAACGGGAGAGTCAAGTTCTAAATTCGCCTATTCAAGTAAGCCTATTCTTGAAATACTGGAACATTAACGAGGTGTCACAAAATAACACTTAAATCTACTTTTTTTTTTATCTACAAATAGTGAAGGTGAAGCTTCTTCTAGCAGTATCGAAAATAAACAAGAAATCGGAAGGCAAAGGAGCTTACTCTGTCTTGCTGTGTGCAATGTACTTCACAGGGGACTCCTCCCTGCGATTCCGAACAGACACTTGGATTTGATATCTTGTTCTTGGATTCAAGTGCCGTATCTCGCTATAGCGAGCCACACCCAAACTTTCATAGACAATTAAAACAAAGATCAAAGTCAGGACGAAGAATTGATAGACTTTTGCCTTAACTGGGAAAAAAACACACAGACAAAGCCTTAGCATATGGAGATTGTCACTAGGAGAGTCTAGTTCTGAAGTCGCCTATTCAAGTAAGCCTGTTCTTGAATAAAACAACGATCAGGACAGAGAATTGAAACACTTTTCGGAACTGCCTCAAAAGGACAAACATTACTTTATTTCACTAATACCGAAAAAGTAATTTTTTGATATTTTTGATGTATGTATACGTATAATCTCACGGAAAAATCGATATGGAAGTGCGGAACAAGCGTTGTCTTTGTAGATATCTGTAAACCAAAAGTTCTGGGTGTCTTGCAGTTGTGCCCTAGTGAGTTCAGGTTATTCAGTTCAGTCTTGTTTCTGACCTCGCTTGCCATCCTAAGGATTTGGACTCACGTTGATTTTTCGTTTTAAGCTTTGAGCCGGTTTCACGGGACAAATTCTCTGATATTGCTGATGTTTCTGATTACAGTTTCAGTTCAGTTTTCGGAAGGTTGTTGTTCAGTACACCGACGGGTCAGAGATTTTTGATTGTGGATGCCTTGTAAATTCATGGTTCTTTTCGGATTCGGTGACTTTAGGAGCTCAGTTGCTGACGTGAATTATAATTATCCGATACTTGTTACACTATAGGGGAAATCTTTCTTCTGATACGGTTTAACTTCCACGGATAAGATAGGGTTTCCGAAACCAGTTTGAGAACTATAATCGTCCGTTATCCCTTCCTCTCGATAAATAGCAGACAACTCGCCGTACATGGAAGAAACCATATCGTCATGCAACCGCACTGGTCAAGGGCAAGTGTTTCTGTCCCTGGATTCAAGCCTGCAATCAACATAGTTTACTTTGGTTCTACCACCATCATCTTTACCTATTATGGAAATCTTAAAATCCGTAGGGATGGCGTCCGACAATCTTACATTGGAACCTCGAAGTGACTTCAAAAATATGATGAAGCGGTGTTTTAAATCCTTCTTTTGCTTTCCGCTCTTTGTAGTCTGTGAACGCACTTGCAGTTGCAAACGCCTTGTTTCAATACGTCCCAGACGATCCTAAAACCAAATATCACATTGTAGAAAATCGGTAATAATTGTATATTTGCATGCCAGGAACAGATGAAACCCAAACTTTACTCCAACAGGACCTACGAATTACGTATAAATCAAACGGCAACTTTCTATAAAAATAACCTGACTGACGGGAAAATAAATTACCTGATGAGGCAAACTGTCGGATACTGCCACAGTTATGCTCTCTCATATCGTTCCCCCATCGCCATTTTCTATTTCTATGGTTACTAGGGCACTATCCAGTGATGGAACGTTTGAGTGTACGCACCCGACTTGAAAAACCTGAGTCGAATCCTCGACAACTTCCTTCAAAAGGTCTCGACGTACGATCGTAATTCCACTCACATTGTCGACAAGCATTCTAGCGCTAACTCCATTAACCGTGCCTGGAATAATTTGTGGGTCAGCTTGTGCACAAAATTCTTCGCGAATAAGGACGCCATCTAGTGGAGCTGTTTTTCCCCCATAAACGTTAACGAATTCTTTGTGCTACTTGCTTGCTCCCTTTTTGAGAGGTCTCTAGATTTATTTTTTGCTGGACAGGCTCAAGCTAAATGATCTAAAGATCCACATACAAAACATGATCTAGGCTCACCCTTAGCTTGAGGAAACTTACTCTTGCTCTTTGTTCCATCTTCTAATGCTCGCTTAGGTACCATCTGTGTTGATTTCGGCGACTTGTGTGCGTCGTTAAAATTTACCGCTAAAGCCACAGCTTCGTCTAAGGTTTTTGGTGCGGTTCACGCAGATGAGTTGCGAGACCTGGACACGAAACGCTATTAGTAAATTGCTCGAGAGTCAATGCGTTCACGATTGCTCGAATCTTAGCAGTTTGTAAATTTCCTGTGTATAACGTGTAGCATAGCTTTTGATGTCACTTGTGTGCGTCGTTAAAATTTACCGCTAAAGCCACAGCTTCGTCTAAGGTTTTTGGTGCGGTTTCACGCAGATGAGTTGCGAGACCTGGACACGAAACGCTATTAGTAAATTGCTCGAGAGTCAATGCGTTCACGATTGCTCGAATCTTAGCAGTTTGTAAATTTCCTGTGTAAAACGTGTAGCATAGCTTTTGATGTCGTTCGACGCGTCTAAACCTCGTCTATCAAACATATATCTTCGTTTTTCCATACTTTTTTGTGTGTTTCAGTGCTTCACAAATAACAGAGACGTCTTTACCGTGCACCAACGCGGAAAGGTACCTGCTAGTCGTACCCCCACACGGAAAGATACAATCTTTCGCTCATTACATGGCAAAGTATTTGCTAGTGAGCGTCACTCGGGAAAGGTTACGTGTGTTTGCTATCCGCGAGTAATTAGAATAATTTTGCCTTTTATTTAAACGTTTGTATCTGTGAAGCAGTGAGATTTGAGTACTTTGCAGAGTAAAACAGAACAAGGGAAAAAATTACTCGTCTACATTAACTGCAGGAAAACTCGTTCCACATACTCCATTCAGAAGTATCTGGATGACAATAAACATTTCATTGTCTTCTTCGTCGTCAAAATAGTTGCTCATAGCGCAATTTAAACATGGCCCCGCCTCAAATAGGTTCTCGTTCATCGAAACAACGAGCAAAGTACACCTTAAAGTGGTGATTGGCGGAATGTCCCACCCTTGTCTGTATACCGGCACTTTATCTGCATAGGTTTGCAGGAACTTTTCCCACCTGCGCTTCAATGATGTCTTTCACTTACTGCTCTTCTCCCGGAGGATCTAATTCTACTTCCGCGATAATAGAAGGCGGCTCTGCCCTCATCATTGGTGTCGCCTGCTCGGGCTTACCATAGGCGCGGACTGGAGCCATGGCTTTCTGACGCCCTGACGCCGAGGTGCTTGTCATCTCTGATTCCACGGTGGTTGGCACCATTGGGTCCTCTTGTGATTGGCACTATTGTCTCCACGGTGATTTTCTGCACATTGGTTGGTACCACTGACGCAACTGTGTTTGATGACAGTCTGCTCACTCTCGTGGATGGTTCTTCCTCCGCTGAGGCACCACCGTAAGGTAACCATTTCAGTGTCTCATTTTTACCAACCTCTTTGATGGATGAAAAATAATGTTTACATTTCCTGGACAACGTGAAGTGTTGCAGCAACCTTCGTCGACAAAAATTGTTGTTTTTGTTTCTTCGCTATCGATGGACACAACAACAACGTCACACAATAAAGGTTACGTGTAATTGTTTTCAGCGAGGCAGGAAACGGCCCTAAGTAATGTTCTTTTCAGTAATCAGAATAATTTTCCTGTACGACTGCAACCCAAAGTTGTTTTTGCCGTCCATCTTGGCGCCAGATGCATAGTACAATGCCAGCCGCTCCAGCGACTTTGTGACTTTCGTCTTGCCTGCGTTGCTCCGACTGTAGCACCATGGTTTTGCACTTGCTCAGCTTTCGATCCATGATTGCGTAGAAATCGCTGAACATCTGATGCGTGCTTATTCCCACGTTCCTGGCTTGGTAGGCTATAATCGCCTCCAACCAGTCCTCCGATTCTTGTAGTGGCATGTAGTGATCTTCATTCACTATCCTCGTCTCCAACAGCTCCTTGACCGTTGTTTTTTGCCATGCCTCTTTGACCAGGTGCATTTGCCTAGCAACCAGTCCTTGGTACTCTCTGTGCGTATATACCTCTGATGGCACATACTGGCCCACCTTGCTTTCGTCTGGTATTTGATGCTCGATGATGGCCTTCATTATGATATCTGCATGCGTCTCATTTAGCTTCTTCCCGTCGACGTAATGTTGCAGCTGTCCGAGGCAGCCGCTCCTTCTAGAAACTTTCGTTGGAGGTCCTGGATAGCCGACACCATCCTGTGTAGTACCGCATCGTCCTCCCCAAAGTTCATCTGAACCGCCGCTTGCAGGGCGCCTCGCTTGTATGAGACATAGATCGTATGCTGTTTCGACTCGTCCGTTGACCTCTCTGTATGCTTGTACAATTTCCCGTCCTCCCCCCAGCGCGAGATAAACTGAGGCTGCGTAGGGGTCGAGCAGTCTTTCCGAGTTACCAGATTGCATCGAGTGAAATTCTTTTTTTTATCCACTTGCCGAACCTGCAGCTGCATCTTGGTCCTCCGCAGGTATGGAGAACGTGAAGGTGCCGTCTTTCAGTTGCCATGGACACCATTCGCTGAATTTCTTGTTCGCTGCATCTGGAATGCTGTTTGCGGATCCTTTCCGCTTCTGGCCTGTGGTCGATGACGAAGTAGTAACACTCGCCGTCAACTGATCTGCCCTGACTGCTCCGACGTTTCTTGCTGATTGCAATAAGTTCTTCCATTCGTTTTGAAATAGCAAAGGAAGCTCCGTCGAGCTCCACGTCTGTTCCTCAAAGTACGCACCAATATGAGCGTCTAACTGTGCCGAGAGCGCCAGAATCATCTCTTGAGTTAGTACTGGAAGCTGGAGAGCAATTTCCCCGATTTTCAGCCCATTGGGTTGCTTTAGGGACGAGGATGTTATCAAAGTCCAGTCTGCGCTTCCTTGGGTTTCCGCTGCTATTAGTACTAGGACTCTGAGCACACGCTGAATCATCCGACCCATATTGGATTTCATGGCACCCGAGACTAGCGCTTCCTGGACTGTAGTCAGACTGTGCCTCTGGAAGAGTTCCTCGTCCGCTCTCCTCTTGTACTCTTTTATCAATGTAGCCACTGTTTTCCAGGTCGACAGGCATATTCTCGATGAAATCATTGAAGTCCCCGGTTGATTCGATGTCGAATTGAAGAGAGCATCCTCGTTGAGGTGGCGACATACTGGACTCACCGAGTTCGGATTCCACACATGATGTTCCCATGGTATGTGTAATTTCGCTGCATCCGGACCGACGAACAGGGCTTCCTCCATCTTCCAGATCATCTCCGTATGTTGGTTGTACAGCCACTTCCACAGGCAGTTCGCATTGTCCTCCTCGTTGTCCACTTGGAAATTCAGCCATCTATTCTCACAGATCACGTCAGTAATAAGACTCATTGTAGACTGACTTGACCGTCTACTATCTTTCATCTTTATACTGTCCGTCAAACTGATAGCAATAGGCGGCCACTAACTAGTTTCCTTATCTTTGGCGGTCGACAAACAATAGCAATTTCCCCTCGAGTCTCTTATCTCTTATCTATTTACTTTATGAGTCGAATTCATAGCAAGACCGCCTACCCAAATAACTTTTTTCCCTTTAACCCGATTGTGATAAAACAATTGCTAACTTCTTCAGGGTACAAACAACTACCCAGAGAGTATACTCATTACCCGCACGACCGGCGTTTACTTAAACGTTTGTATCAGTTCAGCTCAATTCAGTATATAATCTAGAAAATACATAACTGACGAGCCGATGAGTTGCATTTACTTCAAAAGATAACTTCACAACATAACAGTCTACACGTATATAGAATTTTTCCACGTATGCACCGACGTTTTATTATAAATTTGGCCTATAACATAATAAAATAAAATTTATAAAATATGAAAAGTAATGAAATAATGTTCAAATGTATATGTGATGCAGTGAGATTGGAGTACTTTACATAGTAAAACAAAACAACGGGAAACATTATTCGTCTACATTAACTGGAGAAAAACTTGTTTCACATACTTCATGCAGAAGTTTCTGGGTGATAAAAAAACATTAACGTCTTCGTCGACGTCTAAATCGTCAAACTCATAGCGGCACTTTAACACGGCCCCGCCTCCAACGCGTTCTCGTTCATCGGAACCACGAGCAAAGTACACCTGAAAATGGGGATCGGTGGAATATCCCACCCAGTTTGTATACCGGCACTTAATCTCGCCGAAGTACAGCTCATTCAGCCGTCGCATGCATCTGCATAGGTTTGCAGGAACTTTCCACTTGTGCTCCAACGATGTCTTTCACTTTCTGGCCTGAACGAAGCCAGTGAGTACCTAAAAGAATCCTGTGTCTCGGAAACGGGCCTTACTCGTAGCTACTCCCATTACGCTTCTGACATCGAGGTTCATAACATAAAATAACACAGAGCCGGCTACAGAAATAACCTACCCAAGCCGAAGATCTACCAAAGCAGCGGGGTTGATTTTTTTTAATGGCACCAAGGATGTTATTCTAATATCAAACGATGTAGGTGTGATAACGGCCGAAATATCGCTGCAAAGCATCGTAACTGACGTTTCAATGTTTATCCGTTGGATGCATGTATGTCAACTTCTGGAGGATGATTCCGGGATGAGTGAGGTTGATAATTCAATATGGGCGCCAATACTTTTATTCCGATATCAACCGAGATGGATAAATTTTTTACTGTTATCATTGTTTCGAAAACATAATCGTGTAATGCTAGCTGATGTAGGATTTCCTTGACTGGAAAGCAAAAGAAAGTAAGATGTTTTTTGCAGTCGAGAAGAGTCATTTTGTCCGATCGCCTGATCAAGGCATAAGCTACAGTAAGTCATTAGCCATACCTCAAGAAGATCGCTCGGCATTTGACTTGGTATCCACACGTTCATGGCGGATGCGTCGCAGGGACTTCCCTCTTTCTGAACATCCATCACTACATCAGGTTGCGGCCTTACTATTTCCTTACAAGAAGGTCAATCAGATTAAATTTTAAAGACCAAACAAAGCAGTAAAGAATATCTAAATATGTTATAGCGTTGCTTAAGATAAGATTTTAAATCACAGATCATTCACTGAGATCTGGAAAAGTCAAAGGAATTAGAGAAAAAACCGAACAACAAGAACACTTTTCACTAAGCACATTTTGGGCAAGCAAAATAATCATTCTCTACCCCATCCTCCGCCACTACTTATACCCCACACTATTGAGTAGAATTTGAACAGTAAAAAAAAAATCGAAATAAGAATAGGTTAAGAATTGTTGATTCGCTCTCAGTACTTTGTGTCAATTCAATTTGAACCAGCACGCGTCTAATTGAATTCGAACCGGCCCGCACCTCAGGGAGACAAGATAGCAGAGCACAAGAATTATCGTGAATAATGCACATTCATACATATACCCCCGCTCCTCGAACTATCCCCCCTTCTTCCTCTCTCCTCCCTCCTCCAACTCTTCCCGCTCCCTCCACTCTCCCCTCTCAGGCCACCCCCTTCCTTCCGTACTTGTCCTTCTTGCGGCAGCCATTCTCGCAGGTCCTTCTGAAATGTAAATGGAATAAAATAGTCAGTTATTAACTGTACATTATTTCGCGCGTTACATGTCAAGGTATTTGCTAGTGAGCGTCACACGGCAAAGGTTACCTGTGTTTGTATCTGTGAAGCAGTGAGATTTGAATACTTTACAGAGTAAACAAAACAAGGGAAAAAATTACTCGTCGTCATTAACTGCAGCAAAACTCGTTCATATACTTGGATGAGACTGGATGACAAAAATATGGTTGTCTTTGTCGTCGTCTAAATAGTTGCTCGTAGCGGCACTTTAACACGGCCCCGCCTCTAATGATTGGATCCTGGAATACATTCCGCTGGTAGCATTGTAGTTATCCAGCGAAGGTTGTTTTTTCTTGCTAAGTTCCACCTATATAGGTGCAGAGCGGGAGTTGTCTGATGGAGACTGGAGCAGTCCTGTCCTCCCCATAGCGAAGCCTCAAGAAGCCGATATACTGTTTACTCTAATCGGTCAAACTCTTGTGCCAGGTTGACATTTCCCGGATCTCTTGGGCCACCCACTCGTCGAGCATACTGACTCTGTTCTGCTGGACTATATCCTCTAGAATGAGGAACTGAGAGGTCATGTAAGACCCGGATAACATTTGGAGCGCGTACTTTGCTATCATACCCCATAATCCAGACTCAAAGCCCAGGCGTGGAAGGTGTTGAACAGCAAAGCTATCGTATGTGTGACGCGCTGCAGAGCCGGGTCCTATAAGCCTGCTTCGCTATTTTTTCTCAAATGTGCAGCGGCTAAGAGGGAAGTAGATCGTCAACTGAAACAGTAAGGCTCTAGCTCTGCTCTGTTTTGTCGGCTTCCCATGATCGATGCATGGGACCAAAGACGGTACTGTTGTTGAAGAAATTATCCCAGACTTTGGCAGAGTTCGGCAACAAAGCCCAAGCAAATCAAAGCCAAGCAAGCAAATTCCTGGACAAATCTATGACACTTTTCCCTAATTTGACAAGTTTACCTTTCTCCACCCTCCTTTTTTCCCGTGGCGTCCTTGCGTGTGACTTTATTTCTACGTTTCTTAGACCATGATACACACAGAGTGAACTGGGGTAACTCATTCATTAGATTGATTATTTTCTGAATTCACAACTTTTCGCCAGTCACTTTTATTACTAGGAAATTCGGAACCTTTATAACGAGTCGAACCAATATGTCATTTGTAAATGCTTACTGTCCATGTTTTTTTCTATCCCTCTCCCTCTCAGTGACACAAGTGTGGCGGCTTTAGCAGCCACAGTATGTGCCCTGGTTTTTGGCCTTTTGCTAAATAAGGAGTAACAAATACATTTTGATTCTCCTAGCCGAGAGAAGACAGAAGAAAGATGCTTCACGTAGTGCGTATAGCCACACACTCAACAGGCAAATAAAAAAGGCTTATTTTATCAATACGCGTAATTGAATATGACTGTTCAACCATCATCATTTAATGTAACGTAGCCAGGAGAAGTAAAAAGGTGCCACATGTAGTGCATATAGCGACATATTAAAAATGCAAATAAAAACTAAGGCTTATTGTATTAACATGCACAAGTCAATATTTCTTGTAAGTCCTATTTTCTGGACTGTATTTTTATTATTATGACATTACCTGATAGCTAAAGCTAATCTGGCTTTTAGCTGATATTGACACCCTCATGAATGTGTCTTCTTTTGTCAGTTTTGAGGAAACCAAATCAAGAACAAACTGGAACTGTTCTTTGCTCATTCTGTAGGCCAGAAAGAACATATCCTTATCATGCTCTTCCATCTGCTTTGTCAGAGTCATCTCCATTCCGTGAGCATCTCTCAACTATAAAATAAAGAGTTGTTACATACAATACTTAAGAATATGAAATAATCAGATTGCACAAGCTTTCCTCTAAAGAGTCCATCCCTCATTGGGGAGGTGACTGCACTGGGAAAAAGAGTATTGTGTTACGTGTCTGTCTGTGAGTGGTATAGGGACAAAGGAAACTACAGTTTTCTAGAGGAAAAAAAGGTTATCACAAAGCAACTTTAAGCAGTAATATAGCTAGACCATCTTCTTTTCAAATGTCAAGAGTTGTCTAACCCACATACGAATTTTTGGAATGGAGTAAATATGTCAGAAACAGATCTGCTTAATAACACAAACCCAATCTTGTGTTTAAAGTTGTGAGGTGTACAAGTTTGCCCATATACTAAATCGAAATGTTGTTTTGTTCATGGCCCAAGGGCTTGAATACACATCTATATATCTATACACAACAATAGTAATAAATTAAATTTTTTGTATTTATAGGTTAAATAGCTTAAATGCTTGTGACATCACTCTTCTGTGGAATTCTGCCTAGATTGAAACGAGACCACAGAAGAGCATTGATTGATTCCCAGAAAGAAGGTGTACAGGAGATGTACCCAACTTCAAATTTACAAAATCTCAAAATTGGGCTTAAAAATGTTAAAAAGGAGCTTTATTTGCCATATAAAAGTCCTAACTGTCAAGAAGAAAAACCTAATGACCTAGGAACTGATCAGAACGGTAAAGAAATGTTTCTTACTCTTTGAGGTCAATTTCAGGGTTATGTAAATTTGAGGATGGAACTTCAGCAGGACTGTAGTATAGGCTACTGCATAATTACTTTTTTCTTTTCCTCCACTCCTTAGGCCAGATGGAAAATGTGATCTTACATTCTGGATGGTCTTTGCTTTAGCCGAAAAAGATATGGAACCCACGCTAGCCTACCTTCCATGTTGGCCTGACCCACCACCTTCTCTTCGTCCTTGGTTTGGTAGTATCAAGAGTCTTGTTTTTGCGTCTTTCACGTCTTATGGCAATCAGTGCGACAGCCAAATTCACCAGTGTTTTTCCCCACGAATCTATTCTCATGTTCCGCGTTTTTGTGCTATTTGAATTACTTGCCATAAAGCTGTGTTTCATCGATTATAATTTGCAAACCATTCGAAAAGGACCGAGCGGAATCCCGCTCGGATTTACGCAGTGTGTAAATCCACCATTAGCCTTTTCTGCTTCGGCTGTATTCTTCCTCCATTCACCCTCTTTCTCCTGCGCTGTCTCGATTGCTAATACAGACTCTTTTAGAAGGGTTCTTTTATTCTTTGTGGGAAGTGTTCCCCTCTTGTTTTCTGACTTTACACTACTTCCACTTGCTTCGGGTGATGAAAAGAACTTGACACCACTTTCATTTGAGTGGGCTGATGAAGCGCCTGAAACTCTCGGTGAATTTGGACTGGAATTCTGTGCACTGTATCTCGTCAATGTCCTCATCAGCTGGCCTTCTTCTTCAAAAGACCTTTCGCCTTCAAAAGATCCACTAGTTTGTTTGAGTCCAGAATCATTGCAGGGTTTACGCTATGCTGTTTACCCCTTATCGTATCAATCTCGTCGAAGTTCTTCGGTTTCGGAAGGGAGGCTGTCCCTGTTTTCTTCTCATGGTCCACATATCCCACATGATCTTTTTGAAGTTGCCCCATTTGTCTGACACCTTTTTTGCAGGATTCATTCCAAGATTATACTGTTTGGACATGAGTTTCTCGGCTATTTCTTTGTAGATGGAACCGAAATTTTCCCTTTGAATGCGGATTTTTATCTCATCTATAGTTAGGGTTTCAAGCAAGTCTTCTGTGGCTATTTCATCCTGTCCCGTCACTGCACCTTTGGACCAGAGTTCACTCACTTCGGTGGCATGTGCTTCTTTTTTGTTGCCGACAGGTACAACTTTCGCTTGCATTGTGGACGGATATTTTGATTTGATCACTGACGATACTGTAGTAGCATTCTGCCCTCCTGCAGTAGGCGGGCATTCTACATTCTTTTCCGTATGTCCATCTCCCAGAAAATAAGCTTCATAGGCCTCAACATCAACTCCTTCAGAAACCAAGTCCTCTTTAGGTTTCCCCCACGGAATTCCACCTGAGATAGATTAATTATGCTATGAAGGAGTTACAGAGTTATTTATAATGATCAAACATATCATATGAAGGAGGGAGGGGTGATATCAATGTTGTTGTCTAAATAAAAAAAAACAAACTATTAATTAGTCTTAATTCTGCATTTTCCCCAAAAACAGTTGTTGAACAGAAAAGAATGTTGTGGTAAAGGAATGACAAAATAGTCAGCCAGTCTGGAAATACCTTGAACCCACTAAAAAGAACATTTCAGCTAGCCTCTGAAGATGATGAATATAAACATCACACAAACACTAAGCCATCGATGGTCCATAGCTTTTTTTTTTAAAGCAGTCCCAACCTACATTCCATGCACTGATGGCCCATAACCTTTTCATTAACATTCACACATGCATGACAGTGTTGCCAGATGTTGCGCATTTGCGTCATTTGTTTTTTTCTTTTGGCGGCTGCACTTAGAATTTTTTAGGTGTGCGCATTGCTCCGTTTTTGCGCCTCTAAATCTCGGCGCAAATCTGGCGCATTTTGCTATTCACTTATCTTAAAGTGAAAACCAAAATGGATTTGTAAATACCACTTAGTCATTTTATATTCAGAACTCGAGGGCTGCAGGGATTCCAACTCTTTATCAAATGTCAAAAATTTCATTTGAGAACACTGTTTAATAGTCATGCGGGTTAAAAATACGATGCCCCTCTCTTCTGCGCCATATCTTTATGCCAGCGAGTAATCCACCCAAAAAGAGAGAATAGCGAAAATACTAAATGCTAAAGTCATATTTTTGCTCTTCTTGGTGCTCGATCTTGTGTCAAGCATCTGGCAACACTAATGCATTGATAGAAAAAAAAAATGTGTGCCAACCTACAGGAGACGTATCCAACCTTAAACCTGCCTCAAACTGAGGCCATCTGGCCTAAAACCATTAAAAGGAAGTTTAATTGCAGTCAATAAAAAGGTCCTAACTGTCGACGAGGTAAACCTGAATGACCTATGACCTGTTTAGTACCTCAATAAGTTTCCTTAAGAATGTTTAAGCCAAGTATGAGGTTTGATACCCCTCTTGTCGGCCTTGGCTTAAAGGAACAGAAAGCTTGACTCAAACTTGGCTCAGGGAGCTAGCTGACATATCAAGAATGTACCCTGAGTCGATATTGAGAGTTAGAAAAATTCTTGTTACGACCATTGCAGTTTCCCGGCAGTTTCCGAGAGTTCGACTTTTGAGCAAAAAAAAAAAAGCAAAAGGTTTGTGTGCCGGTAGTAGGACTCGAACCCACGATCTTTGCCCCCAAAACAAAGTAATACAATGTATGTCAACAGGGTTGCCACCGGTAGTACAATTGTGTTCAAAATGGAACTTTCTTTTTACTTTGGCAGCAGATTTTTAAGAAAAAAGAAGTTGTCAGGTTTTATTTCCAAGGTGACTATGACCCAGCAACACGTTCTGAGTACTTTTCTTGTTTGGTATTACTTTTTTCCTTTTGCATAGTGAATTTATTTTAGTAAAGTGGCAACCCTGTATGTTGATGACACAGACAATCGCGAACTTTTACAGTGCATGAGTGCGTAACTACAGTGCATAAGGGGCAAGGCCCTGCCAGCTAGCTCTGGGAACAATAAGGAGGGGTTTCGAGATAACAAAGATGGGGGGTCCTGTCGACAATAAGTCCCTGTACAATTATCTAAGCCCCCCAGGCCAGTTTGATGGCCGAAAGTTGCCTAGTCAAGTTTACTGTGCCTTTAAACCCAGGCTTTACCTTCCAGATTCCAGATTCATTTTTGTGGAGATGAAATACGTCGGGAAGCCACGAGTGTTGGATACCCCAAATTTCGGATGTCTGGAAGGTGCCATAGAGACAACATGTTCGAGGAACTCAGCAGATATACAAATGTAGGATGAAACGGGAAAGTGATTGACAGTTGCGACTGGGAAGAGATATTACATGCGTGAAGGAACATCTAGGAAATGTTTTGTCCCCATTAAGCCTTCGCCTGTCCCAAGGGGGCGACCCCAAACTAAATAATCGTCCAAAACAAACATGAGACAAGATCACATCAAACAAAGAACGGCCGGGAGAATACCAAGCCGAATACCAAGGCGAGCTACGATAAGCATTCCAGTAGATCTCATATGATAGAGATGGGTTGAAGTTACTCTATTCAACAAATCGCCAGAACATGTCAATGTTTATGCACTAGTTGAAATATAAATTATAAAGTATACAACTCACGAAGACCAGCAGGGGAGAATGCTGTGATAAGAGTAAACATTACGGACCGGATCACGGTGTCCAGATCCGCTTAGAATAGGAAGGGCATTGTTTTGTAGGACTCGGATTGGACGGAGAATTGGTGGGAACGTCCCCATCCACTCGCTAGCACAGTACAGGATGTGCGGGTGGACCGTTAAATAATAAAGGAAATGGAGAATATTCGAAGGAAAAATGTATTTTAATTCCCGCATTATACCCACATTTCTAGATAACTTAATTAATTTATTTATTTTTTAACCCGCTAAAAGAACAAAAGCGGAGTATAAACAAAAAAGAAAAAATACATACAACAAACACGACTAAATACGCAACAAAAACACTTGATCATTTAAGGAGGCGGACAAACCCATGATGAGCTGGGAGAGCCTTCACTGTCTGGGGGAGTTTATCAGCAAGCTCAACTAGCTTTCCGTTTATATCTGGAAGCCCGAAAACTGAAATAAGGTTGCGGTTCCGATACCACGGAGGCAAATACAGTAGAAAACGCGAGAACCGAAAGTAATAAGAACGTAACGACCGAATATCTTTTCGCCCGAGGATGGGATAAACACCAGAAGGAAGCAAAACTGAATGATCAGTAAAAACAGAGTACAATTTAGCAAGGGACTTCCTACTGTATTTGCCCCGATTAGCGACAATTTTAGAGTAAGACCCTTTTTCTTACAATCCCTCACGGCTTGGTCTCGGAAGGTGAGTTCATATCCATTTTTAGTCGCGTCAATAAGAAGATTAGCTAGAACTCGATGGGCTTGCTGACACCCTACTCCAGATGAGAATCCAAGCTGATTTTCGCCAAAATGTACACTTGAAAACGAAGGGAGAAGAACATATTCTAACACTTTACTGAGATTGCATGACACGGTTATTGGTCGATAAGACGCGCAATCACTAGGAGGTTTCCCTCTTTTGAGGATTGACGTTACGGACCCACACAGAAAGCTTTTCGGTACCGCTGACGTACACCAGCATATTTGGAAAAGCAGCTGCAAATGTTGAAAAAGAGGCGGGCAATCCACTTTTAAATGGTTAGCAGAAATACCATCACAGTCCAGAGAATTGGATTTAAGCCTTTTCACTGCCTGCTGAACCACAGAGAGCTCAACTGGCAGAATCTGGGTCTGCCTCAGCGATACGGGAAGCGTGGCAATAAGAAGTTTCGAAAAGACCGAGTGGACGTGATGATTCACTGAACTGAAAATTTGACTATAATAACTTTTTACCTTAATTTACCTACAATATACTATAATAACTATATTTCTAGATAACGTTTTCCCAACCCAACTAACATGATTTTTGAACGCTAGCGTCACATCAATATTTGCATCCATAACTCTTTTAATCTCACCACAGTTTTTCATTAAACCAAGGTTGGCGAGTAACCGATCGTACAAATTCAATAAAATTTGACTGACTCGCGTTAAGTTTTAGCTTATTTACGCTAAACCAAATTTCAAGCTTAATGACCATATCAGTCATAGATAACGTCAGAGATATGTTTTAAGCAACACTAATAGACAGAGTATCGTCTGCAAAAAGTGCAATAGTCTCACTGCGTACATGCACTATACTTTGTACAGTGGTGATGCAGCAACCTGGAAATTTTTTTTGGTAAATTATTGATAAGCAGGAGGAAAAGGGATCCGAGCGCTGAACTCTGCGGAGCACATCAGAATTGGTGTCAAATTTTACGTTTTATTACAAATTTGGACATGCTGCGCCTTATAAAATCAAGTGCCAAATCCCTTACAAAATAAGTGCCAACTCCCTTATAAAATAAAGTGCCAAATCCCTTATAAAATGAAGTGCCGGTCCTCGTAATCCATAATTTTGACATTTCTGGATTAGTGTTTGGTGGTCAACTGTATTAACGTCTTAATGTTGTGTCGGTCTCTATGTCAAGTGTTGAACTATCTCTATACACAGAACAAAGCGTAACATGATCCCGAAGTATTTCTAATTTCTCCAGGCTCGTTCTCGATCGTTATCTTCCCTGCAATCATAATGACATCTGGATTGATAAGACCCAACTCCGCCGAACAAATCTATTAACCCAGTCTTTTCAAGCAACAAATCCCAACTTAAACCTTTGTTCCAATGTTTTAACCATGTATCTATCCTTTCTACACTCAAACACCTAGTTGAATCAAAATCAAACCTAGACCAAATTCTGATCCAGTGTGCAACGGAACCCAGCTTTTGGGTCAATCTAGAGGATTTGTTGACTCCTGTTCCATACACATTCCAAGAAGCTTTCCAGAGCCTCCCAACCCGATTGGGAAACCAAAAAAAGGGAACTCCATTAGAAGTTAAAGAGGATGCATGAGAATATATCTCAAAATCTGTTTGTTTCAATCCCAAAGTGTACAAGGTCCCCACTATCATCACAGCAAAATATAACACCTCTTGGTCCGTGGGAGGAATGGGTCTAGTTTTGCTTTTGGTGGTGACTGAGCACACTGAATTGCCTATTAAAGCTGCGGCTCCGAATAAGTCAACACAAGTCAGTATCTTTTTGTCCAGATAAATTGCAAGAAGGTTAGACACCGCAGTTTCTAATCCTGCCCCTGTTAACAACACACTCAACTCTCGTACCCTACAGGGAATCAAATGAAGAGGAACACCCTTCAACATGTCCATCTTAGAAACCATCAACGCTCTTTGAAACTCAGATTCTCTCGACATCCAACTAGCAAATTGACGAGTGCTTTGATCCAATAAGTCCCAATCTGGATATGTTGGAATCCCCACCCCCTTCTTTTGATACTGCATCACGACATAGACCTCTGAAGTGTGTGATCCGCTAAAAACGCTTTGGACTAGATGAACTCTAGCAAATTGATAACCAAGTATATTCAACACGTTGACTTGAGTTTTTGCCAACACACTCAAGTACGTTTTAAAAACTAGTGTCCCTGACTGCATCAACAACGACCACAAGAACTGATTCAATAGTGACAGAATAGCTGATGACATATCCCAGTTTTGAACTTCCTTATCCATCATGATCAGATCAATTCGTAAATCATGTTCCGTTACCAAATTGGACAGATACAACCAAGTATCCAATTGTGATAAGTCACTAGGATGTTGCCAACAACTGTGGAGATTGATACGTCTGTTTGAATCTGCACCCAACGCCAAAACAGCAGACGGAGGTTCTGGAGCAGCCCCTTTGAGAGTGGTGTTGGTGTAATCCAACAAGCTATTGAACACTGCTCTTGAGTAGGGGATTCTCTGAACCCCATGGATGTCAAACCACCCGATCCATCCCCTAAAGATAGAAAGTCGTGAAATGACGGTTTGTATGCTTTCAAAATCGACCGAACCTTATAATGAGCCCCTGTTGCTAATTGAGCTGATCTCAACCCGGAGATAACGGGAAAACTAATCTCCGGAGGAACATCAACTAAAGTTGATTGCCCTTTGGAAGTATGGCTGAAAGTCACTGTGACGGATGTCAAAGAACCTAAGGTTTCTTCTGTCCAAACAGGCAAATCTGTTAGGACTTCCATAGGAACGATAGACTTCACGGCGTGACGGATTTCTGACTCAATAGAGTAAGCCTGAATCTTTATCCCTGATAATTTGGGCATCACATCATCCAAATCTCGCAGCTGGACCACCACCTGCGTCAAACTACGAACCTTATTTTTGTATTTTTTCTCCCAGGATTTTTTCTGCAAAATCTTGACAACTTCAGAACTAACAATCAACGGTCCCATAACACTGGTTACCATCATATCCGAGAAAATCAACCATCTTGGATCCCGAATATGATACTCTTGGTGAATAAATGTTTGATGAAACTGAATCAAATAATTCCGAATCAAAGTCCCCATGTCGGCATCTGACAACGGATACGACGCTGGCACTCGATGTGGGACAGAAGACAATAATGCATGCAAATTCCCCTCTCTAGGCAAGTTTCGAAAGCCAGCAGAATTTGACAATCCTTCGATCAAGTGACTCATTGTCCCTAACACTGCAGACATCGGTTTCTTCAACTCATGAATCGACCTTCGATGAAGAAGGTCCAAGGATGCGGCCCTCAAAATCCCATCCAGAATTCCTTCGTAAAAATCTCTAGGATGCAACTTATTCTGCACAGTCAAAGGAAAAAATGACGAGTCATCCTGATGAGGATTTGACATACTCATCAAGTCTCCAAACACAAATCCCATGGCGCGTCCTATATGATAACTTTTTACTTCTGGTCGAACATCATCCTAGTCACATACAAACAACTCAAATTGAGACCGAGTTTTCCCCCACGCAAATGAGTTTTATCAGCAAATGAGTAAGCCCATTCGGATTCCAAAATCGGTTCCTCTATCGGTCGTAAACATCCTCCACATGCCAAATGGAAATGATAAATTGCATCAGAAGGATTGAGATCATGCATTTCTCCCACAGTGGATTGAGCATAAATCAGCAATGATTGGAACATGAAATCATAATTGATATTTCCGATTCGATACATTGTGTCAGTAGTTGAAACCATTCGAGTGATTTGAATGGGACTTTGTGCTGCATAACCGCCCGCGCTAACCCTCGAGCAACTGAAACTATGTAAAGCTGATTCAGTTCGTTTGAACTGAGGTACCGAGTTTGACCAATCCTCTCCTGTCTGAGATTCAAGATTTTTCAAAATAGATGTTGCTAAGTTGGACAAAGGTTTGACAAACCATGAGATGGCATCCCTCAATTTAGCGGCCCGTTTGATAAATGGGATTTTGGTTTGCTTCTCCCAGGGTTGAAGGATACTAGTTGTCTCAGATGTCTTTGAACCCAGGTAAGCCATATACAGGCCCTTAGAGGTCAAATAATCAATCAACCCATGAGGGACGCTAACAGTCACATAGCAATCGAAAAATTCTTCCTTGCACCCAACGCAGGCATTGGTTCCCCTTTCTCCTGTTCTGATCATTTCCAAAGGATCTGGAATGGTGGTTCCTAGAACGGGAACACCCCAGGAAAGTTTTCTGAGGTGGTCAGCGTGGGCGGAAGAGCATTCCCAAATAGTATGACCTCCAAAAGTTCTACTATATTTACTTAATCGAATCAAAGTGCTCATTTCCCCTTTGACAATTCTATCATCCAACTCTACCTTAAATCTTCTCAAAAACAAGTTCCGAATAGACGCCATAACAACTTGATTCAAACTGTAGCTTGCATCAGACCCTGGTGCAAGAGTCTAAATCGGAAGACTTCAGTATCGGATTCAAGGGACGTCATAACAACTTGATCCAACCTGTAGCTAGTCTAAATCGGAAGACATAGCTCCCATCAGACACTCATGGAAGTGATCTTCACTTGTGTGAGATAGAGTATATAAGCTCTCCCTTTTCTTACTGAGTTGTCATTCATTATTTGTTAGTCACTCGTGATTGTCATTCGTATTTTGGAAGTCACACATGACTTAACCTATTGTCGTTATCGACTGTGTTGTCTATTTACCCGGATTGGGATTACACTTATACAGAGTAAGTTCTGAAATAAAACCTATTATATGTTACTGTAAAACTTGTCTACTACCGCCCTCACGTTACCGAAGCATTTTCAGATACAACATTAAGAACATTAAGAAAGAACAAAGCTGTCTTCAAACCTTTATCCAAAGCATCATTCATAAATACTAGTCTCAAACTGAAATGCATCATCAGTCCTTCGAGTTTTGCGAAACATAAACTGTGTCGTACAAAAACTTTTCAAATTCTCAAGATCCATTGTAAGCGGCATGGTCACCCGTGATTACTCCATCACTAGGCCCATTCTGCTCTAGAAGAACTGTTTCTCTCGTCGAGATGAAATCCTTTATGATGGTCCAATTTCTTCTTGGGTTTCCCGAAGCTGCTTTAAACTGTTTTGCATAATATTCAGTCTTCAACTTACCTTGTTCCGGAAAATTCGAAATTGCTCTTTGCTTTCTAGGGATAGATATAGGAATTGCATTTTTAAAAAGTGTGTCACGCATATTTTTTTGCTCTAAAACTTCCTTCGTTATCCATGGTTTCATAATATGACTTCGACGATCACCTTTTGTCTATAGTAGCTACTTCGTCAACAAGGTCTAACTGTAATCAAGTAATTAAGGTAAAAATAGTGAAAATTGGAAAAGATCACGTGGCTATACCTTTCGCAGTTTCTTATAGTATTTGATTCATGTGGGCCAAGAAGATAGAAGACTCCATCATTTTTCGATGGGTCGGATTTTTACGTACACACTAACCTTTGTTTTCTTCAAAATCCTCAGGGTATCCAAGATTATCCACAAATTACTTGAACACAATTCACTCTTGAAAGCAAGGACGCCATTGTTAATTAACTATTCACTGATCTCCCGACACAGGTCAAAAGAGTACGAAGATCTTCGAGAAAATCGAGCTGCGTGTAAGAGGATAAAAAAACTAAGTATATCACCCTGTGGAAGTTTAGATATGTCAGAAGTAGAAATCATCGGCCAGTTTGACAGTTTTTGGTCTCAGAAGCAGTATATTTTTTATCTCAATTTCATAATCTTCAAGAAATCACCATAACGAATTTAGTATAATTTACGGCGTTTGTTTACTGGGATCTAGTTTACGAAGTCCTTCTTTGGACTTACGGGAATTAAACAAGAAAACACCGAAAACAAAAAAAAACAGAAATCGATTATGCAAATACTTTGTTTGATTTTTCTACACATTTTCCATATGCATATAATATAATAAAATAGTAATTTTAATAATTAATAAAAACCCATTTGTTAAACTTCCGACCCACGCCACTAGATGACCTGGCGGTCGGATCGAGTCCTGGCTTCATCTTGGATCATGGGTCGGGGGTTCTAGACCTTCCAAGTGCTAGAATCCTTATGATGCAATAGGGTATACCGGCGACAAGCGTTGAGCAAATAGTAACTGAAGTTTTCATGGTTTCCGTCGTGGCAATTCAGAGTTAGACCTGTCTTGACTTGCGAACTGTAAAGTTGTTAAGCTTGATAATGTTATTTCTGGGGTTTTTCTGTCTGATCTGAAGTTTTCGTAACACAGAGTTTTCATAGTAACTAAGAGGAAGAATTTTATTATGGATAGGGTCCTTTAGGAGAGGGAAATACCATCAGCTAGGGTAAGCCCTTTCGAGGCATTTCATTTTTTTTTTCATTTCATTTATTTCTGACCGCCAAAGCTGGCGAGTATAAAAAAGAAATAAGAATACAACACGTCCAAAAAATACGTTAAACATGGCCCAACACTTGCACAATCAAATACTCAACAAATTTTGAAGAAAACAAACAAAAAATAACATACCATACTAACAGACACGATCTATTTCAATCCTTGAGCCAGGTTATGCTTTAGGCTATCGAGCTTAATCATGAGCTAAGCGTGTTTCTGCTTCAGGATTTCAACCGGATTTTTTATATTATAATCTTTCTTCATCAAAGAAGAAGATTCAAATTTCGAAAAACGACATAAGAATTTCCCCAATTTAAAAAAAGTTAATTTCAGGGAAGTTAAATTACCCTTAGAAAAATATGGCAAAAAAGGAGAACCCAGTAAAATATGTGGTAAAACTACACTATTAAAAATCTTTGCCAGTCGCTTCTTAGACAGAAAATCTCTTAGGAAACAATATTACCAAAACTTCTCGCAATTCTTTTTTCTAGATCAACTATTATCAAAGAACGAATTAGTACCATTGACGAACTAATAGGCAAACCTAAGTATTTTAGAGAAAAAACTTGTTTCAAAATAAAATCATCAATCTTAATAAAAATAGAATGTACCAAATCAGAAAAATTTATATCCAAAACAAGAAGCTGGCATTTATGCGGAGATAAAAGCAATCCGTGAGTTTTAAAAACTTGAAAAACATAATCAACATTAATTTGAAGGGATTTCAAGGACCGGCTTATTAAAAGAATATCATCAGCATAAGCAACCCATGACATCTTACGCGGAGATAAAAGCAATCCGTGGGTTTTAAAAACTTGAAAAACATACTCAACATTAATTTGAAAGGATTTCAAGAACCGGCTTATTAAAAGAATATCATCAGCATAAGCAACCAATGACAGAAAAGATCTAGAATTAAAAAGAAAAGAAATAGGGATATTATCTAAACATGCAGCTAAAGTAATATTGAAAATTGTCGGTGACAGAATTCCACCTTGCCTCAAACCCCTATTTAAAACAACATTAAAATCAGAAAATTCTCCTTTCCATGCAACTCGGATACGAGATGAAGAAAACCAATTCCGCAAAACCAAAACAATTGAAGGGGGAACACCATTACGCAGGAGAGATGCTAATGCCCACGAATGAATAATGGTATCATATGGTGACGCTATATCTAATGCTAAAATAAAAACTATTCAAAACATTTGAAAAACTTAAAATACGAGCTAGGACACTATGACCAACATCAATATTTCAATCTTTACGGAAGCCTATCTGATTCAAACCTTGGTTACAAATAATATGATGTGGTAAAAGGACCGATTCAAAAAGTTTACTAAGTTGGCATGATGTAGTTATTGGCCTATATGACTTCCGATCATTTAAATTAGAACCTTTCTTTAAAATTGGGATTGTTGTCGACTTTTTAAAACTACTAGGAATAATACCGGTTTTCAAAATAATTCAAAACATTTCGTTGGAGGATTGGTCTTTCCATTTTAATGATTTATTTTCAAAGAAATTTCCTACGGCACATGATGATCTTGATACAGAATTTGAGCTGGAGCTGAGTAAACATGAGCAAAAAAATATAGTAATTCATGCTTCTGAGGTAGAGGTTAGGTTGAAAAAACGTAAAAGTTCTTACGAGATGGATGGATTGCATTCTAATCACCTTAAGTGGATCTCAGCTAACAGCATGATTTTGATTTCCATGCTTTTTACTATTATTTACTATTAAATACGGCTTTTATTTGTCCCTCTTGACGAACCTGAAAAGGAACGAACAAAATTCCACATACGATTTTCATCACCAGCAATCATGCCGCCAGCTTCATCACGCACAAAATCATTGTGGTTTCTTAATTCTCGACGAAAAATATATTTATGAAGTTTCATATTTTCAAAAAACGGTCCAAAACGTGGTCTATTGGGGCTTTCAGTTCTCCTATGCGTCCGTGTCTTCATGTACTGAAGCCTATCGTGCGTACGTGCTATCTTGTCCGTGAGGCATGTTGACATTGACGCATCGAGGCCGTTGGGCATAGGGGCATCGATTCACTAGGGCGTTTCGGGTGTTTATCAAGGGTTTCTATGTAGGCGTAAAATCATGGTGTTGTGAAAATTATTGTGTTCTCTCTCTTTTCCATATTTTCATCTTCATTAGTTTCCTTTCTGTGAATAAAACCAATTGCCGGTATGGTGTCTCTGTTCTGCTATAACTTTCTCGGGAGGGTTTCTGACTTCCGGGGAAAAACCGTTCGTGCTACCGGTTCTTATTTATTGTTCCCCTAACAACAGTAAGTTTTTCTTAAAATCAGTGAAATTTGGTCAAAACTGCCTTTTTTTAAATAGTTTAAAAATAGTTTTAAAAAACTTCAAGGATGTACCAGAATTAACCGACAGCAGTTAAACAATGAATTGCTACTTTTGAAGTTCTGTCTAATCTTTGAAAATTTCGGAGCTGCACCACCTCATAAGGTTCACAAACAAACAGGTACACTTTCAGAGATTGTGTGTTCAGAGAGGTTCCGTAAAACAAATGTTAATTATTTTTTTCCAATTGCAGGTAATATTAAAAAAGACTGAAATGCCTAGACACCAAGGAAAATGTGATATTCTTCATTGCCCGAACAAGAAATCTGTTCTGTACTCACTTTGCCCAGATCATAATGTGTCCCGATCCGAGTGTCAATGCAAGCCCCTTTCAAGCTTTTTCGTTTCCTCTGAAACGCAATAACAACCTCAACGCATGGATTTCTGCAGTTAATAGATCACCGACATGGAGGCCAAACAGATAGAGTTTCATCTGTTCAGAACATTTCGTCGAGCAGGAGCAAACCATGAAGTCTCCTGTTTCCGTGCTAAAGTTGAAGCTACTAAAACCTTCTGGCTCTGGTAGAGTGCAAAAATGCAAAGGAGGTGCAGCCAAAGTGAAAACTAACCCTACTGTTACACCGCAGGTCAGTTTTAGTGGCAACATTGTTGGCCCACTAGAAAGTATTGTGCCTATTGATGCAGGTGAATCTGTCACTACGTCTGCAGATACTGGACATAGCACAGATTCTGGACAGCTGAACTGCACTCCAAGTGCTGACGCTTTACCTCATGTGGAAATTAATCAAACCTTGGATGATGGAGTTGTTTATGACAATGCTGTTTATGTTGACTGTGACTACGAAACTCCTATGGCATGTGCTGTAGGTAGTCCAAGGAGCTCCATGTTTAGTCCAAAGATAGTCTCAACACCATGCTTAGAATCAGTACAAGCTCAGAGTCAAGCAGAAAAACCTAGCATAGTTGAAGAAAATAACCCTTTGAAGAGAAGAAGACTCATTTACGAACAATCCCAGTGCTGCAGCCTGGAAAAAGGGCAGACATTATCGGCAAAGTTGGACTCGGTAAATGATAAAACTGTACCATGTTCCAAAGAGGGTATGAGGAAGCATGACGTTATTTTTACTGCTACAAAACCTGTCAGGTTCACTGACAAAAATGTCAAGTACTATCTGGGCTTGCCAAGCTCTGCTGTTTTTGACCTGTTCCTCGATGAGCCAAAGGCAAAGAGAATGAGACACTGGCGTGGAAAAGTGAGTAGCTCAAAGGCTAGGACTCTGCATGATAAGTATTTAAAGTCTCCTTAAAAGAAGTTTGGCAGAAGGAACTTGTTGCGAGAAAACAGGAACTTACGCTTACACTGATCAAGCTTCGACTTGGCTGCGACAACTTCTTGCTGGCACATTTGTTTGGAGTTAGTGAGAGTGTTATTTCATATCTTTTCAGTAGTTGGGTCAACACTATTGCAAGTGTTTTAAAGCCAAGTATATCGGTTCCCTCAACCCAGCAAGTGCGCGCCAATATGCCAAAATCCTTTCAGAATGTGTGTCTGGGTACAGTCAAAGGCGTCATTGACTGTACAGAAATTAAAATAAATACCCCGAAAGACTTACATCTACAGGCAGTGACTTGGTCAGACTACAAACAAGCCAACACAGTAAAATACTGGTCGGCATTACTCCAAGAGGACGGTTTTTCTTTTGTGTCAAATGCATGGGGTGTAAGAGCATCTGACAAGCATGTGATATTTAACTCAGGCTTCATGAATATTGTTGAGCCTGCAGATGCTTATCTTGCTGATCAGGGCTTTCCAGTAGAGACCCAGTTCATGGAACATTTTGCCGAGCTTATTGTCCATCCAAGAGCTGGGCGGAACCGAGTGTCAATGACTGAATCTGAAGTACGGAAGACTGGGAAAATCGCTCATTTGAGGATCAATTCAATTCAATTCAGATTTATTCACCATAATATAAAAGCATGGCAGTTATAACATTGGCACGTCGACACAATACAAAACGAACAAGAAATATTCGAAATTCAGGACATGTCGTTATAAAACTTTGTAAAATAAGGCACAAATGTTTTTAAAAATCGTTCAGATGAATGGGCAGGAGGCTCGTCAAACTTTTGCACAGATTTATATTTACAAGTACGTCTAGTCTTAACTTCATATGTACAATTCGGTTTGAAGTTTGGTAGAATGGTGCGGTGTTGGTCGGATTCAAGGCACTGGAGACCAAATTTCATGATTAGTTCGTGCCTTCTATCGGCAAGGGATGTTAGGCTTAGCTTCGCCAGTGCCGAGTCATAGTCCAAGTATTTGTCCCCAAGGATGATTCGGAGACCGCGCTTTTGAATTTTTTCGATCCTCGAGGACTGATTCTGGGTTAGACCAGGGTGCCAAACTTGACAGGCGTATTCGGTAAGTGGTCGAACAAAAAGTAGGTAGCACTGTAATAGCACCTTTGTACAAAAACCAAATCGTTTAAGGTTTGAAAATAGAGATATGGCACCGTTAGCTTTCTGACAGATGGAGTTCACGTGATTTTCCCACTTCAAATCATTTTCAATAGTCACGCCAAGAACTTTTGCACTTTTGACGTGTTGTAACGCTGTTGATTCAATCGTAGGTGTTTCCTTTTTTAGAAAGCAGATTCTGAGCACTGAACTTTTTTTCAGATTTAGTTCGAGCTTCAGGTTGTTAGTCTGTGTCACCAGGTCATCCAGTATCTCACTGAGAAGTGTTTTGGATTCACACGTGGAGTTAAGAGTACGGGATATTGGTAGCGACATGTCATCAGCAAATTTGAATCTGTTTTGGGTAGATCCTCCCGGCAGAAAGAGTAGCTTTTTGCGACAGTTCAACCGTACGAAGTGTCTGTGAACAATTGGAAACTAGGAGGACATTCACCGCTGGTTGGGCGTTAACAACCGACCGTTAAGGTGCATCCACGAACAGCTCCTTTCCCGGCTTGTATTCAACCTTGAATTTGAACTCCGACCAAGTTGACTATTTGCCGAATCATTAAAAGGGAGAGATTGCAGGGACTTAAGGTCAGTCCTGACGGTGGAATTGGTTTTGATGCGAATAATACCGAATTTCCTTGTAAAATTCCCACAAGGCCAATGCCTCACGCCGGGTGGTTCAAGTGGGGATAACATCCCATACCCTGTTCCTTCGATAAACATCGAAAATGGATGCGGCTGTGGAAAAAATGAATTCATTAGCAGTACCTGGAAAAGCTTGGAAGGCCAAAACGGGTCCAAACGGAGACCTTCGCGAAATTCGTATTCTCATTTAAGTTGTGTTATTTCATTTCTCTATATTCTCCACTATTTCTTCTTGTACAGAAATGGGGAAATAAAAGGATTCATATCCTAAGGCGTATTCTCGCCGTTTCCCGAGGACTCCACTTGAGGAGTCCCCGCATTTTTCTTTGTCCAGAGGACTCACTCCCTCTATTCGCGCGAGTCCCCACGGACGGGGAATGCTCCGAATATCATCGCCATCATAAAAAAGGACTCCCTTTCAGATTTGAAGGGGAATCACTTTTTGATGGTGTTGCTGGAGAGTAAAATTAATTAAAAGCTATCAGGATAAGCAAAACCAAAAACAAAGTGAATCCAGATAAATTTCGTCAACTGCATATTTTTTTTATCGAGCAAAATCCATTTTAAAAGTACTTCCTGTGTTCTCGCTGCTTTCCTTACGCGGAGTCCGCGTGGATTTACTCCCTCTATTCTTGCCGTTCCCTTCGATTCCCCGAGGAGTCCCCGGGTAAAGGCGAGAATACGCCTCTAGTCTTAAAGGACATCTATTGCATTTGGCTGTTTTCGCATCCGGGGTGATGACTAACCTGGTCCACTAATCTACGAATCTCCCTTTTTACACTATATCTGTGAATCCCACAATTCGATTTTTTGGCCTTTTCAGCGTCCTCCGCTATTTTGCAGCGTTTTCAAACTTCCACGGTTAGTTTTTGTTTCAGCCGTCACCAAGTGGACGTTGCCAGATCAAAATGTCACGTGGAAGAAGGAGAACAAGTCTGACTGCAACCTCTTGTTTATTGCAAACCTTTAGAGCGTGTCCGAATCCAGATCTCACCAAAAACTCCGCAGTTAATTCTGCAATTAATGCTGCGAAGCCGTCCGAATCCGATAGAACAAAATACCCAAAATTGGAGATGTTTGTTTTTCAGCAACAGAACAGCAACACTTTATACAAATTTTGGTTTGAAAAGTTTTGACATTGCTAGGCTAGATGGATCAACAGGATATGACTGTTCTCCTTTGTCAGATCAAACAGCTTCTACAGCTCCAGTACATATTTATCCGGATTATTGGAAGTCAAAGTAAAAAAGCTGTTGACCTTGGCTCGTGTTCTTTTGGGTCAGAATCCATCTCATATTTTTATCGAGGTATGAATTTTTTGGAAGTTTTCGCCCTTGAAACAATGCAGTACCATAGCCTACTCAGTTTCCTTTAGGCACTTCATTTCACACATTTCCTATAAGTATTAAATACAGTTTGAGAAAAAGGCTCTTTTGGAATTATTCTTGCCAACTACAGTCTTACTACAGTAGAGCCAGGTATGCTTATCTGAACACTTTTTTAATTGTTACACTACCTTGGTTTTGTCAATTGCATATAAAAAAGTAAAATGGAAAATAAAAATCACTAACAGCTATATCAGCTAACATTCAAGTATTTCAGGGTTATCGTAGCACAAACTTGAAGTAGAAATTTAATTGACTTTTTTTAATTTTGAATTTAAAAGAAGCCTTCTTCCTCTTTTGAATGCAGCTGGAGGTTGGGACCGCCATTCTCCATGGAAGTTGCGTTCCATGTGTCTAAATTTCAGAATAACAAAGGAAATCAGCTGATAGTTTTAGTTTTTCTTCGATGATCGTTTGCATAAGCATACCTTTACTGTATATTTTTAAGCCCCAAATACATTGTGTTTGCTGTCACTTGACCTACTATGTTACCAGTCATACACACAGTAGTTCCTAATTTGTTAAGCAAAGTTTCATAATAGTTTAGGGATGCCCCATGTGCTGCCTATAGGCATGGTGCTCATTGCTTGGCATCATGCCAGTCTACCACAAACCCCTGCTTTTTGGATACCCCATGCCAAATGCTACATACATCTAGCATTTGGCATAGCCTTTGCTGAATGCTAGATACCCTCAGGATACCCTATGCCAAATGATTGATACCTGTTGCCAATAAAGATTTGATGATTTTACTGAAGCTCAGAAATCATCATCCAGTATCTGGCACAGGATAAACAGCGTAAGGCATAGGCTATGCCAAACAATAGATATGTTCGGCGATTGGCACAGGGTATCCAAATTCAGGGTTTTGTGGGTGACTGATGGTGAATGGGGGATATGTCTATCTTTTGTCGTTACCCTATGCCTAATGCTGGATACACTATGCCAATTGCTGAACACTCCAACCCAGGGAGGTGACATGTACTGGGTTAGGTAAGGGTTAGCAACCATAATTGGCATAAGGTATGCCTAAATCTAATGCTAGATGTGCCAAGGATTTGGCAGAGGGTATAAATAAAATCAGAGGTTTGTGGTTTACTGCACCTTGCCCTACAGCAAAGGCAATGCACCGGTCGAGTTATAAAAAGTCGATAATAGCTCACCAGACCCCTAAAATAAAACCCCTATATTTCCATTAATTTTACCAGGTTTAACATACTTTTATATCAAATCAACCCCCTTTTTAAAGATATTTTTATTTCCACAATTACAAAATAAGGTCTCTAGAAATGGATATATTACCCTTTTTATCCATAAATTTTACCCCTTACTAATACTTGTTCTTTACTGAGTAAAAAGTTCCAAATCAACGTATTGTTCCGAATTCTTATTTACCCGTAGAATCGGTTGTAAAATTAGATTGTTCTTCAGAAGTAACTCATTAGTAATAGTATTGTATCGCTGCGGTATAAAAAGATCACATAATTTGTTGTTATGATTAATAACTACAACTAACTCATCAACATATTTTGTCTCAGCCATTCTCATTTTAACTATGGTATATTTCAATCCTAGTACTAATTCTTCTTTCTTGATTGTCTCATTATATTTGTTTGTTTTGATTGAATGCAAGACTTTCTTCATTGACTCCATTTATTAAAGGCTTAATTTCTTTAATAAAAATCCAAAGCTCCTAATTATCGACGGATCGTAACATCTGTGGTGTGAGATGCGTCACAGACGTCTCCAGGATAACAACAAACAAACTCACTCTGCGCAAAAGATCACGCATCTGGTGCAAGGAGACGATTGGAAACAAGTTGAGACTAAGAAGCTTATGAAGCTTATGAATAAAAATGATGATTCCTAGGTCTAGTAACATAGGAATAGCTGCATCTGAAACAAACAACTGCGCAAATAGCAAATATACCACACGAGTTCTCAGATGACGAAGCGCATCACACGAGATGACGTAGGAACCAGACGTCCTTGAGAGAATCTGTACATATTCGAATTGGGTCAGATAATGTTGCGAAGCGCATCACATGAGATGACGTAGGAACCAGACGTCCTTGGGAGAATGTGTACAGATTCGTATTGGGTCAGGTACTTCTTCCGAAGCTCATCACATGAGATGACGTAGGAACCAAACGTCCTTCGAAAGTTATGTAAAGGATTTATCTTGGTCAAATTGATCGTTAATAGCTTGTTATTTTTTTTCAGATGAACAGCAAAACTATTCAGAAAAAAACAGCAACCGTTCCGAAAATGTATATGAATGGGTTGCTCAAACTGGAGGCAAACTGAACTCCTTTCGTTGTGGAGCAAAATAGTCACAGTCTCAGATGAAGTCGAAGATGAAGATTGTACGATAGCGTGTTCATCTGTTGAAAAGAAAAAAAAGAAGAGCGTGCAGTTTTTAGCCGATATTAAAGCGAATTTGCATGCTTAGCGAAGGTTTGGAAATTTCAAAACTAGACGTAAACATCAAGAAGGTGCTGAGTAGTAAAATATGTGGAGTCAGTTTGGAACAAGCAGAACGGATAATTATTGATTTAAATAAAGTGGAGGTTCATTTGGATTATTTAACAGTGTTACTAATAGCGAAAAAAGGAGAAGTGTATGCGTACATGCAAAAACTGTTCAATGGAATCCTGAAAATCGATACAAGTGTTTTCTTAAGAATTATGGAGAAAACATATTAACAATAAAAATTTATCTTTGTTTGTATGGATTAGTCTGTGAATATCCTGGAATAGCTTTTTGTGGGAAAGGGTACTATTGCATCGTTGAAAATGACGAAATCCACGAGGATGAGACAGTATGTTCATTACTAAAGGAGCATCCTGTGCAAGTTTTCTTATCCGATGAAGTGTTGATTGATTTTGATAAACTAAGCCTTTGAGCCTCAGCCTCAATAAATTGGTCTGCATTGGTGTTTCGTTGATTGACATATAAGCTAGATTTTGTTGTTAGGTGGTGCATCATGTGTGAAAAGTCAAACTTGCGAACCATTCTTTTGAACTATTGATGCGTTCTTGCAATATTTACATCCATTTAAACGGACTTGCTTCATATATTTTCGCGAGGAAAAAATCGGAAGGTTTTACGCATTCCGGTTTCACGCTGAATAACCTCTTCGATCGTTAAATGTCCACACTTTAACAACGACAACATTTCAGTATAGAAATTATAAGTGGTTCTGTATTCTGCTTTTCTATCTGCAAAGTTTAAATGTTTTTCAATTATTTGAATAATAAAGGCACCCAAACTTAAAGATGCTAAAGGTAGCATAAGAAATGCGCTGAGAAAACGAATTTGGATAAAAAAAAGACAATTGCTAACAGTATTGTAATATTTATAACTTAGGCGATATACGAACATTTTCTTTTCTAATTCTTCCATTTTTAATATAAATAAATTGTTCCAAAAATTACTTCTTTAGGTTTGCCTCTATACTGAATGAAAACTTCGCGATTCGGAACACATTCGTCATCTCGGAAACTCTACTGTCTCTTTCTTGACCGGTCGGAGACAATTTAGGTAGCGCTTGCTTCGTGAAACGCAAACACATTCACAATCTGGGAAACCCTACTGTCTCTTTCATGATCAGTCGGGGAAAAGCTAGATAGCGTTTGCTCCGTGAAACGCAAACACATTCACCATCTCGGAAACTGTGCTGTCTCTTTCTTTATTTGTTTTTTTTTTGTAAAAAATAAAAAAGGTTGTATAAATGTAAAAAATAATGATCAAAGGTGTTTCCTTTGGTCAATCTTAGCAAATTTACATCCAACCAAGGACAACGCAGAAAGAACTCCGAAATATATACAGTATGAGAACGAATTTGATTTCAAAGGGATTACTAACTTCCCGATGGCTGCAAAAGACATCCACAAATTAGAAAATAAATACAATATTAAGATTTGCTTATTCCAAATTGCTGAAGAGAAAATCATCAGAAGTCTTATATTAAAAAGCACAATCAATGGGAAAACAGCAAAACATATCATTCATTTATTGTATTTCGATAATCACTATTTACTTGTGAAATATCTGAGCAGATTAATTGGTACTCAAATCTCTACAAGACAAAAGAAAACATACCTATGCACTTTTTGCGGAAGGCATTTTACAAAGAAGAACACTTTGAAAAACATGAAAGTAAAAAGAACTGTTAAACAGAAACCATTTACGTATGGAATTCAGGTATGCTGTTCGTTTGATGCAAAGCAGATCAAATACAAAGATTATTTCGGTGAAGACGCTGCCGAACATTTTGTTAAAACCATTACAGAAGTATCCACAGAAACTGCAAATAAATATGAAAACAGACAAAGAAATCATACTTATACCGATGTAGAAATTGCAGAAAAATGGAACACACTAACGGATAAAACTTTTCATATCTGTAATACAGAGATTACTGAAAATCCCCACTTTGATCATGACCACATGACAGGAAAAGATAGAGGTTTCACACATGCTGAATTTAATATGAAATACAGGATTCCTGAGCATATCCTTGTAGTGCTACATAACTTATCCATATATGATTCCCATCTGTTTGTGAAAGAATTGATACCTGATAAGGGAGTTTTGAAAGTGCAGAAAGTTTCATCTCTTCTCGAAATCAATAAGTATTCCAAGACAGGATAAGGAAATGAAATATGAAATCAGATTTAAAGATTCTATTCGATTCATCGCTCTATCGTTGGATAAACTATCAGCAAATTTAGCGAAATGCGATCGCAAAGTATCCTGTAATCATCTGAGGGAGAATTGCAAGTACACATCTAACAGTTTCAGAAACGATGATGAATTCAAAGAAATAATTAAAAAAGGGGTGTATCCTTATGAATTTGTAGATAGTTTCAGTAAAATGAATTGTACAAAGTTACCACCAATAGAAAGCTTTTATTCTAGGTTAACGGGGAAAGGTATTGACAAAACTTGTTTATAAAAGAGCAGTTTCTATATGGAAAAAAATTAACTGCGAAACATCATTTGATTATACTAAGTTATACCTAAAAAGTGATGTGTTAATTCTATCGGATGATGTGGAGAATTTCAGGAACGTTTGTATACAGAATTATGATTTGTATCCACTTCACAACTTTTCAGCACCAGGATTAACGTGGGATGCTTTCCTAAAACATTCGAAAGTAGAATTACCGTTGTTCTTAAAGGAAGACATGTATACATTCATTTAAAAGGGGATAAGATGTGGCGTATCTCAATGTTTAAAAAGATACGCGAAAGCAAATGATAAATATATGAGCAGTTATGATAAGAATAAACCATCTAATTATTTGATATATTTGGATAAAAATAATTTATATGGGTGGGCGATGTCGCAAAAATTACCAACGAATGATTTCCAATCCATTCCAATACCGGATGATTTGAATGAAAGAAATGAATACAGTTCGCTCGAGTATTATAACCATCTAAAAAGTCATATTAATTCGGTGACGCAATTACAGAATGTAGGTGCTATCTATGAAGTAGATTTCGAATACCCACAAGAACTTTTCCAGTTAAAAAGATTTACCACTAGCACCAGAACATTTCAATGGTAAATTATGTACAACCTTATTGGATATAAAGAACTATGTTGTTCACCACAGGAATCTAGAATTGTATTTACAAAAAGGTTTGGCATTGAAAAGAGTACGCTGATGAATAATGTTTGCTTTGGAAAAACTATGGAAAATGTAAGGAACGAGCATATATGGAAATAATAACGAACGATTAAACAAGAGAAAAAATAATAAAGAAACCCAACTTTAAATCTAAAATTATTTTCAGTGAAAACTTTTCTGTGGCAAGAATGTCGAAGGCAAAGATAAAGCTAGACAGACCAATGTACATCGGTTTTGGGTTTTGATTGTAAACTACTTGACTGAACTCGGCGTTCCGGTGAAAAATATGACAGGAATCGGCTACGACAAAGCATCATTCAATACGGGCGCTCATGGGGGGCTTCGTGCACTTTTCATTCACGGAGAAGGAGATAAAAACAGACGGATTCAAAATATGATAGGAATCGGCTACGACAATGCATCATCAATACGGGCGCTCATGGGGGGCTTGGTGCACTCTTCATTCACGGAGAAGGAGATAACGGAACAGACGCATTATCTGAATTATTAACATTGGGATGCACTAGCCACTCCCTCGCATTGTGTGCTAGCCACGCAACCAAGGTCTGGAGATCTTTCTGAAAGAGATCTGAAGGAGATCTTTCTGAAAGAGATCTTTCTGAAATACTACTTTTACTATCGACCACTGACTCCGTTATGTACGCTAAACAGCTGGCAAGAAGTCGGCAGGAAACCTGCACGACTGGGCGATCCCGTCTGAGTTTCGAAAAGGTTTCTCGGAATGGTACAAGAAGCAAGCAACCACTGCCATTGCTCAAAATCAACCACTGCACGTACAGGGACGCGATGAAGAGCTTGAGGAATTCATTTAAGCTTTGAATCAAGACGTGCCTGACTTTGACAGTTAACTAGATAAGATAACTGATTGAAGTAAATTTGCTATAACCGATCTCTTATCTGAAGTAAAAATTGCGTTTTTTTCATCTTGGATCATATGCCGGGTTTCTGTAGGCAACGACTTAACACTCATATTCCTTCTTCTGCCATTAGCGACAACAGAGTTTTCGCTGTCAACACCGAAGTTTGGGTTTTTGGGAGCGGGGTCGATCGGTCCGACCAGTGTTTAAAACCGGCACTTAACATACACTTTTAAACGTAAATTGGATAAATAGTGAAAAAAACATCGAAAACTGTCCCTTTGGGAACTCAAACTCACTGGCAACTCAAAAGCGATGTTTTTCATGGGATTCAAGTTTTCTGCATCACAGGAAACTTTTGCGTTGTGAGACGGCGTTAGGCATTCTGAGTGACAAACTAGAGCAAATTGTTGCATTGTAAGCTATTCAGTTAAATGATACAAAAATAAGATGGCTTTTTCGATAAACTTTTCGATAAAAGATAAGCTGCGTTTCCTCTTTCCTTTCTTCCTTAACGTTCCAAATCTAAGAAACATATTTCGCAAAGTGTGGTACCAGTACTTCGAACCGTAGGTCCTCCAATCATAGCAACTCCAACCATAGCAAGTAAAGTGCAAATAGGAGGTATTTTAGATTTAGCAGCATTGACCATAGGTCCCTTTATTGGCCTTCGGATGTCTTTTTTTTTCAGAAAGTTAAATCCCTATTTCCAAGCCTCTAAACTTGTGGCACCTCTAATGTTACAAACAATCGCCAATTACCTTGGGATCTATGAACTAATACTGGCAAGAGTAACTAAAAAGCCTAGTTATTGACAGAATCAACTGACGTTGTCTTTTGTAGGAATGCCTGTCTGCATTGTCCAGTATTGTGTGCCTCAGGCCAAGTGGTGCAAGCAAGCGACTTTGCCGTTTACCCATAAAGGACAAGGAGAAGCTGAAGGTATGGCTAGAAAGTCTAGGTCTCGATGGCAACCACAAGACTTGCAGTCTCATTGAGTTTGCTCGGACCATTTTCAAAGAGAGTCGTTTATGGATCCGACAAATCTACAAGTTCATGGCTTCGCCACAACGCTGTTCCTCTGAGGAGGCTTCCGCCAGTTAAGAGTGATCCATGTTCCGGGACCATATGTTGCCAAAAGAGGGGAAGACATATAAGAAGTCGGCCAAACCCATTACTCAAGAGAAACCTCCGAACACACTGCCGCTACTGACACAGACTGACAGAGCAGTTGTCAGCATTCCTCCTAGTGTTTACAGTGACAAGGACATGGTCTTTGAGGCAGTTGATACAGACTTGACAGTAAATCCTATAACCCCTCGAAGTCTCTGCCATGATTACTGCCAACGGTCAGTTCTTGAAGATGATCCAGCTGTACCTGACGTGACTCCCATTGCAGCCAACCTCATGGCATATACAGCCTTTATATTTTTTGTTGGATTACTTTCCCCCCGGTACTTTCCCTGCAGGTGATGCAGACAAATGTTATGCGTTGTTTTTTTATTAAACATAATCTAATCTAATGTAAATCCACTAATCTTAAATCTCCTGGACAGGCTGCTTCCTCTTCTGAAATCAGACCCAGTACATACAAAGGACTTGGAAAACGATCTCCGTCAAGATCAGCCAGATGAGAAGTTTAAGCTATACGGGTTAATGACCTAGCCGGAGATGTCGAAGCAGCAGCGACATCGTCAAGGACCAAATCAGTTTGCACTTGCAAATCCCAGAGTACTCCGAAAGTACGCAAGCTCGCGTCACTGTTTGGTAAGCCTGGCGACAATAGTGAAACTTGCCAAATACTTCTCACGCCACGCCTTAGAGGACGACCTCTATTGTTCATAAAACGGGGATGTTAAGTGAAACCCAGTTCGGCTTTAGGAAAGGTCACTCGACGTCGGACGCCGTGCATTCACTTTGTGATACTGTAAATAAATGCTTTGAACGTGGTGATACAGTGGATTTTAAAATTCTACTTAAACGTCTACAATCCCTTGGAGTTCGTGGTAACTATCTGAAGTGGTTTGATAGTTTTCTAAGTGGTAGATCTATTCAAGTCGTATTAAATGATGTGCTTTCCTCTCCTTTTCAAGTGAAGTGTGGTGTACCTCAGGGGTCTGTTTTGGGACCACTTCTGTATCTTGTGTATGTTGATTCAATGCGTTTCTACTTACCTGACTGTTTTATTACGACTTTTGCGGATGATACTGCTTTAACTGTGTCTAGTCGATCTGTTGATGATTTGTTGTTGAAAGTAAATAGGGTCTTAAAGTCATTTTATGTATTTACAAGTTTGAGCCTTTTGTCAGTGAACGTTAAAAAAACAAATTGTATGATTTTTAGGCGAGTTGGTAAGCCTCCAAGTGTTGATAGAGAGATATTTTTTAATGGTAGGCCTTTGGCACAGGTGCATGAAGTGCGGTGTTTGGGCTTCCAGCTTGATTGTAATTTATCTTGGAAGAACCATAGTGATCTTGTTGCAGCTAAAGTTGCTAGAGGTCTGGGAATTTTGGGTCGATTAAAGCATGTTTTACCATTATCAGTTCTTTTATTATTGTATCATACTATTGTTGGGCCTTATATTTCTTATGGTTGTGTCCTTTGGTCTAGTAATTTCTACGCAAATTTTAAAAGAGTGCAGATTCTACAAAATAAAACAGTACGTCTTCTTGGTAATTATGTAGAAAAAGTGAATGATACCGCGTTCTGCTTTAAGAAATTACGAGTGCTTAACATTGGTCAGATTCACGATTATCAAGCTGCTGTTTTTCCGTATCGATGCTGGAATGATGTATGTCCTGCAGTTTTTACCGATTTTTTTCGCGTAAATCGTTCACTCCACAGGTATGCGACTAGAGAGGCGGATAATTTTATTGTTGAGTACCGAGACACCACACGTGCAGGTTTCGGCATTAGGTATTTAGCTCCGGCTATTTGGAATGATATACCAGCTGGCATTAGGGAGGCTGAACACATTGGGTCATTTAAAGTAAAACTTAAAAAACATTTATTGGGAGAGGGGAGATAATTTTCCTTTTTTTTATTCAGATTTTGGTATTAAAGGTTAATTGATTGAGAGAGTTTTTGTCCTTTCTTTCTTTCTTTTTTTTTTTTAAATGAAATTTGTAAAAGGTTGAGAGTCAGAGGATTGCAGCCGTCCATCATCAGGCTGTTTGAGCCTTCCCCGGGCGGTTGTGTGATTATATAGTTTATTTTATAATTAGTAGTGATTAAAGCAAGTCAAGTCAGGTCAGCTAACCTGACTCCGAGCAAACAGCACTTCAAGGCCAAGATTAAGACGCTGAAACGCTTGACGAGGTCGGTGCGAAAAAATGGAAATAACAAATTTCTCAAGATCGGCCATGCATCGTCGGAACTGTTGGCGAAGCAAATCCGTGAATTTGTGCCGGGACTGATGGCGGAAATAGTAGCAAATTAAATCCAGGGCCACGGAAGGAAAAAACATGGATTTAGATACAGTGAGCTTGAGAGAGAAGCAGCATTGTCGATGAATTCGCGATCTGTCTTGTGAGCGGAGAGGTGCTGTGCGAGAGCTACTTGTATCTGGACTGACTTAGTGTTCATGAACTTTTGATTAATTCGGATTTGGATTAATATAAAGCCACAGCTCCAGGTAGAGATTTCTCTAGTACATAATATTTACACAGATCGCGACGGGGGGATGCGGTTTGAGGTAGCCCTCAACCCATAGCCCTAGCGCCCAGCACTGTGCTTTGTAACAGCCTGATCTCGATGGTGTATGTATAGTTGGTGATTTAAACGCTAATAGTCCGAATAATTCAGTTTTTTTTTTTTATCAAGAATTACCTTCTTTTTGTGCCGATAGCGCATTAGTTGTAGCGGATAATATTTTCCTGCCGCAGGGTTCTTTTACTTTTATGAGTGATGCTAAGCATGGAATTTCTTGGCTCGACCATGTGCTTGTTTCTGAATCTCTCGTTTCTAGTGTTCGTGGGATGCATGTTAGGCTGGACCTTATAGGTTCGGACCAATTTTCCCCTCGTTTGTAGGCTGGCACTATCCCCTAGCTGCTCCCCTGTTTCGGAGCACGCTGCTCCTACTAGTTCGGTGGGGACGGCCCTGTGGGATAGGGCCTCGTCTGCACAACAGGCTGATTATGTGAATGAGGTGGCGGGACGGTTGATGAACCTTGATTTTACTAACAGTGCTTTTTGGGATCCCAAAACGTAAGTGGAGGGATACCTATGACATCGCAAAAGTTGTCCGTCCGTCCGTCCGTCCGTCTGTGAGCACGATAACTCTCGAAGGGAATGAGATATTTTGATGAAACTTGGTGTGAGCATTCTTTGGGTCAAGAGTAAGGTCGAGTTCGTAGATGGGCCCTGTAGCCCTACATTTAGGGGTGGGGGAGGGGGTTCAAATTAAGGGGCAAGCAAAAAAATTTTAAACAGCTAATGTGATAGTCGATTATGGGGTAAGAAGACACGCTGAACACGAATATGAAAACCATTTTCTCGCCGGACAACTAGTTCGTCCGGAATCCGGCCAAAACCGGAAAGTTTGCTAAAAGTAAAAGTTTTGTTTGAAGTTGGTTAGATGTTTGATTTAGGGGTAAGAAGGCATGCTGAACACGAATATGAAAACCATTTTCTTGCCGGGCAAGTAGTTCGCCCGGAATCCGGCCAAAACCGGAAAGTTTGTTAAAAGTGGAAGTCTTAATTGAAGTTGATTAGACGTTCGATATAGGGGTAAGAAGGCATGCTAAACACGAATATGAAAACCGTTTTTTCGCCAGACAAGAAGTTCGCCCGGAATCCGGCCAGAACCGGAAAGTTTGTTAAAAGTAAAGTTTTATTTGAATTTGATTAGATGTCCGATTTAGGGGTAAGACGATATGCTGAATCCGTATATGACAATAATTTTTTTGCCTGACATATAGTTCGTCCGGAATCCGGTTGAAACCGGAAAATTTGTTATAAGTTAAATTTTTATTTGAAGTTGATTAGATGTTGGAAATAGGGGTAACTAGATACGCTGAATTCGTTTTTGAGCTTTAGTTTTTCGTCGGACAAGTAGTTCTGGAATTCCGCCAGAAACCGGAAAATTCGCAGAAGTAAGCCAGGATCGTTTCAATCGACTTATAGGGGTAAACACACAAGCTGAATCCATATCAGAACTTGGTTTTCTTAATGATTAGCTGTTTGGCCTTAATCTGTTTCTAAATTTTAAGAGTATAAATGTTCATGGAGTCTGGCGAAGACCGGATCTGACGAAGACAAAACCTAATTGTCTGGATCAAATATCGAAGTTTTGGGATCCCATCGGAACCTTTGGTCTTGTTCTTGTTGTAATTTTGATTGTCAAAATGCCCAGCATAGAAACGCAATTTGTTCTTTGTATGAGAGTATTTGCACAATTTTGTTACTTGCTTCGGCTTGCCATATACCCTCGACGTCCCCAGCGTCAACTCCTCCTTCGAGGAAGTACCTGATACCTGGTTGGAATGCGTATGTGAAACACCTTTACGAGCAGGCAAGGTTTTGGTTTCTAGCTTGGGTCGGTGAAGGTAGGGACCGGGACGGTTTCCTTGATGCTACCAGGCTGCTGTGGAAAAGGCGGTTCAAGGATGCACTGCATTGGGTCCGTAGGCAGGAAGATTCTATTAAAAGCGAGTTCCTTGCAGATAGTTTGAGATCCAAAAATTCTTATGGTTTTTGGAAAGCTGTGACTTCTGGTGCCGGTAATAATCCGTCGCTCGCTCCTGTGGTTGATGGGGAAAATGGCGAAGCTGCTGTTTGTAATTCATTGGAAATCGTATTTCGAAAACCTTTTCAATTCAGTGCCTAGTAGTTTGATTAATCTTAGGGGAAAGCTCTCTGAAGCGCCCGACGGTTTTGTGCTTTTTAGTTCGTTAGAGGTGGCGGAGGCAGTTAAGTCCATGAAGACCGGTACTGCGGGAGGTTTTGATCGTGTTTCATCTACCCATATTAAGTTGTGTGTAAATATTATTTGTGGGCCGCTTGCCATTATTTTCAATGCTATGATTACTCATGGTTTCACCCCTTCGTCACTTCTGGATTTGTTGTTGGTGCCAATACCTAAAAATCGTATGAAAGATTTGTCAAAATCTGATAATTACAGGCCCATTGCTTTAGCAACTTGTTTTTCAAAAGTGTTAGAGAAGTGCCTGTTGAAACGCCTTGATAAGTTTTTGTATACTGCAGATTCACAGTTTGCATATAAATGGGGTTCGTCAGTTGAATTTCCTGTATTCATTCTAAGATGTGTGGCTGAGTACTATTTCCTTTTTTCTACTTTTGTGTTCTGTTGTTTCATTGATTCACGGAAAGCTTTCGACCGTGTGAATATTGAGAAACTGTTGGTTAAATTAGTTAAGAGAGGTGTTCCTAGTTCTTATGCTAGGATACTTGCTTTCTGGTTTGAAAATCAGCATTTCCATATTCGATGGGGGAACGTCACTAGTGACCCTTTTAGGACCGCTAATGGTGTACGCCAAGGTGGCATTCTGTCCGCATATTTGTATAATGTGTATGTTGACGACCTGAACATCCGTTTACGTGCAACAGGTCTTGGTTGCCATATTGGTACCGTTTGTTTTAACTGTATCAGTTATGCTGATGATTTAGTTTTACTGTCTACTGCGCTCAATTAGCTCTTAAAGGTGTGTGATGAGTACGGGAAAGACCAAGATATTATTTTCAACACCGCGAAAACTTTTTGTATGTGCTTCCGTCCGAAAGGGAGCAGAAAACCTCTCCTTCGTGGTGTTTTCCTTTCAGGTCGAGCGCTTGATTTTGTCGACCAGTTTACATACCTGGGTTACATTTTCCACGAGAATCTTTGTGATGATTCGCACGTGCGTTCGGCTATGCGATCTCTGTGTACAAGAGGGAATGTGTTGAGACGAAAATTCAGACAGCGTACTACTATTTGTTTAGATCGTATTGTACAAGTATCTATGGGCTACCACTTGTTTTTAATACGACTGTTAAGTGCTTTTCTGACCTGAAAATAAGCTACAATAATTCTTTCCGGTTTCTACATGGTATTCCTACTTTCTGCAGTGCTACGGAAATGTTTGCTGATTTCCAAGTGTCAAATCTCCTGGAAATTCAGGTGAATTCCTGGAAATCTCTCAGGAGGCGGTTGATTGCTAGTGATAATCACTTACTTGTTGCTTTATGCTCGATTTGGCTACAAATCTCGATTCCCGCTTGGATCGCCTTGAACAAATCTGTTTTTGATGGAGGTTAGCGATTAGCTGAATTTTGCGATGAGAGTGTTCGTGTTTTCCGTTTTGTTTGTTTGTTTCTTTTTCTTTTGTTTTTTATGATATGCCGTAAAGGTGGGTTATGAAGTTAAATAAAATAAATAAATAAAATATTAGACCCAATGCGTGAGTTACCTTCAAATTGTTCTGACAACGGACAAAGCAAAACAGAACAATTGCCTGAATCGCATCCTATTTGCTGTAATAACGGACGCAATAAACCGGATTTGATGTATTCACCAGTCCTTAGTTTTTTTCAAAATTGCGTATTATCAGGAATTGGGAAAGATGATACGGTTTCAGCAGCATCCAGGTTCTACAAGCCTGACGAACTATCTAGGCCTAATGCCCGTTCTCTAATACTTTCGGCTGCTAATTCAGCGACGCGTTATCCCAAGCGCCGTGGCGCAAATGCATCCAGTTCACTGTGTGACGACATATTCGCTTTGGTTGGTTCAGATGAACATGCAAATTTCACCAAGGCGCTTCACTCATGGGATCGTCAACTCAAACATGTTTCGGAGAAAATTTAACAATTAACTACGCTGGAATTAGCAAACCCTTCCACTGTCAATACATGGGATAAACTGGTTTCGGACGTCGGCGAGATCAAGCAGTTCCAGAAGAATCACACGCCTCCTACTGAATCAATCAATTCGATAGAGTGGCCGAGGATTGAAACTAGCGCAAACGATATGGTGAATATTCACGTTCAGTTCCCCCAGCCAAGTTTGACAACCCATATAAACGGAGAGAAATTTTGGAACAGTTAAGTGGGTCAGATGGGATACACAGAGTTACGGTTTCGAAAGACAGGAATTGGAAAATTCAAACTAAGAAGTCATCGGCTGAAATACTGAAAAGAAGTCTGAGTGAGAAGGTCGGTCCCAGTGTAGAAATCCGTCCTCAAATGTACATCGGCCTGATCAGAGTCACTTCTGATTTTAATCCGGATATGCTGAAAAGCCAAAACGAAGGAGTTATTGATGCTACACAGATCGGTTCATCCAGTTGCTTCAAGATATTTTCGAGTCTTCGAGTTCAGAATCCTGCGACATGGTGTTTTTGTCGGGTACGAACACTTGCTGTTCCGAGTTTAAGTCGCTGCCAAAAATGTGCTATAAGTGCGGAACGCTAGAGCACACGTCTGCAGCTTGCAAGAGCACAATTCGGTGTGCTCGGTGTTCGAGTTCGGATCATACGAATACTCGTGATAGCCCATGTCTTGAGGCCTTTAAGTGCTGCCATTGCGGATCTTCGGAACACCCAGGGTACTGTCCGATGCAAATTGGTCAAGGATCAAGCAAATAAACGTAAAAAATGAGTGATCTGAGTGTCATTTCTTTGAACAGTAACGGTGTATCTAATAAGATTCATGCTTTGTCGTATTTGCTAGCATCAGCCGACATTATGTGTCTACAAGAGCACCATTTGCTCGATAATTCGGCTGGAATTGTACATAATTTATCGTCAAATCATACATATTTTTTTGTCCCCGCGGTTCCTACAGGTGGTCGTCCCTCTGGAGGCATATGTATTTTTACACGTCGTTATTTTGATACTTCTCATTTTATTCATACGCAATATTTCATTGCGATCAAGATTTTGAATTGTTTTGTTTTTACTTGCTATCTCCCAACAAATTACCATACGATTGATTCAGATTACACATTTAATTATTCTGTTCTGAGCTATCTAAGGCTGTGTTGAATGTTCCACCCAAGTCAGAGTGGCTCATTGTCGGGGATTGTAATTGTGACCTGACTGATGATCAAGATATTAGAACATCCATGCTGTTTTCTGCACTTTCTCAGTTTGCTCTGATTCAGAAAAATTCGGACGCTACATATATTCATAATTCAGGTGCCTCTTCGAATATTGACCATCTAGTTTCTTCGGATGTTAATTTATTTCCAAGTATAGTTAATGTTTGTGCTGATATACCCATCAGTGATCATCTTTACCTGTCGTTTACTCTTGTTCTTCCGGTCCCTGTCTTGTCTATCAATAGTAATGTAATCCGTTCAAAAAAAGGCACATGCATGGATTGGGATAAAAAGAAAATAGCCGATCTTTTTAACCGGGAAAACGAGTGTTTTCATCGAAATTTAACGAGGTTTTAGAAGGTGCAAATACAAAAGCTTCTTGTGCGCTTCGTCAGTGGCGTTCGGCGGGTAGCCCAAGATTTGGACCGTTTTTGAGTGTATGAAATCTTCTAAATCTGCGTTCCGCAAGGAATTAAGATTTCACAACGATTTTAGTCGGGATGAAATTGGATATCGTACTTCTGGAGATGAAAATGAGCTCTGGAAATTTGTGAGAAATAAGTCACAAAAGAAACATCCGCATGATAAGAGTAGTCTTGAGGCTGATAATTGGATTGCTCATTTTAATGGTACTTTTTCTAGAATGGTTGAGACGATACATAGCAAACTTGATTCTGAACTTGAAGAAGAATTTAAAATTGAAGTAGATGATGTAAAAGAAGCGATAAAAAAGTGAAAAATAGAAAATCTTTCGATTCTGGTGGCTTACATGCTAATCATCTAAAATGGGCTTCACATAATGCTATTATTTTAATTGCTTCCCTTTTTACTTTTATACTCAAGTCGGGTTTTGTTCCGTCTAGCTTTTTAAAATCAACAACTACTCCCCTACTAAAGAAAGGAGGCAACCAAAATGATTGTAAATCTTTCCGTCCAATAACTACTGCGTGTCAAATGAGTAAACATCTTAAATTAACACTCCTCCCGTATTTTGGTAGTCCTAATCAAGGTTTAAATCAAATAGGTTTCCGGAAACGGCTGGATATTGATGTGGCGCATACTCTTTATGTCTCGTATTTTGAGTTCTTGTAGTTTTAGTAATAGAGTATATGTGTTAGCCCTAGACATTAATTCAGCATATGATAGTATTATCCACGCTTGGGCCCTTAGAGCTCTGCTGAAGAATGGTGTACCTGTGAGGATAGTACTCGTGCTGCGTCGGTGGTTTGGATCTTCTCGAATTAGAGTTCTTTGGAAGGGTTTCACAGATTTTGGTGTTGTTTTAAACCGGGGTATTCGTCAGGGTGGGATCCTTTCTCCAGTAATTTTCAATATAATAGTTGCTGCATGTCTTGAGGGTGTACAGTCTTCTTTTATTTATGGTAAAGGTATCCTAGCTTCTCTTATAGCGTATGCCGAAGACCTACTCCTTATTAGCCGTTCTCTATCGAGCCTTCAGAGTAATGTAAATTATCTAGTGAAATCTTTTAAAGAATATGGCCTGTTTTTCCGACCTGAAAAGTGCCAGTTTATGGTCTTTGGAACAAAACCCCGTGAAAAAATTTCTCTTCCAGCATCTGTCCATACAAATGATTCAATTCTGAAACCTTGTCTGGATATCCCTTACGGCCTGTCCCGACTTCGGCTTTAACGAGGGCTTTTATAGTAAAAGATGTAGAATCACGTATTTCTTCTAGTTTCGGGGCGGTGATTTGTCTTAGTGATTTCCTATCTAGACGTAATCTTGCAAATATTTTTAACACTGTTGCTCTTCCACAGACTTTGCTTGCATCTTCTTTTTGACCTTTTTAACGTTTACAAATTTATCTCGCATTAAAACTACTTTTTTTAATTTTGGAAAATTTTTATGCCGGTTTTTTAAATTTCAACCTAATTATCGTTTAAAAAAAACCATTGATATTTTGAAAAAGAAACGGGAATTTTTTTTTTTTAAATTTTTACCATAAAACACACTTTTTCTTAGGCGTTACGTTGACTGATTGATGAGCGTGTTTTGGTTGAAGTTTAAGGTAGACATTCGTTTAGGCTTGTGTAGTTTTTTAAAATGAATTGAATGTAGAATTTGTGAAAGTTTATGGTCTAGTTGTTCGTCAGTTGTAGACCGATTATTTATATTTTATTATACTTTTCTACTCGCCAGCTTTGGCGGATATAAATAAATGAACTGAATTGAACCTGCAGTCGGGTATAGAATCTTCGGGCAGTTGATGTCGAAGCTGCCATACGAGCGGACTATACGGATGTTGCTGCCTGAACTTCCCTCTGGCCCAGGCTTCCATGATGAAATATTTTCTGTACTTTCAAAAAAGTTTGGTGCCATGGCTTATCCAGCAAACTTGGTTACCCTCACCTTTGATGAAGCTGCTCTGAGAACTGGTTTCTTTTCTAAGAACGAATTTATCAAGGGTTTTGAAGACTTCGGCAATGGCTACAGTCGCTCAGCCAAAAATGCAACGCCAGACCTAGTTTTCATGGCAAAAGGTGTGTGCAGTACTTGGAAGCAAGTAATTGGATATTTTTTGTTAACCACGCAACCGAGACTAGTGATGCTTGTCACGAAAGCAATGCAAAAGATTAAAGAAGCTGGTGGCATTGTGATAAATCTAGTATGTGACCAAGCAGGCGCAAATGTCGGTCTGTATAACCTTCTTGGCGTAACTTTGAAACAATCTGATAACCCATCATCTGAATCCAAACCGTATGTAATTTCGAAGGCCAGAAGGTTTTCTACTTTAACGATCATCCTTATCTGTTAAAAAGCGTGCGGAATAACCTCCTGACCTATGATGTACAATTCGACGGTGGAAAAGTCGCCAGTTGGGGCCATGTCCGTCAACTCTACGAGCATGATTCAGAGAACACTATACGCCTGGACACCAAGATTAACTACAATCATATTAGTCCTCCATCACTTTGGAAATGAGAGTGCCACTTGTAACCAGGGTTGCCACCCGAACAAAATAAATGGTACTAACCAGAACTGCCGAAAAGTACTACTTCGAAAAAAAAGTACTACCTACACGCAACACGCGCACGTCAATCCCCTGATTTCTCTTTGGTTTATCACATATTAGGAGATTTTTTTTTCTTTCGTCTGTGTTTGAGATATGTTTGTCTTCTGTACCTTCTTTGTTATTGAAAAACGATCAATATCTGGCAATTTGCTTGGAAATGCCAGCCATTGTTATTTCTAAATTGCGAACCAAAAGGCAGCCCGAAGGATGACTAGACAGCTACTAGGCATCGCTTTTGCAAATACCATTTTGAAAGTAGGCTAAATACCATTTTGAAAGTAGGCTATATTTGTCTGTTGATTTGTTTATGTGATACGGCCTTATTATGTCATAGTTATCGTTTTATATTTTTGGCCAGTTATGTATGCGTTTATTACTTTTTTACTCTCCGATTTCTAGAGGAAATTAATGAATTGAACTGAATTGAATTGAATATAATGCTGGGACACGATTCCAGCAGAATTCAACGGCTTCCCCTGCAAATTTTAGCGTTTAATGTGGATCAAAGCCTCAAGAATTTCCAGAAAATTTAACACCGGACGGAGCGAAGCTCCTAGCTACTGTAGGCTACCCAACACCACATAAAAGGTAGCGCCGCAGGCGAACATTTTTTAATTCACCTTTTTCTGTCGAAATTTCCCATACAGTTTCTAGCTTTTAATGTTTCTCAAATCCCAAGCCCGATGCCCCGAAACAGGTTTAAAACCCCACGGAAATGACCCGCACTTCCACAAAACAGGAAATACCGGAAAATAATACAAAAGGCATAGTTCTTCTACAGAAAAAGTGACATTTTATGAGAAAAAGTACTACTTTCACGAAAAAGTATTAAAAAAGTACTACTTTCACAGAAAGTATTCAAAAAGTACTACTTTGATCAAAAAGTACTAAAAGTAGTACGTTCGTACTACCCGTGGCAACCCTGCTTGTAACTCAAGCTCTGAGCCACACAGTTTCTGTTTCAATGTCGATGCTGTCTATGTTTTCTGTGCTTCCTCCTGTCCTGCTGCGAACGAAACTTCAAAGTTTATAAGGAAGTTCAACGATCTGTTGAATGAGCGTAGCAGTCTCAGAGAATTTGCCTCACCCTGTGATTATCGGTAGTAACTGTAAGGATTTCTGGTCTTTTCTAAGTAAATGTGCAAGGAGGGAGCGTTCAAGCTCTTCGAGTAGATCGGACTCCAAAAGTTCCAGTTGTAGCCCCACCAGTTCTCGCTCTTCGAGTTCCTCCTCCAGCCACAACCGAAATCGACTTGCGAGCCAGAAGCCGGACGATTAAAGCGCTCCGGTGCTAGACTGTAACGTCTCTGAAGTATTTGCCTTCGATGACAGCGTCATCCAGGAAGGGAGCCCCAAAGAGCGCCTAACCAGGAGTGCGAAGCAAACCGTACAGAGAAAGTACCCGTCGAAGGTAGCAGAGACGCCAGTTGCCGAAAAGTATGGTTCAATCGAGTTGGACCAAGCTGCGGACCGAACCTTAGATGCGCTCAGGCGGAAAGTGGCTCTAAGTATCGCAACACTGAACGAGGTCACGAAAATCAGCAGAGAGCTTAAGTCTGATATGAAAGAGGTACGGTTTATCATACACTGTCAGAAGTTTCATAAATGATAGTGCATTACACTTTCAAGAATTTATAATGAAGCGTAAATTAAAACCTTGAATCTCGTTATGTAGCTTCTGACAGTGTAGTATTTTTACAAACTGAAGATGTTGTTGGAGATCTAGGTTATCCTGATTGTTTTTAATTACTTTTACATTTCACCAACACGAGCAAAAACTGATTCCCCTCCGAATCTGAAAGGGAGTCCTTTTTTATAATGATGATGATAATCGGAGCATTCCCCGTCCGTGGGGACTCGCGAGAATACGGGGAGTGAGTCCCCGAGACGAACAAAAACGCGGGGATTCCTCAAGAGGTGGGGAACGGCGAGAATACGCCTTACAAGGGCGCGAATTCGAAGTCAAAATAGGTCACGCCTCTCTCTTAGGGTTGTACAAAATGAAGAATAGCAACCCGCGGATGGCCCTCTGGGCTTCGTTTTTGCAACCTTTTAATGTCACGTTCTCCAGGAAAAAAGGGTCAGAAAACTCCAATGCAGATGACCTCTCCAGGGGAACCATTCCTGTAAATAGTTGTAAATATTAGGGTACAGGTACTTACGTACCCATTAGTAATCTAGTGTTATTTTTAAGTCGCTGCCCTCGTCGAAAGAGCAAAGATGATTGAGAGCAGTTTGAGTCACTCGTGGTCAACAAACGATCATGGGCCGAGCTGGTAGAATTGTCGATCCACGACTTAAGCATTCAGAAAGCCGTCGAGTCTGCCAAAAAGCACAACCGATCAGACATTCCGAGAGTTCAAATGAAAGGTCAAGACTTCCGTATTTTAGAGAATACGAAATCTCATTAGCAGTCCCGCAGAAATTCCGTGTCAACCTCGTATACCAAGCTCACACGCAGACTAGTGAACACAGAACAAACGAGAACACTATCGAATTCCTAAGAGCAAACTTCTACTGGATAAGTTTAAACCATGATGTGCGCCATTTCGTGTCCACCTGCATGGTTTGTGCGCCACCGAGACGATATTAGGAAGTGTAACCCTGATTATGTTTCTTAGGGGGAGGAGTGTGCTTATGGGGAGGGTATGTGAATAAATTATTGTATTTCCGCCATGGGTTCGCGCACTAACTGTCTCATCACTCCTTCATGGAGCCACAGAGCGGCTTCGACCAACGCACTGAAGAAGCGCGGGGAAGACGACAGTTCTAGCTGTGGGATGTTCGCGATCAAAGTAAGCATTTCAAAAACAGATGAGCCGTTTTCAATGATGCAGCACATTATGCGAGACATGAAAGTAAACTTCCCGTCTGGGTGTCTCTTTACCTAGAGTAATCTCCTTTTTTCAAATGCCTCGTTTCAGTTTGGTATGTCAATATTTTTAGTACCGTGCCAGATTGAGCGAGCGCTAGCTTTCGTGAATTGCCGTCGCACCCGCCACTGGGTCCACCCGACCTCGCGGTCCAACGAATTCCAAAAGCGAGAGACTGTAAAGATTGTGTAAGTAGAACCAGTAAGCGGTTATCTAGCCAGATTCGATTGATGATGGAACAATTAATGATTTTTAAACTAGGTTCCTCCTCAACAAGTCCCTTAAGCTGTATTACAGTATACAGAGGACTACGGTTTCTAAAGTGATATAAAAAACTCGGCCAAGAGCTGCAGTTCGAACGAGCGATTGCGACTCCCGCACGGAATACTACAAAGACTGAAGTCATGAAGCTTCCCAAGGATTCAATGAAAGCGGAAGAACGCTACGCCAAGGCAGTAATCTCCTTCAGGGCTTCAATCTTCACTAGACTCATTCACTTCTTCCGCAAGCGCCCTAAAATACTTAGTTTCAGCGAGAGACTGTAAAGATTGTGTAAGTAGAACCAGTAAGCGGTTATCTAGCCAGATTCGATTGATGATGGAACTATTAATGATTTTTAAACTAGGTTCCTCCTCAACAAGTCCCTTAAGCTGTATTACAGTATACAGAGGACTACGGTGTCTAAAGTGATATAAACAAGAGCTGTAAGCTCATATGGCACTTGCATGGGTTGAGATGTATTATTTGATTAAAAGTAATTTTCGACTGCGCGGTTCAGATGCGCACTTTAATGAAGCTAGAGAAAAAGTATTTTATCGTAGAACTTGGCTGTAATGATGCGCACTTTAAAGGCACTAGAAATTCATCTGTAAGGAAGACCCTTGAGGCAAAAACGATATCAGGCTCTTAGGGATCATTGATATATACGTATGATCAAAAGTATTTTTTTTCCGCTAATGCGGGTAAAATGCGCACTTTAAGGGTGCTAGAAATTTTTTTTTTTGCAAAACCCTTGTGGCACAAATGATCATAGGTTGAGATGTATCGTTTGATAAAAAGTAATTTTCGACCTTGCGGTTAAGATGCACACTTTAAGGGAGCTAGAACTTCATTTGTAAGCAAAACCCTTGAGGCAAAATGATCATGGACTCATGGGGATCACGGAAATGCATATTTTGCTTAAAAGCATTTTTCTTAATTTGCGGTCATGATTGGTACTTTAGGGAATGGTCGGATTTGAAAAGTGGCGATTTCTAAGCTAATCATGTCGAATTTCTAATATTCCAGCCAAATTTCATCGTCCTAGCACATCTCTTAACTCGCAATCACCGGAATTCCGGACCCGCCCCTCAAACTCCCCCCACAGTCGCCGGAGCCAATCCGGTTCGGTTTTGGACTTGTTTGTTATTCCCACAAAGTTCCACCCCGATCTCTCCAGTCCAATCCGGTTACGTATTCCCCCCCCCAATTGTTGTCGGATCCGGTCCGGACATGAAAAAGATCACCACAGGCCCTCTGTTCAGTTATTAAATTTCACTCGAATCCGATCACCCGTTCCAAAGTTACGCATGGCTAAATATTCCGGATTCCCTCTCCCTCCGATCCCCCCACGACTATCGGATCTAGTGAATTTTTATTTACAAGTTAGTTTGATCGGGTCCCTGATACGCCTCCCAAGTTTCGTCGTGAAAATCCCAAAAACTTTCATCACCAGAATTCCGGGAAACTCCCTTCCACCCTCCCCCCCCCAAGTGTCCGGGTCCAGTCCAAACGTGTAAACGATTTATATGGAGCAGATTCTTGTTCTTCCCAGCAAGTTTTACTCCAATCCCTCCACTATAACCGTATCTCGAGATTTCCGGTCTTCCCCCCCCCCCCCAACTCCCCATAGCTGTCGAATCCGGTTCGGACTTCAAATGGAAGATCAGAGATATGTCATTCATTCAGGTATTAAGTTTCGTCCCAATCCGATCACCCGTTCGAAAGTTACACAACACTCAATTTTCCATATTCCCCCGCACTGAATCACATATACAAACCCCTTTGACCCTCGAATGCACTAGCTCTTTCCGCTGTTAATAGAGTGATCCGATGCAAAGAGTGACGTCACGCCGCGCGCAGACCTACTAGTGAGAAGAAAGGGGTAGGGGTTTTACAAAAACTACTAAATTCTCAGAATTCCCCGGCCCACCACTTCCCCCCAGATGGTCGGATCGTGAAACTGATTATTTCCAGGTTAGTTATATCGGGTCCCTGATATGCCTGCCAAGTTTCATCGTCCTAGGACATCTGGAAGTACCCTAACTCGAAAACAGTGGACCGCCCGACCGACCGACCGACCGAAAAGCGATCGGTATATGGCACTTGAGCGGAGCTGCAAGTGCCATAAAAACTCGGCCAAGAGCTGCAGTTCGACCGAGCGATTGCGACTCCCGCACGGAATACTACAAAGACTGAAGTCATGAAGCTTCCCAAGGATTCAATGAAAGCGGAAGAACGCTACGCCAAGGCAGTAATCTCCTTCAGGGCTTCAATCTTCACTAGACTCATTCACTTCTTCCGCAAGCGCCCTAAAATACTTAGTTTCATCCGGGTCGCAGAGGAAGGACATGGTTCTCTAGTAAGTACATATAATATATATAGAGTCTTTTATATGGTTTTCCAAGACAAATACCTGGACACGAGTTACTTAGGAAAGGGGTCTTAATGGGCCGCTGCGAGACACACAACTTTATTATCACTTGCAGCTATTTCTTCCGATCTTTTGAGCCAATTCCGTCATCGGAAACCATAGCTACGAGAGGGCGAAATTTACCATTCGGCAATGCTGGCTGAAATGTGGAGAACTGGTCCGGCAACCTTGCATAATTTTTTTTTTAGGTATCTCGGATATCGTTCTATGTTCAGACTGGGAAAAATTTTACAACGAAGGACGTATGACACGAGGTTGACCTTGACTCATCCCATTAGTTCATGATGATTGTACATCGATCTATCGTAAAAGCAAAAAAATTCCTTGCGAAACTGAACCGCTAGATAGTGCTGCCAAGCTTGGTTTTGCGGGAACTTGCCGTCAGATCTGTCGATGGTATCGGATTTGGTCATATATTTATTGTATAGATCACATATTTATTCACGAAGTGCTATCTGACGAAGATTTGGTATGACTTCCTATTTATTTAAGGCTCGCGGCGGCACTTTAAAGGGCAGCAATTCTATTATACGGAAGATAAACCAGATTGAATTTCGTAATAACTCGTCTGTGTCAATATAAAACTGTCTGTATTTTTTCTGGATTCAGTCGGGTTACTTCAGGGTTGCTTCATTCTGCTCCCCCATCAATTATCCAAAGGTGTGAACGGGTCTAAAGAGAGATTCTCGCGAATTCCTCGTAACGACAAGTGTGACGCAGTCTTAATGCTTCTTTGCCATCGCATTCATCAATTTGTTTAGTGGAAGAAGAAGAATGAATGAAATATCAACAAAAATGACTTTAAAACCCAATTGTAAAGTTAAATCCACTAAGACTGAAAATAAAGCATACTTCAAGTTTCTGGAATCACACAATTTTGCGAAATTTAAATCATGGGAGAGCTTTGTGAAACAAGAAAATCTGACCTTTGTTTTCTCTCAGGAGTATAAATTCAGTACTTCCGTTTCCTGTGTTCGAGCAGCATTTTGATGTCAAATATATTACAACAGTTGTAACCTACAAGGGTGAATGCCAAAATAGACTTGATAACTTTGCAGTCCCATCAGTTCACTTAAAGTATGATGGACAGTTATTTTGCTTTATTTTTGTAAAATCCATCACAAATAAATATTTCGGACTTCCCATCTATTGTGCTTCTAAAATACTCCATGTTCTTGTTATCGCTGGTCTTTACCTCTGTGGCCTGTCAATGATATGGTTTTCGGAGCTCGTACGAGACCTGCGCAGAAAATTCAAAAACTCTCGGTCACGCACGAAAATCGATCAGTTTATAGCTAAGTGAAAAGTGGGCTGTGGCTACCAAAATAAACAATTTCCTTAGCCGGGAGACTGTGCAAGTGCATTCTGAATCTGATGATCTATTTTGTGCTACCATTGAAAAGTTTTGGAACTGCAAGATTTCTGTCCACCTTTCAACGTAACAGCAGTGTCTTGGCACCTTTATTACAGGGTTGGAGGAGACTTTTCTGGTCTCTCTCAACCTTGTGGTTACGGTCCAAGTTTCAGCAGAGCTTACCTACCCTGACTTACCCTGAGCTTACCTACCTGCGGTAGTCATTTGGATTATTTTCGGTGAGTCTTCGGTTTAAAAAATCTCTCAGTTATTCTCTTACATCCTCTAAAGTTACTGTACATTTTATGATTGTAAGTAAAATTTTTCCATTTAAATTTAGAAATTTCTATTGATGTACAGGACGGGTATCTTACCTCGAATGTAGGGTAGCCACAAAAACTCCTAGTGGGACAAATTGGCGATTTTTTTGTAATGAAAGCATTAATTGCTGTGAATTTTCCTTATCAAATTTACCTAACTATAACATCTCCAAAAAATATTTCAAAAATACCATTGCATTCAGGACAAAATTGTCTGTTATGTAAGGCCATCACTAAGATGTCCTAGCTATTTAATATTATTTCTTAATATTCAATGTAAATTTAGATGTAAAAAAAAGTGGCTGAACTTGCCTACAAAAATTTATTGATACTAAGGAGGAAAAGTCAGCAGCCTATAGCAGCAATAGGTCTATTGGACTATAACCTTGATGACCATATTCACATTTTCTCATCTAACTCACTTGCTGGGGCTCCCCATGCACTCAAAACCAGCTCAAAATCACTCAGTTTCATAGAATTTGGCCTGGTGATTTTGGCCTCAAATCAAAGCTATAAGATAGGAGATTCACATTCTGATCTTCAAAAGCTCAGGTTTGATTATTTTTTTGTTGTTTCGGCTACCCTATCGAATGTGTACAACCTCAACCCTGGCCTAAAATTTGACAGTGCAAAACGGATATGTCAGCTGAATTCCATTAGAGCTATATTTCGACCCTTCTTGGCAAGAAGGGCTGAAATGTAGCTCTAATAAATTTCAGCTGACATATCACTTTTACACTGTCAAATATGATTCGCAGTCAGCTTGGGCTAACAGAATATCTGGCCTAAAATGTTTGAAAGGAAAATTTCAATGCAGTCCTTTCACGGTCCTAAATGTGAAGAAGGAAGCCCTGAATGACCTAGGACCTGTTTTGGAATGCACCGAAGTTTCCTTGTAAGACTTGTAGGCCGCTTATACAAGTTCAAGAGTGGATACCCCTCCTGCAAGCTGTTTTTAGCCATCAGAATCAAACCTTTTTGAGAAAAAAAAGTCAGTCCAGTCTCATATAGAATGCTCACAGAAGCCAAAATTACTATGGTGCCACTTTCCAGCAAGATTGATGTAATGTGTTCAACTGTTGAAATCAATGGCATCTTTTATTTTCATTTATTTATTTTTTTCCAATAGATAGCGCGAATCTCAGACCTGGCGCACCTCTTACTTATCAAAGGCTAGTCATTGTGACCAGGAATCCTCTAAGAAAGCAATCATAAAGTCCCTCTATCACTAAGCATATTATAGATATCTCATTGTCTGAAATTTCTAAGCTACAGTTGTAGCATCTTCTATGTAACTCTTATAGGTCTTTAGTCCCATGCAGCGACTATGAATACCCCGACAAAACGTAGCGAACCTAGAGATATTTACTCCAGCTTTGAGCTGACATTGATACCCGTCGTCGTCGCCGTTGCTTATCGCAGAAAAAATAGTGCACGAGGCTGGCAAGAGGCGTACCCCGCTCGCTGACCCGCTCTGGAGCGGGTCAAATAGCAATGGGATAAGGGTGGGAAAATAAATATGGAACACCCCTGTTGTTTGTCTGGATGAGGGTTTTCCTCAGCCTTCCTCTTTGTTAACCGCAACTACTGTTTTGTTTTTGTTTTTTCTAATTAAGTAAATAATACATTCAAGGTAATTACTGAGGCTTTTAAGCAAGAAAAGAATCACTAACTCAGAAATAACAGCATATATTCGGTTTCAAAGAGGGGAGGACAACTACATGGGTCAAAGCCCAAAAGGGGGACGGGGCCACCAGCCAGTCTACCACAAATCCATGATTTTGGGAAAGCTGATGCCAAACGCTGGGTATTTCTAGCATTTGGTATACCCTATTTCAAACGCTGGATATACTATGCCAAATGCTGGAACCCAACAAAATACTGATGATTTGAATGAAGTTAAAAATAAACAAATCAGATTTCATCTATACTATAGTGAGGTAGGGCCCAAAAGGGGGACGGGGCCACCAGCCAGTCTACCACAAATCCCTGATTTTGGGAAAGCTGATGCCAAACGCTGGGTATTTCTAGCTATTCTGACCTGATAAGACCGGGCCACTCAAATCAGTCGCTTAATAGCGCGCGCCCAGAGCAGACCGCTAGTGGCTTACGCATTATACGCAGTTTTTCGTGGGATCGAAATGGACGTGTTAAAGTTGTTGAAGAGTTTAAAAGCAGCCGAATATGATGAAATGGACTGGAAGGATGTGGGGGGGAAGAAAGTCAATGAGTGGTCGAGGGCGGAGGCCCTCAAATTTTGCAAGGAGAAATTGAAGATGGAGGAGGACGACCTGCAAGCCCTTTTGAGAGAGGAGGTCTTAATGCCCAAAACATTGCACTTAGTGGCTCATTTTCTATTGGAAGCCGATGCTGATATTCCGGAACCATTGGAACAGCCGGTTGGTGAAGGTAGTGAAGGTCCGGCAGCTAAAAGGAAAAAATGCCAGGAAAATAAGGTACATATTTAAACTGTTTACGATTTTATTTTTCCCTAAGCCTTATGGAAGCTGTCGTTAGAACAAAAATAAAACTAAGCAAAAATAGACATACGAATAAGTATTAATAATAATATAATAAATACAAGTTGTTAATTAACCTTATAAAACATTTTTAACGTTAATAAACTAATTAAAGGTTGATAAGAGCCAAATAAACTAAAACGTTTATTTGAGTCCACTTGGTTTTTAGTTTGTGTTCTTAATTATTTTGTTATATTTTATTTCACGGCTTCCAGGGGTGAGGGGAAGAACTTCCTATCTTTCTGAATAGGAAGTATGAATTTGGGAATTTGCGATCGATAATTCTTGAGATGGTTTATTGCGGACACGAGTTCAGCTGAGGATAAGCTCAGTCGCGGCATACGTCTGGTTTCTCTAGAAAACATCAACGCCCGGCCTACGTGCTAACTGACAGTGAAAGTGGGATTTCTTGATTTTAGCGGTCCACGACGTGGTAACAACGTTGACAACCCGTTGGCCGGGGTGCTATGACAATGAAAGCGGAAAGACCAAGGTTAAACTAGGTCGTTGCCTATGACAGTTTTTGGGGAAGATTTTAATTTGGGCATTTTTGATTGTCAGATACCCGTTTATGGTCAGTATGAACCAAGATTACAGTAATATTGAAAGGGGGGGGGGCTTTCTACACCCCTCTGTGTAGTAGTTCTGGGTATTCGGTTTCTTGCGATGAGGATCGTTGGCCCTCGAGGCCGGTAGGGCCCTCGAGGCCGGTTTGGCCCTGGAAGCCGGTTTGGCCTTCTCGGCCGGGGTACTGTGGAAGATGAATGGACGTTTAAACGGGAACTCTGTTGCAGACGGAGGAGACAGACTGGACGCCCCACAGTTTAAGGGCGGGGGCAGCTGTATTACATGACAGCAGATTTAGTGCAGGCACATGTCGGTTGGAAATCTGCCGATATGGTAGAGCGTTATACTGGAAAAAGAAAGTTGGCACAAAATCGCGAAACGGCAAGTAAGGTCGCGGAGGCGTCTGGATCAAACACTAAGACTAAGAAGATGCGATGGAAACCACAAGATTTTCATCGAGTTTTTGAAGATTAGACAGTTTTGTTCCTGAGTGCTACGTTCGCAGTACTGGTTATATAGGGTCACTTTATATTTGAATATATGAATGGATCGAGTCTCAGATTTGAAGAGAAGGTCTGAATATATAACTATTCTGACCTGATAAGACCGGGCCACTCAAATCAGTCGCTTAATAGCGCGGGCGAAGGGCTGGCCAATCAGGGTGGGCGAAGCGCTGGAGGACGGGTGGTAAGATTTAAAAAAAAAAAAAAATGAATGTTTACGGTGACGTCCAGAAAAAGAAAAATTGAAAGCGAAAAACATCGGAAAAACTTCCCGGGTCGATAGATCTTCTACTCTCTTAGGAGGGTTTCTTCCGTATCTTACACTATGGGCCCGGGAAGAGAAGGTCTGAATATATTACATTTGGTATACCCTATGCTAAACGCTGGATACACTATGCCAAATGCTGGAACCCAACAAAATACTGATGATTTGAATGAAGTTAAAAAATAAACCAATCAGATTTCATCTATACTATAGTGAGGCAGGTCAGGGTTGAGGTGCCAACACCTATCCAGTGTTTGGCATAGAGTGTCCAGGGTTTAGCATACTATGACAAACGCTGGGCGTATCCAGCGTTTGGCATCCCTTCACCCCGACTGTGCGATCAGATTCTGCTCCGCATGTAACATGTGCAAAGATATGGAACTTGATCCCAGAAGAGCTGAGACGTAGGAGCTCCCTTGCGACATTCAAGAAAAGAGTAAAAAATCATTTACTAGCATTACAGAAGAATAATTAAAATAAGGTATGGTAAAAAAAACAATAATAATAAAAGTAAGATGTACGGTAATTATGATTTTTTTTCTTCTTTTTTTCTTTCTTTGATGGTGTGGTTTCCCCTGGGGTGAGGTGCAGGAAGGTATTGGTTAGTTTTTTTTTTTTTTTGAGGTAAGGCTGTGTCGGAGAGTATGTAACGAATTAATCTCTAACAAACTGAGCGAAAGGAGATATTTCGTCGTAAGCATTCCCTCGCTTCTTTTTCATAACAGATCAGCTCTTTATTAGTGCTTTACTAATAGTGCTTTAAATGGACCCCGCAAGTGAGAAACCCCTAGGCACCTTCTATCGTGAACAATTTGTACTGCGACTACTTTTGTGCTTTACCGGAAGTGTGGTTCTACACAATTGTAGTCAGCAGTATTTGTATCTCCTCACATTAGATTAGCATATAAGCCAGGGTGTTCGCACTAGTGGAGCAGTTGCAGTCAGAGTCACAGTCAGAGTCGCAGTCGAGTCACAGACGCAGTTTTAGTCTTAAATGTAATAGTTCAGTTGGATTACCGATATTTATTCTGTATGGAGAACTTCAACAATAAACGTAAGTGTGTTTTGTAAAACATAGTTTGTTGAATGTAGGTACCTAGGGCCACTATAGTCAGCATACGTACCAACCGCTCGGGTACACGCTACACGGTTATAAGGTGTTTGGAAGTAACACAGAAGGCATCACAGACACGTAATTTAACAAGTAGCAGCAGTGACCACTATGCGTTTTATGTCTAAACGTAAAGTTTCTGGTTCTCGGCGTCCAGGAATGGACTGAGTGTGACGATTATGTGCGATTTATTTTCTATTTATTAATAAACCCATTGAACTTGAAAAAAACTTTAACTTGCATAGGGATTAGGGTATCAACAGATCAGGAGTTTGTAGTTGACTGCCGCCAGCTTACAAAATTTTAAATTTTTGTGTAAAAACCTGGCAAAATAATCATCAGTATCTGTATAGAAATGACTGACTTGGAGGGAAGTTTATATTCACATAAAACAGGTATGCCTACAGGAAAAGTTACAACACAGGCTAAAAAGCTGAGGATATTTCTGAAAAAAGAAATGGTCAAAATCAGCCTACACAAATTTTCATGTGCTTGCGTTTACCTTGGATCAGAAATATTTACTATAATTCGAACGTCTCTATGGTGAAAATCGCAGAATAAATCTTGACAAATTTCGTGCTATTGCGATGCATGTGCATACAATTCAAACTTTCTGCGGGCGTGAAACGCAACACCGTCAGACTCCGAAATTTCCAGCATTGCCACCCGAATTGGTCTTTCAGTACACCGTCGTCATTTTTGAGACTACGGATTAAAAAATTATTTTATATTTGCCAGGCTTCATCCGACATAATCCGACAAACTTCTTTTTTCCAGCTTTACTGGAACTGAAAGCTAAGTTAGAATAAGCGGAATGACTAAAAGGTCAGCGAGTTTCCCGCCTGGTGGGGAACACGAACACAAAAACACTTCACGAGTTAGTTCATTGTTCATTTATAGATCACATGCTCGAAGTGCCGTGCTGCATACCATGTTAGATGTCGCATGCAACAGGAAACTGACTGTGAAGTCTGCTTTACAAACGTTACTGGTTGCATATCATAATTTATTGACTAACAATCATCGGATAATGTCCCATCGATTGCGTTTCAGAATCTTTCATGTTTCTACATCCTAAGCTCCAACTTCATCGAAGAGAGCAGATTTACAAGGTGGGATAACCAAAAAGGTTATTACTCCCGGTACGAGGAAAAAAAATTGCTCTCCCCCAAGATGGGGAGTGTGTGCAAACGAAATGAAGCGCGTGAACATTTTGAAAGTAAATACGTCATGGAGTAGAGGCGCTCGAATCGCTGCTTTTTACTAGTAGGTTCTCTAAATTGGAAGGTCGTTGGGTTTCAGTTTACTTTTACTCCGTCGTTACCTTTCGTTTCTTTTGGACTTCATTTTAGCATATTTTTCTTCTCTTGTACTTTAGGAACGTTTAACTCTATGAGCACAGCACGTAATGCAGCTTTGCTGCAAAAAGCACGAAAGACTTGAAGTTTTCGTGTACTGTGGACTATGATCGTGCCTGTCCGCACTGGCTTAGTAAGCTGATTTCTAATTGAGAGCCAGGATATTCTATCTCGTTTGTCATGAATTTTCGTATGCTGTGGCATAATTTAGCTAAAGCCTATGCGTGGTGTGACCGTTTACGTATGGTAGGCAGGCAGCCTGGAAATTGTGCCCTGGCAGAGACCGTGTAGGTGTTGTAGGTTTAATACTTTTCTTAAAAAAAAGGAACATTTCACGAGATGTCAACCTTGAGCAGATCAACCATGCAGCTGTTCTTAATTGCAGCACCAGAAACAATACATAATCTACGTGAATGAGCTTCTTTGGTACATAGCGAAATGACTGTTTCTACGGCTCGGCTTATCGGTATCGCTTCTGGCAGCGGTAGTGGTAAACCCGGAATGTAAAATGTAAGTAAAATGCCGTGCTAAATTCTTGCTACGGCTCAGTCCGCTTGTTCACACGAGGCTCTAAGAAAGAAGTTCATTCTCCTAGGTTGTTTATTATCGCAGAGAGGCAAGGTTCCAAATTCAGAGGTCTTCATGAGATGGTCATATACTGAAAAGCTATTCGCCATATTATGACGAAGTTGGTTGTGTACCAGATCAGCCGCAATTTTTTTTTACAGTTCCGTTAGATATCACTCTGGGCGAAAGCGGATACAGTCAGTGGCAGATATTTACATGCAGAAACCTCCGATTGGTGGAAGTTACCATTTTTCTCTTGAACTTAACCCCACCAATTCCATTAAGATCGACTACACTACAACTGTAAATACCAGTCGACCGATCACAGATGAGGGACTACTAACTTTCGGTCAATGATTGTAGAAATGGGAAAAATTCAAAGACGCTAGAAGTAGTAACGAGAAAGCTACTATTTTCCAAGAAACTTTTCTTCAAAATTACAAGGCTTGTTTTCGTCAACAAAATGTTTCTCATCAGATCGACCATATATTTCACAAGAAGTTTAGAAAATGGTAAAGAAAAAACGATGGCTTCTCCGTCATGGTAATACCAAACAAGCAAACAGATTGAAAAACAAGCTCAGAAAAGTCACTCGAAAACATGCAAAAAAATCCTTGGAACGTGAAGTTAACCATCTGTATGAGTCCAAACCAAGCCAATGGTACAACCGAATCAAAAGAATGACAGGCAAGGTGGAAAAAGGAGTTGATTTTGGCTTTGACGAAGACGACGACGTTACTGCCAACTCCCTTCATAAACATTTGGCTAATATTGTGCAGTCCCTCCCGCCTTGATGGGCGAAGAAGTGCCAACCCCGCCCCCTGAGTTTATTGATTCCACCCAGGTGTTTTATAAATTAAGAAGACTTAAAAGAACAAGTATTACCCCTGTGGATATTCCCGTTGGTCTTATTAGAGCATTTCCCGATTACCTCAGTGGCCCACTAACACTCCTTTTTAATCAGATCACAAAAACAGGTGAGTATCCATTAATCTGGAAAAATGGTTTATTCACACCAATACCAAAAAAAGATGCGCCTAATGAATTTTCGGGTGTCCGACCGATCCCCTTGACGCCCATTTTTAAAAAAAATGTATGAGAGTTTTGTCGCAGCATGGCTGAAATACCGTATTTTGGAGAAAACTGATCTGAGCCAGTTTGGAAATATGCCAAACACGTCTACATCTCATTACCGAGTAAGTAAAATTTACAAAATCTTACAAAAAATCGATGAACCAGATTCTTGGATTAATCTTGTTGCAAAAGATCTAAGAAAAGCTTTTGATTTAATTTGCCATAATATTCTTATAAAAAAAACTCTTGGCCTAGGTGTACACTCATTCCTTGTTCGTTCAGTCGCTAGTTTTCTTTCAGGCAGATGTCAACGGACAAAATGTAAGTCCACCTACTCTGATCCACTGCCCATCTTTTGTGGTGTTCCTCAAGGTACCCTTTTGGGACCACATTTGTTTCTTGTCTCGATAAATGATTCGGCAACAACACTGGAAAACCGTTGGAAGTATGTCGTTGACTTGTCACTCATGGAATGCTGTCGAAAAAAACTCCCAAAGCAGTGCAGATTTACTAGTGAATGAGGTGGACAGAATGATTGTCAACTGCGACAAATCCGTCAAAGTACCGAATTTGGCCGGATTCCGGGTGAACTACTTGTCCGGTAAAAAAAAATGATGCTGAAAAACGGATTCAACATGTCTCCTTACCCCTATCTTGACCCTCTAATCAGCTTCAGGAGCAACTTTTACCGTCCTCCGAATTTACGGTTTCGGCCAGGGTCCAAGTGAACTAATTGTCCGGCGTCAAAATCAGATTTGGATTCAGTATGTCTCCTCACCCCTATGTCGACCCTCTAATCAGCTTCAGGAACAATTTTTACCGTCCTTAAAGTTTATTTCCGGTTTTGGCCGGATCCCAGGCGAACTAATTGTCCGGCGTCAGAACAAATTTCAGATTTGGATTCAGCATGTCTAACTTCATCTAAATCCACTATCTCATTGGCATTAACAAAATATTTTTTCGTCCCTTCATTTGAAACCCCCTCCTTCACCCCTAAACATAGAGCTACGGGGCCTATCTACGAACTTGACCTGTACTTCGACCAAAATGATCCTCACACCAAGTTTGAACAAAATATCTCAACCCCTTCGAGAGTTATTGTGCTAAGAGACGGCCAGACGGTCAAATTTTACGAAGTCATAGGTATCCGTCACTTACGTTTTGTGATCCTAAAAAAGTACAATGCAGAATACTCCACCGAGGACCGCTCAATATGGGCACCGTCCATGTAAAAACTGGAAGAGTCATCCTTGACTGGCCATTTGTGACGTTTAAAAACAAATATATTTTAGAAAAAGTGTTACCATTTTATGGCCAGTCTTAAGTTTCTAGCCTGATTATCATGTGTGCAACCGTTTTTTGTTTTTTTCGTACGACTACACGTTTTATACTTTCCTAAGTAAAAGTTGAAAATCCCTAAGAGTTTCCCGATCAAGTTTTTCTGCGTACTACACAATCCGAGTCGCTTTGCTGACCGTCATGTAATAATCGCAAGGTACAGAATTCGTACAACGGTAGTTATACAAATGTCAGAATGCCCCAAGTTACAGGGTCCAGGATGACCCAAAGACTATACAAACTATCAAGACTGGCTGCTCCGCAAAATCAAAAGTTTTCCTATCTTAAAATATCATTAAGGCAGCAAAATCTGCATAGGAACTGCAATAGAATTTACTTCTCTTATTTAAGTTTCTTTTTGACAGGACTGAAGAAGCTCCGAGGGTATGTGACTCCTGCGTCAGGTTGGACAGATAGTTTCCATATTGAAGACATAACGGAGGACCTCATTGCACAGGCATCAAAGTCTTCACTGAATCGAAAGAATGGCTACATTTTGTTCTCCGAGCATCAAATTAGAAAAATTTAATAACATCATGTCGATCGGGCTCAAAGATATTTTACAGAGCCAAATGCTCTGCTCAGATGAAGTCCCAGAACATCTATGAAGTAGTTATATGTCTTAAAGTAACAGATGACCAAGTAACTTTGAAGTGGGCTTCTTGTGAATGTGTAGGTGTGTCTGATGGAAGTTGTAAGCATTTTATGGCAGTGCTTTACACAGTGAAGGACTACTGTATGAAGGGACTTGACAGGTTTGCGTTACCAACATGCACTGGAGTACTTCAGACATAGCATGTAAAGAAGCCTACATCTGACGAGCCACTGCTCTTAAGTGATGTCAAGTTTGTCAGCCACGACTATAAAAAGCCAGTTAAGAGGGACTTGTCATGTAATGTCGTTCATCATGATCCAGTATCCTGCTATGCAAAAACAGTGGAAAAACCAAAGATTGAGAAACTAGTTGCACTCTTTGACAAACTGGGTCATGTTCCTAGGACAAGTAGTAGCTGCTTGCCAGTTCTTGAAAAGGCTACGGAAAATGCAGAACTTCAAAACCAACTTGTCCAGGGACTGTCTCATGATGTAGCAATTGTTCATAGCAAATTAGCCCAGTTAACTGAGCAGCAGAAAGGCCTTTTTGATCTAATTGCTGGTAAAACAGAGTCAGCCAAAATTGAGCAGCAAACAAGGTTTCAGGCAAAGAATTCAGCTTGGTTTAAGCACAAAGCAACCCGCCTAACAGCTTCAATGATCGGTTCTTTCTGCAAAATGAAAGACATTAGAAAAGCTGCTAAAGTTTTTGATAGCAGGAAGCAGTTTTTCTGCAGTGCTTCTGTGGCTCACGGTACTAAAGAGGAAAGTGCAGCGATTGCTAAGTATGCATCCAAAGAACTGATAGAGGAATGTTACAGCGTGCCAGTTGGACCAAGTATTCCTTTTATAGTCAATTTCGTGGATTGGATGGGAAGCTCCGAACGGCCCACACACATACAGCTCGGTTATTTTTCTTTCGGTTTAACCGTGAGGCAGAGACTGATAAAGCCTTTTCTTTCAGGTTTTGGGCACGCCTGCTTCATACGTCCGTCAGTCACTTAGTTTTGTGATACTATTACTGTACTGTCATCGCAATGGATAATGGTCCTTATAACTTGTTGCCATGTCACAATAATCGATTTCACGCACGCATGGTCAACAGTATCAGCCATTTTGAGGAAGCGAGTAAAAACAATACATGTTCCAGGCAAGCAGTGCGAAGTGGGAATTCCGACATTGCCGAGGGATTTCGGGTCACCATGGCTGACATCTTTTACAACGGTGGCCACGGAGTTTACGAGAAGATTAGCACCCATGACTTCAAAGTTTAGGACCTTATGCCCCCGCAAGTGCGCGACCTTCTTCGAAACTTCGAGCTCGGAACAAGGACCGCCATCAGAGAGGGTAATTACCAGGGATTACACGCGCTGCTAGAGGAGATCAATCGAGTCGTAAAGATCTGGATCCCTGACAGTTCAGAATACAAGCACTCGTGCGTATTTCCCGAATTGTGGACTCGCTAAATTCCGTGAGTAGACCCCTGTATAGTCTTTGTAACCAAACAAAGCCCAAAGTTTAGACTTGATTCATTCGTTATACTTTAACAAAGATTTTGTTTATTCAAAAAAAAAAGCCACCGACATAAGACGTAGTCGCCAATATTCTGTAGGGGTTACAGCTGTATATCATTACCGGCCACGAATTTCACCCTTCGAAGAATACCGCTCGGGCTCCCATTATCTTCGGGATAGCAACAGCCGAGATATGCCTAGCAGCGACACTGGCGGCAGCAGCAATCCCGAACATGGCTCCAAAAATCACAAATCAGGCTGGTTTTCTACATGGATCGCTTTATCCAGGAGATCCCTGATCCAGAGGATTGCGATCGCTATCCTAGCGAGATTCGCAGAATAACTTACTAATGATACTGGTTCAACGACTGATTCACAAATTCGTAAAATCGACTATACATCGACTGGTAAGGCGACGGTGTCCGACTAACTCTGCTGATCACTGATTTTTCGTGTTTCCTTTTGGTTCGAATTCATCGTCCCAGACCCACGTCATGTACAAATAACAAGCCTACTGACCTGTGCATTGAATTTTAGAAGAAAAAGGTGCATTGACATTAAATGTCATTAAATGTCAAATTTTGCAATAATAATTCCAGCCAACTGGTAACTGACTATCTCTTATTTTACACATTTAACCTCGAATTCACTCATTAAACCTCGAATCACTAGAACAGTTGCTTTAGCCCAAACCAGCCAACAAGTACGTTTGGCAAAAATGCTGTGGATGCTTGTTCAAATAAAACACGATAAACAGCCACCATTCCCACGGACCATTACACCAGAATGTACAGGGGTGCAATCGATCATAATCGGCTGTAGATGTACATAGAACCTTTGTATTTTCGCTAGCTGAGCTGGAACAACCCCGCGAGTGGGAAGGTATTGCCAATCGGGAGTATCGGGAGCAACAGCTCGATGATAGGAGCATCAGGGCCTTATGGATGAAAGAGAAAAACAATGAAGTGGACCAATTTGGTGCCCGGTACTTCACTGTTAACGGGCTGCTATATCGTAAATATAAAAGGCAAGAGATCCAATACTCGTGCCGGCAAAATATCGGGTTTCCGTTATGCGGGAGAAACACATTGACCGTCATATTAATGCGAAAGACACGGTCAAGGCTATTTTGGCCAAAAAATCTCTTTTGGCCTAACCTTTTTCAAGACGTCAACGCCCTCGTGCGGAATTGCCGCGTCTGCAGAGCGAAACTTACCAGGAAGCAAGCTCACCAGCCAAAACGAGCAAACCCGATGGAGTCGGTAATTGTCGTGCCTGAGCAGGGCCCTTCGGGATCACGAGATTCCAGCTCCGAGAAAGATTGGAACGAAGATTCAGAAGAGGACCCACTATCATTTCCTCAACTGGAGGCATAAAGAAGAAGGGAGGGATGTGACGGGATGTGACGTCATAAGATTGAAGCTACCGATTTGATTCCATTCATCTATGTCGTGACACAGTCGTGGCATCTTATCTTATATTGTATGGACGAATTTTGTATTAGCGATTCAGTTGCTTGCAGAGAGTTGTACTGTAAAGAGTTCATAATAAACACTTCTACGAGCGTGATCATTCACCACACTGACCCGTCAATGTGAATAAGATAACAACCTTACGAAAACTGAACTGTAATCAGAAACGCCAAGCAGCAATCTCTGAGAATTTGTACCATGAGACTAGGTTGAAAGCTTGAACGGAGCTACTCCATTAGCAAGGTAAAAAAGAGGAATGACATGCGCGACCTTAAATCACTAGGGAATTGCACAACTACGCTCCAGAAACATGACTAGCGAAACGATTAAACGGCTTTTTAGGGTTTTTTTTAAGTCCAGAAATCCTCAGACTCAGGTGATAGTCGACATACAAGAGCCCGACTTAGAATCTTCTGCAGGTACACTCCCATGTGGGGCTATCTCCTTAGGAAGGGTTGACCTCCTAACTAATGATTGCTTCCCAATTAGGGCCCAATTCTGGCATTGCTGATATGCCTTTGGATGACTCGATTACAGGTTTTGATTCTAAACTAAGCAATCAGTGTCAAAAATGGACCGGGTCACCCATGCAACTTAGTCGCTAACAGAAATATATATATTTCTACAAACTGTGTTGCTAGGTCTCATAAAGTTTCATAAAAGTGTCATTTTAGCAAAAGGTGTCACAATTTGGCCTGAAAGTGTGGAAAGTTTCCCAGACTGGGTCAGGAAGTGTCACTTTGGCAACCCTGGCAGATGCTACCCCTCGAGTTTCATGGATCGCACTGTACGTAGGAGCCATATTCAGCGCCGAGCCGAACCGGCTCCGAGACCGCCGGGCCTGCCATCGCGTCAGAGTTACCCTGGCATCACCTATTCGTGAACAGAACTTTCAGACCAGTATTGAAGGATGGGCTTGTTTCCCGCCCCGTGGGCTTGTTTCTCTGGGCTGGGGCGGGCGAATTTTTTTTGGTGGGCTTGGGGCGGGAAACTGGGCTTCTTTTTTTAATGTGGCTTGTTTTTGTTTGTTTTTTTAGTTAAAAGGTATTCAGTTTTTTTAAGAAAGATTTTTGGACTTTCAAGAATTCTAATTATTGTTCGGCTATTCGCAAAACTTCCGAGGAAAGGAAGCGAACGGGTTTACGGAAAGAGTGTAAAGAGTCTTTCTCCCACCATTTGCTCGTCGCAGATGCGGCCTGGATTTGGTGATTTGCCTTTGGATGTTGTCCCAGTTCTGAATATCAGCGAGTTGGAGAGTCAGTTCAGTTGAGAAGACTCTTGGTAGTTGACTGGCCACCAGTGTGTGGCGGAGAAATTCCCACTTGTGAATTCTGGGTCATGGTCCTGCACCATCTCCATCCAGTTGATGTCGCTCCATTTCGCGACTTGGCCAGGTGGGCGTTGACCCTCCTGAGCCTGCCAATCAGCAATGTTGTAGTAGAGAGGTCATTCTCTATGATGAATATTGTGAAGAACAAACTTCGGAATCGGATGCTGTTGCCCATGCTAAACTCAATACTGGTATTTCGGTTGTGGCTGTCGGCGTGTGGTATTTGCTGTTCACAGTTTGAGCCTACTAGAAAAATGTTGATGTTAAACAGTGAAATCTATAGGCCTGGGGATTGCGTTGCAACCAGAGATATGAATGTTGACGCAGACAGTGATATGAATGATCTGGATGATATACTAGCATCACTGTAGAATCGGAGAACTGACTTTTGCCCTTTTTATGCGTTCGCCGACCAGGACGGTGTCTCTGGCTTTTCCTAGTGTTGTTCCTCCTGAAGACCACGTTTTTTTTCTGTGATATGATTTTCTGTTATTTTTGTGATATTATTTGATTGATTGTATTCTTGAAAACGGGATTAGATCATTACTGCTTTAAAGAAATAATGACAGAAGCGACCATGGAAGCCTGAGCATTGCCTTCACTGAATTTAAAGATTTCAGTGATTCATGTTTTATGTGATACTTTGTGATTATTTGATTTTTATACCTGAAATTACCTGAATACCTTTATACCTGAAATAGATTGTTGATTTTTGATGATTCATAATAACAGAAGCGACAATAGAAAGCCTTAGCATTCCCTATTCTGTAATGAAGGAAAATTTCCGACCACAAAGTGCGAGTCAAGTATCTGGATGAATGCTTTAATGAAAGCAAGCTTGACATAAAACTGGAAATTCAGGACTGCAAAACGGCCAAAACACTTAGTTCTGATGGATGGACCAATATCAGACGGGAACCCATTGTTAACTATGTCCTTGTCACTGACAAAACTCTCTACCTTGAATCAGTAGAAACCGGCAAAAACCGACACACTGCACAATTTGTAGCTGATGAACTGGAACGAGTTGCCAAATTTTGGTTCCCTCCTATGGATGGAGACAGGAATGCAATGAGAAGGATTGACGCCATCTGCCTTGACAATCCTAGCGTAAATAAACTTGCTACCCCGTTACTGAAGCAGAAATATCCCCACCTTCAAACCATTGGGTGCATTCCTCATTTTCTGAATCTGCTTGTTCGAGACACTATGAAAAGTATAGACCAGTGTGTCAATATTATCTTTAAGGTCATCACATTGGTCAGGTCTCACCACATGGCCCAAGTTGTTCTTAACGAAAAGCAGACTGCACTTTTTGGCAAGACAATCAGCCCAGAGCTACCTATTAAAACTCGCTGGGGATCTATCTACCGACCTATGCGCTTCACGAAGAAATCGTGGGAACCCTTACGGTCTATGTCAATTGCTTGTGGAATGAAATTTCTTTCAGCAGTCACTCGCTAGTACCGAGCGAGAACAGTCTTAATTGTTATTCGCAGGTATTGGTGAGTGGCTCGCTGTTTTTATTTTCGGCTTTGAAATCTTCCAATTTTGGTTTTATTTTTTGGTTTCTTGTTGGTTTTCTGCTTTGTTTCGGTTTTCTGGTTTTTGATCGGCGTCCTTGTTTTGGCATTTTTCATCAAAATTTTGAAGAAGGGAGGCGGTTGTCCTCCCGAAATATTCGCTGTTTATTTCAGTACATTCGTTGGCCTTTACAAACCCCATTTTCGTTGGTTTCTTGTTTTTTTTCTTGTGATATGTCAATTGACAGAAGGTGTGATATAAATGAGGGCATTCAGGATATCAGGAAAGTCCTGTTCGACGATGTGAAACTGGATCAGTTAACAGCCTGTCTGAAATTCCTGAAGCCGATTTCACTTGGCTGCCATTTTTTTTAAGGAGACCAAGCTCTTGCTTCGTGTGTCATCCCGTACTTTAACTTGCTACAGCAGCAATTCCAGGAGACTGTACCGTTTTTGCCAGTCTCAAAGGCAGAGGAAAGGAAGATCCACAAGAGCCTAGAAAATAGGAGGATATTTGCGTATGATCCTATCCTGGCTGCAGCTACCCTACTTGACCCGCTTTTTGGTCAAAACTCGCTAACACAGGATGAATTTACAGATGCAGTGAGTCGCATCAAGCTTGCTGTATTTTCCTACCAATTTCGAAAGGACGGAAATGCATCTGAATCAGATGATCTGATGCAAGATCTCCATCTCATACGGGGTCGTGAACACAGAACTCTGTAACTACATCTCCAAACGTGGCTCATTTTCGAAACCGTTGTACTATGAGACTGCGAAAGCTGTCAAGTCAGAAGCTTGCTGGTGGGCTAAATTTTTTGGGAAGTTGGTGCTTTCGGGGGTCGCGATAAAAGTCTGTACAATTTGTGTTACTGTAGCATCCTGTGACAGACTCTGGTCAGGGTATGGGCTAACTCACCGTAGAAACCGTATCAAGCATGAAACGGCGAACAAAATTCTTATGGTTCGTCAGTCGCTCAATAGCAAAAAATATGAGTATCATCGTGCAGCTTCAAGATTGCCTGGAAACCGACACGAAAGGCTGGAACAGATGTTCAAAGTGCCATCATGTGTTTCTGGTTCTGATCGTCTCGAGGAAGACGATCTACCAGACATGGCATTTGAAGATGGGTTAGATGAGGACTGAGGAGGGGGAGCAGCTCTAGCTTATCTATTTTTTATTACAAAGTTATATTATCTGAAACCTATAGTGCCATTTTTTTCAATTTTTTCTCACTTATGACACATGTAACCGAAGTAGCATATAATCCAATAAAATTGATACAAACATGAATATTCTTTAATACTCTCTCAAATGGGAAGGGATACAACTCCTTAAATACATTAGTATCTGAAACTTACCACTTGGGTGGTAACTTACCAAAGTTACTGGTAATTTACTCGGTAAGAGTAAGTTTCGAAACTTACCGATAATTCTTGCACTCTATACATATTCCAGGCAAGCAGTGCGAAGTGGGATTTCCGACATTGCCGAGGAATTTAGAGTCACCATGGCTGACATTTTTTACAACGGTGGCCGTGCAGTTTACGAGAAGATCAGCGCCCAGAGTTAAAAATTAAGAAGCTTATTCCCCCGCAAGTATCAGATAAAGCTTGGTTCAGGTGAAAAGAAGTACGGAAAGATCTGTAAATTCATGTTCGCTTTGATGGCTTTGCCTCACTCCTCTGTGTGTGTTGAGAGGGTTTTTAGCCAGTTGGCTTTGGTGAAAACAAAGCTCCGAAACAGGCTTATGTTGAAAACTGTGTACGCTTTACTAAGGTCACGAGAGTACATCCGTGACGGAGGTGGCTGTGCCAACTGGGACGCGTTGAGAGCAACTTGGAAGACATCTCGCGTTAGTGAAAAGGACTCTGCTTCAGATGCCGGTGACGACTGTCAGAGCCAAATAGAAGAGATAGAGCTCGCTCTGGAAAGCTTTGCTCTGCCCCCGAATGATATTTTTGTTTTACTTCTTGTTCCCACTTCGTGTTCGTTTGTGTGATTTGTGCTTATACTTTTTCGTGCTTTTAAGCTTATAGTCAATAGAGATAATAGCTGCGTTTTTTGCCTTTTTAACCGTTGCCGTTGGTTTGCAGCTTTTGCTGCCATTTCATCATGTCAGAGTGGAAGCTCTTCAAGAAGAATTCACAGCACACAGGAAGTGATGTACTAATATGAAAGCGGCGATATCAGTGGACTACGGCAGTACCAGAATTATGGCTCGCTGAAGCTGTTAGTAAACTATCGATTGGTGCCCCTCCAACCTTAGTCAAAATCCTTTTTCAAGTTGAAAATATTGCGAGCAATATGATTACTGCATTGCAAGGACAGTCTCTCTAGTTCGACGATCGCCGAATTTTGTTGGTATAAGTACATTTTCGGGCAACCTGTACATTGTTTAGAGTGATATCTGTATATTCTGAAAACTTGGCGGGGCGACACTGCTCCCTAAACATAGTGCTGATGTATCCGTCTTATAGATTTTTGTTGGTGTATGTTTACGACTCAGCTTGAGTTCAATAATTATTTATTAACAGATTTGTCAGTTTAGGCCTTTCTCGAGGCCCTTTGACTTTTAGCAAAACAGGAATATACCCAAATAACATTTGTTTCGGAATGAAAAGAGTTGCTGCAGACAACGGTCAACATTGTGATACACACTAAATCTAGCAAACAAAGCAAGTGAAAAACTCGATGTTAGGGCGATTAGAAAGTATCGTGAAAAATTCAGATTTTGGGGTTTAATGGTAAATGGAGTGACTATGGAAATAGGTCGCGTCAGTATTTCCTTTAGCTCGGGATGAACAAGATAAGTAAAGTAACGTATTTGGACTGTTTTTTTCCCGCAGGAAACTTTTCGAGACGAGCAAACAATCCTGCCAATTCTGGACAATTTGATCCAATGGAGAAATTAGACGGCATGATCAACTTGTGCAACATCTCTCCACATCTATCGCCGTCGGAGAAATGTTAAAGCTGTCCCCAAGCAGCAAAAGAAACATTGTTCAGGTCCTTCTCCAGATTGGTCGTCAGCTGGGGACCGACATTTTTGGTGGGAAAAGGTCTTGGAGCTTCATTGTCGTAGATGGTGGAATTTATCCGTCCTTAACAAAGGTGAGAGAGGAAGCCTTTTACTGCAGAGCATACCAACTAGTCCTGCTTGATTCTGAAGGGCATCCCACTTAATCGGCAGCAGTGATTGTTTGGACAAAACAACAAAGGCGATCCAGTGGATTGTTTATCTAAGTGGACCTTTCCACACAGAACTCAATGCCACTAAATCTCTTCTGCCGAAGTATGAAAACCAAAATTTTCGAGCCGTTGCTGATAGCCCTAAATATCACAGGACCCGCACAAGCTGCATTGCTGTCAGCCATAGACCACCACAAGGCGATGTCAATGTTGAACTTGGCCTTCCATGTACTAACCAGGTCCTTGATAGTCCTGATGTAGTCAATTTTGTAGATTGGATGGGAAGCTCCGAACGGCCCACACACATACAGCTCAGTTATTTTTCTTTTGGCTTAACCGTGAGGAAGAGACTAATAAAGACTTTCGAGACGTGGCCACTTCGGAAAGGTAGAATACTGATTTTGCGAAAGAGAGAAAACATGCCTCGCATGTTTAAAATTAGTAATGAGCATGTTTTAACTTAATGTAATTTTTTCAGATATGAAAAGTGTCATAGCCCTGATCGTTCCCTTTTGTCTGTCGTTTTCAAGTTCTTCGGCAACTACGGCTACTGATTTTAAGATAGCAAATGGACTGTTGTATGACCACAAGGGCCATCTTCTTCTAAGTACACACGGTTGGAAATTTTTCCTGCGTTTGGATGACGCACCTTATGAGCACTTGCAAGGCAAGTAACAGAATTAAGAGACGCTACGAAGGTTTTACAAGGCAATGTAGCCACTTATTTGAAAGCAAATGTCATCTCTAATAGATGGCAGCCCGCTGAGACTCTGGACACTCACCCGCTGATGTTGCAAACCGTCACATTATTTAGGTTATATGATAATGAGTGTGAGAAAATCTTGAGTTCCATTTCTAGAATCCGCGATGTGTTCTTTGGGCATTCTAGAGCTCAGGGTTTACGTGAGAAAAGAAGTACTAAGGGAATCCTGCCCGGGGTTGGCAGTCTGTTAGGGACCTTGTTCGGACTAACAACGGAAGAGGAGATGAATAGCTTCAAAGGCTCTATCTCCACCCTTCAAAGGGTTACGAATCACACTCTACATTACCAGAAGATTTTGACAAGCATATCAGTTGCTCATGCAGAGCAGCTAGATTTGTTGTCCGTTCGTGTAGATGAATTAGTTCAAACAATGAAGAAAATCGAAATGTCTTCGTCGAAATATTATGAATATTTTGTCACAGTAATGACGTCATTAGACATTGTAACGGCGTCTTTAATCAATCTGTCATCAGATTTGATTAGAATGGAAAATGCTCTTTTTAGCATGAGAAATGGGCAGCTGGGTATTGACCTGTTAGAGCCCGATGCTTTGTTAGGTCTTTTGGGACAAATTCAGCATGAAATCCCGTTTGGTCTCCGTCTCCCCATCGATTTATCCGTGGATCAGATCCACTATTTTTACACATGTTTACGAACGCAGTTAATAGACATAGACGGCCAGTTATATTGTTGAAGTTGACCCTTCGTCACGATATGAGTTGATCCAAGTTTCGCGTTTTCCAGTCGCACTGGGAAATTCAACTTCACGACTTGTAATTAAACCAGAAGCTGACAATATTTTGGTTGATAATGGCCAGCAGAACTATGCACTCGTGCCGCCAGGCGTCACTGAGAAATGCATTCAATTTGGAAATCTCGTATGTGAAGCAAGCTCTCCAATTTATTCGCGGAAAAGACCGTCATGCATTACTGATATTTATTTTGGATTACAAGAAAACGAGGGAATACTACCCAGCTCTTGTGAAGCAACCATTTTCCAAGAAAGCCGGGAATTGTTCGTGAAAGTAAGCTTTGATGAATGGGCGTATAGCTTACCGGAAAACACACAAGTCACAATCGTGTGCAATGACTCACCGACCTCGGTAAAACCAACCTCACGCCTACCACTTGACTTAGGTACAACAGGAGTAGTAAGAATCCCTCAGGGATGTTTTCTTGCGAGCCAGTTTAGCAAAGTTATCACCCCCCTAGTCACTACAAAGGTGAAAAACTTTTCAACGGGAGTTAAATCGATACCCAAATTAAATCTGTCTAAAAACTTCAAACTTCAGCCCGTCGAAGACGGAAATGCAATGGCAACCTTTGAGAGGATAAACAAAACAACTACCCACCTAAAACTCGCAGAACTACAGGACGCTATAAATAATGATTTGCCTATGATTTCGAGCGAAAGCGAACGCCTCAATTATTATCGACAGGAATTCAGCTCATTCTACTCAACCTTTTACTCGATAGGTTTCACATTTATCCTAGTTGTCGCGGCGGCAATTTTCACGAGGTTCGTTCTAATCAAGCTAGGGAGATATAACGGAATAGTAACGCCAACATTGCGTCGGAATGAATATAGAGATGGCCTCGCTGAAACCTCAGTAAATTAGAATTCGTAAAATAATAAGATCCTACCCACCCCTTCCTCTCAACAATCTATTCAAACCAAATTTATCATTCTAAGTTTTGCGTAACCATCACAAGTCAGAACCTCTAGAGTTAATGCTCCAGAAAAACTCCGTGGTCAGCAAGAATCTTTACTGCTCAGGTAGGATCTAATTTCAAATAAGCACGAGAAAAGAATTGTCTTTGAAAAGGATGAGTCGAGTGTTGGAGTTGAAGGAGATAGGATTAAGGATTAACCTTTAATTGGTGATTTCGTTTAGTTTATTTATTTTTTTCTCGTTTTGTTTTATTTTATTTTATTTTTTTGTTTACAACAAATAGGATGTCAAAACGTAATAGGCAGCTCGGATTAAGCTCTGGGGTTGATGAAAACTACAAAAGACACTCTGCAATGGCCCTGTTCAGCCTGTTTCACCAAACTGCGGAACGTTCAGGAGTGGACTCACCAGACAAAGCGCTGAAATTCGGCTACGCGGTCGGGAGGAACGTGGTCAGGAAATTTAATTGTCCGGGAATCAGAGAATTCTACATTCAGTGGCCAGAACAAGGCCCTTCGACAGAATCTTATCCAGGGATTCTCTCTGAATCTGCCAGAGAGTTTAACATTGCAGTAGAAGGGTTAGACAAGTTCCTGCCTACGGAACTTTGCTTGAAGGTTTCACGTTTTTCGGCTATGGTTTGCAAGCCGAAAATTGATGGAAAAGGATTCTACATTACACACGCGTTGTGTAAGACCACTGCACATTGGGCAGTGGTTGATTTCCTATTATTACCGTCCTCAGAGGGGCCTCAAGTCAAGTTATACAGTAACGAGGAGGAAAAAGATATATATCGAGGAAAACTGTGTGGGGTCATCCGGTCTTTAGAAGGAAAAAAGAAAGGGGGACAGGCAACCATGTCTGAATATTTCGATCTTTTATCAAAGCAAACTTTTTTGGTTTGCGAATCAGTTGGAATTCAGGTGCCGGAAATTGAAACTGAAGTGGACGTAAAACCCGTCGTCGGTAGAAAAGCAACGAACATAGATGGGGAACCCAAGCCAAAAAAGGCCAGAAGGCGCTCAGGAGACGAATCTGCTGAAGCCTTGTTGGTTAGGACCGATAAGACCTCACCAGGTTCATCCGACTCGATGGGACCTCTCGAGATACCGGAAGCCGATACTCCGACTTCATATGATTTTGCAGCATCACCGGAGCCCATCGAGCCGGATGAATTCTTTCAAAATTTATTTAGCGAAATAGATGAGACCACCATACCATTTCCAGATTTCTGGGAACCATTCCCAAATCCTCAGGGCCCGTTGGACCTTAGTATACCCAACGAATCTTCTACTTCTTCAAATGAGCCTGTACAGTACACAGACTCATCTCGCGTACCATACGATGCTCAGGCCCCCGGAAGTTCAACTAGCACTTCCGGCGAACAAATTCTCTCTGACTGGAACTCGTATGCTAATGATGCAGAAAACAATAAAGAAAACGTCGATCCTGAAAACCTGTTGCAACTCTATGTCGATAGCCTCTAAACAAAACTGTTTTCCTGCCACAGGCAAGCTCTAACAACTGGAAAGGCAAATTCAGCCCAATTTATCCAAGTCAGAAAAAAAAAATAATAGTCCTGTCATTCATGATGACGGACCTCTATTTAGTAAGAACATTATTACCCGTTTTAAACGTAGAATTATCTTATGGGGAGAGGATAAATAAGAGTTGTATGCGTTATACCCTTATTCTTGGAACAGCTCGTTAGATTTTGAAATTTGGAGCTGATGAAAAAGATGATAATAAAGGGTTACAAAAAGGATTTTGTAAATTAAACTCTATGGGTTGGAAGGGTGCCACATCAACCACGAAACTGTTTAGTACTTATTTGCGTATGTATTGTTTTAGTATAATCATATTTAATCGAAGCTATGTGTAATGAAACTTGTAGTATTTAGTCAAAGTATTTTTTATGTATTCGCGGGAATTTTGTTTTTGAGGAAGTTTACATAATCATTTTACTCGAAGCCATATATAATCAGCTTACGGTTTTCACTTGAAGTGGCTACCAAGTTATTTAATCAAAGCGGGTAGTTTTAGAAGAGCTTAGGGATGGTGTTTTAAGCATAATGTACAGAATTATATCTGAATGTCGGAAAGTTTTAGCACCCTTTAGTTTACAATGTGCTTTTGCACTGGACGGAACTTGTATACGTTCATCTCATGTGTGTAGATAGTCCCGAAGGGCATGATTCTGCTTTTATATCTTCTTCCAGGACCTTTCTAACGCATGGAGAAACCAGCCAGTCGAATGAACTACTCCGAAATCAGCCTGGTCACAAAAAAAACAGCCACTTCAGCAATCATGCCAACTGGCATGTTGGCATGCAATCATGTAACTAGGAACGAAGTAACTACGAGAAACAAGTTACTGTTCTGTTTTGAACTTTATCGGACATAATTTCTTCAAAAACCAAGAACATTCTTCTATGAACTTTTCAACAATCTCTTCGGAGAGTCTACGAACGGCCGCAACGACTAAACCTTTCTGGACAGTTACGAAGCTGGAACTTCAGCAGAAGGCGACACTCATACGTGATATATACTGATCTCAACTGTGATCTCTACAGCCTACCTGAACTCTATCATCACATGACTGCACATCACGCTGACCTTGCAAATACGACCTAGACAAGTTGGCTCTGGAACATCATTTTGAGCTAACTCCGCGACGAACATTGAAGAAGGAAGTGAAAAGTGGCAAGTGACGGAGAACTTACATATTGGACTGTGATCAGTGCTGTAGTGAGGAGTGGGGATTTCTTCTGGTTCGGCAATCCGTGCGTAAAGTTTTTTTTTCTGCCCTTAGAGAAAGCTATGGAGCTAAAATTTAGTGTTTTCTCCCAAGCTTTGCGTTTCCGTGCTTTTGGGAGTGAGAAGAATTTGCTGAAATTATTCAGCCTATACTTGAACAGTCGCACAGTGACGAACGCTTTGCAGTTAGAAGTTTTGCTACCAATTACGATCAAAATCCAGTGTTTCGGATACAGCAGACTTTTTTTTTATCTAATATGTGTTATTTTTGTGGTAAAGGCCCGACTATTGTTAGAGTGGTTGATGTGGAAGAGGTTTAGGTTCTTCCCTTTCCCTAAGTTCAGCTCGAGGGCGAGCTGAATTTGGCGAGAGAGTATTTATGACACTAAGCTTAGATGCCTCCTTTATTTCCGAACTCTCTTGCTGGAGCTCTACGCACTTTCTCTCCAGAGGTTCTTTCCGCTAATAGTTCGCTAATAAGTTAATGTCTTATCAGAGGGAGCTCTATGGACTGGAAATGGAAAGGCAGTCAGTATTCGGAGTTTGTAATCAGTGCATTACATTGGATTAGGAAGTTGGGTCTCGACCACCGTATAAGTAAGTGTTATGATTCTGTAATTAAGGTTTTGTACCAGTCTAAAGATTCATTATCAGCGGTACCTCATGAATAAAGCCATACTATAGATTTGTGCTGGTTTGATAGGCAAGGGTCGGAACACATCCAAGGGTAAGAACCCGCCTCAGGTCTTCGGACACGCTTAACATATAACAGGGTAACGTAACGTTACAATTGTTTGCGGTGATTTGAACTGCAATCCACGCCTCCCTGGAACACGTAGCGACATTTTCCTGAATTGCCTCCCTCCTGCCTATATGATCTGCAACAAAAGCGAAGACTTTACGTACACTCACAATACTGGCACTACATCTGATTTAGATCACGCTGTCTGCTCGCAAAATGCAAATATTGTCGTCCCTATCACTGTCCTTGAGTCTGAAATCACCTACCGATTGCATTTAAGTTCACCCCTCCTCTTGATATACCAAAGAGCAAGTCCAAGTGGTACAACAAAAGGGACTGGTTAAAGTGCGACAACGCTCTATTTTCGCTAACTGTGATTACTTTATTGTCTCTTATTAAAGTGCCATACCATCTCCTAACAGTCGGAGTGAGCCATTCGCAAGCAAAGCTTGATCTCAATTTGTATTATGGGCAAGTCCTACATTCTCTACGTACAGCTGAAGCATCTGCAGTTCCACTCAAAAGGGTCCGAGTTGGTTCAGAGAAACCAGGTTGGTCTCTCTCCCCGGACCTTGTGAAGGCTAGGCAGCACGCCAAGTTTTGGCTGCGCATCTGGATAGCCTGCGGACGACCAAATCGTGGTACCAATTTCGACCTGAATTGCAGGACAAAGCGTAACTACAAAAAAGAACTCCGTAAGTTTCGCTTGAAAGGAATTTTGTAGTTCTCTGGTTCCCAGAAATCATGGTGCCAAGTTCACAGAGCTGACGAGAGTACGTATGGCCAACCACCTTCCAGTCTCTCACTTAGTGCATGGGAAGAATATTATAAGGCCACTTTCTCTGACAAGAATCCTTCAATCAGTGCCAAACTTTCTGCTTGTGTTCATTCACTATTGCCCGCTCGATTCACTCAATCACATATCCCTTCCGTTACAATTACAAGCATCCAACAAGCTTTACTGAAGTTGAAACCCTCGCTCTCACCTGACAGTGAAGGTCTCTGCTCCACACACCTTGTTAGAGCTCCGAATGAACTTCATTATCACCTCCAGTTGATTTTTCAAATGATTTTATGTATCGAATCGTGCCAAATGGTTTTCTAGTCGGCCATATAACGTCTGTGCTAAAGAGGTAAATCTGAAGATATTTGTGAATCTTATAGGCCAATCACAGTTGCTTGTAATGTGAGCAAAGTGTTCGAGTTGTAATATTGCCCATCACCACTGTTGAAGATTGTGGTGCAAATCAAATCGGTTTTTCGAAGGGCCTGGGTTGTCAACATGCACATCGAATCCTGTCTAAGATCATTGTTGACGCGCAATCTAAGAATGATTCAGTGTTCCTTTGTACTGTTGATATTTCGAAGGCTTTCGATTCTGTGAATCATTATCAAGCAGTCGCTTCTTTGATTAAAGCGGGAATTAATAAAAGTATCTGTGCGACGTTACTTTATTGGTACCGCAATTCTGTTGTTTTTGCTAAATGGGATTCGAGGCTGAGTGCTCTGATTCATATAAAAAGTGGGGTCCGCCAAGGGAGCGTGCTATCGCCAAGTATATTTAAGTCGGCAATCGCTGTTGTTCTTGATGGCCTTTTGCCCACCTCGTTTCTTAACGGTGTTGAAATAACGTATCTCGCGTACGCTGACGATTTGTTGCTGATTAGTAAAACACGCGAAGCTGTTCAATCGAATCTTGATAGGCTCCTGCACGGTTTTTCTAGTATTGGTCTGCGAATTAATAGTTCGAAGTGTAAATTTTTAGCGTTTAATTGCAGTTACCCAGTTTCTGTTTCTATCGGTACTTCTGCTGTTTCTTGCGTTGATTCATTTATGTATCTGGGAGCACGGTTCGCTTGTACGTTACGTCAAACAAGAGAGGCAATATGCTGTCAAATAGTGGAAAGTTTCCGGTCTAGGATTGTACCAAATCGGGGTAGATTCTGCCGGAAAGATCTTGGGAAGATCCTCTCGTCTTGTGTCGCGCCCCATGTTACTTGTTTGTCGGGAGTACTCCTCCTCCTCACAGGAAGAGATGTGTCGCGTCTTAGAAAAAATTACTTTAAGTTTTGTAAATATTTCCTTTATCTTCCTTCTAGGCATAGTAATTCAAAAATAGTTCAGAATTTCCATGTCCGCGATCCTTTCCGTCATTTAGATAGTATTGAGCTCCGTGCTAAGCGTAAATCAGCATTGCGTACGTCGCGCCTTGTGCCTCTTTTTTGTGAGTAGTGTTTTAAGTGAATTCTAGTGTCTTACTTTTTCTTTTGTCTTATATACTCCACTTCTTCCTTTGTGTTTTTATAGTGGGTTTGTAAAAAAAAAATAAAAAAAAAATAGTTTTGTGATACTATTACTATACTGTCATCTCAATGGATAAAAGTCAGTCTTCGTGTCTACATTAGATTTCTGAAACCTTATGACTTGTTGCCATGTCATAACAAACTTAATTTCACAAATGCATGGTCAATAATATCAACCATTTACAGGAAGCGAATAAACACAATACATGTTCCAGGTAAGCAGTGCGAAGTGGGCGAATATTCCGGCATTGCCGAGGAATTTAGGGTCATCGTGGCTGACATCTTTTACAACGGTGGCCGCGCAGTTTACGACAAGATCAGCGCCCATGAGTTCAAAATTAGGAAGCTTATGCCCCCGCAAGTGCGCGACCTTCTTCGAAACTGCAAGTTTGGGGCAAAAACCGCCATCAGAGGGCAATTACTAGGGAGCAGACGCGATGTTAGAGGAGACCAATCGCGTTGTAAAGATCTGGATCCCTGACGGTTCAGAATACTAGCACTTCGTGCGTATTTTCCGAATTGTGGACTCGCTGGCGGTACAAACACACAAGAGAGGCACTGGCACGGGGGAACCAGACAGAACTGGAAGATTGGCTACGTTTAGAACGTGCGGATGACGGGAAGCTCACTGCAAGTAATTTCTATTTCTATGAACCATGGCATTCTCTTTGTTTTCACGTAACGAATTCATTACTTAAATGACAACGGTATTTGCGCTTTTTGCGAAGACTAGATAAGAGATAAGTCAGGAATGCCATCACAGGGATCCAGACAGAACAAGCACGCTGGCAAAGCTTAGAACGTGTAGCCCTAATCAATAAATCTTATTAGATGGATATAATTTAAAACGAAGAACATTGTGTTTATAATGACTAATTACTAACGGACTAATGATACTGGTTCAACAAATGATTTACAAATTCGGAAAATCGACTATCCATCGACTGGTGAAGCGACGGTATCCGATTTAACTCTGATGATCACTGATTTTATGTGTTTCCTTTTGGTTCGAATTCATAGTCCCAGACCCATGTCATGTACAAATAACAAGCCTTACTGACTTGTGCAATGGATTTTAGAAGAAAAGGTGCACTGACATAACAATTGCAGCAAACTGGTAAGTGATTATCTCTTATTTACTCATTTAACCTCGAATCACTAGACCAGTTGCTTTAGCCCAAACCAGCCAACAACTAAATTTGTCAGAAATGCTGTGAAAGCTCGTTCAAATAAAACACAATCAAACAAACAGCCACCATGCCCACGAAACGCCAGAATGTACAGGCTTGGAATCGCTCTACCAACTACTAACAAGGCAAATCTGACCCGTCAATTTGAACTAGCTAACAACCTTCCGAAAACTTAACTGTAATCAGAAACGACAAGCAGCAATCTCAGAGAATTTCAATCTCAAAGCTCGAAAGGAGTTAGTCAATTACACTGTCAGCAAGTTCTCAACAAATTTTTGTGTTTGAGACCCTTTTTTTCATAACAAAAACGTCTCGTTTTGCTCATAACTCCGGTATTTTCTGTCAGATTCAGTTCAAACTTCGGGTGCAAGTAGAGAATCATGTATCTATTAACGCTCTTACCTTTCGGCATGATAATTCGGACTTTGTTCTTGGACTTTATGTGACGTTTTTAACAAAAATGTCTAATTTTATTCAGTTTTTTTTTACTTTTTTTCAAGTTCTTGTTTAACTGAATGTTTTAAGACCTATATACAGGGAAATTCTCGGCTGTTTTGTTAGAATAGTGGACTCCTTCCAAGATCTTGATCTACTGGCTACAACATTTCTAGCTACAGCAACGTTTTCCCTACAAAAACAACACTTTTTGTAACATTTTTCTGAGACGTTTTCTCTCTGAAAACAACACTTTTTTATAACTGCAAAATTATTTTCAAAATGAGAGTGTGACAATTTTAAAAAAGGCTATTGTAAGAAAAAACTTTTACACCAGTAACTCTTTGTGAATATTTTATGTAATGCCTTTTTCAGTGCTTTCGGATAGTTGCGGCCACCAGCTTTATGGCGAGGATCGAAGGTGAGGATCATCCAGATCACGTTAAATGCTTATTTGTTTGTGAACTGTTGTGTTATAACGCCTTTCCATGTAAAAGTTGTAAAGCAGAACGTGTTAGCTGACTGAAAGCCCTTCTTTATGCCTTAATAATGACGTGACCTTACTGACAGTACCCACGGAACAGAAATAGTGTCTTCAAACTTATATGCACTCTTGCTTGCGGTGTTCCAGCCCGCAACAGATATTCAACTGCTCCGCAATATAACATAAACATTCTCCGACCGAAGCATTCAGATACTGTTTTGAAGTAGGATACGAAATCCTAAAAGTCTATGAGTTCAAAGCGATTCCCCGGTGCTGTAACAACTGCCGATCCCTGATCATCTCCAGTCATCTTGTTCCAATGTTACACCAAAATGTACACCAGTATTACATCCGATGTCTCAGATAGAGACTGGCCTTGCAATTTGCCACCTAAGTGTGCCAACTGTGGAGGCGATCATGTTTCGTTTAGCCTCGCACGCCATAATTGAAAGCAATTGTCAGTCGCAAGTTACCGAAAACAAATTAATGTCTGAATCAGTATCAGTCGTGTTCTTCAAAATTAATGGGAAGCAAAACAAAGACCTGACCATTGATGAACTGTACAGTAAATACAGGAACATCTTTTGACCACAACGAGTGCCAATCTCCTGCGCCGCAGTGCCACCCACTTTCTTTTCACAACAGTCAACAAATGCTAGATCTACTTTTAAAAAGCCTTCCGGGGGTTTAGCATGTATAGTAAAACAAAAGCTAAGCTATATGTCTCTGTCATGATATTTTTCTGATGAATATTTCTTGGCTATAAGCCTCAGCAAAACCGTCTTGATAAACACTTACCTGCCTCACGATGGGAATAATATGACTTCGCTTAATAAATTCTCCAAAGCATGCTCTAGTTTGAAAACTCTTCTTCAAAGTATAAGGAAAAATGGGTGCGGATTTATTTTTACTGGAGATATAAACACTGATGTAAAACGTGATTCAGTTCGTACAGTGAACCTACTTGACTGTCTCCCCGATTACAGAATAATTGCGTGGATCTATCTTTTTCGTATGTGCATAATCCCGGCAGCCTATCGGATATTGATCACATGATTTGTTCCCCGTACATTACATCTTCAACAGTTCATGTCCACGAAGATGAGCAAGACATCGATCACCTTCCATTATCGCTATGTTTTTAGATTAGAAAATATAGTACAGACCAGGCTTGTGCTCCTGCCTCTAAATGGTTTGTTCCGAGTAACTGGAAAATTTTTAATATGCCATTATATATTTCAACCCTGGCAATGCTCCTTGGTTCCTTACGTGTAACCTATCATCTACTCCAGCTCAGTGTTGGTCCTACTAAAAGTAATTATGATCTGAATCACTATTACAACCAAATCGCGTGGTGTTTAAAACGCACCGAGAAGGTTGCTGTCCCTCAGGAGCGAGTGAGAAGAAGTACAAGGAAACCAATTTGGTCGTGTGACCCTGAGCTGCAAAGTGTGAAAAATAAAGCCAAATTGGGGCTGCGTATATGGATAGCTAACGGTCGACCACTATCTGAGAATGTGTTTGAAATAAAACAAAAAACTAAGCGAGCGTGTCTGCGATAAAGCCGATAAAAGGGTTAGATTGTCCTACCAACAAGAAAGAATGGGACAAAGTGATTAATTCAACTAAATTAGATACTTCGGCAAATCCTAATTGCCTTACGCCAGCCGCACGGTCTGCCCATTATTCAGCTATATTTCCCAAAGTGAATTATGCAGTGCACGCGTTTTATTCGAAATTGCTTTATCCTGTCTTACCTGACTCCGGCACAAAGTTCTTCCCGTTTCAGTTGATGCTGTAGTTGCATCTGTTAAGAAACTTAAAACAAGTACTCTTGATGTTGACGGTATAAGTGCTTGTCATCGAACAATTCCTTGCCCGTCTTTGTTTTTCCATTTACAGTTATTTTTCCCAAATGTGCCTTTGCTGTTCTCTCGTTCCTGACAGCTTTTTGTGTGGAACTTTCACTTCTGTACTTAAACGAGATAATACTCCACTGGATTGCATTCGAACTTCAGGAATCCCTTAGAAGTGACCCCCACAACGGTTCTGAAATAAATCCAAAAGCTGCTTCATCTGCTTTAAGTGAATGTGTACATACCTCGACCTTGACACTAGGTACTCCGAGCCCTCAGTCGGATACTGATGCTGCGTCACCAGCAGTCAGTGTAAGTGTGGTCGAATTTACTGAAAACGGTTCTTTCTTCTCGTCACATTCATCCCGGTAATGCCCCTGACGAGATTCCGAGTACTAGCGCCCCCCCAAAAAAAGTAAAACATTTTCTTCTCCGTTTGGTTCAAGATATCATTTCCACAATTTCTTGCTTTGTAGTGCTGAGAGTCTCAACTTTGAGAAAATGACAGAACTGGTTGTTACGGCGAATCTCACAAATTCGCACCTTGTTGCCGTAATTGAAGTCCAGGCGCACAATCCTGACTCCCTGAAAGCTTCGGGCTACAAAGATTCTTTGGAAGTGAGCCCAACGGATCACCCGCTTGGTAAGCGTGGTGGAGGACTTCTCTTGCTGTGCCGTGAGCCGTGAGGGACTCAGTCAAAACTGACCACAATCCCCGGAATTGATGATTATGATGAAATCATGTGGATAAGTACAAAACCGAAAGTACTCCCTCATCCACTGTCTAATATCCTCGTATGTAATTTTTATTACTCCCCAGGTTTCGAAGAATTCGGAGGGTTTCGAAGAATTCGGAGATTCAAGAAATAAGACAGATGGCGTTAGTGAAAGGCACAATTTTTCTGATAAATCTCAGATAGTGACCTTACATAAGACACACTTTACGCGGGGGGACCGCACATAGATAATCGACTACCGGTAAGTTCCGGCTTTTATTCCATTGTCAGTACTCATACTTAAATCAAGCGAGTTGAGGACAACTGACAAGTAATAAATCGAAAACTGCGGTTGACATCTATAAAGTTTGTTTTTCCTCGTTCAAGCGAGGTCTCCGTTAGTTGATTTGTACTAGTAAATGGCGCTGTGATCTCGCTGCGAATATGATATTGCAATACCCGTTAAAAAGAACTTTTTACCGCCAAGAATATTTTTCACTACAGGTATCACTCGTGGATAGTGGCTGAAGGGACGTCCCCCTCCTGGAGAGCTATTGTTCAACGCATGCTACTGTTCAACTCGTGCAATGGGAAAGAGCATCAAAAATGGTAAAATAGCCAAAAGAAAAGACAGTTCAAACTCCAAGAGAAAGTTTTGCGCGCTTTGTGACAAACCTGTCGGTTCAGGTTCACTCCAATGCAACTCTTGCCAAGAGTGGGTGGAGATTAAAAAGTGTGCCTCAATCAACATTAAACAATACCACTCGGACTGAAAGTATTTAAACGACGAAAAAATTCAGTGTTCGGCTTTGTCCGTGAAGGAATTTTTGAAAATAAATTGAATTGAAATTGTATAGAAACTGCGAATCGGAAAAACACCCAAATGCTGAGGACCCAAATGCTGAGGAAAGTGCCGTGTCTAGGGATGCTCAAGATTCCGAATCACCTGTTTCGATCAAACTATCGATAACTAGTCGTGACGACCGCGACTCTGTACTGCTAGCTATGATTCAGAGTGGACAGAGAAAATCTCTGCCCATACTCGACGACGAAGACTCCCAACAAGATCAAGCGGCGAACCCCCCAGCTGAGTGCAGTATTCAAGGCTCACAGACGCCAACCATCAACAAAAATTGCAGACCCTCTGTGAAAGCCAGATTTCAGTTAAGTCAAGTTTTCTTTCTTCTCAGGCTTCAATGCAGTCAGTGATCAAGCAAGGAGAAAGAAGATTCTAGCACAGGTTCTGAAGATGCCTTATGGTTTGAGAAAATGCTTGAGCCACCAAAACCTATCTCATCTTTTCGTAGATGCAACAGCACCAGCTCGTTCGCTTCCCTGAAATGGAACATAGCCGGCACAACTCCATTCGAGCTACTGAAGCCTAGACGTCTCGCAACCCCTACCCCACCCAAGGTACAAGATACAACTATCGAGTCGCTAAACCTCACCTAGAAGACACACAGGCCGTTTTTAACTGACGCCTTGGCACTGGATCTTATCGATACCTTACTAGCCAAAGTAGAGGACCAGCAACGTACCATAGTGAAGAAAGAAGCACTTATATCCCAGTTCACCGAGACAAACGCACTCTTCAAGGCTATAACTGCTGATGTGACAACGACGTTGCGGCTCAGTAATAATCTACGAGAAACGAATCTACTCTCTATCAAGCCCGTGTCTACGAGCTGCAAAGATATGGGCACGATGACTGATCCATATGAGGTAACCATTCCCATTGTTCGTAAGGTCTCCCGCGTTGTGCAACAAGCTACAACAACAACTGGACGCACATCGTCAGTGACAGTTCCAGATGGAGAGGGGTCATTACGTGAGGTGCCAAACAAAGGACCAGACATCACGGCCATAAACAACACAGCCTTACTAGAACCAGAGCCAGATACAGTCACTCCACTCGCTACAGAAATCCAGACTCGAAATAATAAAAAAAGAACTATGCGTCTAATACGAAAAAGGGCATTGCAAATGGGGCTCAGGATGTCACTTCTGTCACCCCGAAAACCTTCCCCCCATTTCCCCTAAACCACCTTGACATCGAAGGTTGTGTTCTTCGAGGCTGAACGGAGCTGTCCAAACTTGCATCCTGAAAAATGCAGAAGAAAAATGTCGGGGCACTGTCAGAGAGGACCATCCTGCGAATACTTTCACTCTCGTAAGCCGGCGCCACAAAACAAAAACGTTTCACCTACTAAACAAATTCCAAGTAGTCTTCGGGAGCCCATGGACAAAGGATTAACAGGAAATACAAGGCCCCTCTTAACTGTAACACCTTGGCGTCCATGGGAGTGCGTGAATACTTCTGCTAAGCCACCTGGGAGCGGGAGACAGAAACAACAGTGCCGATAATTTTTGCAAGGTAGATGCAATAAAGGAACCAGTTGTACCTACCTGCACGACCTCCTAGCCGCAGCTACAGCACTACACAGAGAATCAAAAAACTACCAACGCCTTCACATCACCATCCACCGCAAGTTTCCAGCCAGACAGCGGGAATGAACTGGAGAAGTCGCGTATACTACAACTCTGGATACAGGCCCACAGACAGATACCACCACCAAAGTACCCACCCACATGGCGACAAAGATCCTTGCTTTAGAAAGAGCGCCTATTACCAACGAAAACCGCTACTCTGCGCTTCAGGAAATCTACGACCAGAACCAAATGCCACACATTACACATTTCCAAAGATACAGCTATCGAATGTACGTTCGATCACAAACAAAATGGAGGAATTAAACGTTTTGTTCATCGATCAGCAAATAGATGTAGCGTGCATCACTGAAACGTGGATTGCTCATCCAGACTTCGACGGCTACGATAGCTTCATCCAACCAAGGCTGGTTACAACCAACGAACCAGTGTCCCATGGCGGTGGAGCCGGAATTCACTCGGGATAATCTGTAAAACCAGCATTCCAAAACGACGAATGTTCCCCCCGATTCCCAAAGAGAGAGAAATTGAAATTATTCGGCTCTGGATAATACCGAAAAAGCTACCCAGGATCACGTGCTCACTGATTGTTGGTGTTCTATACTTCCCACCCAAAGGGACTTTCCGAAAAAGCTGATAAATTACTTGCAATTTTGCATAGACTATTTCCAGACAAAATACGCACTGGCTGGAATCATTTTAACAGGTGATTTCAATGATGTCAAACCTGACTGGGTTGAAAAAACCCTTCTGCTGAAACAGGTCGTGAAAGTGCCGACACGGGGTAAGAACACGTTGGATTTAATTTTTACTTCATTGAGAACTGAAACCTGAAACCACAAGATCAGTTTGCATGATCATCTGACGGTCCTTTGGAAGCCCCAATCGTCACGCCTGGTTCTGACGAAAAAAAAATCATTTCGTTTACCAAGAGGATACGATAAATGAACCTCACTTCTTTTCACTGGTCGCAACTATATAAATCAATAAATGCGGAAATCATGACCAACCAGTTTTGTGACCAGATTAATACCTTGTTTGAAACTTATTTTCCTCTGAAAACCAAGTACGTGGTTCCCAACCTCAAACCATGGTCAATGATGAGATCAAACTACTGATTGAGCAGAGAGATGAAGAGTACAAACACGGATCTAACGAGGAGGCGAAAAGGCTAAGATATCTCATTATCAAGAAAATAAGAAGATCATGAAATGGCTACGGTTCGAGTGCACTAAAAAGCTTGAAAAAACGAAGCGCAGCAAATTCCACAGAGCAGTTCAGCAGCTGATGGGCAAAGAGAAGAAGAATTTGGAACTCAGATATGAGGAAGGAGGAAAGATATCTGCAGACACAATCAATCAGCATTTTGCTGCTATCTGTCGAAAACAACCAGGCCTACAAAATCTTCCTGGCCTCCCACCCATCTCTGAAATTCCAGTGGTGGAAGTAGGCGAGGTCTTCGACGCGCTTTTCAAGACTTGACGACAGAAAATCGTCACTCCCTGGAGAAACTCCTGCGAAGCTGGTAAAGATATTGTTATGGTTGACCAGCGACTCTCCGCAGGGCTCGAGGCACTTCAGCAACTATCGACATCGCGGGGAGAAGCTGACGTGGAAGAAATGAACAGTACGGTGCCAATGGCCAGATAGTAACATTATAAAGGGTTTTGTGATAAACATTGTGACAATAAAGAGAGTGTATTACGAATATACCAACAGTGGTGCAGCGGAGTTGGAAAACAAGTTTAACCTTGTTGATACGAACTTGAGTGACTTAACCCGTGAGTTCCCGTGAAAGGCTGTGTGGCCTACGGGAAGTTTCGACCAATTCGCAGATTCACGAACCTGGTAAAAGGCTGTTTGGCCTACCAGGCGTCGCTACCAAATTTTGCAGTGGTGAAAGGCTGTTTGGCCTACCACGCCCGAAAGGTGAGGTCAGCTGTTTTCTTGCACAAGCCTACAGTACGGTACTCATAAAATAGGCGTGTTAATCTTCACGCTGGATGTGAAAGACTGGTCGGTCTACATGCTTTTTGTTTGTTTGTGAAGTGTTTCTTGTCGTAGTATATGTCGCGCAATACACATTCCTTGACAGAAAAGCGACGAGAAGAATTCTACGAACTTTTTTTTAACACCCGTTCCGAGGCAAAATCACGGTCGGTTTTAAATCATAATTCGGGTGACTTCGGTCGCCCCTCTGTTCGTTCAACTTCGCATGGCGATTCCGAAAGTGTCCCTAATTTAACGGAGCTTTTGTTAACAAGTCGGAAAAAAACGCACCTGGAAACAATTACCTTGTCGTAAAGTCTGCGTCGGAGCCAAATCTGGCTCAGGACAAATTATTTGAGCGGGATCGTGACATCTTTTTCACGCCAGTTAAGCCGGGTCCCCATCGTCCGCGTACGTCTTCGGAAAATTCGAGACTCTTTTCTGTAAGTGACGATTTTTTTCTTGAGAATACTTATTTGTTTGTTCAGTCGGAAGAAAACCACGATTCCAGTGAAACGATACTTAAAATGCCAGGTCACCCACAGATAATAAACATGGACTCCATAGATCTTTGCAGGAGCTCGAGATAGACGCTCCAGATAGACAGATAGAAAATTCAGGGAAGCCAGTTTTGACGGACCAATTAAGGACCTTTCACACTGAAAATCTGCCATATTCACACCGGGTACGCAAGCATTGCGTAACGCTTGCGGAAGAGCAACGCAATCCTTGCGTTCCATTATTTTACGTAACGCAAGAATGGAGCTCAGCTCCATTTTTGCATTGCGTTGCGTAACTTGCGTAGTTGCCTTGACTAGTCTTCAGAAATTCAAGAAATATCAAGTGTTTACCATGGATTCTGTTGAAGAATTAATAGTAAAATATGTGCAGGAGAGGCCAGGACTTTATGATAAAAGGCATGATGATTATCACAACAAAATTTTTAAGACCAATGCATGGAGTTCTATCACAAATCATATCAACAGTGACCTTGAGAAGAACCTTTCAGGTGAGTCAGTAGCTGTGAATTCAATGAATTACTATGGTAAACTAAGACAGGCACTCCCAGTCTACCACAAATCCCTGCCGGTTGGTTATAGGTTTGGCATAACTTACCAACGCTGGATACCCTACGCCAAATGAAATGCTGGATCCACAAAAAGGAATTCTGATTAGTTAATTTCTGAGGTTCATTCAAAGCATCAGTGTTTTATTGGACCATGTATCCAGAGTTTGGCATAGGGTATCCAGGGTTTGGCATAGGGTGTCCAAGAATCAGGGGTTTATGGCAGACTGGGCCATCCAGCCAGGACTGAAACCGGCTACAAATGGTGACATGGAAGTCCGAAAACGCACTTTCACAGTTTTGAGCTATGAGCTTGAGCTACCTAACACGAAACATTACTCACAGGAGTTGTAATTTTAAATCATAGATGGTGCTTAGGCTTCAGGAACAACACAATTAAAGGTACAGACAGGTAAAAGACCTATTTCAGCTTTTTAGAACAAATGCTTTTTAGAAAAAACTGGCGGTGCCATGTGACTGACAGTATGATGTAACCTGTATTTTTGGCTTGAGAACAAAACCCTCATGCAAGTGTTTGAGTTACCAGGAATGTTTCAAAGACACATATGTGATTTTTTTTTTTTCTTAATCAACTGCGTGAAAAAGCCAGAAACGAGATGCAGTGCATATACAAAGATCAGAGATAGCTCTTTTGCAAATCATTGTTGTTGCGCTATGATAGATGGAAGCAATCATTGCCCCATAAATACTTTGCTGGACAGAAGGGCTTAAGAACTTTTCTATTTAAACAAAAAAAAATCCACTAAGCAAGGTACCATCTCAACCAGTTCACTCTTGTGTTGCATAATTGAAGTCAACATTGATAGCCTTTGATTTGGGAAATTAAGATATGGATGCCTTGGCTAGTGGATGGTTGGAATCTGATTCTTGAGATGGTAAGCCTTTACTTCTTTTTCAGTGAAGGACACCATGGACAAATTCAAATCCCTTCGGGATCGTTTTACGAGGATCAAGAAGAAATATGCTGGTGCTAGTGGCAATGGTTTGAAGGATGTAGAATTGAAGCCCCATGAAAAGAAACTACTCAAAGCTCTTCACTTTTTGAGTGATTCTATCTCGCACAGGAGGGTGACAGTTGGAAATGCTAAAGAATGTGCTGAGCAACCCAAAACATCTCAAGCTGGGGTCTCATTGATAGGGGGCTCAGACTTGTTAAAAGAGTCTTCTGATGCTATTTACTATGTTGAAACAAGATCAACAGAATCAGATGAAAGTGGAGACAGAAAAGAAAGTGAATCAAACATGTCTTTCCATGAATATACTGAGGAAATACAGTTTGTACCACCAGATTCTAATGAAGACGTACAGTTTGTACCATCAGAATCTATTGAATCCGCACCTGACAAAGAAACCAAGGGAAAGAAGCGTAAAAATACAGGCTCTTCAGTTGCTTCAGGCTCTGATGATAACAGCTCTTTGCAAAGCCTTCTGTCAAGGTACCTTGAGAAGAAAATGGAGAGTCAAAGTTCAACTACTGAAGCAGAAGAAAAAAAATCCCAGGAATATCAGTTTGCTGCTATGTTAGCTAAACATATGCGAAAGGTTCCGTTGGATAATCAGTTAGAGATGCAAATAGACATCCTCCAAGTTGTTAAGCGATACCAGCAATCCTAGTCAGCTGGAACATGGTTCGTTTTTTATTTTGTCTTGACATTTTAGTTTTGCCATGTCGTGTTTTATAATGCAACATGTTTTAAATATTTACAGGCTATAATTAGTCTAAGAATTTTGTAATGCTTATTTGAATTTATACAACACATTTGAATTTTACACAGGCAAGACAAGTATACAACACAATTGAACTGTACACAGGCAAGGCAAGAACGAAAAATAGGCTTAGTGTGAAGAAAAGCTCCTAAAAGGAACCCTGCAATGCCTTCTGTCTTTGCCATGGCACTGCACCTGCTTCGGAGTTGAAATAATCTGCAAGTTTGTCCCGCAGGTCTCTTGTAGTTCTCGCCGAGTGGTTGCTTGACACATGTCCGATTGGCTGGAGAGCTCCGGGCTTGCTCTTCTTATTTTCACTTTCTGCTCCTTCAGATGTGTCTCTTTCACTGCCTCGCCTTAATATCAAGTAATTATGCAGGCAAACTGCAGATAATACAATCTGTATTACTTTTTCCGGATAGGCAATAATCTCGGACCGAAATATTCGGAATCTTTGACAAAGTATTCCAAACGTATTTTCGATTACCCGGCGAACTGAGGAGATCCTGTAGTTGTAAATTCTTTGCTGTTCACTCAAACATCTCCCAGGGTATGGTCTCATTATATACTCTTTGAGAGGAAAAGCTTCATCTCCAAGTATAAAATGAGGAAAAACAGTGGCAGAATTTGGAAGGATTTTGTCCTGGGGAAACTTGGTTGAACCATTTTCGATGCTACTACCAAATTCTGACCTTGCGTATATTCCCCCGTCACTTTCACTGCCATATGCTCCCACGTCAACGTAAGTTATCCTATAATTCGCATCACAGACTGCTAGAAGAACAAGGCTGAAGTGATTTTTGTAATTATAAAATTCTGATCCTGACTTGTACGGGCACTGGATTCTCACATGCTTACCATCTATTGCCCCGACACAGTTGGGCATGTGAAGTTTCGACAAGAAATGACTTGAAATCTGATTAAGCTCCTCACTGTCTGGTTTTTTCAAGTAAGTTGGTGCCAAGCACTCATGGATTGCTGCTAGAGTATCACTCAATATACCACACACTGTTGATAGCCCAAGCCGAAAACTGTAGTGCAAAGAAGTCATTGAAGACCCAGTAGCAAGGTACCTTAGCTTAGGGCAAGTTTGACTTCTGGTGAGATAGCCTTACGATAGTTTGTGTCTTTCTTGCTGATTTTATCCTTGACCATGCTAAACAAATCTAAGTATTCGTTTCTGGTGAACCGTGTAAAGTTCAAAAACTTTTTATCATCGTCTGTTAACAGCATTTCTTTGAGAAGGTTTAAGTCCCCCATAGCATTCCTTCTCTCTTAACTAAATATGGGTCTAACCCAGTGTTCACGTTTCTTCTTCTGTTTTGCTTTGTCCTGAGCTTCCAGACTGACTATAGTAGCAGATAGTATCATCATCGGAGCTGGTATCACTATTATAACTAGCACACATTTTCCTATTTAAATTCTTGGTGCTGTGATACTTGTGATGCAATTGCAGAGATGCAATCGCAAACGATACGCTGAATGTGAACAGTACCATGCGCTAGGTGTGAAGTACCCGGTACGCAACGCAGCCGCAACGCAAACGCAAGCGCAACGTACGCAAAGCTTGCGTACTTGGTGTGAAAGGTCCTTTAGCGTCGACAGCCCTTTCTGTAGCAAGCGTGGAAAAATCCGACTTCCATAAACAGCCAGGGCCACATTCCTCATTGTCATTCATGGATCAAACAGGTAGCTACCGGCCGCAGATCCCTGCAGCAGTGGGTTTTGATAACAACGGTACGCCGGTTGGAGCACAAGGAAATATTAACCAGTTTCCACTAAATCAAACAACCGATCCGTCCGGTTCGGGAGCGACTTCAATAGCATTTACTAACGCACCGTCAATCCCACATCCCGTTACTCTGCCTAGCTTGTGCCCTACTCAAAACTGCGGTTACCCACAGGCACCACCGATGCCGGGCATGAATTACGGTGTGAACTCGTACATGCCAAACTACCCGGGTTTCCACAGCAACGGTTTTGGCTTCCAACAATATGGTCCGCCTGCCCAGCCTATGAGCCAGAGCACAAGTATTGCGGCCCAGGGATATACAGATATCAGCGCCATCTCTGCGACAGGTTCTCTTTTGAAGGATACGAATCAGATGGTTCTAAGGGAGCGAGACCAACGCAGGACTTCAAATTCGGATCACAGCCAAGAGCCAAGTTGATGGCTCGGCAGTGGATCTGAGTGATGCTCGACTGCTGCAGCTCGCTAGGATGGAGGAAGAGGAGAAGCCGGAAAGTTACCTCGAGACATTTGAAAGGACGGTATATCTCTTGAACATTCGTAAACGGCTTCGGAATGCTAGACTCGCACCTCAGTTGAGTTCTAGGGCTAGAGAGGCGTATAACAGTCTCCTGCCTGACAGAATCAGTGACTATGAGGATCTTAAACGCGCTATTTTCGATCGGTACTCGGTTAGTTCAGAGACATACCGTCAAAAATTTCGTAGCGACAACAAGACCTCTTCTGAATCTTACAGGTCTTTCGGGTTACGCCTAGAATAGAGCTTTAACAAATGGCTGCAAATTCCGGACATAAACAGCATCACTGACTTAGTGGAGCTGCACCAGCATTTCAAACGGGTAACCGACATTGTTCTAGTCGAACAGCTTACCAGCTCAGCCAGCGCAGACCTAAAAGTCAAACTGAGAGAGAATAACGTTACTGCTCTACAAGAAGCTGTCAACTTTGCAGACAACTACGCCAACGCTCGGCTCGGAAGCAAGGCTAGACCCCAGACAATTTGGATTTAGACCTGGATGCAGTACCACCAATTATTTGATTAGGCTAGTTGACGATGTTATGAGGCATTTAGAAGGGGATAATGCGTACGCGGAAATACTGTTGAGCGACATTGTGAAAGCTTTTGATAGTCTAGATCACCAGGTGGCAATTAATGAAGCTAAAGAACCACGCGCCCAAGAACCATGAACCAACCGACCACGCGCCCCTTGCATGGCTTGACAAAATGAAGAACCATAATCCACGACTTGCGCGCTGGGCCATGGTACTTCAACCATTCACAATAACAGTAACGAGAAAGAGAGGCTTTGACAACTCGAATGCAGATAGCCTTTCGAGGGCAACATCTTTCTAAGTATGTAAATAGTTGTATATAAGTTTTTGTCTTTTTTAGATCGTGAGCTAGAGCACAAAGCAAGAGCTGCAATCTCTATGATCACCGAGATTATCGACAGCAGAAAAACCGAGCAAGATGTTTGGGCAACATTCGTCCAAGAAACGGCATTAGACTTAGGAATTGCGAGAGCCATCGAGCGAAGTGTAAACTATCGTAGGCCAGATGTTGAATTTAAAAACTACGAAGGGGGAATTTTTCGAGTTTTCAAAAATCAAGATTTAAATTTAGTCGTACCCCAAAAGTACAAAATGATCCTGGTGACGAGGGCCCATGTAAAAACAGAACATGGCAGTTTAAGAGTTACCCTAAACAAACTTAGAGAATGGTATTATTGGCTGTCTATCGAGCTGGACACTTTCAGGGTCGTCTCGGCATGCATAGGCTGCGCAAGACAGTAACAGTCAACAGTTTAAAGGGGGAGGTTGATTTAAGAGGGAGGGTATGTGACGCCCGACACATGTTTTTTAGTCTCGCCACTGCGCCCCTTGCAAGTTACGCGGCGAGCGGAATGAAATACCAAAGTTTACCTCGCGTCTAAAATCAATGGGATAGTTAGATTGATTCGTGATTCGGAACCGGAATGAGCAGACTGGTTTTGTGGTAGCCTGGGCGAGCTTGTGGTTGAACTATCTTGTGAAGTGAACTTTATTTTTGGTTATTGGTGTATTATTAAAACTTATGTTCTTCTAACGGCCTGAGTCGTTACACTGACAGTCAAGAGGCAAAATCTGATGTTTTTCAACAGTCATGTGCCCAAAATATTCAAATTACACGCCTTTTCTTTGTTTGAAACCTGCTTTAAAAAAAGATTTTCTGGTTATTAACTTTGTTAGCTCTACCTTTTTCATCACTTTGTAAATCACGGCAAGGAATACGAGCTCAAGTAACGATGAGGAGGTATTGTTTGAAAATAAAAAAAAATTTAACCAGAAATTTTTGAAGCAAAATTGATTTCTCCAGTATGTAAACCATTCTATTAGCTTCAATCTAGTATTTTTGTCATATTTTTTTCCTTTTCGAGCCACATAGATTTGTCTGAAGGAAAGACTTCTCTTTGAAATCTTGTTTGAGGTTGTGTACCTCTCCTGTATGCCTTCTTTTTCTGGCAGTGTAGTTGCCTGATAAATACCAATAAGGTAGATGCCTAATTAAAATAGGGGTGGAAATTACTCAAGAGATTTTTTGGATTCCATAACTCGAACATTGTTATTTATGTGATACTCTTCCATTTTCCAACTTTCAAGCCCAAAATGTGTGCAGAAGGAAGTACTTAGCGAATTCATCTACTCAGCATAGGCTACCGCATGGTAAATGTAACCTGAAGACAATATGCACTCAACATGCTGATCTACATATAAGAAGACCATGCTCACCAATTTCACAAGTAGCAGAATCTTCCACTAACATGCTCTGGGTTTCATCAAAAGATGGACAGGTTACAATATTAGCAACAGGATCTCCATTATCAAGGTGGTATCTGAAGCTCAGTTTATAGAAAAATTAACTAGCCTCTACACTAACTAATTTATCCTGGACATGTATATCCCACAGGTTACCACATAAAGTAATTTACATTTGTATAATACACCCGCATTCCAAATCGGGCGGAGATTACCAAGTGCCAAGATGTTCTGAGATAGTTGACGACTTTAAAACGTAGCTGTCCTTGCTGACGTGGCAAAATTTGCTTAACCGGTCTGCTTCCCAATAAGCTTCTCAGAAACAAAGACCGAGAGCCTGATACGTCACGTACGGAGAACAAACGTGTCAAGCGTAATAATTAAGTGTAGAATCTCGGGAACGAGAATGGATGAAAATACTACTGAAGCAGAATGAATTAGTATCATAGGTACGACATGTCGTCTCTAGTCTCCTAAACCTGAATAAGTCCCGCCAATCCCATACAAGAGGCCACTCAAAGAAACTTTCCAAATGCCACGTGAACTTAAGAATGCGTCAGAACTTCTTCTCCGAAAGAGTTGTCAACGACTGGAATTCCCTCTCCGAGTCTACAGTGTCAGCAACTTCACCTGTAACTTTCAAGAAGTCACTGGATAACGAGTGGTCATGCAAGAACTGGAAATACTGCTGGCATGATCCATATCAGTAACAGATGTCAACCATCATCACTCACGGAGCAACACAGATCCATTGGACCCTATCGCTCCGAAGTGCGAATTAAGGTAATGTCCTTTCACTATTACTGTGCGTTTTAAGCTTCACTCGGAAAACCCAGCCGCCCAGTGAAGACCATATGAACCGTCGGCGCTGTATTATGCACGAGTGCAAGTATGCGATTGAATGATTGAGTGACAAAGGCTATTTGATTAGTAAGTGTCACCTGTTTTTCTTTCAGGATGACAAAACCCCAGACATGCTTCGTAGCCATCCCGAGCTGGCTGAATCCCGCCACCCAAGGGTGGTCAGGATGGGATATGCCGTAGCAGTCTACATCGATGGTTGCCTCCTTCTGGTAGAGGAAGACTGGACTGGCTTCGTGTGCATGATTGCCTGCGCCTTCGTCTTCAATTACAAGTACGACAAGAAGGCGTCAGCTTTCTTCGATTTTATTTCAATGTAGAGTATTTTGCACCGTATTTTGGTGGTTTGAAATAATATAGATTTTCATCTTGGAACCGAAGTTCCGGGCTAACGAAAAATTCATCGCTGAAGCCTTCGCCGGAATCGTTCTGATTTTTATGGCACTTGCCCTTCGGCGAAATGCCATCTAGCGATCGCAATTTCTGTCCGTCCGTTGGTCTGTCGGTCCGGGTTTAGCTAGTTCGGGCATTTTCACATAGCTTTAGCTTCACATAATCCCAAGTGACCTGACTGATGAAGACCTCCAAGAAGCCCTGACGGATAGCAAAGGAGACCTCATCCCTGTCAACAAAGTAAGCCGCCTATCTCTGAAAGATGGAGAATCAAGTAAGTCAGTTCTATTTGAAGTAGAAGGCGACTATCAGCCACTGGCAGTGTTCCTTTTTGGGCAGCCAAAGGCATTTAAGTCTTACAAAGAAAAACCAAAGCAGTGCTCAAACTGCCTGAGACTAGGACACACCTCAAAGTGGTGCAAAGACCACAAAAGGTGCCCAACATGTAACCAGACTGAACATCCTGATGGCCAATGCCCAAATCCCCCAAAATGTAGGAATTGCAACGGGAATCACCGATCTGATGACAGAAGAAGCTGCCCCAAGTACCTTGAAAAGGTTGAAGTCTTAACTGTAGCTTAAAAGATGAACCTCCCTATACCAATAGCAGCACTACAGCTAGCACAGCAAAAATCGAAGGCCCAACCACCCTCTCCACAGAAGACCCGTAACCAAGGATGGGCGCCACCAACATGCAGCACACCAAGGTCCACTCCAGCTTCATACACCAGCAACTTCCCACCACTCCCTAAAAATAACCCAACAACCAACACCAGGGAACCAGGTTCAATCGAGAACAACAACAACAACAAAGAGACCAGCAAGCCTAGCGATTCACGGAATCCAGAAGATTCCCCCGCGAACAACCTCCAATAGCCATACCCCGACAACCAAGTACCCAACAACAACATCGTCAGCAACCACACAATACCACAACCAACCACCAGCAACGGTAACACCACTGATGCTTAACCTCACCAAGTACAACCTCCTTCACAGCAGACTCAATTTAGCAAACCTTGCAGCACCGACAAAAGTACAGATCTTAAGAGCAGCATCAATTCACTACTTTGGTCAAGCATTGGTAGATGAAGTGGAGTGCGAATTTTCTGCAATCCTTAACCAGATTAATGTGCGGCTACCCAATGAAAATAAACAACATTTTAGCTGAAGATGCAGGCTGTTCAAGCAAATAAAACCAACACAAAGATACTTCAGTGGAACTGCAATATACTAACTAAAACAAAACTGGAAGAACTTACACAACATGTTAACATGGTAAAACCTGAGATAATATGCCTCCAGGAAACCAACCTGAACCCCACAAAAGAAGTTAAACTAGCCGGATTCAGCATAATAGAAAAGACAGATCAACAGGCAGAAGAGGAGGTGGAACATGTATTTTTATTAGTAACCTAGTAAAATACAGTGGAAAAGCTATTGAAGAATTTAAAAATGAGGTGGAGGCTGTAGCAGCAAAGGTCAAGTTGAAAGATAACCAGAGCATATGTATCATTAACATGTATAACCCAAACGGACAAAACGATGCAAATGATTTTCTGCAAGAGATGGGTAAGATAGCCGAAAACAATGCAACAGTCGTAGTGGGAGACTTCAACGCACACTGTCCAGAATGGGGATCCCCGAAGCACAACAAGGCAGGAAGACATTTGGAGTAGTTTATGGCAAACAACCCATGGCTTACTGTAGCAACCCCAAAAAACCTCAACACACATTTTGACCTCAAGACAGGCAAATTCTCAACAATTGACCTCCAGCTAGCATCACTCTGCATAGCAAACAAACTGTCAATCCTGAGATATGATACTCTACTGTCTGACCACTTTGGTATCATAACTGAAATCGGAGTAGTTCCTGAAGAAGAAATTCTCCCCCCAGCCTTCAACAACAAAAGAGCGGACTGAAAAATGTTTAAAAACCTTTTGGAAAAGGCTGAATACCCATCCCATCAATCCTCAGCTGAGGAATCCGCAGAAAGTCTAACAAACATCCTAATCAGGGCAGCAGAATCTTCTATTCCCAAAACAACCAACAGACCCTTCATAACCAGAAATCCAAGGAAAACGTCAAAGCCATGGTGGAATGAAGACTGCACCAATGCACGCAAGGAAAAACAAGCAGCCGTCAACCGTTTCAAGCGCAACCCAAGCCCAGATACCTGCATTGAGAAAAACGCTGGAGGCAAAACTGAAAAAAACGTTGTGCAAAGCCAAATACCAGTATGGATGTGAATTCGTAGGAAAGCTCAACCCCGAAACACCAGAAAAGAGAGTCCATCAGTTCACTAATCGGATGTCATGAAAGGGAAAGTGCGAAGAAAAGGACAAGTATCCCATCATCGTTGACAATAACATCGTTGAGGACGACACCGAAAAAGCCGAAGCATTCGCAAACCTTTCCGAAGAAAAGCTCAAGCACCAAGATTCAGCCTCACAGAACCAACCAGAAGAGAACGCTAACCGCATCCCCAGAAATCGGATCAGATCAGCTACTATTACCCTTCAGCCTCGATGAGCTGGCCTGGGCCATCAGCGAAAGCAACCCTGAATCATCACCAGATAGTGAAGAAATACACCATAGTTGGATTGCAAACAGCCCATATACCTACAAAAGCCAACTACTTCGATGCTACAACAAATGCACGTCAGAATCAGTGTTCCCCTCCAGATGGAAACAATCTGTTCTCACTCCAGTCCTGAAGAACAACAAACCCAAAAACCAGCCCACATCGTACCGCCCAATTATGATCGCCTCCACCCTGGGCACGGTCCTAGAACGGATGATTTACAACAGAATTGAGAAACATGATTCTACCCAAGGAACAGACGGGTTTTCGTAAAAGTCATTCAACCATCGACAGCCTCTACCGAATCATTTCGGATATAAGAAAATCGGTCAGTGAACGCCTAATTGTTTTGGTGGCATTAATTGACTTCGAGGCTGCATATGATAATCTGCAAATAGGAAAACAGTGTAGAAAAATGGAACGTTTAGGATTCCCTAACCAAATTATAGCTATGATAAGAAGCTTCCTTACAGACCGGAGCTTCTTTGTCAAAGTCAATGGAAAGAGGTCATCAACAAGAAAAACAGAAAAGGGTCTTCCACAAGGGGCTGTGCTGAGCTGTCTCCTGTTCAACATTTACATGGCTGATCTGAAGGTGAGCTGCGACCAAGCTGAATTCGCAGATGATTTTACAGTATGGTCAAAGGGAAACACACTTGAAGAAGCACAAGAAAAGCTACAAAAAGGACTAAATGAGATATCAAAATTCTCCAGAGAGTCGGACATACCAGTGTCGGCTCCTAAAACAACAATCATCACGTTTCACCGCAAAAGAAGGCTAGCTACCCCTACCCTCTACATAGAACAGACCACCCTTCCAGTTCAAACAACAGCACGACTCCTTGGAGTAACCAACGACCAAAAGCTCACCTTCAAGGCACACATTGACGACCTCACAAGAACCTTCTACCGACGATTCAACATCATGCAAGGCCTAGCAGGTACAAATTGGGGATCGTCCGACAAACTGCTCGTGATGTTCTACAAGCAATATATCCGAGCGAAAATGGAATATGGACTAATAGTATACGGAAGCTGTTCCCAACAACTGATGAAGCAGATTGAAACGCTCCAAAATGTAGCCCTGCGCCTTGCGTTAGGGGTACGGAAAACAACCAAAACATCGTTCCTATATTCAGAAGCAGGAGTCCCACCAGTCCAGGTCAGAAGAAAGCTACTATTAATCCGGTATTTCACGAAAATTGAGTACAACCCACACCATTCGCTCCACCAAATAATACGGGAAAACCCTGAGTGCAAGATCCTGAAAGAGCTAGAGGAGATCAAATCTGCGATTTCAAAGAGTCAGCCCGGAAAAATTCTCAAAACCATCGTGACTGGAAAAATACCAGTGGATCCACCAAGGCTCACTCCCAAACCACGAGTCCAGCTAGGCTTCCTGAAGGCCCCTAACAAGAGATCACAGTGGACGCGGCAAGAGAGCAGTTCTCAAAACTAGCTTCGTCATTCTACGCAAACCACAAACGCATATTCGTAGATGGATCAAAGACTGAATCATCTTGCGGAAGCGGGGTCTACTTCGAAGATTGAAACCTCAAAGTTATGGAGAAGCTACCGCAACAAGTTTCAATTCTGACGGCTGAGATCAACGCGCTACTGCTGGCAGTAGAGACCATAAACAAAAGCCAAATCAACACAGAAAATGTGGTCATATTGTCGGATTCGCTCTCAGCTCTCCAACTGCTACAGCGTCAAAGCTTCTCATCTGCAGACATCGACCTCTACAATGTTCAGATCCAAATTACCAGCGCGTCATCAAAAGGCATCCAGATAAACCTCCAGTACATCCCCAGTCACATGGGAATAGAGGGAAGCGAAGTCGCAGACCAAACAGCGAACCTGGTACGCCTTAACACCAGCAAATCCAACCGACCAATGAACATGCGAGACCAAATTGCCACACGAATCAACCGGTAAAAGCCCCAAAATTCCATCCCCGTTTCTCTCCATTCAAAGACAAGGACATGAGCAAGTGGTACCATCGAATCAGAGGGAACGCCTGTAACCTCAATCATGGAGCATTCCTCTATAAATCTAAATTCTCTGGGGGCACCTTAGACCAGTCCGCTAACTGTAGATTCTGCAAGGCTGCATACGAAACCCTGGACCGCATCATTTTCGTATGTCAAAGCCAGGAAGTGAAACCCCTCCAAGGGAAAGTCCAAGGAGCATTCTACAAAGCCAGACTCAACCCGTCCACAACGACGCTTGCTAACACCACCATCAGCCAAGAGGAAGAGAAGAATATATTCCTGTCCATCTTCGGACTTGCCAACTCCCTCAAGCTCAGCGAAGCAATCTAACCCCAGCCATGGAGAGCGACGATCACTGTCATAGCCGAGTAGAACATTGAAGAAAAGGCCGAAGTGGAGATCACCACTGTCCGAAACGGCCATAAACCTACCGCAGAAGAAAAAGAAGAGGCCAAAATGGAGCATTTGCTGTCCGTAGCGGTCCATTGTACTTAAGAAGAAGGATGATGAAACTTGGCAGGCATATCAGGAACCCAAAAAGATTAAGTTGAAAATAGTCACTTCCCCGATCCGAGCATCGTAGGGGGAGTGGAGGGAGGGGGAATCCGGAATCTTGAGGTATAACTTTTGAACGGGTGATCGGATCTTAATTAAACTTGATATTTGGAAAGACTAGTGTCTCAGAAGGCCCACTTAAAATCCGGACCGGATCCGGTGACCTTGGGGGGAAGTGTAGGGGGAACCGGAAATCTTGGAAACACTTAGAGTGGAGGGATCGGGATGAAACTTTGTGGGGACAGAACCGAACCGGATCCGGGCAATGTGGGGGGAGTTGGAGGGGGTCCGGAATTCTCGTGATCCCGGGTTCGGTAGGCTGCTTCCTGGTAAGCTAGGACGATGAAACTTGGCAGGCGTATCAGAGACCCGACCGGACTGACTTGAAAATAGTTATTTCTCCGATTGAACCATCGTGGGTGGAGTGGAGGGATGGGGAGTCTGGAATCTAATGGCATATGCAGAACTTTCGAACAGGTGGTCGGATGTGAATAAAACTTGGCAAGTGGAAAGAGCTGTCGTCTCAGATATTCCATTTCAAGTCCAGACTGCATCCGGTACTTGCTGGGGGAGTTGAGGGAAGGGGAATCCGGAAAATACTAACTTGTGTAAGTTGTGAACGGGTGGTCCGATTCGAGTGAAACTTTATGCGTGGTAAGGACTGATGACCTAGATATGCAAAAAACACGTGTCCGAACCAAATGCGGCCACGGTTGGGGGAGTTGGAGGGGGTTTCCGGAAATTTTTAACACGCACAAGAGACAAACAGATGGGCCGATTGGGATGAAGGTTGGCCAGTACCAAGTTTATGTGGCCTAAGTATGCTGTTTGGCGTCAGGACCGGATTCGGCCACGTTTGTGTTGGGGGGGAGGTGAAGGGGGTACCGGAAATTTGCAGATATGCTCCGATTTGTGTCAAATTTGATGGGTGCGAAGAGGAGATGTCAGCGCTGCGATATTTATGTGTCCGGGTCGTATTCGGTTACAGTGGGGGGTGTTCGAGGGGGAGTCCCGGAAATATCGTGGCTCACAGAGGGGTCAAACGAGTGGAGCGATTTGAATGAAACTTGGAATCTAGAGAGATCATACGCCCTAGATACATGTGTTGGGGTCCGGACCGGATCCGACCACGGTGGGCGGAGGGGCACCGGAATTTTCCAAAAGATGTTCACGTCACGTTCTCATGTATATCTACGCTTAAAGGAACAGAAAACTTGACTCAAACTTAACTCGGGGAGCTACTTGACATATCAAGAATGTACCCTGAGTCGATATTGAGAGTAAGAAAAATTCTCGTTACGACCATTGCAGTTTCCGGGCATTTTCCGAGAATTCGACTTTGAGCAAAAGGTTCGCAAAAGCAAAAGGTTTGTGTGCCGTGACTAGGAATCGAACCCCGGCCGCCTAGTCGGGGAGGTCGTTACTCTGTAGTCTCCATGTAAAAAGGAGAACTTTTACAGTACATGAGTGCATAATTACAGTGCATAAGGGGCAAGGGCCTGCCAGCTAGCTTTGGTAACACTAAGGAGGGGGTTCGAGACGGTTCGAGATGACAAAGAAGGGGGGTTCTGTCGACAATAAGACCCTGTATATTTATCCAAGCCCCGGGGCGATTCGAGGGCCGAAAGCGAGGCCGAAAGTTCCGTAGTCAAGTTTACTGTTCCTTTAACAAGTGCCATGTGAGCTCATATAGCTTTTGTTAGATCTAAATGACTAGAAAAACAAGGAAGAGCAAAGCGATGCAACTCTGGCGCTGTATTCCAACTGACAATATGTCAAGCTTTTCTTATTGCAGAGTGAAAGTAAAGGAAGTATTTTAAACTCACGGTATGGCTTCCGCTTTTTCGAAGCAAGGGATGAGATAAAAGGGGCTCCGCAGGTGGCCGTTTAGGTGAATCAATGCTTCTTGTAGGAAAGAGACATACGAAGCCGTTCTTTATTTTTTTTGTTTTACTATTTGCTCTGCTCTGCTCTACTCACGGATTCCTTCATTTGATTACGAGTTTTCCTAGTTGTCCAAGGGACTCGACGATTTTGTGTTAGGTAATGCATGTGTTGCAGCTTTAAATTTGTTATCGACATGATATAAAATTGAAATATTAAAATGCAATCTTGTCACAAGTCAGAATCGATTCAGTGAATAAAACTGCAAAGCGAAATGCGGCTTCAGTCAGAAAAGCCAGCCGCCTAAGTGAAGACGGCTCCGTTGGACCATATTAGCACATATTATTATGGGTAACAGTAAACAGGAGAATTCCCTCTTTTAGGTACGGTCTTGGGATTGCTGAGAAAAAACCAGTCACCGAGGCAAGAAAGCTCCACGAAACAATGAAGAAGGAGTCTGAGGGTCGCCCACCTCAAAGGGCGTGTAAGAAGGTCCAGCAAGCTGCAAATAAATTTGAGTAACGGTGCATTAACTTAATAAATTTTGATCACTATTGCCCAGTGTTTAGTTTGAGTAACGGTTCACTGACTTGATAAATTTTGATACCGTAAGTGTTTAATTTGAGTTTGAGTTATTTTTTATTTGAGTTTGAGTTTTTAATTTGAGTTTTTATTTGAGTTCATTGACTTGATAAATTTTGATAAGTATTTCCCAGTGTTAAATTTGAGTAACGGTTCATTAATTTAATAATTTTTGATAAGTTTTGACCAGTGTTAAATATGAGTAACGGTTCATTGACTTAATAAATTTTGATAAGTTTTGCCCAGTGTTAGTTTCCAACATGCAGGATACGGAAGGTGGTAGTCCTAAAAAGGTCAGAAGTAACCTGGAAATGAGCTACGATTGACCGGAAACGGGCAGCGGGTAGCCGAAAACGACTGCAGTAATCCTGAAACGGATTTATAAATCCTATAATGGTCTGGATTAACCCGACATGAGACAGTATAAACGCGAAAACGGATTATAACAGTATTAAAATCCAGCAAAAACGGTGCCTATTACGCCGGTTCCGGTGAATTGCTCTCCGAATACGGTTTGTCGTAACCAGCTAAGGGATCAATTACCGGTGCGCGGTAGTCCGAAGTCGGTTTACGACAATCCGCATTGGGTTTACCAGGTCTCTCATGCATCGCTCCGATAACGGTTTACACGAATCCGCGACGTCTCCGAAATAGGATTACAAAACCCCGTGCCATCGCCACTCCGAAGTCGGATTACTGTAAACCGTTTTAGGTGGAACGGGAGACCGAGGCGCCGTAAACCGATTTAGGATTACGGTAAACCGCCTGCGAGATACTGCGGTTTACATTAAACCGAAGTCGGAGAGATTTTTTTTTGCAGTGTATTTCAATTCTGAAACTGATATATTCGTTATTAATTGTACATACATATAAATATTTTAAGGCAATTATTGAGAAGTGATTATTAAGTTTTAGCCGTGTTAATAATTGTGTGACGATCCGATGCTAGCGAGTAATTATATGAGCTATTCAGGAAACAAACGTTATTATTTATTTATTTAACGACATATCAACAAACTGAGATGAGGTCTAGACGGCTTGTTTGCGCTTACTTCGAGAAACCCAACCACGATGAAAGTAAGTGCTTTAGAAATATTCCAGCATCAACGAACAGAGAGAAGTTCGATGATGGTCAAAGCTTCCCCGGAACCTATTCGTCATAATTCTAGACAACCCGCCTGTTCGAAACACTCGAGCCCTACCGACGTCCGGGATTCGACGACAGCAGGGCTTGGACTCTCGAAGCAAAATCTCTTTAGACTGTAGAAAAGCGATGGCAGCTTAGTCAAACTAATCGCACAGGCAGTCGACAAGTGGGAACCGACGAACGACAAGCAGATCGTCTTACAAGATGGTCTCTACTATCGTCTCGTGTTCATCCCTTCACAAAATAGGAAAAAAAGGCAGTTCCTTGTCCCAAAGCAGTGCAGAAACACTGTCATACGTCATGCCCACTGCGAAATGGGCACAGACACCTTAGCAAGACGGGGACAACGCGGAAGGTAGCGGAGAATTTTTTGTGGCGCGGGATGCATGAGGACGTAACCAAGTTCCTAAAAACATGCTATCCTTGCCAAACTACAACTTCAAAGCCTTGCATCCCCATCATTCTTCAAGGTGGGAATCCTGTAGTTGCTTCTCACACCATGGTCCAAACTACTACTAGACCTTCAAACCCTATTCGAGGGAGGGAGGAGTCTAGAGGCGGGAAAACTCAAAGAGGTCACCGAAGCCTCAACTTTAAATATAAAAGCACATAACGTATTTTCTTTCAGATAAGCAGGTTCGCACTCTCAACTTGTTTAACCAAAGTTTTCGTTTACAAGGGTGTTTTGAAAAGTGTTACCTTTTTTAGATGATGAAATAAGGCAGTTGAAAAGAAGAAAGTGGTCCAGAAACCAGACGAATAAGAAAAGAAAAACAAACAATTAACCCCCACTTTTTATGGCACTTGCAGCTTCGCTCAAGTGCCATATACCGATCACTTTTCGGTCTGTCGGTCTGTCGGTCTGTCGGTCCGTCGGTCTGTCGGTCGGTCGGGCGGTCCACTGTTCTCGAGTTAGGGTACTTCCAGAAGTGTTAGGGCGATGAAACTTGGCAGGCATATCAGGGACCCGACCAAACTAACCTAGAAATAGTCACTTCCCCGATCCGACCACTGTGGGGGGAGTGGAGGGATGGGGAATCCGGAATCTTGAGGAAAGTATAACTTTTGAACGGGTGATCGGATCTTAATGAAACTTTATATTTGGAAAGACCTCGTGTCTCAGACGTCACAATTCAACTCCGGAATGAATCCGGTGAACTTGGGGGGAGCTGGAGGGGGGGGGGACCGAAAATCGTGTGACATGCTCAGAGTGGACGGATCGGGATGAAACTTGGTGGGAAGAACAAGCACAAGCCCTAGATACATAGTTGACAAGACCAGACCGGATTCGAGCACTGTGGGGGAGTTGGAGGGAGGGTTCCGGAATTCCGGTGATCCCAACTAAGATGCTTACACATGAGCTAGGAAGATGAAACTTGGCAGGCATATTAGGGACCCGACCAAACTAACATGGAAATAGTCACTTCCCCGAACCGACCACCGTGGGGGGATTGGAGGGATGGGGAATCCGGAATCTTGAGGCAAGTATAACTTTCGAACGGGTGATCGGATCTTAATGAAACTTTATATTTAGAAAGACCTCGTGTCTCAGATGTCACACTTCAAGTCCGGAATGGATCCAGTGACTTTGGGGGGAGTTGGAGGGGGGGACCGGAAACTGTGTGACATGTTCAGAGTGGACGGATCGGGATGAAACTTGGTAGGAAGAACACGCACAAGCCTTAGATACATAGTTGACAAGATCGGACCGGATCCGAGTACTGTGGGGGGAGTTAGAGGGAGGGTTCCGGAATTCCGGTGATCCCGACCTAAGATGCTTACACATGTGCTAGGATGACGATACTTGGGAGGCATATCAGGGACTTTACAATTTTAACTTAAGAACAGTTGTTTCTCCGATGTGACCATCGTGGGGGAGTGGAGGAGGGGGAATCCGAATCTTGAGGTTGTCCAACTTTTGAACGGGTGATCGGAACTTAATAAAGCTTGATATTCGGAAAGAACTCATGTCTCAGATGTCCAATTTCAAGTGGGATTGATCCGATCAATGTGGGGAGTCGGGGGGGGGGGGATTTTGTGACACGCTTAGAATACAGCGATTGGGTGTCAGTAACAGAACCGGACCGGATTCGGTAACTCTGGGGTGAGATGGAGGGGGATCCAGAATTCAGGTGATCGCAATTTAAGGTACTTCAAGATGTGCTAGGACGATGAAACTTGGCTTGAACATTAGAGACTTGACAAGATTGGCTTATAAATTGTCACTTCCCAGATCCGACCATCCCTTAAAGTAGGCCTACTCATCTTAACCGCAAAGTACAAATAATAATTTTAAGGAAAACCTACATTTTCATGATCCCCATGAGCCCATGATCATTGTTGCCTCAAGGGTTTCGCTTAGAAATAAATTTCTACCGCCCTTAAAGTGCGCATCTTAACCGAAAAGCAAAAAAAAAATACTTTTCACCAAACCATATATTCATGATCCTAAAGGGCCCAGGATCAATTTTGCCTTAAGAGTTTTGATTACAGATGTATTTCTAGCTCCCTTAAAGTGCGCATCATCACAGCTAAGTGCACAAATAAATTACTTTTTTATTTACCAAACGATACATTCTCGTGATTTCAAAGGGTCCGTATTATTCTTATCTCAAGGGTTTGCTTACAAGTGATCACAACAAACCCAGGAATTGGCGAATTCCTACTTTCATCCTCTTACCAAGCCTTGCAAGTGCCATATGAGCTTACAGCTCTTGTTCTATTAGGTTGGGAGGGATCTTACGGTTGACCAGCGACTCTCCGCAGCGCTCGAGGCACTTCAGCAAATACCGACATCGCGGGGAGAAGCTGACGTGGAATAAATGAACAGTACAGTGCTGAGTGCCAGAGAGTCCAATTGTCTACTTCTGTAATTAGGCTAGAGTGCAAATAAAAGTGTGTTCAGAAACCTCTAACAGATATGTGCAGAGCAAATAGCCACACCATTTACGGCAGTGATCAACCAGTGCTTGACGGAAGGGATATTTCCAAAAAGACTGAAAATAGCTTCAATAGCCCCCATTCCCAAAAAGCAGGCACCAAAATCAGTCACTGACCTAAGGCCTATATCAATTACATCGATCTTCTCCAAAATCTTCGAAAGCTTCATCTTAAAGTGGTTATGGGAGCAGATTGGTACCAAGATTGATCCGAGAAAGTACGGATTCCGCCCAGGATTTAACACAGTCCACTACCTTGTCCAATTTCTGCATGATATACTTTAAACCTCGAGAAAGATGGAGCCTTCGTAGACTTTATAATTGCCGATTTTATTAAAGCGTTCGATTATCTTGACCATCTCACTGTCATTACATGATCATCGAGTACATGATGTTTTTCATGAATTTGTCAGGTCCAGGGAGGATGAGTACCCAAGCCATTCGCCAGTTGTTGTTTTTTGCCGGGGGGTTAATACAGGGGGGGTCACCGGGGAGTTGGCGGGGGTATGTCCGGGGGTGTAGCCGGAACTTGATAAATGTAGCATAGGACTTACCAATCAGAAAACACTGAACTAGGGACCAACAGAACAGGGTTGATGTATACGGTCTATACGTCCTCCTAAAAAAAGGAAATAACAGTGATATCGGTAGATAAGCGAGACTATCGATAGTACGGCAAGTGCCGGATGCCGCAGTGTCCGGTCGGTGCCAGCACCGGTTGCCACGCATTAGAACATTAAAACCAAAATATTTGGAAGTGAAAATTGCCTCATTTATGACCGGCACCGCAGTTAGACAACATAAAGCTTGCTTTAGCGGTTAAAACAAGATCAAAGGTTTCGATGGGATCCCACAGATTTAAGACAATCGAACCTTGTACAATTCCGAGTCTTCGCCAGACACCTTTTAACATCCTTAACATGAAATGGTGGATTCGGATTCAGATTCGTACCTAGCCTTTGATTTTATTCGGGTTCGAATTTTTTCATGATCGGATTCGCCCATCTCTGGAAGTAATACCTAGATTTTCGTCACGATAATCGATTCCGTAGGCTACGTAAGATCTAGCATTTTCTCACACCGTAGGCTAAGTAAGATCTAAAAAAAATCACTCTGTGACTCAAGGTAATACGGCAAAACCTGATCGTCTGTCCCAACATTTATGCTGAGAATTGACAATCAGTGTCGGGCGGTAGTGGACTGAAATTCTTCCTAGGAATTTCCTCAACATCAATAAATTTGTTGAAATAAAAGTTAAAAATTCAACTAGGCTACATGATGAAAGTGCAGAAAACTCCTGTAGGAAAACCTGATCGTGTGCTGACATCGTTCCGTAAGGAAGTACTGATACTGAAGCTGACGAAAAACCTGAAAGGAATTACAGTCCGCCCACGCTATACCCCATCATCTGTCCGTACCGTAGAGGAGGTGATAAAGGCGGGTGTAGGCAAAAAAAATAGCCCCCCCCCCCCCCCCCCCCCGGTTGGTTGGTACTGGAGGGCGTCACCGAGGGGTTTGATTTTTTTGGCAAAACCCGATAAAGGAAGCATAGCACTCATCAACGACGGGATACCGAACTGGTGACCAAGAAAATAGGGTTGATCTGTAAGGTGTATACGTCGTCCTAAAAAAAGGAAATACCAGTGATATCGTTAGATAAGCGAGACTCTCGATTTTACTGTACAGCAAGTGCCCGATGACGCAGTGCCCGGTCGGCCATGTGTTGGAACATTAAAATCAATATGTTTGGAAACGGGAATCGCCTGATTTATGGCCAGAACCGCTGGTTTCGGTCGGTGCCAGCCAGCGTCGGGAAAGGATGTATAGCAAGTGCCGGGAAGTCGGTAACCCATCATAGATAAGATTAGAATTGCAGTAAAGCTAAGCATCTGGAAGGTAAAGTGAAAAGTAAAAAAAAAAAGAATTGCTCAAGTAGCCTAGTTAAATTTGCAAGGTTCTTGACTTGGCTAGCTTAAAAAAAAATCTTAACAGACGAATCACATTCGCATAAAAAGCTTGTGGCCAAGGAAAAGTTGGTAAAAAAAATAAAAAATGAAAAAGACCAAAGGTGTCGATTGGATCCCAAATGGGAATATTTGACGATTGTTTCAATAGGCCTACAGATAATAAGGTCTTGCAGATGGTCAAGTCTTTGCCAGTCTTTACACACTGATACCATTCGAACAGACTACTGAAGAACAGCCAATAAGTTATACTTTCCAGCTAAAAGTATATCAGACAATCAATTTTTACTTCTTCAAGATTTCCAGTTTAGGCACAACTCCGGTTAAACTACTTGTCGGGCGAGAAATCAAATCTCTTATTTGGATTCCTTATGTGTTCTAACCCACTTATCGATGTCCTGAACGACAACGAAAAAGTTTCTACCCAATTCCGGATGAACTAATTAATTACCCAGCGAGATAAATAAGGTTTACAGATGGATTCAGTACGGATTCTGGTCCCTATGTGGATGTTCCGATAGACTTCTGAATAAGCTTTTACTTCTACCAAATTTCCGGTTTCGCCAGATTCCGGTCAGTCTACTTGTCCAGCGGGAACAATAAAAGCTCAGATATCGATCCAGACGAAGAGGATGACCACGACCACGTTCGCCGTACCCTATTTCGGATCTTCACAATATCAACCCGTCAATCCAGTCCGAATGGGAAGATGTATGGGCAGCGGCCCTCGTGAGAGACGACTAGCGGCTCTTCTTGGATGCCCTAACCGCATCTGGAGGTACACGAGAAACTAAGTTAAGGTAGATTCAGGATGTACTCTTACTTCTTTATTTACGCACTAACCGACCAGTGTTTATATATATTATCGCCCGATGAAAAGCAAGGCCGATAATGATGATAACACTAGTACACTTGTTTTAATTTTCTGGTATTCCCCTGATGTTAAAAGAAAAAAGTTCCAACCGTGCGATATCACTTGTTATCGCATGGCTGGCTGTGCGATAAAAATTGTTATCGCACGGTTTGAACTTTTTTCTTTTAACATCAGGGGAATAACAGAAAATTTTGGTACTGGGTAGGATAGGACTGGTATCATGGGACTGCACAGTGAACTGGTGTTATTTACTCTTAATCAACTTCAGATGTAACTTTCATTCTTACCAGTTTTCCGGTTTCAGCCAGACTCCGTTCCGACCGCTCTATATTTCGGGGAGCATAGAAGTTTGTCAATTTTCACTCGGCAAGCCGGTGCGGCAACCCACAGTCGACCAGTTCGCACAGGGCAATCAACTGTCGTCGTCGCCATGAAGCAAGCGCGTCTCAGAAAAACCTAAAAATGGCATGTAAGCTTTAAAGGTTAGGCAAATCAATCAATCAAGGTTACTTCCAAATATCTTAAAGCTAGAAGAGGAATACAATATTTACGAAATACACAAAAACGACAAGAAATTAACTAATACACTTCCAAGATACGACCAAAAATAAATGTTGGAATGAAACTGTGTAAAAATTGTTCAATGTAACTTTTGGTCTCGCAGCCTCAGTGAGATTTCCCCCTATCATTTGTGCCCTGAACCGGGCTCGGCCGCGCCAGGGGCATTTAGAGGGGAGGATTTCGGAAAAATTTTGGCACGCGTAGTCATCAAACGAGTGGAACGTTTGGGATTAAACCTGAAACTCCTGAAAGCTTTACTAGCGCTTGAGCCTAGATCAGTGGTTTGACAGTGCAAAACGGATGCGTGAGCTGAAATTTTACTAGAGCTATACTTTCCACAAGTTCGTTATTCCAACTTGAGCGGTTTTGAGCCTGAAGAGGACCCTTGCCAAGAAAGGCCGAAATATAGCTCTAATAAAATTCAGTGACGTATCCGTTTTGCACTGTCAAATATGATTCGCAGTAAGCTTGGGCTGAAGGAATATCTATAGAGCAGTGGTTCCCAACCGGTTCCGTACCGCGTACCCCTATTAAGTTTCAAAAAGGTTGCTTACTGGGGGTACGAATCAAGGTTCAAAAAGGTTCCGTACCCCGTTTTTGAAGAATTGTTGTTTCACTTCTTTTTTTTTACCACGATCAGAATGTCCAAAGACGATGTTTATTGTCATCAATGATAACTGATAAGGCCTTTAAATCTGAAACAGCGTACGATTGGGCACCTGATACTAGGCTAGAGGACTAAAAAACGACTGAAGCGAGGTGTTAAAGCTACACGAAATGCTCGGATTCGAGTGAAGCTCGATGGGTTATACGAGATGCCGCAGATATTCCATTTCAAGTTCCATTTCGCAAGTTTTGGGTTATTTTACCAATGTTCGTAACAACTGCCATATTAGCTTGTAGTTTTGGATTATTTTACCAATGTTCGTAACAACTGACATATTAGCTTGTAGTAGCTTTGTTCTTTGTTATTTCTGCTTAGAAAACACAGCACTTTCAAGAAGAAAAGGCGTTTCTCTCAACTGCCCAGTCAAGTTTGGTCTACTGAATAAATATATGTGCCGGACGATTTGACGGACCGATTTATGTGGTGGAGATCGAGAATTTTCTCTTGTACTATATGATTACAATTTTGATGTTCATGTTTTACAGACTCTGTCCGTTTTTTTAGTTTTATCTGCCATCGACTGGTATTTACCCCCTTTCTTTTTCGCCCCGCCAATCAACTCCCTTACTGCACTTTCGACACTTACTTCTATCTCTACCCAGGTCACGCTTGGTTCCGCCGGGGTAGTCGCCTCGTGTCGTGCCGCAGGGTAGCGATCGTGTTATTTCCTGAAAAGTTATGATAAAATCCATCAGCATCGTTAGAACTGCTTTATCCAAAAAGTTTGAACCCTAACAGCAACGTCACAAAAGGAAGAAATTCAAGTCTTCTAAAAAATCTTTTCTGTACAGAAAATCGTCACAGCAAGAAAAGGTTTGTTGTCAGAGTAGTTAGATTTGCTGAATAATTGTCGACTCGACTAATCTTACATTTTTCGACACACTTATATCAATTCGACACAAAACAAACCAGCTCATAGTGACCGAAGTTATGAAGAAGAGAAAATGGACATATCTGGGTCATGTTCTACGCATGCTCGAAGACAGACTGCCCTCAAGAGTGTATCAATGGCAGCCTGAAGGAAGACGCAGACGAGGCCGACCAAGGCATACGGAGTCGGTATGATCGGGACCTGGAGGAGGTCAACATTTCCCTCACTCCTTAATGGGAAGACATCACTGCAGCCGCACAGTTTCCTGGTAAATGGAGAGGCTTTGTCGATGCCCTATGTGCCACTGATGCTCAGGAGGATCTAAAGCTTAACTGTGCGTTGACACTGACGCGAATACTCGCCGAATAGCCCGATTTTTCGTCGGCCACAAAATTTCGCGCAACAAAGCTACAAATTTGCTGCGAGTTTTCGGAGAATCGCTGTAGTTGGGTTATTTTTACTAACTGTTAATCAGTTTACTGATAAAGCATTATTTTGTTTATAGGCCTATGCTAAATTACTGACGACTGTGTATTGCCATGTCAGACGTTTGTAGGCTATGCCAATAGCTCGGCAGCAATGTGTTTGCCTGCGAAACATTTTCATTCTAATAGGCTAAGCCCGTTGGTTCTGTTTTTGCCGGTTCTGCCCGCTGGTTCTGTTTTTGCTGAAAGGTTCTATTACATTTGTTTGCCACTCATTATACCAGTTGAATAAACATTAGATAAATAAGTTATGACTATTTAAATTATAATAAAAGTAAAATTCCTATTTGGTAATATAATAACTAATAATGGGGTTGTTACTGATTAAAATATTATTTTCATTACAGGACACTGGACAGATCAACTAGGCAAGGAGCCGCTCCGGTTTGCAGACAGTCCAAGGAGGAGAAATCTGACTTCACACATAGCATTTGTGCCAAACACCGGATATTGTTCCTTTATCAGAGGCAAAAGTCCTGGAAAAGCTTAGTGATGCTTCTTAAAAAAGAAGAGATGGGCACTAGCCTATTTAATGACTACAATGACAACAGCCGAATTTTTCGTGGCGTGAGGAAGCCAAATATCATGATTCGTTTATCAAGAAATTCCTCAAGCTGAAACCTGTGAAAGAAGAGATTTTAGATGTAAGAAGGATCCATTTGAGGAACATTGAAACTGAACCAAATCTACGTTGTGGTAGAGTGTGCCCAACTTGCAAATCACGAAGCTTTTTGTTCTGTTGAAGCAGAACGTGGTATTGATCTAAAATTTGGTGTGAAGAGTAAAAATCTACCTTCCAGTTTAAGGATAGGCTACAGCAAGCCATGCTGAAATTTGTCGGCAGCTTGGAAATTATTTGTGGGTTGTCATTGAAGATGCAGGGTCATGCTTAAGGTGTTCTGAGAGTGAAATTATAGAGAAGACAGATAAGATAACCACTTCGGACCTTGGAGGTACAGATAACTTTAGTACTTACTGATGGTCTGTCTGAATTAAGTGTATCTGATGAACAGCATTTATTGGATTCAGATCGTACTGATGCTTCAAATGAATATGAGAGAAAAAGCAGATCGCAAATGGTTAATATAGTATCAACAGCATGGTCTTATGCTAGCGACAAATGTATAAGTGTACTAATGAACATACTAAAAGGGAGCTGAAGTGGCTGCAACTACTTGATGGAGCTTTTATTTTTCTTTTTTCACTGTTTGCTTGCCTTTTACTGCTTTCAGTGTGGTTGCATGCACAGGCCTCTTTAATGAACCTATGGGTGGACTAAGATGGGTATTAAAGTACAGCTTTTATAACAATGAACAAACGACAGTCAGATGTACTACTCCCGCAAGGTAGAGCAGTGGAATTAAGCGTTCAAGTTATTTTTTATTCCAAGTTTATGATTGAAGCTGACCCTTTGCTTGGTTGTTGAAACCCGAAAGGAGTGTACTTTTTTCTTATTTCTACAAATGTTAACTATTAGGTTGATTCCTGTACAATTATACCTTTAGTCATGTTCAAATAAATTACTAAAAAGTTCATTCAGAAACGAAATTAAATTATGTAGGTTTTTCAAAGATCATGAGCTTGTCTCTTTTCCCCATGTGTTTAGATTAGAAGGTTAATTGCAAGTCAGAATCTGAATCACCGTAGTAGGTTAGCTGGTTATAGTAGGCTAACAACATAAAAAAAGGAATGTCAAGAGCTCAAGACAAAGATGACATTTGTATATGCTCAATTTCATGACTTCTTTGGCTGTCGCTTGATTCAACTATCCATCCCAGATTCGTGTAGCGCGGTCGACAAAACCCGGAATCCATGGTCAGAACCGTTACCCCAGATTGAGAATCTAGTTTTCATATTTTTATTCCCCTACTGTTTTCGGTCCCAGACTAATGACTAAAACCCGCATTTTCTTATTTTGAATTACTTGCAGCATTTCGTAGATGAACCCGATCGTCGTGTGTGAACCTTGCTATGATTCTGTAGCGGCTACAAAACTACAACGAAATAAAGTTTCACACTCGATTCCTCTGTGTGATCACACAGTAAGGATGGAGATAATCCTACCTTTTGCAGTTTCTTAATTTCACTCAAATTCTTTCTCGCTCTGTCGGAGCGACAGGCGTCATCTCTCCCTCATGCAAGCCTAAAATGGAAATCAGGGTGTCACACGGAACAGTAAATCACGCAGTGGCGCCATTTCAGAAAACCTCAGACGGGGGCCAAAAAATCCATTTTGGGCCCCTATCCCAATTTTTTTTTTTTTTTTTTTTAATCAGACGTAAACTTTATTTGCTTTTTTGGAGTAAAATCAAAGTGGTTTTTGAACATATCATTAGGAGCAAAATGCAAGAGTCACGGGTTGTTCAAAGATCCTTTAAAAACAAAAATAAAATTTCTGAAGGATGCTATGAGCTAGAGTTTGAGGCCTGCCCTTATGACAGAATAAGCTCCTTTAAACCCTCTGAGCTGAGGTTCTCGATCGAAGCTTTATCCAGATATATCTTTGATTCATGAAATCTTTTGAATTTGGATATGGGGTTAACATCTTAAAACACTTCGCATACAAATTTCAGCTTCAAAACTACACCCAAATGACATTCTCCTTCGACCAGGCCTGTATAGAGAATACTAACAAAGGCTCTGCAGGCAAAATTTCATCAAACCTTCACGATCAAAGCGTTTTTTGGGATCCTAAATGAAAGCAATGGCTTCCCCCTGTGGCCATTGCACCACGCATTGCACGATAACTCTCAAACAGACTGAAAGATTTTTTGGACCCTGTCTGTGCTATTCGACGCAGCCCTTTACAAAATAAGCGGTGGTCATCCAGAATAGTAAATACAAATTAGATTTGTTCTGAATTTGTATAAAAAGATGTGATATTCTGAACGCTTGTAAGGTAAGGTAAGGTACAATTTTATTGACAACTTTAGTATAACTGCAATAACATAAAAGCGTCAAACATGCCAGTGGCATACAAAATGACGCTTCGTTAATTCAACTGATTTATGAAAAAAATACTAAAACGCTAGCCTAAATAAAACGAAACAAACAACTAACAACATCAGCTGGAATTTTTTTTAGACAAGGTAATTAACAACTAAAACAATCACAAATACGAATACGACCAATACGAGAATTTTAGGACAATAGACGTAGAACGAAAGAAAGAAATTCTGTGTGTATCAGCAGTCTTAACTTTCTCGAATAACAAAAATCAATCAGAAAAATCACTCAACAGAAGAAGTATAGCTGCTAAATAACATATACTTTTTGAGGGTTCTTTTAAAAACTTTCCTGTCTTCAGACACTATAATATTGTCGGGCAGTGAGTTCCATATTTTTATACCTGTATGACGAATGGAAAAACTAGATCTTGTGCAAGGATATCTATTGGTGGAGAGATTAGACCGCCGTATTGTGTTATAATCGTGAAATTGCTTGTTCATTTTAAAAAGATTATTAAAATCAGCAGGTAGTGAATCTTCTAGAAGATAACGGTAAACAAAAGTTGCAATATTCCAGTCTCTAATTTGACGGACATTTAAAATAAAAAGACGAGGCAGAATTTGAGAAACTGATGAAGAAAACGGAAGTCCATAAATAGCTCTGATTGATTTGTTTTGTAGGATTTGAATGCGGTTGATATTTGTTGGAAAAGTAGAAGCCCAAGCTGAAGTACAGTAAGAAAGGTAGGAATGAACCAGGGAGAAATATATCAATCGAAGTATGAATTTAATTTATTTTTGAACCTTGCTTTACAGGACCAATTTAAAAAAAAAATCAACCTGTGTACCGCTAAGATGCAGAGACTTCAACACCATATTATATTGAAACTCAGCGCCCGCAGGCAAAATTTAAAAAAAATCGGCCTGTTTTCTGCTAAAATACAAAGATTTTGGTTCAAAATAAAATTACAATTGTATCTTGTAGGGTGAAATTCACGATTTGGTAAACGCATTTATGTTAGTACGTCAAACAACAAGGAATATTAACAAATAAACCTCGGATTTTGGGCCCCTTTAAAATTCAGAGGGGGGCCATGGCCCCCCCCCCTGCCCCCCTCAAATGGCGCCACTGAAGTAAATGCTGTCAGTTTTAGTCACAGTTGGTATCACCAGCAAACATTCAGTAAGATCAGTCAAGATTTAGGATTAAAATATCTCTTGTTTTCAAAATTTCCATTTTCTGGAGACCTCTTGGTTTTAGGCATTTTTCCGTGCTCCCACAAACAGTTTGTGGGTCGATTGTGGCTCGAAAAGAGTGTTTCCACGTCCTTTTGTTTAGCCCACAAGTGTGTTTCCGCGACCAACAAGATTTTCGTGGCTCGCTTTGTGGCCCAAAAACGACAAACAACTGCCGAGGTGATTGTCAATTTTGTGGCTCCGTTTTGGCGGGAAATTCAAATTTTACAGCAAAATAACGTCAAAACAATCAAATTAAAAACTTTTTCAAGTATGTGGAAAAAAAACTGAAGATCCTTTTTGCACTGAATGGCAAGGAGGAAAGCCTCGAGTTCTATTTATTGAGATTTTTAAATGATTTTTTATTTATATATTCAGACATTTGAATTTACGGCCCAAAAAATAGACGAACTGACGTTTCCGCGAGTTTCAACTTGTGGCTCGGCTGTGTGACACACAATCGTGTTTCCCCGAGATACACTCAGAAGTGTGTGGCCCACAGTTGTGTCACGGAAAAACACTTTTTATCTAGGGGTATCTTTCTCCAGCTCAGAACTATTTATTATTATTATTGCGTGGGGTAGGCCAGACAAGCTAGCCAAAACTCAGGCCACAAATGGCCCATTGCCTCATTCCCCCAGAAAATACAACTGATGGCACACCATCACTCTATAGCCTAATACAATTGATTAAAATCACTCTATACAAATACTGATGACAACGTCACTCAATCTACCGCTCTGTGTCGCGTTCTTACCTTTAAATCTGTTTAACCTTCCTGTCAGCTGAAGGTACCTGGACAGTTCTCTTAATCTGGGCATGGCATGGGCATGGCATGGGCATGGCGCATGTCCTTTTATTTTATAAATTTTTATTTTTGTACCAAAAATTACAAACTTAAAGATGCTACATAAACTTTCTGTTTACCTTTCCAAAGCAATCGCGACGCCGAAACTCAAGTATGTTTGCCTTTTTCTGCAGTGTTGCTGTTGGGGTTCAAGAAATAAACCGCAGAGAAGCTGAAAGTCCATACCTACGAGGATTACGCCCGCAAATAGAGAAGATAGACTAATGTTATATAACTGGTAATTTTTTTCACGACCGTAGTTACTGCTTTTACTCTTTATTTTCTTGTTTAAAAGAAAATTGGATTAGTTAGCTTGTTTTTTATGGAATTTTCTTTTCCCTCTCTCCGGTTCCAAGAGGACTAGTTTCTGTTAGCCTCACCGTCAGCACTTGGATCAGACATTAAAAAACAGATCCACAGGTTTGCAGTGGAAAACCTGTCATTGCGTCCCGGGTAATTGAGATTTTACATATGTCTCAGCAGCAAAGAGTGAAAGTCGCCCATTACCCTATGGAACAGACTTTTTACTATGTCTACACAAATGGTGAGCCTGAGGAAATAGGAGACTGTTACTCCACTTGGGTAGGGTAGCCAGTAAAATTTTTTTTAATCAAACCTGAGCTGTTGAAGATCAGAATGTGATTCTCCTATCTTTTAGCTTTGATTTGAGGCCAAAATCACCTCTCTATCTTGCCTCTGAGCATCTTAAATCTTCTTTAGAAAAGAGTATTTTACATAAGAAAATGCCTATGTTCATCCATTGACTTTAGGGTTTTGTCCATCTAGTGGCCAGCTTGGAACTATGTGCTTCAATGAAATTCTATGAAACTGGGTATTTTTGGCTGGTTTTGAGTGCATGGGGAGCCCCAGCAAGTGACTTAGATGAGAAAATATGAATAAGATCATTAAGGTTATAGTCCAATTGACCTATTGCTGCTATATGCTGCTGACTTTTCCTCCTTAGTATCAACAAATTTTTGTAGGCAAGTTCAGCTACTTTTTTTACATCTAAATTTACATTGAATATTAAGAAATAATATTAAATAGCTAGGACATCTTACTGATGGCCTTACAAAACAGACAATTTTGTCCTGAATGCAATGGTATTTTCAAAGTATTTTTTGAAGATGTTTTAGATAGGTAAAACTGATCAGGAAGATTCACAGCAATTTCTGCATTCATTACAAAAAAATCGCCAGTTTTTGCCACTAGGTGTTTTTGTGGCCACCCTAACTTGGGGCGCTGAATTGTAATAAGGCCAAACTGAAACCTGGCGTGTCTCTTTGGATTTTCTTGTTGTCTTCTTGTTTTTTTCGTGTCTTGAAAGAATCAGAAAGGCTGTAGGGATGGTAAGCACTGTATCTCTTGCAGAGCCAGAAATAGCATTTTTATATTTCTGCTTTGTGATATTAAGTTTGTAATTTTTCTTTTCCATTTTACTTTTTTATACGGAACTGAAAAAACCAAGGTAGTGTAGGCTAACAGTTAAAAAAGTGTTCACATAAGCATACCTCTACCATAAACAAGGTGGTAAACAGTAGTACAGTACTCACTCAGTAAAGCAAATCATTAGAACTTACTTTTATCAAAAAATACTTCATACGGTTTTTTTTCTTTCCTTCCTCTGGTAAATGTAGGCCACTCACCTGACTCACCACTGGGTCCAACGTTGCGTCGATCAACGCTCATTATCTTTGGGTCAACGTTGCAGCCGCCGCGCCGGTTGTCTTTTCAAATGTTCCGCGCAATTTGCTGAGACTGGCACGCAGTGCTGCCAAATCAAAAACATTCAAAGTTTGGCCCAAACAAAAAGAAAATGTCAATGTCAGAGAGAAAAAATTACACATCTGCATTTTATTTCATAATATAGTCACTTCTTCTAGTAAGAATCCCTGCAGCAAAAATTACACATTTGGACTTCTCTGAAATAGAGCGATTTTTATATCCTACGTAGGACAAGAATGACCAGACAATGACACAAACAAAATAGCGTGACTTAACTTGTTGTTTCCTTATGTTCCTTTTGTGTTATTTTTTCTATAGTCGTTTGACTGGATTAAAATTATTGTACTGTATTGTATAATAACATTATACTGTATTATTATATGATGTTATATCTTACCATAGTAACTGGATCTGAAATTAGTCATTTTTGCAGTTGCCGTGGTATCACGGTCCAGCTGTTGCTTTGCAAAAACGACCACTGCCGGAGTTGCCGAAGGATCCAGAACCAAACTAATCCGATGAAAAATCGAGATTTTAGGAATTCAGCCCTTAGCATGGCGCGTTTTTTTTATTTTATATATTTTTCTTTTTGTCGGAAGGTTCAGCAGAAGGTTCCGAAACTCCAGACTCGAGATGAGGTATGCGCAAAATTGAATCGGTCTCTTATTCTAGATAAGAATAAATTTCAAAATTTTCACGAGACTTTGACAGATATTTTGGAACTGAGGGGTTACCCACACCCCGACATCTGCTGCACACCCTCTCCCGGTACCGACCGAAACCAGCTGAGCCCGCCAGAAATTAGGCTATTCAAGCATTTGTTGTAGCTTATACTAAAACCAAGAATGGACAACCCCCGTCTTGAACTCCATCTGAGTTTTGGAAGACACTTGAACGAAGAAAACTACATTCAAATGTTTAATGCAACAGATTGCAATGATCACACAAAAATGTTGAAGAGAATGGGACTGAGTACAAGCAAGAACGTACAAGCTTTGGGATGACAAAGAACTGATCAATCAGTTTAACATGTCTTGAGAAAGTAGTTTCATCGGGAGAAGCCCGACGAAAGTTTACTTATTTGTCGGCCTGGAGCGCCGGCAAACTCAGAAGAAATTGAATTTTGCATGCTTTTGTCGGGCGTCGGGCGTCGGTCGTCTCGTAGGCACGTCGGGTTCTTTTCATACGCAAGAAATCAAATTCTGCACACATATTTCGTGAAGGACACTGGAGAAATCGAATTCTGTATCCTTTCGTCGGACCTCGATATTCTCTTCGGCACATTGGGTTCTTTTTGGGATCCCAAAACGTAAGTGGAGGGATACCTATGACATCGCAAAAGTTGTCCGTCTGTCCGTCCGTCCGTCCGTCCGTCCGTCTGTCTGTCTGTGAGCACGATAACTCTCGAAGGGAATGGGATATTTTGATGAAACTTGGTGTGAGCATTCTTTGGATCAAGAGAAAGGTCGAGTTCGTAGATGGGCCCTGTAGCCCTACATTTAGGGGTGGGGGAGGGGGTTCAAATTAAGGGGCAAGCAAAATATTTTTAAACAGCTAATGTGATAGTCGATTATGGGGTAAGAAGACACGCTGAACACGAATATGAAAACCACTTTCTCGCCGGACAAGTAGTTCGTCCGGAATCCGGCAAAAACCGGAAAGTTTGTTAAAAGTAAAAGTTTTGTTTGAAGTTGATTAGATGTTTGATTTAGGGGTAAGAAGGCATGCTGAACACGAATATGAAAACCATTTTCTTGCCGGACAAGTAGCTCCCCCGGAATCCGGCCAAAACCGGAAAGTTTGTTAAAAGTGGAAGTCTTATTTGAAGTTGATTAGACGTTCGATATAGGGGTAAGAAGGCATGCTGAACACGAATATCAAAACCGTTTTTTCGCCAGACAAGTAGTTCACCCGGAATCTTGCCAAAATCGGAAAGTTTGTTAAAATTAAAAGTTTTATTTGAAGTTGATTAGATGTCCGATTTAGGGGTAAGACGAGATGCTGAATCCGTATATGACAATAATTTTTTTGCCTGGCATATAGTTCGTTCGGAATCCGGTTGAAACCGGAAAATTTGTGATAAGTTAAATTTTTATTTGAAGTTGATTAGATGTTAGAAATAGGGGTAACTAGATACGCTGAATTCGTTTTTGAGCTTTAGTTTTTCGTCGGACAAGTAGTTCTGGAATTCCGCCAGAAACCGGAAAATTTGCAGAAGTAAGCCAGGATCGTTTCAATCGACTTTTAGGGGTAAACACACAAGCTGAATCTTGGTTTTCTTAATGATCAGCTGTTTGGCCTTAATCTGTTTCTAAATTTTAAGAGTATGAATGTTCATGGAGTCTGGCGAAGACCGGATCTGACGAAGACAAAACCTAATTATCTGGATCAGATATCGAAGTTTTGGGATCCCATCGGAACCTTTGGTCTTGTTATACATGAGAAGAAATTACAAATACAGAAGAAATTCAATTTTGTGTGCTTTCGTGGGCGTCGGTAGACTCGTCGGCATATTGGGTTCTTTATACGCAAGAAATCGAATTAGTCGTTGGAAAGCAACGAAAGGTGAAAAGAAAACCAGAAGATGTAAATTTAAATATACAAATTTACATTAAAGTTTAACTGAAAAGCCAACTCATTTGTGTGTCGTTTAACTGGTTACACTGAATTATTTCGATTCTGCAAAGGGATTTTTTGATTTTCCACTATCTGCTCTAGTTATGAGGCTCAGAATATCTCCAGCCGTCCCCACAGCGTAAATTCTACTATGACGAGGGAAATTTTAATCTCAACACAAATGCGGCTTTTCTGTGGGCAGTGGTGAGACTGGCGATGATTGCTTAGTGCCTGAACAAACAAAAATTAATAAATCTTTCTCGTAAGGCATACAGCAACAAGACCAAAGGTTCCGATGGGATCCCAAAAACCGAATATTTGATCCTGACAAATCGGTTTTGCCTTCTCCAGTGTCCGCTAGACTTCTTGAAGATTTTTACTGTTGAAATTTGGAAAAGTATTAAGGTGAAATAACTAATCATTAAGAAAACGAATTTTAGAAATCATGGTAAAAACAAATATAACATTTTCATGATTCAACGGATTCCGGGCGAACTACTTGTCCGGCGAGAAAACGGTTTTCATATTCGTCTTCAGCATGCCTTCTTGCCCCTAATTCGAACATCTAATCAACTTCAAATGAAACTTTTACTTTTAACAAACTTTCCGGTTTTGGCCGGATCCAGGGTGAACTAATTGTCCGGCGAGAAAATGGTTTTCATATTCATGTTCAGCATGCCTTCTTACCCCAAAATCAAGCATCTACTCAACTTCAAATAAAACTTTTACTTTTAACAAACTTTCCGGTTTTGGCCGGATTCCGGGCTAACTACTTGTCCGGCGAGAAAATGATTTTCATATTCATGTTCAGCATGCCTTCTTACCCCGAGATCTAACATCTAATCAACTTCAAATAAAACTTTTACTTTTAACAAACTTTCCGGTTTTTGCCAGATTCCGGGCGAACTACTTGTCCGGCGACAAAATGGTTTTCATATTCGTGATCACCATGTCTTCTTACCCCATAATCGATTATCACATTGGCTGTTTAAAAATATTTTGCTCGTCCCTTAATTTGAACCCCCTCCCCCACCCCTAAATGTAGGGCTACGGAGCCCATCTACGAACTCGACCTTACTCTTGACCCAAAGAATGCTCACACCAAGTTTCATCAAAATATCTCATTCCCTTCGAGAGTTATCGTGCTCACAGACAGACAGACGGACGGACAGACGGACGGACGGACAGACAGACGGACAACTTTTGCGATGTCATAGGTATCCCTCCACTTACGTTTTGGGATCCCAAAAATACAAGCGCATAGAGGCACCACAAATCACACGAAAATTCCACTATTTGAAAATCGATTATTCGTGAATAGCGGAACAACGAAGTAACTAATTTTCAGCGGGTCTTCAAGCCAATTTAAATGAATAAGTGATGGGTAACTAGATTGTCCTATCCTAGCCCTTTTCCGTTAAACTTTAAAGGAATAACCTCAATTAATCCATTACAGTTAGGTAGCGTTCCAGTGAAGTTATTACAAGTTACGATGATAAGAGGAGGGGTGATCGCTGTATTGTGGCAGTTATCACGCTCTCTGGAACGAAAATAATAACTACGCGGACATACGTCATCACTCCTTACGGGAGTTCCTGCAAAACCGATAGTTATTATCGCTTATGATGCTCGGGACCATCATAAGTAAATTGTAACGATCGTAACAGTCGTTGAACGAAAATAATAAGTTACGGCTGGCTCTGAAACGGCAATAATAACAAGAATTGTAACGGTCTTAACCATCGTAACTAATATTACGTCGCTGGAACGCTACCTTAGTCTTAAGGTCGGGCTTCCCTACCCAGATTTTTCGCCCGGATTCTGGGTTCCGTTCTCTTCGATACCGGTATGGGTAGTGAAGACAGGTCTGAAACGGTCTGAAAGTACCCCGGACGCGTCCGGGAATCTGGTAGAAAAATCTACCAGATTCCGGGTGAAAAGAAGCGGGAATTTGAAAGTAGTTTACATTGAATGATTTTGTTTTGTTAATAAATAAACTGAAACTGAAACTATAATGGGGTGACGTCAGAAGTTAGTGAGTTAGTTTTTCCGTTATGTACAATTTTCGTCCAAGAATGCATTGGCCTTGATGGTGGGTTTACACGTTACGTAATACGGACGTATTTAAATAGAAAATGGACCGATTTCTGAAACACGTCAGTGTTGCTAGAGATCTTAGTTGTGTTTTTGCAGATACCATGGTATCTGATATACGGTCTAAAGTCCTTTTTGCGGTTATCGTGGTATCTGATACCACGGTTAAAAGGCGTTTTTGCAGTTGTCGTGGTATCTTACCAATTACCGTGGTAACTGATATTCAGATATCACGGTCCGACCGTGGTATCTGAAAAGTCATCTCATTTTCATCAAATTTTGTCAAATTGGTGAAAAGAAGTCCAGCACTTAGTGACGTAACTGGGTTTTATCGGTTTTTCTTTTGGGATGACTTCGAAAAGTGCAATTTCGACAATAGTCGTTTTTGCAGTGGACCGTAGGATACCACTAATTGCAAAAGCGAATAATTGCAGATCCAGTTACCGTGGTAACAGATACCATGGTATCTGCGAAAACGCAACTCTTATCAAGGTCAAATACGGGAGTCAAATACGTTCGTTTTTGGGATCCCAAAACGTTAGTGACGGATACCTATGACATCGCAAAAGTTGTCCGTCTGTCCGTCCGTCCGTCCGTCCGTCTGTCCGTCCGTCTGTCCGTCTGTGAGCACGATAACTCTCGAAGGGAATGAGATATTTTGATGAAACTTGGTGTGAGGATTCTTTGGGTCAAGAGTAAGGTCGAGTTCGTAGATGGGCTCTGTAGTCCTACATTCAGGGGTGGGGGAGGGGGTTTAAATTAAGGGGCAAACAAAATATTTTGAAACAGCTAATGTGATAGTCGATTACGGGGTAAGAAGGCATGCTGAACACGATGGTGAAAACCATTTTCTCGCCGGACAAGTAGTTCGCCCGGAATCCGGCCAAAACCGGAAAGTTTGTTAAAAGTAAAAGTTTTATTTGAAGTTGATTAGATGTTCGATTTAGGGGTAAGAAGACATGCTGAACACAATGGTGAAAACCATTTTCTTGCCGGACAAGTAGTTAGCCCGGAACCCGGCCGAAACCGGAAAATTTGTTAAAAGCAAAAGTTTTAGTTGAAGTTGAATAGATGTTCGATTTAGGTGTAAGAAGACATGCTGAACACGATGGTGAAAACCATTTTCTCTCCGGGCAAGTAGTTAGCCCGGAATCCGGCCGAAACCGGAAAATTTGTTAAAAGTTATATTTTATTTGAAGTTGATTAGATGACAGATTTAAGGGTAAGAAGAGACGCTGAATCTGTATATGACAATCATTTTTTACCTGGACATGTAGTTCGTCCGGAATCCGGTTGAAACCGGATTTTTTTTATAAGTTAAAGTTTTATTTGAAGTTGATCAGATGTTCTTTATAGGGATAAGGAGATATGCTGAATTCGTTTCTGAACTATCATTTTTTGGCTGGACAAGTAGTTCGCTCGGAATTCGGCCGAAACCGGAAATTTGGCAGAAGTAAAGCAGGAAGTTTTGATCAGTATCGTCAAAATAGATATGGCTTATACAGGTACATCTGAACTTGATTTTCTCAGATGATTAGCCTGGCGAAGACTGATCTGGCGAAGACAAGGCCTATTTGTCTGGGTCAAATATTAAAATTTTGGGATCCCATCGAAACCTTTGGTCTTGTTCAAAATACACTCAGGTTTACGCAGTGTGTGAGTGTACTATATGAAAGAGCAAGAGGGGACAGTAATCTTTAAAATTTAGTATTTAGACCCTACAATTTTTACATTTGAATCTCCGTATTTTCCGTTTAAGATCAATTTTTTAGTATTTAGCCCATTTTCAATGCTAAATTTTGGCATCACCCGTTTGAATGCTAAATTTTTTTACATTTACCGCAACTCCGTTTTAAATGCTAAAAGTTGGTGGACAGAAGAGATGAAAGGGGGTAAAGTTTCAAGCTGGAAGTGATGAAAGAAGCTAGCATCTCGAGTTATACATTGCTAAATCTTACAAATGTATCTAGGGCTCGTTCTTGCTCTTCCCACCAAGTTTCATCCCGATCCCTCCACTTTGAGCAAATCACAAGATTTCCGGTTCCCCTTCCAACTCCCCCAAAGTCATCGGACCCGGTACAGTCTTCGAATGAGATTTCGGAATTACGAGCTCTTTCCAAATATCAAATTTCACAAAGACCCGATCATCCGTTCGAAAGTTCTACGTACATCAAGATGCCAGACTCCCCCTCCTTCCAACCCCCACGATTGTCAGAAACGACTTTTTCAAAAAATATGGACCAATCCATTATACGCCTGCCAAGTTTCATCGTCCTAACATATCTGGAAGTACCAGAATTCCGGAATCCCCTCCAACTCCTCCCACAGTGCACTAATCCTGTCCGGTCCCGTCAACTATGTATTTAAGGCTTGTGCTTGTTGTTCCCACCAAGTTTCGTCCCGATCCCTCCACTCTGAGCGTGTCAAATTATTTCCGGCTTCCCCCTCCCAGCTCCCCCAAAAGTCACCGGATCCGGTTCGATTCTTGAGATCTGAGACATTTTAGCCACTTCCATCACTTCCTTTCACCGATTTTTAACATTTAAAACGGGGTTACGGTCGGTGTAAAACAACGAAGTACCAACTTTTAGTATTTAAAACTGGGTTTTAGTTTTTAAAACTTGGTTGAAGGGTAAACGGCGGAATACGGAAAAATAGCATTTAAAATGGCGGAAAACTTAGGATTTAATGACGGGAAATGCCGAAGCTTGGCATTTAGAATGGCGAAAACTTTAGCATATAGAATGGAGTGATGCCAAAATTTAGCAGTTAAAGCGTGAAAATCTTAGCTTTTAATTAAAACACGATTTTTTTTTTGCATTTGATCGGGTGATGCCAAAACTTAGCGTTTAAAACGGGCTAAATACAAAAACATTGGTCTGAAATTGAAATAAGAGCTGTAAGCTCATATGGCACTTGCAGGGGTTAAGATGTATTGTTTGATCAAACATACTTTTCGACTTTGCGGTTAAGATGCGCGCTTTAAGGGAGCTAGAGAAAAAGTACATGGATGGCACTTTATACAAGGGACTTTTACCGTGACTTAGAGAAAAAGTATTTTGTTTTTGAACTTGGCTGTTACGATGCTCACTTTAAAGGCGCTAGAAATTCATGTGTAAGCGAAACCCTTGTGGCAAAAACGATAACAGGCCTTAAGGGATCATTGATGTCAAAAGTATTTTTTTCCCTTTTCATTTAAAATGCGCACTTTAAGGGTGCTAGAAATAAATTTTTCAGCAGAACCCTTGTTTCACAAATGAATGGGTTGAGATGTATCGTTTGATAAAAAAGTACTTTTCGACCTTGCGGTTAAGATGCTTCATTTGTAAAGATGCTTCATTTGTTAAGATGCGCACTAGAACTTCATTTGTAAGCAAAACCCTTGAGGCAAAAATGATAATGGCTTCATGGAGATCATGAAAATGTATATATTGCTTTAAAGTATTTTTCTTACTTTGCGGTCAAGATTGGTACTTTAAGGAATAGTCGGATTTGGAAAGTGGCGATTTCTAAGCAAAATTTGTCAAATCTATAATATTCGAGCCAAGTTTCATCGTCCTAGCACATCTGGAAGTGCCTTAACTCGCGATCACCGGAATTCCGGACCTCCCCTCAACCCCCCCCCCTTACAGTCGCCGGAGCCAATCCGGTTCCTTGAATGATTTATCCACAGCATCTGTTTGTTATTCCCACAAAGTTCCATCCCGATCTCTCCAGTCTAAGCCGGTCACGTATTCCCCCCCCCCAATTGTGGTCGGATCCGGTCCGGACACAAGAAAGATCACCAGAGACATGTACTCTGTTCCATTATCAAATTTCACTCGAATCCGATCACCCGCTCCAAAGTTACGCATGACTCAATATTCCGGATTCCCCCTCCCTCCAGCCCCCCCCCCCCCCCCCAGGACTATCGCATCGAGTAAATTTTCATTAAGTCAGTTTGATCGGGTCCCTGATACACCTCCCAAGTTTCGTCGTGAAAATACCCAAAACCGCCATCACCGGAATTCCGGGAAACTCCCCTCCCCTCCCCCCCTCCCCAGTGTCCGGATCCAGTCCAAATGTACGAACGATTCATCTGGTGCAGATGCTTGTTCTTCCCTGCAAGTTTCACTCCGATCCCTCCATTCTAACTTTTTCTCGAGATTTTCGGTCTCCCCCCCCAACTCCCCCATAGCTGTTGAATCCAGTCCGGACTTCAAATGGGACATCAGAGGTATGCCATTTATTCAGTTATTAAGTTTCATTCCAATCCGATTACCCGTTCGAAAGTTACACACTACTCCAATTTTCCGGATTCCCCAGCCCTCCACTCCCCCCCCAGGTGATAGGATCGGGAAACTGATTATTTCCAGGTTAGTCCGGTCAGGTCCCTGATGCTCCTGCCAAATTTCATCGTCCTAGCACATCTGGAAGTACCCCAACTCTAAAAAGTGTGACAAAAACTACTTAATTTTCAGAATTCCCCGCTCCACCACTCCCCCCTAGATGGTCGGATCGGGAAACCGATTATTTCCAGGTTAGTTATATCGGGTCCCTGATATGCCTGCCAAGTTTCATCGTCCTAGCACATCTGAAAGTACCCTAACTCGAGAAAGTGTGACAAAAAAACTCGGACCGACCGACCGACCGACCGACCGACCGACAGACCGACCGACAGACGGAATTGCGATCGGTATATGGCACTTGAGCCGGAGGCTGCAAGTGCCATAAAAACGGATATTTAACTGCACAAAATTCTAGGGTTTAAAGGAACAGAAAACTTGACTCAAACTTGACTTGGGGAGCTAGCTAACATAACAAGAATGTACCCTGAGTCGATACTGAGAGTAAGAAAAATTCTCGTTACGACCATTGCAGTTTCCGGGCAGTTTCCAAGAATTCGACTTTGTTTGCAAAAGCAAAAGGTTTGTGTGCCGTGACTAGGGATCGAACCCCGGCCGTCTTGTCGGAGAGGTAGTTAGTCTGTAGTCTACGATGTAAAAAGGCGAACTTTTACAGTACATAAGTGCATAATTACAGTGCATAAAGGGCAAGGGCCTGCCAGCTAGCTTTGGGAACACTAAGGAGGGGGTTCGAGACGGTTCGAGATAACAAAGAAGGGGGGCCTGTCGACAATAAGACCCTGATATATTTATCTAATCCCCCCGGGCAATTCGATGGCCGAAAGTTGCGTAGTCAAGTTTACTGTTACTCTGCTGTTACTCTTTACTGTTTACTGCTACTCTTGTTTTGAAGTTTACTGTCCCTTTTTGCTCTGGTAACTGTTTTGTAACTCTATGTCCTCAAGTAATCTGCATAGTCTCGAGGCGGACTCTTTGAATTAGTTGACAAGCATGATTTCTTCCGGCTCTGTGACTCTGTCCTGTCACTTGTATTACTTTTTCTTCGTTTCGTTTTTCGGTATGAACTCTTATCCGAAAATTCCTACAGGTAAGCACAACCTAGAGACATTTCCTTATTCTGATTGTACAGTATAGTACAGGAGGGGTAGGCTATCTAAACTCAAATTTTATAATACCTTAGCCTTAGGCTTAGAGCCTGGTCACACTGGGCTCAAAAACCAGCCTATTCGACAAACGGCGCCTAAAATGGCGCCGATTTCTCGGCTGAAAACAAGTCTAGTAAATGGCGCAGATTGGGTCGGTTGGAGGCTTTGGGGCAGCTTGGGGATAATAATGAGCAGACGTCAACTAGGGGTGTAAAATTGAAACCTGACTAGTTTTGCAACTATCCAGTTTTGATTATGCTGGGCGAGTGTAAACTGTAAGGAATTTGCTTTCAACATCGCAGGCTTAACCTAAGTTATTCGGTGAGAAAGTAAAGAGTTTCTTGATGTCAAAATACCATCATTCACATCTGTTTATTGTTTTCTACTGAATAAAAACAGAAAAGCATCCATTTTATGTGTTTTTCCCAGGTTTTTCCTTTTTTTCAGGAGGAAAGAAAATACTTATTTACATTTTTCAGAAACCAACAGCAGAAATAACACCAATCTGCTTCCTGTAACGTAATTAAAAACGCTGTTTCATTCTAATTGATCAACTGAATTTAAACAGTAACATTCAGAATTAGGTGAATCTTGTTATTTTAATTTTTTTCTGATTTTGCAACCCAAAAAGCTGCCTTTTCTTAGCTCTAGTGTGTGCACTCCGGGTTCCGGCTTAAACCCCCCCGGCGAAACCCCCCCCGGACAAACCCCCCCACCAAACCCCCCCGGCTAAAACCCTCCCGTTACCAAACCCCCCGACCAAAACCCCCCCGTACCAAAACCCCCCGACCAAAACCCCCCCGGTACCAAAACCCCCCCGCATAAAAAAAGACGGGTATGCAAGAGTAGAGCATTGATTTTGTTATGAAACAGTTGATTTTTATCAAAATAGTAGGTTTACTTCTTAAAAACAGTCAGTTTCTCTGAAAATCAGTCAATTCTTTATAAAAACTGTCTCTTTTTCTGGAGAACAGTCATTTTTTCTGCAAAAACAGTCAGTAATAATGACCAGCAAGTTGGTAAATACCTCCCCCCCCCCCCAAACATTTTGGCTAGGAAATGCCTCAGAGGGCATCACCAGGGCATCACGTATGGGGAGTGGGAAGGTGGGATGCCCCCCAATGTTGTTGGTCATCAGTAAAAAAAATAGCCCAATTTTCGTTGAAACAGTTGATTTTTAGTCAAAATAGTCAATTTTTCTTTGGATCAGTCAGTTATTCGTCCAAACAGTGCTTTTTTCTGAAAACAAGTCGTTTTTTCTGCAGAAATGTCTGGTAAAAATGATCAGCCAGTCAGTAGGCCTAAATGCATTGGCACGACTAATTTTGGTTTGTAACAGCTCTGTCGGCCACTGGTTTCATACAATAGAGATGTATGCTGGAGATGTGTTACTTTGCTCCTTTGGATGTTGCATAACTTTGGATGGTGCCAAAATGTGATGGAGTTCAAACTTAGCAAATGCTTATGCTTAGTAATCAGACACAAAGCATACTTATATTCCTTCTACTCATCCCATCAGAAGAAAGATAGCATGAAATAAAATAAATCTGGTTTCATGCTTTATATAAGAAATTAGAATTAGTAGCCTACAGTTGTGGCTTAATTTCAAAACTGCTCAAAGTAAAACAGAGATACACTACTTTAAATGTTAGTGAAGTTGCAACTGTGCCATTTTGATCCGCGTGATGTGACCAACGTCAACCACCAAAGCAGCTAATTAAGGGTTCTGTAGAACACCTTAATTGGTGTTTTAGGTCTTTGTTTTATTATTTAGCCCTAAACTACACTGTGGAGTTACCTATAATACCATATGCCATCATAAAAAAAAAATATAAAGAAAGGAAAAGTAGATGAAATAAGATGAATCCAGTAAAAATCTGAGCACTTGGCAGTTAGCAGATATTAAGTTCTTTATTCATCTTTCCCATCTGAATGTCTAAGAACTGAGTAAAACAATTGTGATCCAAAATTTAGAGGTGTGGTCTAAGAAGCTTACCTCTTCTCTAAAGATATCTTAATCTCATAGAAGCCAACTGTTGAGAAGTGGAAGTTCTCCCGAAGTCTCATTATTTTTATTTTATTTATCTTTACCACGTGAGTCAGTAAAAACTACACTTTCTCGAGTTACCTAATGCCCGACAATGATAATTGTCGTTAGAAGATTGGTAGCCTACATTAAAAGTTATCTCAACCTCCAGTTATTTGCTATGAAAACCCAGCAGGCTGTGTACCTTCTTTTATTTATCAGTGCTTGTGATATGAAATATAAGGGTCTAGGCGAAAACCCCCCCCGGCGAAAACCCCCCCGACAAACCCCCCCGCCAAAACCCCCCCGGCTAAACCCCCCCCGTTACCAAAACCCCCCGGACCAAACCCCCCCCCCCCCGGTACCAAACCCCCCCGGTACCAAACCCCCCCCCCGCATAAAAAAGACGGGTATGTAAGAGTAGAGTAACTAGTAGGTAGAGATAAAGAGAATAATAGAAACCCCCCCGGTACCCCCCCTGCCAAACCCCCCCCCCGAATCCTTAGACACTCACACATATTAAGACAGGGATTTACTGGGCAACAAAACGAACAACCATGTGACAGTTTTACCATTGACAAGCACGAGTAAGGTGAACAGCTGGTAGAATATTTCTGGGACTATCTTGAAAGTGCTATCACAAAACGAGCTCAACCTTTCCCATGACCCAAAGGATCCTCCCATCGAGTCTCATACAAATATTCATTCCCTTCGAGAGTTATCCTGCTCACAGACGGATAGCAGGACAACTTTTGCGGTGTCATAGGTATCCCTCCGCTTATTGCCCATCTTCGAGTTTCTGGTATGAATCAGGGATAACTAAAGAGCAATCAGGCAAGGGGAGCTTCCCATTGCACCAATGGGTGGCATCGTAACTGCAGCTTCCTCGCCAAGAAGGGTGAGGCATTGAGAAAGGATTTGTTGGGGGGACAGAGTGGAACTGGTTTTGATTTGATCATTCACATTTAACACCTCACTGACAACAGCTTCAGTTGAATGCGGGTGTTTGGTGACTTCAGCAATCAGTCTGTCACCATCAACCTTCACCTTCACCTTACACTCCCTTTGTTTATCATTGTTCTGATACCCACTGTACTTCAGACATTCTTGTAGGGTCAAGTTTGCGAAAGAAGTTTGTTCTACTCTTACTCTATACCTACCCGTTACTCTACTCTTGCATACCCGTCTTTTTTTATGCGGGGGGGTTTTGGTACCGGGGGGTTTTGGTACCGGGGGGGTTTTGGTACCGGGGGGGGGGGGGGGGTTTGGTCGGGGGGGTTTGGTAACGGGGGGTTTTTTGCCGGGGGGGGTTTGGCGGGGGGGTTTTGTCCGGGGGGTTTTAGCCGGGGGGGTTTTAGCCGGAACCCGAAATATAATAGGAGGGCTATGAATTTTGAGATCAGCTGGATTTCAAAACTTATTTGTCTTCTTAATTCTAGGAAAGGCCACCCAGTGTAAAACTGGGTTGTACTAACTTTTATTTAAAAAAGATCGATGTTCTGCATTTTGCAAGACAATCCCAAGATTTTAGGTTCAGGTTCAACTTCAAGGTTCAGGTTCATTTATTCTTTTCACTAATACACACATAAATGATCAAATACTCCCGCCAGAGGGCGTAACCCATTTTAAGCATTAACTCACTTTTCTTCCGACTATAGGCTATTTCATTTCATACAAAAGAACAGCACTGGAGATAATCATTGTTTTTGTTTCTTTTCCAAAACTCAACTTCTGTCAGACCTATTTTACAAATTTGGCTGAATGTTTGAAACATCCAGTAAACCGATACTAGCCTCAATTTTTTTTTTTTCTAGGCTATAACAAAATATGCAACCATCCATGACTAAACACATACTAACTGCTTGGTTGATTTTTGTTTAAAGGAAGTAAGCCCTGATAATTTTACCTTCTTAATGCGGGTTTGTGTTGCATTTCGTATCTCTTAATTAAGTAATTTCATGTAAATAAAAGCACTAGTGTAGCTAAATAGTCCTTGAACCCAAGCTGACAGGGAAACATATATTAAAAAAATCTATAAAACGGATATGTCAGCGACGATCGTAGCCGACTTATCCGTTTTCTGAACTGTTTGAATAATATTGTAGCCAACATCTTACTAATTTCAGTTAATTTCGAGTCAAACCCTTAATTAGGCCTACATCATTGGGCATCTTAATTCATGGCTGAAAACCTGCGTTTGTTGTTCCAGATCCGAGCGAACAGTCTCCCTCTTAAGAGTAGGGTTAAATTATTTGAAAGAAATTCTCGAAACCCGAAGTCATGTTATACTTGCTCGTTATGTGGTTTGGAAGAGCAGAATTTGTCCCACTTCCTGTCAAGATGCAAGGGGCCAGAGGCGTTACTAGCCACAATGTTTGGGGGGGGGGGGACAAGGTATTTACCGACTGGCTGGTCATTTTACCGACTGTTTTTGCGGATAAAAACGACTATTATTGAGAAAAAACGACTGTGTTGGCGAAAAATTGACTATTTTTACGAAAAACCGACTGTTTTTAAGAAAAAACGACTATTTCTAAGTAAAAAATCAACTGTTTTTACCTAAAATTGCGTCGCTTCGCGCCGACTCGGCTGTTTTTTACCGACTGGCCGACCACATTGGGGGGGGGGGGGGGGGGCCCCCCCCCCCCTCCCCCCCCAGTAGTGACGCCTCTGCAAGGGGCTCTCGGATTTGAGAGTAAGATTTTTTGGTGAAGATGGGTTGCTTTTTCCTGGTATCCTAAAGTCATCTTCACGGTCAGCGATAATGGCAGTTACAGGTTTTGTCAAAGTAGCGTTAAAGAGATGCAAATAGTTATTGGTGGTGGGAGTTAAAGTGTTTTACATGTGAGTTTATATAACCGCTCTCTCGAAGTGTTGAATTTTGTGTATGGCCTAACGGCTAAATTAAAGTATCTATCTATCTATCTATCTATGTCTTCCATTTTTCCAGTTAGTATTTTCGCGGTCCAAAGTTTCGGTCTAAAGACATAGACAAAGCCAAAGCCGATGACAGTAAAGCTAGCTGTTTGCAATGAGTTTATCGGTGAGATTTTGGTAATTTCTTCCAGGAACTGAAATTGGTATTCTGATGCATTAATCCTTCAGTGGAAGCAGAGAAGGGTAAGGTAAGACGGTACAGTTTTAAAATGGTAAGGGATATTTATCGTTGACCGACTCGGCAGCTACTTCTAAAATTGGCTATAGTTTCTTTTTATCAAGGTCCCATTCTGTGATGAGTACCTTGTTGCAAATTTTACTCTCTTTCTGTAATATGCCAGTATAAAGCTATGTTCTGGGCTTCTCAAAAAAGTAAGAAGATATGAGAACTATGAGACTAGTAAGGTGAGAAAATACGGGATTGATCGTGAGAAATGTAGATGTTAAAAAAATATATATTTTTAGTAGACATTCAGCAATACACTATGGAAAAGTGAAAAATGATTAAGTTTTGTTTACTACTAAAAAATTAATGTAGAAGAAAGACCAAACAACTTAAATCAGCATGGACCAAAAAAAGTGAGGTTTTGGTCCGTGTCTGTTTGGGCTGCATTTTCGCGACCAACTCCTCCTGTACGTGTTAGCCCCACAGGCAAAGTACCGCCCAATAAGTCCGACATGTCCTGACTGTATTTCAGCTTAGCAACGGTGTCGGCTAATAACTCACGTAGTTTTTTTTATAAATGGAAAAATTATTTTACATGCAACATGCAAATCTGGCTGTTATGATGAACACACACTGGCCATTAATCTGTTTTCATCTTTTCGTCTTAGGAACTTTCATAGAAGCGAAGGGGGAGCAATTTTGGGGGGTTAATTTAGTTCTAGTCTCGAGGGATTGCCCACTCTCGATTTTAGTTTACAGCAAGTGCTCAGTGCCGCGATCCACGGTCGGTGCCGGCACCGGCTGAAACAAGCCGGCACCGGTTTTCACGTGTTAAAGCATCAAAATTTAGAAGCATTTGAATGACGAATCGCCTAATTTGTTGTCGGCACCGGTGCCGTCACCGCCTATTTTGGCTCGTGTCGGGAAAGGGTGTACATCAGGTGTCGGGGAGTGGGCAACCCCATCGTCTAGTCTTTGATTCTGAATGCACTTTGTGCGTAAGAAAAACATGCATCAAGACACACATTTGATGTGAGGAGTTGGTATAGTAAATTACAGTTTTTTTATATAAATATTTGTGTTAGCCTAATTATTTTTACCGTATGCGCAGGTGTCCCCTGGTCACCTTTTGATGCATGAGGCTGATATTTGTGTGTTCGTTTAAATGACTTTTGTTTGAAAATTGTAGAAGAAGAATGAATAAACGAATTGAAGCATAGAGGATATACTATTTTCCCTTGTATTATTCGAACTAGTGGGTTAAAGAAAATCTGTAATTTTCTCGAGGTGGGATCTTCTGTGTTGAGCTCTAACCTCCTACACGAAATAAATCGTGCAAGTGATAGGCTACATGGGCCTACATGAATGAATAAAAGTCACAGTTTCCGTGATCCTATATCTGAACTTGACGAGCTGGATTCACGGCTTGACGTTCTTACGTTTGTTGAATTGCCGTTGTTGGGACCGGTTAGTGCTTGTTATACCTATCGTATCCAGTTACGACTACGTTTAAGTTGTATTTACCATCGCAATCTCCTGGCCGTCGAGCCTGCTCTCAGCCGTGAATTGATTCAAGATTATTTGTTTTGAAATCAAATGTACCTGAAGCGCTAAATAGTGTGAATGTTTTCTCGACTTGGTGACAAGGTTAGGTGATCATAGCCACCATCCGGTTTTATCATGTTGTCCCCCAGTGATCATCACCATCTTCAACATTTAACTAAAATTCTGCTAGGCTACATGTTTAATTTTATTCCTTCAACAAAAATAAGTGCGAACAAGGGGGTGCAAACTTCCCAAAAATTGGAGTACAGTGTGCTTGACTCCTTGGTACACAGTATGCCCAACAGTGGTTGACCCCTTAGAGTGCGAACCTTCCTGACGAAGATATTATAGTTTTGAACGACCCTTCAGTTTAAAAAGTGAAAGCTTGTCCTTTCTGTTGATTAACTCTTAGATTTGTTGTACTATCTCTGTTTGATGGGTGCTGATAATAGGTGAGGGAGGACACGGAGAGACTAATCCACTTGGGGCGCTAAACTGGTATATGGTCAGTCCGAGGAAGCTCTTCTGTTAAAAAGAGTCTGTCGCTGCTGGCAATCTCCTTTTTTCTTAGTTTTTGTCTCCGCATGTCTGTACATTCACCTTTCGTCTTATTTTTCTCTTTTTATGGGACGCGTTCAGTCAGGCATTGGATGAGCGCGGTCTGGGGCCAAATTTGCCGTAAGTTAACGGCTTTTCGTGTGCAGTTTGTTTTTCTGTTTTCCTGCTTGGTGTCCAAATAACTTTTAGGCTAGTTTAAGGTCTCATGAAGCTTCCAGTTCCCGCCAAAGACAGTGAGACTTAAGGCTTCGTTCAATCGGCGATTTACTTTTTTTTTAGGGGGTACTCACTCACAAAATAGCTGCACAGTGAATGCCACCACTGTCTGAAGTTTCCTAATAGATAGCACAAGGATGCGTGGTTCCAACAGATAACACTTCGGATGTTATCTCTTATGTTTTTCAAACGTTACACATTAAAACGTTGTGCGTACAAGAACTGCCGAAACACCACCGAAAAAAATATCTACTGATTTTTTGTTTGTCATGATGATATCGGAAAAGTCAGCATACGCTTTGTCGGTGGTTTTTCGGCTCGTCCTGGCAATTCTTGTTATGCGTAACGTTTGATGCATAACGTTAAAACAGAAATAACATTCCATGTGTTATCTGAATCTTCTGACAGCGTAATTACCACAGCGCTTAGTCAGTGCCTAACTGGTGCCGCCGGTGCCCATGACGGTGGCCATATTTTCACACGAAGGCTGTACAGTTGTGCCCACTAAGTGAGTATCCCCTCGTTGTTTTATATTTAGCCTATTGTTTTGAAACGTGGGTAACAAGCGAGCAATACGAGCATTATGAAAGAAATACATCAGATCACACCAGAGTAAAGAGGAATACTTCAATACAAACAAACTACCAAGCAAACTACTGTAGTTCAGAGTACTTTACACTCTCATCCAGAGCTGCTGCGAGTCCAGCAAATCCGAGTCCGAGAAAAGTCCGAGTCCTTGAAAAATGTGTCTCGAGACGAGCCCAGTGTCCCAGTCCCAGCTCTGGCGGACGGACAGCTCCGTGAAAGATGAGTCCGAGACGAGTCCGAGTCCTTGAAAAAGGCGTCTCGAGACCGTCTCGAGACGAGCCAGAGTCCGAGCCCACCAGCTCTGCTCTCATCCCCCAAAAAGGAAACTCCCCAGTTAGTATATTTTTCAAACTTATTTTGAAGATTAAATGGTTTTCTGGGTTCCCTCGGAAAGTGAGAATTCCACTTGTTTTCACCGTCGGCAAAAGTAAAAAGTCTGCATAACTGGCAGTAGGCCAACTGGCGGATACAGGTGGTAAACCTAATAATAAAAAAAATGATAATTTTATTTCCTGAATACATCAAATAAATTACTCGCTAGCGTCGGGTCGTCACAGAATTGAACTTGGGGAGTAAGTTTACAGTGATGATATTTTCGAATAATTTTTGTTTCCCGAATAGCTCATATAAAATTACTGGCTAGCGTCTGTATACAATTTACTTAAAAAATAAATATTTGGATAGGGTCGTCAAAAATTGGTGGATACAGGGATAAACCTAATAATAAATAATAGGTCAATACTAACTTTTATTTTCTGAATAGCTCATATGAATTACTTGCTAGCGTCGGATCGTCATAAGAACTTGGAACATAAATTTAGGAAATATACAATTTGTAATCAACCTTACACCAGACTTAAGGGTTAAGGGGTAAGGTCGAGCTGTGGTTTGGTGCTTCGTCTTCCGATATTATGGTTCCTTGGAGATCAGACGCGAGGCCCTTACGTCCAAAAGTCCATTGTCAAGGTATTAGTTCTTGGGACAGGATTATCTCGCAATGGTCTTGTGCGAGGTCAAATCTTGTTCGCCCGACGTGTTGGATTTGATAAGCTTTATGTTCCAGTTCTTTATTGAGACTGTTCTAGGTTTTGATGATGTGACCAGCCTCAGCTTGAAACATGTGCCATTCTTTTTGTGAATCCCGACCTCTCCTCAAGGACCTGTAAGTAGCCTACAATGAATTATTTGTGACAATGAATCAGTTATATTTGTTCCTGGTTAGAATCCCAGACCTCAGAATTATTATCTTTTCTAAATATTTCGTTCATATAGTTACGTTGCTTCTAAAATTGTTTGCTCATAATATGATTTTGCCAGCTTTTCTAGACATAAGTGTCTCAATGCCCAGTGTTGCCACTACAGAGTGGATGACCAGGCTCGGACATAGAGATCCAGGGCCCTTAGACAGTCCCCTTTTCGGTAATTTAGTGAAATGAATTTACTCTACTTTGTTTATTTATTAAACTTACTTTGACTTTAAGAATACAGACAAGCAGACTTGAAGTGAAATACCAACTATACTTTTTGCATCATACAATTTTTAAATTTACCATTTCAACCCTGGCCGGGGCCCTTCTGAGCAGGTGTGCCCCCTAGAGTCAAATCTTCGTCCTTGGTAATACTTTTTTGGCCAGTAAATAGGTTTCAAAAGGCAAAATGTAAAGAAATGACTTTATTTTAATGTATATTCGAAAAGTACTTTAAGTTTACCACAAAAAATAGCAGTTCAGTTTTGATTATGTGTTATAAACCTGGAAGTGGGGCCCAAAATTGATCTTTGCCCCCACCCCATAAGGATTACTAAATGACGCCACTATTGATGACGGATTATTGTTGTTATCTTGTCACGATTCTTTTGCAAAAACCACACCCTGTTTAAGTTTTAATTTTTTGGCTGACGCAGTGACTTTCTCCATCCCACGCAGTAGTTTAATCCACGCAAGAAGTAGAAAACTGCCAAATTCAAATTAAGGGTAATAGCAGTTTTATCTTCCTTTGTTTCTGGACTGTTTAACAGACGAAAAAGCATTAACAGTGCTTCATTTCCTGAAGTATAAGTTCCTTGGAATGTTGGCGTTCTCTCTCAAATCCGAGCTTCCCATATTACTGTGAGCCAAGCGTCCAAGAGCTTGGAGTCGATTAAAAATTCCTGGCGCTAAAAATACATCATCACCCCTTGCTTTGAATCCCACCAGCATCTCGCGAGTCGCCTCGTCTTTGTTACCAAGAGAGTCTGAAATGATGTGGACTTGCGTGGTTCGGACGGTTTCCCCGTCACAACAGGCATAGCCGGACGGGCGTCGCGGCTAAAAAACTCTCAGTTTCTCCTGTGGTTCCATCCTTTAACTTCCTGTATGAGCTCTGACAATATTTTTTTACGGATTTGCCAGTGCCTTGCCTTTTTGAAAACCGTGACGGCCTACGTTTTGAAGTGGGTGGACTCACTGATCGTAAATGCGAGTGTCAAACGTGCGATCAATCATCATAAGAAGACAGCCGATGAACATGTTGGAATAATGTGAGAATCAAGTCCTCAGGAAGCGAAAAGCCTTCAGAAAGTAGAGATACTAGGACAGAATAATTGGATAAACAGATTTGGTTTTCCTTATGCACCGTCTGTTTGCTCCCCCTTGTTCACCAGCTGTTGAGGTATGTTGTTTTAACCCCTTGGACTTTGCTCCAGTTCACTTTAGATTGATTCACTTTGCCTAGGTGCATGGTGAAAAAACTTTCAATTTCTTTCAATTAGTACATGTCTATTTTCATTTCTATGTCTGCATGTCCAAGTTCAGGTACGTTAAAGAATACAAACGTAAACTTAAAGTAAGTTTTTTTTTTTCTTTTACTATGATTTACCGTACTAAAAAGGGTCCTAAGTCAGCTGATTCGGGTGTTCGCTGGTAGGACCTTATTGGAAGCCTAATGCCTCGTATCAGTCTCATTGGGTGCTAGAGAATTTCATCGCTGGATTGTACTGCTGTTGAAGCTCTTGGAGGCAAGGGTTACTGCCCTGGATTTTCCTATTTTTATCAGCAGAGAAGTAATTTTTTTTTCTGGATTTCAGAATCCGATGAGGGGAATCGATCCATGTAGAAAATTTAATCCTAAATCTTGGCACCGTTATTAGTTGTCGCAGCCTGGTCTAGAGTCAATCGCATCTGCTTATTCTTTTCTGGTAGGTTGACTAAAAATTGTTTTGTTTTTGTTTAAATACGTATACGTGAAGGCTGCTACAAAAACTGGAATTGGAACCCTAATTAGTCGTCATGATTGGGACAGTAAGGTCTGAGGTTTAATCACAGTCAACATTTTGTATAACCTGTGAAAGTGGTTAACACAAAGTACGATATATAAGTATAAAAAAGAAGAAGGAAGAAATAACAAACTACTAAAAGAACCTAGGCTACTCAACCAATATCATGCTGAAGAAAGGCAACGGGGGCAACACTCGCTCATCAGATGCAGGTTAGACATATCTTTAATTTTTATTTGAAAACAAAATTATGGATTAATTACATGTTTTTCCAATCAGTAGTTATGTTTGTATTTTTGCTTTATAACTGTAGTTGTAGCGACAAGCTTTTAGCTTACCGTTTTTGGAAATAATAAATAAATAAATAATGAGAAGACGTGTTCACGTGACCAAGACGAGCAATGATTCTGAGGAGAATTTCAGTCTCTCGCACTTAGTCCACGAGGAAATTATCTTTGTCTGCAGTGAAACTGATCTTCGAAGTGTAAGACCAAGATCTCTTAGAGTTTCCCACGTAAGTTACGCCCTACGGGTCTCACCTACTTTAAGCAAGAGAGGGCGAGCTAGACTGACAGCTTTTTAAACCTCACGCCCCAGACAGACGCTATTAAAGCGGTATAAAAAATTAATGGTCTTCATCTTTTGTGATGGTAAGAATGCGTCGTAAAAGTCAAGTTCTACTGAAAGCACAAACCCGTGCTGGCAGGCTCTTTCTGACATGTAAATCGTAGAGACGAAGCAGTACTGGTTTCATAGGGGTAAGATAACAACCAGATGAAAACAATAATTACAATAATATAATGCGACGAAAAGATCATGGCCTCAACAAAGTTCGTCTGGAAATGATAAAGGGGTAAAGTGCGTCAAGGAATTGATAGGCCATTCATAGATCTAGCCTGGACTAGTGGCTTGTCCGGTACCGGCTTGCCTATTGGCCTAGTAGGCACCTGGCTCTTGGCCCCACTCTTCTTAGGGGTCGCGGGGCAAACAGTAGCGAACTTCTGCATAGGATAATGCATAGGTCAGGGTAGCGAATGAATAATAAAAGTAAAGTTTTATTGACATAATTATCGATTAAGTTAATTGCCTAGGGGCCAGAACTTAGGAAGGGGCCAGGGCCGAAGTGGTAATTGTAATGTGTAGAAAAGTATAGTTGGCACTTGGTTGTTTCATTTCTAGGTCCGCTTGTCTATTTCCTAAAGTGAAACACGTTAAATAAAAAAAATAAAGTAAAGTTTGGTTTTCTATATTTACCGAAAAGGGGGCCTCTAATGCCTAGGGCCCCAACCTGGCCAGCTAGGGCCGAAGTGATAATTTTAATGTGTAAAAAAGTATAGTTGGCACTTGTAAGTTTCATTTCTGAGTCTGCTTGTCTGTTTTCTTAGGTGAAATACGTTAAATTAAAATAAAAAAAGTAAAGTTTTTTTTTTTGGGTAATTACGGAAAAGTAATTACTCTACTGCCCAGGGGGCCCCAACTCGAAAAGGGGCCCCCGACCGACTAGGGCCGAAGCAAGACCGTATACGGGGGGGGGGCTAGGGAGTTTTAAATCCCCCCTCGAAATTCCGAAAAAAATAACGTCTTTTATATGCAGTAACCTCTCCAAGAAATTCACACACTAGAGAAGAACCTGGACTGTGGAGATTTCAGGCAGGTTTTTCGAAAAGGCAATTCCACGCTGGACTGTCACATAAATCTGTCTCCAGGAATTTATGCGTTCGGTCAGCCTTTAAAGTATGTGCTACGTCTGGAAAATGGAGGTTTCTAGACCCGGATCGTGGAGTCGTCTTTCCCAATTTGTATTTAGTATATCGTTAACCTTCTTCGAATAAAGAACTGTGTCTTCACGTAAACATCTGACGGCTTATGAATGCCTTGAACTGAGAACAACTGACTCTTTAGGATTCGTAAATCCTCTTATTCCCGCTTAAATTTGGCAGTCTTCTTAGTTGATACAAGACAGGTCAGAGGTCTTTCCAAAGATGAAGTTTCATTAAGATCCGTTTAACTGAAGTTTAACTGAAAAGCCAACTTATTCGTGTGTCATTTAATTGGACACACTGAATTATTTGGATTCTGCAAAGGGATTTTTTTTATTTTCCACTATCTGCTCTAGTTATGAGGCTCAGAATATCTCCGACCGTCCCCACAGCGTAAATTTTACTATGACGCGGGAAATTTTAATCTCAACACAAATGCGGCTTTTTAGTGGGCAGTGGTGAGATTGGTGACGATTGCTTAGTGCCTGAACAAAGAAAAATGATAAATCTTTCTCGTAGGCATACAACAAAAATACAAGCGCATAGAGGCACCACAAATCACAAGGAAATTCCACTATTTGAAATCGATTATTCGTGAACAGCGGAACAACGAAGTAACTCATTTTCAGTGGGTCTCCAGGCCAATTTAAGTGAACAAGTGATGGGTAACTAGATTGTCCTATCCTAGCCCCTTTCGGTTTAAATTTTAACAACTTTAGTAAAACAAGTGGAATCTTGTTAACTTCCATCTACCAGAAGAAGTTTCTGGATCTCTACCAAGCATGTTGGGAAGTTAGAGCTAGGCCTAGTTTTGCCGTTTTAGGGTCCAAACATGATTCAACCCCTGTGGGGGGAGGGAGCCTTTGAATGTTTCCAGATTCTTCGAGTTCTTCAGCATTGCTTTACTGTTAATGTGTTTGCCACTCAAAAACAGGTGAAATTGGCTTGGTTTTCTAGATAAACTTTTTCATGACTTGACCCGAGTCGTTACTAGCCAAAATATTCGGGGGAGGGAGGGCCAAGGTAGGACCAGGCTGGTTATTTTTACCGACTACTCTCAGGAAAATCGACTGTTTTTCGAAAAAATTTCGGCGCGTCGCGCCGTCTTTTTTTCCTTTACCGAGTGTCCAACAACATTGGGGAAGGCGTCCCGGCCCTCCCCCCATACGTGACGCTTCTTCTAGACTTTTGTTTATGTTCTTGTTGGGGAGCAAGGTTTGGAATAGGTCCGACCCACGGGAGACGTCCCCCCGAAACAAACTCCTGGATACGGCCTATATAATAAAGAAAAGTAAAGATTTTAGATAGGCTATAATTACCGAAAAGTTAACTGCCTAGGGGCCCGACCTCGGAAAGGGCCGGAGTGGTAATTATAATGTGTAGAAATGTGTAGTTGATGTTGTCTATTTGTCTATTTCATTTCAGAGTTGGCTATCTGTTTTTATGGCACTTGCCCTTCGGCCAAGTGCCATATAGCAATCGCAATTTCTGTCCGTCCGTCGGTCTGTCGGTCCGGGTTTTGCTAGTTCGGGTACTTCCACATAAGCTAGGACGATGAAACTTGGCAGGCACATCAGGGACCCAAATGATTAAGTTGGAAATAGTCACTTTTCCGATCCGACCATCGTGGGGGGAGTGGAGTGAGGGGGAATCCGGAATATTTTGGAATTTATAACTTTCGAACGGGTGATCGGATCTTAATGAAACTTGATATTTGGAAAGAGCTCGTGCCCCAGACGGTCCGATTAAAATCTGAACCGGATCCGGTGACTCTGGGGGGAGCTGGAGGGGGGGGGCGGAAATCTTGAGAAACGCTTGGAGTGGAGGGATCGGGATGAAACTTGGTGGGAGGAACAAGCACAACCCTTAGGTACATCATTGACAGAACCGGACCGGATTCGTCCACTGTGGGGGGAGTTGGAGTGGGGTTCCGGAATTCCGGTGATACGGAGTTAAGTTACTTCCAGGTGGGCTAGGACAATGAAACTCGGCAGGTAAATCAGGGACGCGACCAGATTGACCTAGAAATAGTAGCTTCCCGATCCGACCATCGTGGGGGGAGTGGAGGGAGGGGGAATCTGGAATCTTGAGGTATGTACAACTTCCGAACGGGTGATTGGATCATAATGAAACTTGATATGTAGAAAGACAACATGTCTCGGATGTCCCATTTCAAGTCCGGACCGGATCCGATGAAGCTGGGGGGGGGATCGGAGGGGGGTCCGGAAACCTTGTGACAAGCTTGGAGTGAAGCGATCGGAATGAAACTTGGTGGGAAGAACAAGCACAAGCCCTATGTATATCAGTGACAGAACCGGACCGAACTCGGCATTGTGGGGGGAGTTAGAGGAAGGGGGGGTCCGGAATTCCGGCGATCGCAAGTTAAGGTACTTCTAGACATGCCAGGACGATGAAACTTGGCTTGAAATTAAAGACTTGACATGATTGGCTTAGAAATAGTTAGTTCCCGATCCGACCATCCCTTAAAGTACTAATGCTAACCGCAAAGTGCAAAAAAATACTTTTAAGCAAATATACATTTTCGTGATCCCTATGAGCCATGATCATTTTTGCCTCAAGGGTTTTGTTTACAATAAAATTCTTAAAGTACAAACAATACTTTTGAGCAAAATATACATTTTCGTGCTCCTGATGATCATCTTTTTTGCTTCAAGAGTTTTGATTACAGATGATTTTCTATAACTTGGAACAGTCACTTGCCCGATCTGACCATCGTGGGGGTAGGGAGGGGAGCCGGAATCCAGAATTTAGTGACATGCATAATTTTCGAACGGGTGGTCGGATCTTAATGAACTTGATATTTGGAAAGACCTCATGTCTCAGATGTTCTTTTCGAGTCCAGACCAAATCCGATGAATGTGGGGGGGGGGTGGAGGGGGGAACTGGAAATCATGTGACACGCTTACAGTGGAGCGATCGGGATGAAACTTGTTGGGAGGAACAAAAACAATCCCTAGGTTCATCATTGACAGAACCGACCCGGATTCGTGCACTACGGGGGGAGTTGGAGTGGGGGTTCCGGATTCCGGTGTTACGGAGTTAAGTTACTTCCAGATGTTCTAGGACGATGAAACTTGGCAGGTGTATAATTGACTCGGCCAAATTAACTTGGAAATAGTCACTTGCCCTATCCGACCATAGTGGGGGGAGGGAGGGGAGCCGGGATCCGGAATTTTATTGACATTCATAATTTTCGAACGGGTGATTGAATCTTTATAAAACTTGGTATTTGGAAAGACCTCATGTCTCAGATGTACCATTTCGAGTCGAGACCGGATCCGATGAATGTGGGGGGGGGGGGGGGGTCGGAGGAGGAACCGAAAATCACGTGACACGGTTAGAATGGAGCGATCGAAACCTCCCGAGTGTCACCGTCGAAAAGGAAGTGTTGAAAATTTCGCTGATTTTTCCATAAGATGTCAAAATATTTAAAACAAATTGTTTCAAATATGTTATACAACAGCAAATATAACTAAGTGACCATTTCTTTTGCACGTAACTGTAGTACCAAACAACCCATCACACTGACAAAGCTACTATCCATTCACATCCTACTGCGATAACTTGAATACAAGCTAAAAAGCTTGCAAGTGCCATATGAGCTTGCAGCTCTTGTTGTAGTTGAAATACGTTAAAAAAATAAAGTAATTTTTTTTCTATAATCACTGAAAAGGGGGGCTCGACTGTTAACTACCCTGGACCTCTATGTCTGGGCCTGGTGACACGGTATCAGAATATTATTGATTTGATCTTGAAAGAAAGTCACAATCAAGTTCTCTTAAATTATTTTGGTGCTGACTACATTTGTGTACATTTTTCCAATGACCGACCTATATATTTAGCGTCACCTACACTTTCCTCTATCTCTACGTTTATTCTTTAATATTCTTTCTTATTCCTTGTTTACGCTCATTTCACATTTACCATTTTCATCACATCTTTAAAACGTTAAATTTTCTTTACTTTTTCCTTCCTTAATATTTCCTTTCCTTGAAATTTGCTTTTATTTAAAACTTATTATTTATAAAGATATTATTCCTCGTTATTTTTATTTTTTGCACCCCCCCCCCCCCAATAAAAGGGGCGTTTTTGTCCTGGAGATATATTACCATGGCCCTTTGGGCTTTCCGTGTACAATACATACATAGCCTACGTATTGATATAATAGAATACTATATATTAGTATAATAATATTAATATGATAGAAACCGTTATTAGTATAATAGAAACCGAAATACTGATCAAGCGAAAAACGGATAAGTCGTAATCTGTGTTATCTGTATTTATTTGTCTGCCAATTCGACCTCCGTATGCCTGGACCTCATTCGGCATGGTCGGACTCGCGGGGAGGGGGCGAAACGGGAACCGCTTGCCCCCCCTGCAAAGTAGTTTGCGAACTGTACAGAAATTAATCCTATCATTAGTTATTTTAAAGGGATGATAAATTTGTGGCTGGTACGGCTGTGCTTACCTGCATGTTGTCTTGGAGGCCTAAGAGGAGGACTTACAGTCTTTAGATCCCTTTTGTGATTTTCTTTTCAAACGAAATATCTCAACCCCTCCGATAGTTCGTTTGCTACAAGACCGACGGAAGGACAAGTTTTGTGACTTCAACGGTAGGGTATCCGTCCCTAACGTTTTGTCCCAAAAACTCTCAGGGGCACTAGTTTTCTCTCACGGAGAGAGCCAGTGCCAGCCGGTGCCAACGGAGGATGCAGTAGTGCCATCAAGTGAGCAACCCCTCGGCTTCTCCGTCGTCCGGTCAGTCTGGTGATAAAGCGGCACGGTTGCCCACTCCCCGGCAGTTGGGGTACACCCTTTTCCGGCACCAGCCGAAACCATCGGTGCCGTCCATAAATGAGGCCATTCGTCTTCAACGCTTCTAAATTTGCTGATTTTCATATTCTTAAACGTGGCAATCGGTGCCGGTGGGGCCCCGGACACCAAAATTGAGGCAAGGGACACCAAAATCGAGTGTGGGCAACCCCTCGGAATTAACGTCGCCTATCGTCGTCAAGGACCTCCCGACATAACGTCGTAGTAGTTACTTCTGGGGCTGCTATTGTTACGATTTTGCATCAGCTCCGATTTACCCGACAAATGTCCTGGCCAAAAGTCTCTTCAATGTGATTCGTTGAGTTTCGTGCTGTAGGCATTTCAACATAAGGTGTTCAGAGGTTTCCAGAACGATACATTACTTACAGCTTAGATCTTCTCCGTACAATCGTCTTCTATAGACCTGCGTGATGGGAGCAAAGTCTGACGACTAATCTTCTTTCTTCCGTGTAATCTTCTTCTAATCTTCTCTATCTAATATTCTTATTTCCGGGTGAGCCCTGAATACAGCCTCCGAGGGGCGGCTCACTGACAGTTTTGGCGTAAACCAAGAGGCAGAGAGGCACGGATGTACCCTCTGTCCCTACCTTGCGAATTAAGTGAGCAGCCCCTCGACAACTTCAGCCCGGATTTCAGGGATAATTTTTCTGGTGCAGATAGGGTTGTTTGACGCATCCCTAGTTTCTTGAAATTCAGAAAAGATCACCTCCTTTGATGCACAGGGCCAAATTCTGTGACGGAATCGACGGAGGTTGGCCCGGAGACTGGGGGCCCTGTGCACCTTGCGACACAATTGAGCAGCCCCTCGGTCCGGATCGAATGCATCCACTGTGAGAAAGCTGGAGGTTCGCCGAAATCTGTTGGTAAGCCTAATAGTACGAGGACACACAGTCGGGTTTTCGCAATTACCGAGGATTTACCCACTTCCTGGCACCTGCTGTACATCCTTCCCCCCTGCACCGACCGAAACCAGCCTTGCCGGCACAGGTGCCGGCTATAAATTTGGCAGTTGCCCGGTGCCCACCCCGGTGCCCGGCCGGTGCTCACTCCCAAAATGGTTGTACAGTGGTGCCCGGTGCCCAGGTGTGCCCAGCCGGTGCTCACTCCCAAATGGTTGTACAGTGGTGCCCAGGTGTGTCCAGCCGGTGCCCAGGGAGGGTGTACAGTGGTGCCCAGCGAGTGAGCAACCCCTCGATGCAGGTTTCCCCATAGTGACGAGAACTTCGTATGCGTATTTTCGCATCCGAAACCTTATGCGACTGTGTGTGAACGAAGCTTAAATCGTCCTAGCCGTGTCTGCCCTGACATAGCCTACTCCGGGGCACCCGTGAATAAAATTATCTTCAAGCCCTCGTCTGGTGGGTGGTCAATTTTTTTTTGCAGCGAGTGGTATAATGTATATGACTTAGTCCAAAACACCTCATGAACCTCGGGAAACGTCGCCCAAACGATGACTCAAATTCTGTGTCAGCCAATCAACGGCGTCCATTGGTGACAGCTGTGGTGACGCTTCCGGCTCTCCCGCTAGGTACACGGCGATTCTTCATCGGGACGAAGAGTTAGTCATCAAGAGTATTGTAGAGTACGAGCGAGGGGTTACACACACCCTGGCACATGTTGTTCACCCCTTCCCGGCAACGACCGAAATCAGCGGTGCCGGTCATAAATTAGACTAGGCTATTCATCTTTCAAACGCTTCCAAACATGCTGTTCTGACCTCGGTTCTAACACGTGATAACCAATGCCAGCTAGTGCCAGCCGGTGCCGGGCACTTGCTCTACACTAGATTCGAGAGTGGGGTTGGGGTTGGTATGGTGGTTGAACCAAGGTTATTGGGTTGGCTAGTCTCAGGTCCGTATCTAGAAATTTGTTTCGGGGCGGGGGTTTGCCCGCAGGTCAAACCAAAAAGTGCAAAAAAGACATAGACCAGTGGTCGAAGCCTACAATTTTTTTTTAAATATTTGTTCATGTTTCAGTGGGGGTTGAATTCCCTAACCCCCCCCCCCCCCTCTTCCCTGGCTAGTCTGTATTAAAAATTGAAATCTTCTAGTGGGCCGCTTCAGTGATTTTGGACTTCGAACATGCCCAGTGCATTTTCTTTCCTAGTTTCTGTCACAGTTTGACTAAGTTTTGCTGATCAATTTCAGTCTTACTTCTTGGGGACAAGGATAAACGATCGCCGTTTTTTATTCCTTTGTAGGATCTCCTAACTGGGAGGGCACAGCAAATGTCCGTCTACTTTTATGTCCCTGTTGGAGCGAGACTGCAAAACGAGTTTTTCCCTATGTCTTGAAATCTTGCTGCGAGACATACCCATATAACATTTGGCCATGAAACAATTATTACAATCTGCTGTAATGAGCTGAGCGCTTTGCGAAATTGTCTATTTGTAATTATGTCCGAGAAACTCAGCGACGTCACGATTCCCAGCCAATAGAAAACGTCCGTGCAGAGGAATAATAGATCGCTCCTCCCCAGCGAATCTGGGGATTTGCAATTTCTTAGATTACAGTCCACCCAAAGACGGTTTGGGTTACTAAAGAAGTGAAAAGTTGTTGAACTAACAAGTTCTTGCTAAGATATGTAAATGAATCTGTCTGTCGAGAACACGCCCCCGTTTGACCGCCTCTGGTGATGTGGCGTTGACGTTGCCATGCAATTCCTGTTCGTCAACGGTTCAGTCTCGTCTAGTTCTTCTCGTACCAAGGTGTCCTTTGAATTTTCGGATTCGGACCGTATGGCTCTAACCCAGCCTGGATCGAGTTTGATTGCTGTATTCAACTTTGCTGAGGTGAGCTATTTCTGAAGCTTTCCACCTATTTTTCTGTTTGTTTTCTTTCACCTCTACATTTTATACATATAAATATATATATATAGATATATATGGACCGAGACACCATTTCAGTAAGCCCTAGGGTGTGCGGGAGCGGGGGGGGGGGGGTCAAAGATCAATTTTAGGCCTTCATCCCAGGTTTACTTTTCAGACTGTTTTCTTTTCTTTTATTCAAGGTAGCCTAGTTTTCCAACAGGCTACCTTTGTGCAACGTCTTTGCTTTGCATCTTGCCTTTTGGAACCCATTTAGGGGAAGAAATATAGTAGGGATATGGAGGAATTGTGTCCCTCAGAAATTCAGGAGGGTGGGTCTTGGCCCTCCTCTGCCCCCCCCCCCCCCCCCCGCAAATGACTTCGAGGATACCCCACAGTTTGGAATAGCCCATGCCAAAAGCCGGTTACCCGATGACAAATGTTTTTTGCCCTCTAACTCTGCCCGTAACCCACTAAAAAAAATAAATGAAAGATTGTTTCCTCAATTTCAGTCGGATCAAAACCTAGACACACACATCCAGTCTTCGGCTTATGCTTCGCAAAATCCTACAGTAGAGTTATGCATCTTTTGACTATTATACGGGTTTTATACAACCTTGGTAAGACTCTATTGCAGTCATATCGGATATATTAAGAACCTTAAAATCAGTTAACATCCATGTGATTCAGCTTTCTTTTGACTTAAACAATATTTGGTGCGATTTGAATTTTTTATTTATTGAATAAATATAAATATTTAGGGCGGCCGAGAAAGTAATGCAAAACGCCGGACGCTGTAACCTGACCGAGAAAGGATGTAGAATAAACTGTACAACAAAGAGCAAAATATTCAAAAGAATAACAGTTTGTGGCTACTGTGTGTTCTTTATTCTACTTAAAATACTGTTTCCGCTCAGTACTAAGCATGACTATTTGGTAGGTTTGATTTTCGTCAGATTCTTCGGTGCCGTCGAAAGTTAGACGACGTTCAAATAAGCATACCTTAATGGTATTATCTCTTGTGGGTAGTGTACCAGCCAAGGTTTCAGGCATAAGAATGTGTGTCCGACCACAATTTCGTGCAAGAACTGAGACAAAAATGAATTGTTAATTATTCAATGCGTTATCCATTATGCTCATGAAGGAAATTAAGAATCTAGGCGTCGCTGAATCGCATCCAGGTGGTAGCACGATAAGATTTCCTTCTTGAAATTCTTTTGAACTTGGGCTTGGAACCCTTTCGGCTTCAAGCTTCTTTGTCCAATTAAGCACTTGTTTATCCATGCTTGTTTATCCTTTCTTCAGTTCCGCGACTCTGGGATTTTGAAATTCCTTCCTTGAGCATAAGTAAATCATCAGTGAATGAAAGCAGTGACATATATCTTAGTTTTGGGACTCGGTTTTTAAACAGTTCATCCTTAGGAATTTATTTGATTTATTATTTCATTTTTATTGTCTTTCTTTGTCGAAAGTATTTGGTACGAGGATCTTTGATGCCCGAAATCTTGCCTCTTGTTAACCACAAAGGGTGGGTTTCCGTGGAGCAAAAGCTGGAGATCAGATTAGGATTAAGAAGTCCAGGTTTGGATATGGACTTTCAGCCATTCACATCAATTTTAAAAGTAGCTAAAATGTGCCCATAGATGTTTCTCGATATTGGAAACGCCCGAGTATAGCTTAGCTTTAAAGTAGAATTGGTTATTCGAACAAAGGCTGCTAAACCCATTTACTAAGGTTACCAATCGTTCATAATTATTCATACGAGGCCGTCCACTAGCACGTTACATGTTCGACTCCCCCACTTATATATGTTCTCGGTTTCGGCTAGATGGCACGGAGCTTTAGAGTTAAAAGCGTGCATTGTCAATTATGTAATTACTGAATCAAATCCGTTCTCGTGGGGTAGGGTTCAATGTATGGGTAGCTTATCTAGCAGTCATGAGCTTCTGTTTAGCTTTATGTCATCCTTTTACCGCTTTTGTGTTATGCGACCGCACTAAGGGGCACTAGATTTATGGGGCCCGTTTTAGCATGGTGGTAGCAAGGGTCATTTGGTTTGTGGCTGTGCTCTCTTCAAAAGGGCAAATTACATAGGCGAGTCGGAGTATTCCTCCACAAGCGTTTGGTCGCGTATGTTGTTCGCAAATGGCGTTCGTATGGTTTAATTGGAAACCTATTCTCTTGCAATAGCTCCGTCTTGATAACGGTGTCTTAATAATCGTTTCTTTCTTTTTGAAGTCATTGAAGTCTTCTAGCCTCTGTTGCTTTCCATTTCTTCATACTGCATCTTTATCTTTGCATGTTTTAAAGAAATAAACATTTTACAAACATAATCGAGTTTCGATAAAGTTGAATAGATGTGAATGTCAAGCTATCAAGAATATCAACCATCAGCAAAACGGCACAGTTGTCGCTGAATCTTTAAGGATTTCACTCATGTTGACTATGCGGGGGCTAAGCGAGGGATTGCCCACTCTCGATTGTGGTGTAAACGATATGACCGGTTCCCAGTTGGTGCCATCACCGGTTGCCGTGTGTTAGAATATCAAAATCAGCACATTTTGAAGTCTTGAAAGATGAATCGTCAATTCATGGCCGGCACCAGGAATGGGTGTACCCCATGTGCCGAGAATGGGTAATCCCTCAGGGCTACGAGAAGACATCAGTGTTGTGGCCTGTTTCTATGCAGGAAACTTGAAAACTAAAATTGCAAAAAGATTTATGGAGTGAAAGTTGTCCAGTCGTGACTAGCTGACTATTTCAGATCGTTGAACTCTTGATTTGAAAGGATTTTAGTCATAAGGAGTTCGTTTAGCACAACTTTCTCCTGGCGAAAAGTGAACGTGAGAGTATGAAGCCATTGGACGAAATGTGACTCAGCCCTGTCTCCTTTTTTCTGGCCGGAGAGCTTCATTGCTTCACAGGATGGGGCCGTTCGAGGTCCGCCCCGAAGTTGGCCCATGAAACAGTGTGATCGAACGCTTCGAGATGGGCAAGTTAGCATAGTTTGCGAAACAGTTTGCAACCGTACGGGGGGGGGGGGGGGCTGCTGTCGTTCTTTGCTTCTTTTTCAAAGCTTTCGTCTATCCCAAGTGAGTTTGATGTCCCCTACTGATTAAAACGTGTTTCGTCCCACCGAATATTCTGTCCGCTTCACACCGAAAACAAATCGTGTTGGACGATGATCGACGCGGGTTGAGACAAGGGATGGCTTTATAGGAGCTTTTCACTGCGAGTTGCTACCTTATCTTTGTGTTTCTAAGCTGCCTTCGTTTCACCTTTGGATTCGCACCGGGATCCGGAGAAGTAGCACTGGGACGCGGTCCGGTCCGGTTCGAGCTGTACTGCGAGTGCTGCAGTCGGGTCGCAGCGGAGCTCTAAAGCTCAGCTGTGGTCCGGTGTGAAATTCACTATAAACTATACGCAGTAGGGGTTGTGTCCTTTCGTAGGAATCAGTCTCTGCGGGGACAAGTTAAAGCGCCCGTGACCTATTTTTTTTTTCTCAGCTGATATATACTTGCCCTTAAAGAACACTTCGCACAGCTAAGCTATGCTTACAGAAAATTACACACGGCTTCGGCTGTTTTTAGCCTGTTTCCGTGCACCTTGCCTTGGATGACAATCTTGGCAAAATGTGCACAACCGGTCTTACCACGGAAACAGGTCCTCGCAAACAACGATTGTGCGCCTGACACGTCTCGTAAAGAGAAGAAATTGCGACAAGCGTGAAAACAAGTGTTGCAAACACAGAAAGGACACACCTGTGAAGTGAAGAAACTCAGGAACGAGAATGGATGGACATACTACTGAAGTAAAAGTATTTACTATCATAAGTACGTCGTGTCCTTAAAGGCAACCTACACATGAAAGAGTCTTGTTCTTACAAAAACGCCAATCAGTAAATCATGTAGATGCTCACGTTGCCCCGTGAAAATTTTGGCGTTCTTCTGTATTAGATTATTCAAAAAAATTCGGTCTAATAAGAGATCTTTAACGCTTTCCTAGGTTGCTCGATACGAGGGGTCGACGGCTCATTTTTTATGTTCACCATTCCGGAATAACGGAATAATCCTGACCATTCCGGATTATTCCTGATTCCGGATTATTCCTTACTATTCCATATCCTCCCATTCTTTATCGAGTTTGGTAATTCACCAACTTTTGTTTAGTCCGCATTTATTTCACCCCATTCGGTCTGTCCTGCGGCGAGCGAGGGGTCGACGACTCTCATTTTTGATGTACACCATTCCGGAATAACGGAATAATCCTGACCAATGACCATTCCGGATTATTCCTTCGGGACGTGTACACCATTCCGGAGAGTCGTCGACCCCTGGGCTCGATAAGCAGCTGACTTAAACATGTCTGATTCTGTGTTCTGGCTAAATATTTTGTTTGGCCCGCGGCCCGAGTTTTAAAATTGGCGCCTTGAATAGTCAGATTTTGCACTTATTTTCTTTTCGTTTCTAATGTCTGAAACCAAATGATATTTGGTAAAGCAATCGCATGGCAACCCCGAGGGCAACCCTTTAGTCTTTTGACGTTATTTGCTTCCAAATTCTCATATTTGGAGTTCGATCCTGATCAGGCCAAAAGATTTTTCCCAGCCACATTCGTGGTAGAGAAAATACTGATCGCGATTCCAGGTAGAAAGGAGTTATGTGAAACTTGAAAGGAGTATTTTATGACTGAAAATACAAGACGGGATCTGAGAAAAAAATGAATGTGCGTAGATGTCACGGATCCTTTAAAGGTCATCTGAATGAAGTCTAACACCTTAAATTGCCACTTTTACATACTGCTTACCATTTATCTCTCGAAAACCGGACTAAAATCGGATGAAGTTTCACCGTGCTATAATTTTCAGCCTTTTTTCCGACTTGTCTTGATCGTAACGCTCGCCGTAACATTTGTAACAGTCCATGCGTAACAGTTCATGTTGTAACAGTCCACGCCGTAACAGTCCATGCGTTTATCCATCCATGCGCTGTTTATCCATCCATGCGTTATCAACGTACGTTTATCCATGCGATAATGACAGTTTAAATATTGGCGCTAAATTTGTCTTGGGAGGTCGTAACGAATCACCATAGGGAGACTTAGAACTTCAAGAGTGGATAGCGCCGAAATCACGGAGCGAAAAAATTCTTCTTCTCTGTACCGGTACTGTGAAGGACGATCTGAGGGGTTCATGGAAGTATGGTAGGATCGTTCAGGTGTCCTTTAAGCGACTGCCCTTCGAATTTGTTGGTGGTTCGAACTTTTTCTTTTGTCCTGAAGTCTGGATAGTCACCGGATTTAACTCATCGCTGGTCAGCCTTTGTATGTTTCATTGTTGTCGTTCTTGCTTTCTTGTTGTTAATTTTTTGTTGATAGTCATGGATCGTATACCAGTTCCAACTTGTTCGTTGGTGGTTAGTCCGTGCCAAATTTGAGAAGAATTTTGCAACATCAGTGACAAAAAATGTTTTACAAGTTTCCGTCAACAATCGTCGGAGACGAAATTTATAATCCTCCTAATTTGACGAGGGAGGGTGCTTAGCTTGTAATTTACATAGCTTCTTGGATTTTTTTTCTAAAAATGTCGCCGAAAATTCGTAAACGCTCAAATGCAAGAAATTATTTTCATTTTTTTTTAGTGTTTCCGGGATTTCGCAGGAATTTGATAACCAACAGAGAACAAGCTCGCAAGCAAGCAGCCTTTTTGCTGCAGGTCTTTCATATTCTTATATGATCCGGGTTAAGGCGGAACGGTACTTTAAAACTCGTAAAGAGCAGGTATACGCTTTTCCCATGTTAACTCACAAAATCTGTTTCAAGAGTGTCTAGCCAAATTGACGGTGGCGGAAAAATTCCAAGATACCCATTTTGTAGTACTTTTTACGGGCTACAAAATGTTTTGAACAGTTTTCAAAGCCGACACATCGTTTGCCAGGTAGCCTAGAAATAAGAAAAAAAGTGTCTTCTCCGCCAACTAAATGTCCTCGACTTCGGTAAATTCTGTCACGATGAATTTGGTATCGTTTGAAAGCCGAAAAAATAAGCTACAAAAGTTTTTGAACGGATTTTGGAATTTTCGTTTCCTTTAGTCTCAGTCCCTTCTTTTCTCAAAAAACAAATTTTCCTCACATCGTTTCCATAGCATGGGGTATTATCGCAAGGATGCATCAAGACCTGTAAGCCCATTGGGACAGCAGAGGCTATTCACAGGGGGTCAAGAGGGGAGATTATGAAAACAGATTAATGTGCCAATTACAAAACAAATAATCAGTCAGTTGTGTATATAGTACAATTCAATCGTGATTGCAAAACGAGAAAAAGGAACAAGAAAGGTGATTATTTGAGACCTGTACAAATTCATCGGGATCGACTTGAAGTAAAATATATAAAACTAGGACGCCCAACTTTGCCTAGAAATGTGATTAGTGAGACAACAAGAGCTGATATGGCACTTTACACGAGTAGAGTCGAGGGTCGAAGACGGGTCTGTTGACGGGCCTGCAAGTTTCCGACCCCGCCTTTAGACGGATCTGATCCGGACTTGACATAGAACATCGAAGACGATAGGTCTTTCTACTTCCCAAGTTTCAATCAAATCCGATCACCCATTCAGAAGTTACGCATGCCCCTAGATTCCAGATTCCCCATCCCTCCACTACCCCTCGATGGTCGGTTCGGGGAAACGACTATTCTCAAGTCAGTCAGTCCAAGTTTCATTATCCTAATGGACAAAGAAACTTGACGATGGAAGCACAGGAGTAGATTTTTGGAATAGGAAAATAAATATCAAAAATGTGTTATTAGACAAGAGAAATATTACGGAGGAGTTTATATGGCACTTGCCTTCCGGCCAAGTGCCATATACCGATAACTTTTCCGTCGGTCAGTCCAGTGTTTGCGAGTTAGGGTACTTCCAGATGTGCTAGGACGATGAAACTTTGCTTAGGGACCCGACCGAACTAACTTGGAAATAGTCACTTGCCCGATCCGACCATCATGGAGGGGAGGGAGGGGAGCCGGAATCCGGAATTTAGTGGCATCCATAACTTTCAAACGGGTGATCGGATCTTAATGAAACTTGATATTTGGAAAGATGTCATGCCTCAGATGTCCCATTTCAAGTCCGGACTGAATCCGGTGAATGTGGGGGGGAGTCGGAGGGGGGAACCGGAAATCATGTGACACGCTTAGAGTGGAGCGATCGGGATGGAACTTGGTGGGAGGAACAAGCACAACCTCTAGGTACATCATTGACAGAACCGGGCCGTATTCGTGCACTGTGGGGGGAGTTGGAGGGGGGTTCCGGAATTCCGGTGACAAGGAGTTAAGTTACTTCCAGGTGGGCTAGGACAATGAAACTTCGCAGGCTAATCAGGGACCCGACCAGATTAGCCTGGAAATAGTCAACTTCCCGATCCGACCATTGTGGGGGGAGTGAAGGGAGGGGGAATCCGGAATCTTGAGGTATGTATAACTTCCGAACGGGTGATTGGATCATAATAAACGTAGAAGGACCACATGTCTTGGATGACCAGTTTTAAGTCTGGACCGGATCCGATGAAGGTGGGGGGGGGGGGGTCGGAAGGGGAACCGGAAACCTTGCGACACGCTTGGAGCGGAGCGATTGGAATTAAACTTGGTAGGAAGAACAAGCACAAGCCTTATGTAAATCAGTGACAGAACCGGACCGGATTTGGGCACTGTAAGGGAGTTAGGGGGGGGGTCCGGAATTCCGGTGATTGCAAGTTTAGGTACTTCCAGACGTGCTAGGACGATGAAACTTGGCTTGAAAATTAGAGGTTTGGTATGATTGGCTTAGAAATAGTCAGTTCCCTGACCCGACCATCGGTGGGGGGGTGGGAGCTGAGGGAGGAGGAATCCTGTATCTTGAGGTATTTTGCTTACAACTGATTTCCTTAAAGTACAAACAATACTTTTGAGTAAAACATACATTTTCGTGCTCCCGATGAGTTCATCATCATTTTTGCTTCAAGAGTTTTGATTAAAAATGATCACATCGAATTTCTACTTTCATCCTCTGACCCAGCCTTGCAAGTGCCATATGAGCTTCCAGCTCTTGTTCTGTTTTGTTTTTTGGTTGTTTGTTCCTGTTTTGTGTATTTCTTATGGCACTTGCAGCCTCGCTCAGGGACCCGACCAGATTAACCTGGAAATAGTCAACTTCCCGATCCGACCATCGTGGGGGGAGTGGGGGAGGAGGAATCCTGAATCTTGAGTATGTAGAATGTATGTAGTATGTATGTAGACCTCGTGTCTCAAATGTCCTATTAGAAGTCCGGATGTAATCCAAGGAAATTTGGGGGGAGGGGGTGGAGGGTAAATTGTGGGTAGGAGTTAATTTGTTTCATCAGTTAAAGATTCGTTACTGACGTAAAAATACGTGATGAAACCGTTTCTGTACTATCTGACAGGAAATTCGTCTGGAATTTGAACCGCAGATTTCAGAATGCACAAACTTGTAAACCAGAATAATTTAAGGGCACGTTATTCCGGTAGGATCTGACCATAATCTGGGTAACTTGACCTTGGGACAAGCAATATGTTTCCGCATTCTCCCTCCCTCAACGGTGGTCAGGTCGGGAAAATGACTATTTCCAAGTTAGTTTGGTCGGGTCCCTCATAAAATTTTCATCGTCCTAGCACTTCTGGAAGTACCATATTTCGAGAACAGTGGAACGACAGACAGACAGACCATACAGTGATCGGTATATTGTATTTGAGCGAAGCTGCAAATGCCATAAAAAGGGATTGTCTGGGTTAACGAATCCAGTCATTATTATGTTTCGGGATCCCACATCGACTTGTGTCCTTGTTTTTCGATTTTTTTTTCAGTTTTCAACGTTTGTCTATTAGACACTTTTGCTTGACAAGAGTGTGTTTTTCGGAAAGTGACGCTTTTACTCGACAAGTGAATTAGCGAACTCACTGCTTGAGGTACTTACAGTGACTGCGAAAAAGCTTCACCCAAAACGTCATTCAAATGCATTCAGTGTCAGTCCCTCAACCCAATTCCCTCTGATGACCTCCGAGACATAGATAAACATCGCACAGAGGGAGTCCTTTGTCTTTGACCTGTTCACCGACCAAAACCCATTCTGAATCTGCCAAAACGAGTTTCGACTACCGTTCCGCCTTAAGGGCTGACCAATTGCTGCGTCATGTCAGATGAAATTCTGTCGGTCTGTTTTTTGTCCGTGTTTCATCTCATGCACAAATATTATGCAGTGAGCTCTTACTGCAATTTCTAATCATTAACGAAGCAGGTAGTTATTTACTTTGTGTTCTACTAAAAGGGGTAGTTGGAGCTGTTCCAAGATGTCATTTACGAGGGAGCTCTCGTGAGAAATTTTAAAGAAAAGGCTAGCCATCTGTTCGTTCTACTACCAAAGCCATTATGTGAGTTGAATTCCTCGGTTTTTGCATATTAGGGTTAGCTCCAGGACACGGAGGAACTATAAAGAATAGCCGCCCGTCGTCTGCATATCGAGAGGAAGGTACTGGCAATTAGATCGAAAGGGTTGGTAGACACTGGGGGCTAGCATGTCCGATTTGACGTGGAAGAAATGCTGTGGCGTGGATCAGTAGGGAGTACTGGTAATGTCTGGTTCTACCTCACCTCTCGAAGTGCTCCTCGTCACATTTGAAGGATTATAAATTTCGATTCCGAGGATGGTTATCGCCAGGTCCGTATCCAGGAATTTATTTCGGGGGGGGGGGGGTGCCCGGGGGTCGGACCAAAAAGACATAGATCAGAGGTGAAAGCCTATAAAATCGAGTACCTGGATACGGCCCTGGTTATCGCCCTTGTTAATGACCAGGAGAGAGGGCAGCGAAGTTATTGATGTGTCGTTGCCTTCAGAATTTCAAGACTTGAATCTTGACAAGTCAGCTGTGCTCCGCCACTGCCCTCCTAAGTTCCCATGCGGTGTTCTTAATGTAATTGCAGTAAAACAACTGTAGTGCCCGGACTGCTCACGTCTCAAAAAAGAGGGGTCAAACTAAAAACTTAACGCCAAATGGAATAATGAATAAGTAATAGTTGCAAAAAATTATACTAGCCAGCCAGAGTGAAACGAGTTCGGACCTTTCGTAAGATAAACTCATTTCTGACTCGTAAATTTGACACCTAATTGACATGTTTATTCAAAATTAGTTTTTTAAGAATGTAAGCCGTGATTAGCAAAAATCACCACCCTTACCTACCACACCATTGACACCATCTTTTCAAAACATGTTGTTCGAGAAAAAAAAGTTTGAAAATGAATCAATGAATAAATACAGACTATCTGCAATATTGTAAGTATCGTAGTGCTTTTTTGGTCCCATATTTATATTAAAAAGAAGGTTGTAACAGAAATAAGAAACAAATCGAATAGAATCGCATTTGATTAGAGCAAAATATCTGGAATCTATGTCAATCGACTTTGTGTCTCCGGCTTGACCCTTTCTATATTGCTATTTTGTACAGAAGTGTAAATTAGAACTTTGAACCTTGAATATGTCCCCGTTCGTAGTTAAAAACAAACATTCCTCATTTATTTTTCTTTTCTAGCCCCGATCAGATGACTACAGTACCGCTCCCTCGATGATACTCGGTAAGCAATGTCTTTTCATTTAAAATTTGAGCATTTACAACCTTTTTATTTTGTGCTTGTCCCAGGATAGTCTGCGTCAAATCATGGATGTATTAGTCCTAATCCCTCGCCTAATCCGTCCTTCAGCTTCTGCCTTATACAAACCTTCCATCTCTTGTGGCTCATTACAATCAGCCAAGATTTCAGGCATGAAACAGTCTTGGCCTACGTAACAACCATTTTCAAGCAAGAACAGAGATAAAAATCAAAGGTGGCATTGACAATATCCACAAGGGTGAACTTATTACATGCTGATATTTAAAAATTACAGATATGACGTGATGATTCACTATCTCCATGGAAGGAAATTAAGAACCCCGGCGTGTTTTGGCGTGTCCGCGATTTGGGGTATAAATAGGTGATGATCAAAGAGTAGCAACCGATAGCAACGTGAAGGAACTTAATGCATGTCATTTTAAAATAGGGTAGAGTAGAAGCATGTTTCTTTGTACTGTTACTTAACTTTGAACAGTATCACTTCATCCTATCGGTGAGACTAAAGTTAAATACCAGTTAGCAAAAGTAGCTAGGAGTTGCAATCTGTCGGGCGCTCTGTGCAGTGGGGATTCGTGAACAGTCGGTTATTTTGCTCCCATAGAGTAACGCAAAATTCAACCGGGGCTCAATCGGTTTGGATAGTGTACCCTATGTTTACAAGCTGGTCCCTCGGCTGGCCCCCATCCCTAAGTAGCTAAGGTATTCTAGATGTGATTCATATGGCATTAAACAAACAAAAATAAATTGCAGCTGACCTGAACAGCAGCGCTTGGTAGCATCATGGTGAAAGGTTTCAAAGGTATATACATATGTGTGTGTATTTGCCGAGGGGCTAACCACTCCCCTCCTCCCTACCACTGCTGGCTTGCTGTTCATAAATTCGGCGATTCATCTTCAAACATGTTGACGTTAATATTCTAGTACGTGGCAACCGGTGCCGGCTGGTGTGTGCCAGTGCCATCACGGGCTGGGCTTGTTGTGCACCAAAATCGAGAGTGGGCAACCCCTCGGAAGTTTTTTGTGGAATAAGAAAAATTATTGACCCACAATAGCTGTGAATAAAAAGACAAACACTACGAATGATTCAATATGTCTTAGGCAGTTCAGAGCTCTTGCTCGAGGGATTATTTCTGTTTTTTAGCATTCGTTCAAAAAACATCATCTTTTTCCACTTTTCCTTACTCATGTATTTGAAATATTTCTGCCAGATTCTATATGAGTTTTGGGGAAACGAGTTTGCACTATGCATTGCATTTAGCTGCCAGACAGGTTTGAAGAAAAAACAAGTAATGAGAAGTTACTAGTTGCGTTTTTGCAGTTATCGTGGTATCTGTTACCACGGTCAAAAGGCGTTTTTGCAGTTGTCGTGGTATCTGGCCAGTTACCGTGGTAACAGATATTCAGATATCACGGTCCGACCGTGGTATCTGAAAAGTCATCTCACTTTCATCAAATTTTGTCAAATTGGTGAGAAAGAAGTTCAGCACTTAGTGATTGTAACTAGATACCTCGCTAGATACAGAACTGCATATCAGTTTTTCTTTTGGAATGACTTCGAAAAGTGCAATGTCGGCAATAGTCGTTTTTGCAGTGGACCGTATATCAGATACCACGGTAACTGCAAAACGACTAATTGAAGATCCAGTTACCGTGGTAACAGATACCATGGTATCCGCAAAAACGCAACTACTGAGATTCATCTCACCTTCTCAGCACGCAATGACCTGTTCGTTTCCACGTTGGTGTCTCCTTTGTAATATTATCCGACTTCTCGGTTGTCACCGACTCGGCCGTGTGCCGTCGGAGTAAGCCGATTCAACAAGTGTCGCGCTAATCTGTCATCGGTCTCCCCTTCATTTGACAAATCAGCTTTCTACCTTCAGTCGAGAAATACACGGCCACCAAAATATGCACCTGTTTTACTTTTCCCCACCAGCCAAGGGGCTCCGCACTTCTTGAGACTGAAAGCTTGGTTTGCGATTCCTACAGGGCTCCCTCACTCCTCGGCAGGATGCACGTCTTCTGCAAGTATTTGAAATGGTTTACCGAAGGCATTTCCAGTGTTTCCACTCGGAAATTTTCAAAATCATCAGCAACAGTAAAAAAATAATGAGTTACACATGAGATTTGTGCTCGAAAATCATGAGAAAAATCATGAGATTTTGTGGTGAAAATAGACGAGAAAATAGTGATATTTTTGTAAAGTCGTGTGGATTTTAGCAACTTGTCAGACAACAAGTTTCGAATAGTAACTCTCTAATATCTTCTGACCAGAATATGATAGACATTCACCAGAAAGAAGTTTCCATGGCTCCTATCGCTCTAGGGCGAAGCCTCCGCAGTAGCTTCTACAGACTGTACCCAGGACAAAATGAAACTGAGCGCCGCAGGCTAGATTTAAAAAAAAAATTTTATGGCAAAACTTTCTACTTTCGATGCAAATTTTAGCTCTTAATTTGGCTAAAACCCTAAAGTTCCAAGCCTAAAACTTCAGTTAAATGACTTCCAGTAAATAAATAATATCACGAAAAGCGCCGCAGCCGCAGGCAAAATTTGTATGGGCAGGTACAGTAAGGGCAGTGCGCAATAGCAGTGCGAGCAGGTCCGTCAGTTAAGCCTGCCCCGGTAGCGGCAGGTCGAAATCACCGCACTCAAAACAAAAGTATCCAGAGCGCGCCGTAGGCGTTTTTTTTTATATTGCTTTTTTTTCTGGCAAATTTTAATTTCCTCCCATATAATTGTAGCTTTTTATGTGGCTAGATGTCGAACCTAAGGCTCAACATGCCTCGGCCTTCCGCTTCTATTCAGCACTCCCGTAAAATGTAGTCTACTACTAAAGGCGCCGCAGGCAAAAATTTTCATAAGCATCTGTGATCAGAGCTTTATTTTGGGATTCCGAACGATCCCTGTCAACTAATGAAAAAAAAACCCATCCAACCCCGTACATTATAGGCCTACACTTGTTTTAACATTGAGAGTAGAAGAAGACGAGAAATCCCGAAAATCATGAGTTTATCATGAGATCATGAGATTGGAAATAAAATAATGAGATTGGTAAGAAAAACATGAGATCTCATGTGAAATCATGAGAAGTGGAAACACTGGGCATTTCACCGAACCTGGAAACCCACAGTGAAAAAAAAAGGCAGCCAATAACAAAATCGCTCCTTCTCGACCAAATGGGAAAAGAGGATCTGACAGAACAATCAAAAGAAGAACACTGTAGGATCCTGATATGTAGCGAACTACAGATTTTGAAGAACGAGCATGGATTGTGCGTTCAGTCAAAGGCGGCTGCGGTGTCCATGTGCAAATCTAGTCAAGGAGCCCTCGCGATTCCTGTTCTGTCTGTATAGGAGAGGAATGAATGCACAAAATTCATGGCACCCGTTCAACAACCACTTTGTCTTACGACCAACCATATTTGCACGGATTGCCAGATAGCAATCTTATTACAGTCCTATCCATGTTCTGGGATATATAGAAAGATAGTCAGTAGCCGAAATGAAAAAAGTTCAAAGGTTGTGTGACTGTATTTTTGTCATTTGTAATCATTGCTATGGCCTTTGTATGTTAATGCAAGCAAATCTTTTGTTTCATAAAATACACATGTAAAGAAAAACAAATCTTCACCAATTTCTGTTCGTATTTTTGAACTAAAAAAATTGACAAGACAAGGCAAACTTCTTCTTGAAATCTAGAATACTAGCTTCTGATTCTAACAGTCCCCCCCCCCACCAATCTTTATAATATTTTACACTGTCTATTTCTTTCAATAGTTTGTTTTCAGTGTTCGTTTTCATTTTTCTCTCACTTGTGCTGAAAAATCGTCACATTTTTTAGAAGAAACATTGTCTCCCCTGTGCTAGTCAATGTTTTGATCTACTGAATAATAAATGAGCATGAGTGATGACTTGTTGCTTCCCTTTCTTGCTTCTGCGGTTAATATATTCAAATAATGCATAAAACGGATAAGTCAGCTATGATGCTTTGGCAGCGATATTTCGGCCCTTCTTGGCAAGGGTCCTCGTCAGGCTGTCAGTCTTCAGGGACAACGTCGGGGAAGAACAAACCTGTAATCATTAAAGGTCTGTAATGAACCCTTGCCAAGAAGGGCCGAAATATCGCTGCCATAGCATCGTAGCTGACGTATCCGTGTTATGCATTATTTGAATGTATGTTTCAAAGTCAGCTTGGGGTCAAGGAATATTTATCTGTGATTAATTTTGGCTGGTGCTCAAAGTTTGCAGAAAGAAATGGTACAGTTGGGTTCATAATAACTATTCCTATTGATTGCTTAGGATTTCTCTCCATTTCCGCCATGATAATAAACTTTCACCATAGCGCGCAAGAGCTGGTGTGCTGCAACGGGTTGGACGCTGATGTATGTTTGTTTATAAAGTTAGGCGCACTCCCCCCCTCCTTTGCCATACAGTTCGTGCATCAATGGTTTTTTTTTGCAACAGAAAAGCAACCAGTTTGGTTGCTTTACACTGTATTACGGGTTTGATTGCTGGTGACTGCGGCATATTTTTCATCTACATTTTATTCCGCCAGTAGCTAAATAACAAAATAACTGAAAAAATCGAGAAAAAATTGAAACCATAATATCAGCAGGATTGGCCATGAGAAGAGTTGAAGTCCTCACAACATTGTACGGAAATTTGTAGCTACACTGAGAAGTTTTGTAGTTTCGCCATTAGTAATAGTAGAACGAATAATAAATAGCTGAAAAAAATAATAAATTTCAGGGCTAGCCATGAAAGCTGGCCTCTTCTATTTCCTATGACACAGAAATTTGTAGCCACACTTGGTGGAGGATTTTTTCGAGATTTTTTGGGAAAAATAATCTTAGCATTGATTTTTTTTTTTTTAAATGACAGACGCCGTACTCGTCAGAGAGCGGATCGTGTTGCAAGAGTGAGGGGTTACTTCTTGATTTGCTTGATCCCGTGCCTACGACTAGCCTCGATGGTGTACACCGATTTGGACGCACAGCCCCTCGAATAAGAAAAACGCTTTAGATTGAGGCATACGAAATTTACTTGTCCAAAATCAGCCAACCATTGAACAAGAAAAGACTTCGCCACGACCCGATATCAAAGCTGTGTACATATCTTCAGTTGGAATCCTCCACCCCTCGCTTGGCGCCTGTGTGCCTGATACCCTAAGGCGTGCATGATCACAACATACTAATGATCAGGTCGAGGGGGTTGAAACTATCTTTAGTAGGAACCGGTGCTTCTTTAATTCCTTCCAGCGCATTGCCACGTTCCAGCGTCTTTTCTTCGATCGATACGGATTCTCTCCTTGTGACTTCTGCCTGCTTTTCGTGTATTTATTTCCGGCACTCGGTTCGTTCGCTTGCTTGAATTGGACGTCTAGACGTGATGTCATCGCAGAGAAGGCGGCTGTGGGAGTTGGCTCAGATCATGTGGCCAGATGAGGAGAATAAAAAGTAGTTAAGGAACTAAAAATGCAAGTAGTTGGATGAACACGGAAATAAGACGAGAGCTAGCGCGTAGTGGAGAGAGTTCTGAAGGTTGAAAATATTTTTGCCCGGAACTTCGACTATACTTGTACAAATTACGTATCACTTAGATATGAGCCGATGGAAACCTCTTTATTTCCGAGGGATTAGGCATTCGAGTCTCTCTTTGGATCTGGCTTTGAATTTCGGTATCCGTCCACGTTTCTGTATTCGGTTCGTTCATTGTTTTGTCATCAGGCATAGAAAACGCTAATAAGTTGGAGCGGTTCCATTTTTTTTTTACAAATTGACTGTGCCGTTTGCTAGGCCGTTTGAAGTGTCCTTGACGGTGGCTCCGTTTCAGCAAACTTGGTGGGGGGGGGGGGCAGAGATAAATTTTGAGTCCCAGGCTTATCACACAGACTCGAAATTTAATTACACTTTTTGGAGTAAATTTAAAGCATTTTTCGACTTTACCTTAGAGTATTGTCATTACTTCTCATAATTTGCCTATCGGTACCTGTTTAACGGCCGAAAAATATCGTCAGGGAGGAAAAATTTTGCCCCCACCCCCCGATTGCGACCCTGGTCCTGAAGAGTCATGTAGCTATCCCTTCCTAGGAAGACTCCATGCCATGGGCTCGACTAATTAGGATCATGTTGTTGATCAGTGACGACTGACGACCCCTTTCGTTCGTTCAACCAATTCCGAGCTTCGTTTAGCTTCACCTCGATTGGCTGTGACCTGACGCGAGTGGGCGCGTGGGCACCAGCCAGTGAGGCGGCTGTGAAGCAATTGGCAGTTAAAATTTGGAACATCGTATTGGTTAATATTGTTCATACTTAGTGCTCTATACCGAGCTCTATACTAGACGCAGGTTGACATTGTCTATGGGAGGGTTGGGAATTCTCTTCTTTGTTTTTTAGCATAGATGATTTTATGCACGAAACGTTTCCAGCTGCGTTTCGTTTGCTTTTTGGCTGAGAAAAAACGAGCAACGGAAAGAACTTGGTGCGAGATTGGTATCGTTGCCGGTATGTTTTAGTAGGCTACGTTGTCTGGCGCTAGTTGACGTTCGTTTGCTCTTACTGACAACAGTACGTATTAAAGATAGAAGGAGCGTTTTTGCTCTACCCTGTTTTGTTCTGTTTTCCATTGTGAACTGTAGTCAAACTCCTTTTTCTTTGTTCCCCGTTTTGTCAAAAATGAGAATGGCGAGGTGAATGGCATTAAGCAAGAACTTGATTGGATCCCATGTTTTCTACCTTCTCAGGTTTTTAGAAGTGGAATAATGATAAATAAATAGAGTGGAACATAAAACGCAGACAATTTAGTAAAAATGCAACAAGACTCGACCAGTGCGCCGATCACCATGTTCCTTAGACACTGGACACTTCCGTGTAAGCTACATTCCTACCTGAAAAGGCCTATTCAATCTACAGCTTTTCTATCCACAGATAATCGATTTCATCTACCGAACTTATTCTTTCGGATTTGTGGCACCTCTATGTGCTTGTCCCTCTATATTTGAGATATTTAGCAATACGGTAAGCCATTGCCGAAAAATAAAACATATAACATATAACAAAATGGCATATCTTATCCTCACTCTCCTAGCTCGTCTCCTAGTCCCTTCAGGGGACTTCGCGTCCGTAACACATGGAAATGGAGGATTTTTTTTTTAATTCAAATTCTCCGCGTCTGGACGAATTTTCAGTCCTTGTGCTAATAGCGCACATTCTGTACGTTATTTCTAGAGCCTCGGGTGAAAAAAAATACAGAATCCCTTAGATGAGTCAAAATTTTTAAGTGTATTTGAATATCAGAAGTAAAGACAAGCTGGCGTGCTTTCCGTGTGAAGAGCCATGGACGAGTTATTTTTCTTCTTTATAATCAGCAGCATCGGGCATGGACAAAGGATTCAGCTGATTTAGTGGATGGTTACACTTTGTGGTTTGTAAAATAGTTGCTTTCATCGCCTTTTGTTATTGTCCGTACGTGTAGACAGCTCGCGATGCCTGCAGACCAGAACGAACTGCGGCTTCCCGTATTTCAGCAGAAGCCACAAGGAAGTTCTGGCTTCTGAGCGAAAGAAAGGAAGCATCCATCAAACCAAGCAGATACTATAACGGCACGACATGTGTCTGTAGAAATTGATCAACAGCCTCATAACGGATCAAAGAGCAGTAGCATAGCAGGAGAAAGACGACATGGCGTCTAACATATACCCGGTGCCCAGGAGTCACTGACCCCTCTAATGACGGCGTGACGCGGGGGTTCCTGGCCAGGGGTTTCCTACTCAAGAATTCTCCAGCACACTGGAAGGTGTGATGGCCGGAGCAGAGTGAAGGAGAAATTAGGGATAGTTCGGCACGACAGAAGACTGGGTGAGGTAGTGGGAGCCGGGTGAGTGGGAGCGACTCGGTTGGTGACGAGTGTTCTTAGTGCTTCAGAATATATTATTGAGAAACCCCGAAATGATATTGCATCAGCTTGACTCTTAATTGTCCAAGTACACGTGTCTGCAGTGTGGAAATTAAAGCACGAGTATTATTTACTCAATTGGATACTTCGGTTCGTGTTTTGGCCATTACAGACATGGAAATCAGGTCTTGCGATTTGTTGATCACTTGACTGTGACCTAGCTTTGATGAACCAGACTGGACAGGTTGGTTCTGGGCTTTGCTCGTCCCGAGGCTCGTCCTTGCTGCTTGTATCGGGTTCGAATCGGGTTCTGGACATTGACTTGAAACTCTTTTCCTTTGTCCCGTCGGTCTTTTCTGTGTCTCGACGAGCAAATTGACCATTTCCTACAGCTATTCCTGGCCACACAGGAAAGGAGTCAATTTGATTCTTGAAGATGATCTAGGTCGGATAAACCAGACTGTAGAGCTGTTTATAGCACTGGTTCATCAATGCTGCTTGCATGGAGTCTGTCAGTGCACATGCCTTCCCTTCGTCTCGTCCGATGACCTTAGTTGATGTTCATGCAGGGTCGTATTTTTGTTTCACTTGCCATCGCTCGACCTATTTTAAAAAGGGTCGCATGTCTAAATGCAGCCGCCAGTATTGATTTCTCCGGGCCAGACCTGGCTTCTCCTCGTTTGCTCCGCTTGAGACCGATCCAGTGCGAGATCCAGTGTTGACGCTTTTCTTTGACGGAACCTATGAAATTTGGCCGCACAAATCGGTGACATTCTGGCGCCTACAAATTCGCGGTCCTTTTTTAGTCTTCAGTAATAGATTCATTGATTTGAGCTCCCAATTTATTCCTATAACAGGAGCTGATATTCGTTAAACAAATAAATCCCTTTTCCGGGAAAGAATTGCCTTGAATTTGGCCCACAATGCTTTGGAATAACAGAGTTTACGACATTTTGCCATGAGTGTGATTCTGTCGGATTTTGTTTGACAATTTTTTTCACAGCTGTGAATCTGGGAGAAGTCGAAAACCTGTGACAAATCGCAGAATTCTGCCACGAGTGGCAACATTGGACCACCGAATGAATTTATTACGTGATTTAACCTTACAGGCATTTAGAAACTACAAACTAACTGTTATAAGTGATGGCGCGAAACGGTAAGTCAGCCGAGATTTATTCGAGCGACATATCGCTATGGCTTTCTTCAGGCTTTTGCCGAGGCTTTTGCTAGAAAAACGAACCTATGATAAAATGAATAAGCCCTTCTCCGCAGCAAAACCAAAGCAACCGTATCCAAAAGGAAATCTTACTACTACACTGTCAGAAGTTTCATAACAACACCAGCACACCAGGCACTCCCATGATATCAGTCCTATCCTACCCAGGGCCAAAATTTTCTGGTATTGCCCTGATGTTACAAGAGCCAGCCGTGCGGTAAAAACTGAGCCGTGCGGTAAAAACTGAGCCGGGCGGTAAAGATTGAGCCGGGCGGTAAAGATTGAGCCGGGCGGTAAAGATTGAGCCGGGCGGTAAAGATTGAGCCGGGCGGTAAAAACTGAGCCGGGCGGTAAAAACTGAGCCGATCTCCAAAAAAAATAATAAAAGACATCACTTTCAGGAGGAAAAACCAAAAAACACTAATTGGGCAGCAGTAAAGTTGCAGTCTAGGCCACCTTGCAGTAGTGATAACCAACACAAAAAGCGCCATGCAAAAGTACCAAGTGGATTGATATGACAAAGTGAGGATGAGTGCTAACAACCAAGAACCATTAGCCTAGGTAAACAGCCATGCCTCACCTATAGATCTTGGAAATTCTCATCTCGGAGCAAATCTGGCTTAGCTCGTGTGAAAAAATCCAACCAGAATTTTGTCCAACGTTGCGTACGGTCGGCATGCCGGCAGTGCTTTTCAAATATTACGCGAGGCATTACAGTGTTGTCACTTGCGGTTGCGCTTGCTCGCTTGCGCTGCACAGTGTACTAGTGTTATAATAATTATCACCCTTGCTTGTCTTCGGGCGATAGCGGAAAATTTGGCCCTTGGGCAGCATGATAGGCAGATATCACCCTCGCTGTCGCTCGGGCGATATCAGCCTATCATGGTACCCGCGGGCCAAATTTTTCCGCTATCACCCTCAGCAAGGGCGATAATATATAATAACACGAAGATGCGCGGTTGATGCACTAAGGGTGTTAGCTGTCATATTTTTTCAAACCTTACGCAAAATGTTATGCGTAACAAGCATTGCCAGGAAGAGCCGATAATCTGACGAAAAAGTATCTGCTGACTTTTCCGATATCACGATGACAAACAAAAAAATCTGTTAGCAGATGTTTTTTCGGTCGTTTTTCTCTCTTCTTGTATCCATAACGTCTTAATCCGTAACGTTTGGAAATAATATATATTATCGCCCTTCCTGAGGGTGATAGCGGAAAAATTTGGCCCGCGGGTGGCATGATAGGCTGATATCGCCCGAGCGCAGCGAGGGTGATATCTGCCTATCATGCTGGCCAAGGGCCAAATTTTCCGCTATCGCCCGAAGAAAAGCAAGGGCGATAATGATTATAACATTAGTACATTTGTTTTAATTTTCTGGTATTTCCCTGATGTTAAAAATAAAAAAAGTTACAGCCGGGCGATATCAAAATAAATGTCGCCCGGGCGATATTTATTTTGATATCGCCCGGCTGTTACTTTTTTCTTTTAACATCAGGGCAATACCAGAAAATTTTGGCACTGGGTAGGATAGGACCGATATCATGGGACTGCACGGTGTACTGGTGTTATTAGCTAATACCTTAAATACCTTAAATTGCAGCTTGGAGCAATTGAAGGATTTTCCATCCTGTAATAGTAGTAATAGCTTTGTAGCATTGCTCATCATTTCTTCGGAAATTGCCGCGTGGATAACTTCGGAAATTCTGTTGGTTGTTGGGTTGGTAGATTCACTTGACCTTATGCTCTGGTCTGGGACTCCAGGGCATCCCATTCCAGTCTCCATGGCTTCTTTCTCCACTCCTTGTCAAGGGAGACTTTGAACTCTTCGGTGGTCTTGCTGGAAACGGTGTCTTCGCTTAGGGAGTTCCACAGATCAACAACCCGGTTGGTAAGAAAATGGTGGCGTTCCCTCTTCTGGGCGTTGAGCTTCGTGATTTTCTTGGAATAACATCCTAAGTGTTGTCTGTTGGGACTGCGCATCCTTGTGTTATCTGTTATGAAACTTCTGACTGTGTAGCTTTCTCCTTCAGCAGTATCCGGGAGTAACTCCCCTGTACTGGAATTTGTTCTTATCTGAAAAAAATAGAATTTCTGCGTAACAATGATATTGTCAGAAGGTAAGAATTTCATAGATTGAGAGGATCAATCTCTAGAATGGAAACACTGGGCAGTCCCTTTTTTGCCAAAGCAGAAACAACTGGTGGTCTCCTGCAGACTAAGACGGAATGCGTCTCGCAAATCTCACCATCGTCTGGATGATGTCTGGCTCGTTGTCTGCCCGGAGGCATAGGAGAACCACGTGCTAAACCACCTGACGATATGTCTCATATTTGGATGTTTTTTGTTTGTCGAGCCTCGGCTGTTTGTGTTTTTTATTCAACGGGTTGAGTCGTTGCAAGGCTTTGGTGACGCGCAGCTCTGCTGCTCAGCGCTTATATTTGATTTAAGAATCTTTGTTGTCTGAAGGCCAAAGAGCTGTATATTCAGAGGTGTAAATAGCTTTTACTTCCTGATGTGCAGAATTGGCGACAGAAGCTCGCTTGGAATCGTTCCATATTCGTCGAGGAGTGGCTCACTCCCAGAAACGATATACACCATGTGGCTGGGTGGCGCGCCAATGTGTACAGCAGGTGGCGGACAGTGAGCAACCGCTCGATGTTTGCAGCCGGTTCTGACATGTCGGAAGGGTAGCTAACTCGAGTACTGTATGTACACCCGCTGTTTCGTCGGTTGACATCACCGTCTTCTGACATTCAGGGCACCGGACACCTGCTTCTGATGGAAGCTACGCCCTGTGTTCAGGGTGAGTAGCCCCTCGCTGGTGAAACCGCTAAGTACAGTTGTTTTGTTACGGGAAGTCCACGAAGTGGATGGTTCTGGATCCACGTAACTGCCCGTGTATTTGTAGAATGAAAGACATATAATAGTCCATATGGCAATCGCAGTGATATCACCTGTATACAACCTGAACATGATTCATACTTTGCGCCCTTGTTTGCAGTCGGCTGGATTTAAAGCGGACCACAAAAAATGGCCTTTCTGCCACACACACACAATGATAACCATCCCTATTGCCACTATGAATGTTAAAAACTACAAAAAACACCGTCAAACAATGAGCATATTAAAAAAAACGCAAAGTTTCCTAGGTTTGAAACAGTTCGGTCTGGAGTGAATCTCAGCCGATTATCCTAGACAGCCGTTATGGCACGTAGGGAGCCAAGGATCAAAATAATAATTGCCATCTAAACTGTTTATTACAAATACAAAGAAATGAAAAAAACCAAGACCAGTGTGGTATTTCTAAAGACATGAGAAAAATAATCAATTAAGTCTAACAATTCTTTGCTAATCAAACGGGGAAAATTTCGTCATCTGGAAAAGAAGACGTTCTGCGTGGGTTTTTTCTCGAGCAAAAACAGCAACCCGGCAATCAAGTTCAAATCTAAATAAACTGGTGGCTTGCGATCAGTAAGAGAAGGTAAACAGAATGTTTGGATTAGGTCTTTAAGCAATCCATTTTGTCCTAGCTTAGAAGTGACTTCGATACGCCCGAATTAAACTAACTGCCACTAGTGTGGCAGTTGCTGACATGAAAACTGGCGAGCATCGAAGGACATGTCGTACCTAATATAATACCACTGCAACCTACTCCCGCAAAATCATTAATTAGTTCTTAAACCCGGAGATCCAAATTCCCTATGCCACATTCTAAACCCGCTAACGACACCCCACTAATCTTTGCACTTGCCGCGACTCACTAGTTTCCATGCCCATTATGCTCTTGACGAGTGTTCGCATATCATACTATTGATGTGTAAAACCCGCTTTCTGAATTTTGCCGAGATCTTACTAGAAGTCGGTGGGCCTAGGGAAAGGCTAAAAACAGGCAAGGGAGTTCATGATTTTCTCAAAGCAGAGCCTAGCTTGACAGTATTCAGATAGCTTTGAATATTGGAACATAAACAATAAATAGTGCGAAGTGTGCTTGAATCTGTATTTGCTTCCTGACGAAGTTTCACTGCGGACTGCGAGGAAATCAAATTGACCCTTTTTTCTAATGATTCCCGAGTTTAGATCGTGATTAGTAACAGGAAAAGGGTCAGTTTGCTTCGAGGGGTCGACGACTCTCCAGGAATGGTGTACACGTCCCGAAGGAATAATCCGGAATGGTCAGGATTATTCCGGAATGGTATACATAAAAAATGAGAGTCGTCGAGCCCTCGGTTTGCTTCCTGAAAATTTGAAGGGTCAGTGGTCAGTGCTGCATGATCCCAGCAAGGGGCAGTGAGCAGTCTACTGTCCAGCTAGAAGAGCGTAGTAGGCTACCCTTAAATTCTGCTGAAATCTACTAATCTAATTTCTGTAGCTTTGTGGGGGTACTGTTCTATTGCAGCTGGGGACTGTATCGTACTACTCCCCCTGAAACTCTGTGCTCTTCGTGGGTAGGGGGGAGGACTTCCCCCAAGTATAAGATATAAAGTGTTCATTAGCCAGGTGGCCAGACATTATATTACGTAAAAAAATTTGCTTTACTGTACATCACTCGTGGTGTTTATTATTTTATTTACCTAAAGCCCTTTTCTAAGGTAGCCTATTGTTAAAACAAATTCGGAAAACACTATCCAAGAAAAGGATTTAACGTTTGATGATGATGATGAAATTTTAGTTGCGCTCTATAAAAAGGAAACGGCTTAGTACAAAAAATAAAAGAAAACTTTACACTGAGCTTTCAATATTGAAAGTTCGTTTAATGCGGTAAATGCACAAGGTAAAAACGAAAGAGGCAGTATATTAAACTGTCATGATGAACAAAATAGCGGAGTCGAAATATGAGAACAAATCGCATAAAAAAGTTGTCTTCAGGATGTACGGGGAAGAAAGTGTAGTTTGGTTTTTAGTTTCATTTTTCTTTATTTCAACGAAAACACACAACTAGTATAATTAACCTGCCAAGAATTCATACGGCAACGTTTGCATGGCTAAGGCAGGACACTAACTAATAATTATTAAAAACAAGCCGAGTTAACAAAATAGTAGGACAAATGTTAAGATGGCAGACGAAAATTAGCGTTTCTAGGTGTGTGCTGTAGATTTTCTGACCCCAATCCTGCAATCTCCGGTTTTCGCCGAGGTTTGGCCGTTACGGTTGAGTTCAGAAGATGTCATCATATATGATGCTCGATCTCCGAATGTCTGTAATCCGTTCATCACGTGCCGTCGAAACTTTGTATGCGCGATGTTATCGCGCAGGCCACATGGGCCAGACCTCTTGAACGATTTTGGGTTCGCTTACTCCTGCGTCAGTATTTGATATTCGTTTCTATACCAGTTTACTTATCTTTCTTGAACGGAAGCAGTGTAGGTTAGGTTACGTAGCTCTTTTCTCACTGCCTGTCACTTTCCGGCTTCGTATTTAACATATCTTTAGGATTAGCCCGATTAAAAATAGGACTTTCGAAAAATCAAAATTTTCCTTTTCTGCCGACTTGGCTACTCGCTTGGCTATTTTTAAGATACTCAGGGCGTGTTCCACCCTACTTACCGTAGTTACTACGCTAGTTACCGTAGTTACTACGCTAGGCTGGAACGCTTTTTGAATTTTTCGGTCAAATATCAGGCCGCGGGCTGATCGGACCAATCACGTTGCAGAGATGCGTAGTTACTACGCTAACTACGCTCCCGAGCGTGGTAAGCAAATAGTTACTATTAGTTAGTATTTTGAGAAGGTTGGAACGGTCAGCGTAGTAACTTTTCGTGAGGCTGGAACGGAAATAGTAACTAATAGTTAAAATTGGTAGAGGGGTGGAACGCGCTCTCAATACACCTCCCCTCTTGCTCGAGAAATTCAAACATCTTCCAATGTTTTCGAATCAGTGAACCGTCATCAGCTAAGCGGTGGAGGACCATACTGAAAAATACAGATGTATCATCGATCCCGATTGGAAATGACTTTTATCCCAATGATTTCTTGAGACTTATGTTGGTTTGGTTTTGGGGGATTTGTATCAAATCACCAAATGTGGAAAGATGAAGTACACGAGAAGAAAAAAGAATTAAGAAGTCTAATAAAGGTTGAAGTCACAAGCACGGTAATAAGCACTTTGTAGAGACCTACTTATCGGACAGAAGAGAATACTGGGTAAACGCTATTTATGGATCTAGTGAATCTATACATTTATTTCCAAGTATACATCTATTTCGACTCTGTACATTTGTTTACAGTGATATAAGTATTGCTAGTCCAGGCAGGGAACATTTGTAAATGTGTACATATTTTTTTTTTTGCTCCGTATTTTTTCTTCTCTTTATGATATTCGCTCTTTATTTCTGCTCCGTGCTGGGCTATAAGTAAGGTCATCGATCATTATGCTTCTTTCTCACAGCTGACCTGCCCATCAAAAGAGGAGTATAATCCCAATGATTATGACCGTTGGATACCGCAGCTGGTCGCTACAAAGAATTATCGGGTTGCATATTCCTTTGCGGTGCATTTGCCTTCTCCCCCCCCCCCCACAACGTTGTCGGCCAGTCGGCAAAAAAATAACCGAGTCTCTGCGAAGCGCCGCGATTTTCCGTAAAAACAGTCGATTTTTTTCTTGGAAACGGTCGATTTTTCTGGAAATCGGTCGATTTTGCTTTAAAAAAGTCGGTTTTCCTTTTTTCTCTTTAAAATAGTTAGTTTTTCTGCAAAAACAGTCGGTAAAAATGACCAGTCAGTCGGTAGATACCTCCCCCCCCCCCCCATTTTGGCTAGTAACGCCTCTGCAAAGCACACTCTAGATGATCCTACATTGCTGCCACCTAGGTTAAACATCTCGATCTCTGTTCATGACCATAGGATACCACAACGGGTCGCCACCAAGAAGTCCCGGGTTGCTTATACCTTCACTATGCATTTATATGGGACAGAACCAATGGCGTTTGAAGGCCATTATTATTATGGCCGAAAGGGTGTGTTCAAATAGCGCGAGCGTGTCTGGTGCCCAAAGGGTTACGGCATTTAGTTCACCTGGATATCTCATCTCTGTATGCAAACGAACCGATGATGAATTTAAATGTGGAAGCTGAAGTGGAAGTGATGTGGAAGGTATATTGTTAGGGGGATAGTGAATGTGACGAAGAATCTGTAACCGCAATTTAATGTTTATGCCACTTCGACTAGGTAATGACGAACTAGGCAGGTGCCTACACTGTCAGAAGTTTAATAACAGATAACACATGGTTTCGCATCCTTGTTTTAAATGTTAAGTAGGATGCCGATAACACCCTTTCAGTTGTTATGTTTGATAAAGTCGGCAAATTTCTGTTATGACCCTTTGAAATGTTATTTTTCACGAAAAGATAAAATTTTAAGGTCATAACAAATACATTCTCATAAGGAGTAAAACAACGACAGTGTTAACACAATACACTAGTATTAAAAAACTTCTGATTGTGTAGCCCAGTCTCGGACGGAGTTCCAGCATCTTATTTACATGTAGGCTACATGTAAAAACGTAAAAAAAAAAAAACATATTTGACAATGCAAAACGGAAAACTATACTTAGTTGGTACTTGCCTGTTTCATTTCTACGTCTGCTTATTTTATTTGTATCATATTATTATATTATATAAATATTTATTTTATCATTACATTATATTCTTGTATTATATTTACAAAGATAGTTTTGTTTGCCAAATTACCAAATTATGGGGCCTGCGCCTTGCTTGCCAATGTCTGGGCATGGGTTAGTTGGTGGTCTTTCCTGTTGTCCGGTGCGTGGACAGGCGTTGGAAAATGTGGTGCATTTTATGAACTTACGTGTGATTTAAGGAGGGAGATTTGGGTTGTTTTACGTAGGCTGTGCCAAACGTTAGTCATATCCAACATTGAATATAAAATATCCAAAAAAGTATTTGTTGTAGACTGTGGTGACTTGATTTTCTGATTATACTTCGCCCTAGGTTTTTGTCCGTTAGGAATCATACTGTGGCGAGATTATCGACGCGCTACTAAGGTTTTAGTCAAATGATAGGTCTTTCCAAATCAGAACCTCACCGGTCGGTTTAGAAGAGTGCAAAATTTGTTAAGCTTGCGTCTGGCAACTGCCGTAGCCATCTCCCCATATCAGGATCCATGAATATATTAGCTGATTGTCAGATTTACTAAAACTAAACCAAAATAAAAACTCAGTTTACGCAGTTTCTAATCTGGAGCGGAATCATGAGTTTAGTGAAATAATCCTTGTAAAAAGCTGTGCATTTCAGGACGGATTGTTTTATTCTTCTTTCTTTCTAGGACCTGTACCTCGGAGTATGTAAGATGTGCGTGGCAAGACTGTTCATAAAAGTGATGAAATAGTGCAATGGGGGACTCGTCGACTTCATAAAGGGATTGAAGTCAGTGATAATGACCAGAATTGATAAAACAGTTCATGTATAGAACCCACCGGATCCGTCTTCATCACTTGTCATCTCACTTCGGTCGTTCTAACCCGTAGATCCGAACTTGTGTTCATATGACTCTCAAGTTCTGTTCTAAGGGTCTGGATTGCCTTTGGCGGACAAATAGAAATCCCACCCTAAACCCTTGTAGGAATCTTAGTTAAAGTCGCCCGGTTCTTGTGTCCCTGTTGCATATTCGGGCTTCGGGGAGTGGGGGGGGGGGGCTTTCGGGAGGGTTTATCCTCATTATTAGTCACGTCCACATCAGTCGGCATTTGGTTCGATTGGAGTGCTACCATTTAAAGTGATTCGATGTCGTGTGGGGTAGGGGAGTACTGAATAGTACGAAGCATAGGGTTCTCTCTGGGCATGGGTTCTCCGAACAGGGTTTGTCGTCGTGAGGTAGTAGGTTGTATGGTTTGAACTACACCAGACAGGAGAAACTGTGCACCCTGCTGCCTTCCATTGATGACCCGCTTATCTCCCCCCCTCCCTCCCTCCCTATGATCCAATTTGTTCGGGTCGGACAAAGTTTTTACACAGTGAAACGAAGGACTAAAAGTATGACTTGAAAAGTAATCGGAATCCGGAGTGTGGGATGAGCTCGAATCCGAGTCCGAAAATTCGATTGGATGCCCCCCGTACGGACAGTGCAATGTCTCAGTTCGACTGTGTTCGTCTCGTCGACTGCAAAGCCAGCTATACCTAGGATCTCCGTACCCTGTATGGATTGCAGTTTACCAGTTGAAACTATGTAAGTAATATTCTACATTCTTGAACTGTCGAGGGGCTACCCAATCCCCGGCATCTGCTGTACACCATTTCCTAGATCCGGTGGAAATCAGCGGTGGCAGCACCGGTGCCGCCCATAAATTAGGCTATTCCGCTTCTAAACATGTTTATTCTAATGTTCTAGCGCCTGGCAACCGGTGCCGGCACCGGCTGGATACCACGGTACCTAGCACTTGCTGTACACTCAAATCGAGAGTGGGCAACCCCTCGTGAACTGACGTTAGGTAGTTTTATCGTTTCGCTTCTAGCGAGGCATTTAGAAACCTGCACTGTAGCCGGTTAGTGTTAACTATTTTGTTGTTGTTGATTTATATAAACCTATACCCCCCGAGTTTATACAAACCCATGGTGAGGTAAAAAACAGGAAAAATTACATGATACTCCTAGCAGTTGTATTATTGTTCTTTAGTCTTTAAGTTTGACTTCTTTAATTCGATGGCCATTCTTTTCAAACTTCTTTAATCCCTACCGACTTTACGGCTAAAAGTTCCGACAGGGAATGCCCCCCATGCCCTGGCCACCAGGTTACCGGGAAATTATGCGGGAGCCAGGGATTTTTTGAAACTTTTTTTTTATAAGTTGTGATAAAAGACCATTATGAACTTTTTCTATGCCTACTGCATTATTGTTCTTTAAATTTTTTTTTTTCGTTGAAGTTGATGAGGTAACTACAAAAAGGGATAGGAAAATCCCGAGAATCGAGACAGGAAAGCTCCTTATAGAAACGGCGATCAAGAATATCCTAAAAATCTTTATCCTAAAAATCTTAAGATGCGTAAACCCTAAGACAAGACATCTGTTGGGATTTGGGTATATACAAGGGTAGGCTATATACTTGTGATACATGCTATGAGTATTTGAATTAAGAATATTAGTTTGTTTAGGAGGGGACTACACAAAAATGTCTGGTGAGGAAAATTGTCTAGCCAAGTTGTTGGCTAGACATTTAGAGGCAGAGGAGGGGGGTTTCGGATTAAGGGTAAAATATATGTTTTATAAGCTGATGAGGTAGTCGTAAAGAGGGTAAAGAGCCTGGATTAATCCATATCTAAACTTAGCTTTCTTGCCGAGGGGTTGCCCACTCTTGATTTGAGTGTACAGCAAGTGCCCGGTGCCGCGCTGCCCGGTCGGTGCCGGCACCGCCTGACACAAGCCGGCACCGGTTGCCGCGTGTTAGAACACTAAAATAAGCATGTTGAGAAGCGTTTGAAAGATGAATCGCCTAATTTATGACCGGCACCGGTGCCGGCACCGCTGATTTCGGTCGGTGCCCACCGGTGCCGAGAAAGGGTGTACAGCAGGTGCCGGGGAGTGGGTAACCCCTCGTTTCTTGCCCGACAATTGATTCACCGGGGTTCGGCCGAAACTGGAAATTTGGTTGAAGCTCAAAGTTGTATCTGAAGTCGATTAGAGACTCGTTATTGGGGCAAGGAGACATGTTGAATAGAATTTTGAACTTTATCTCCTTGACCGACGAGCTTGCGAAATTTGCCCAAACCCGGAAATTTGGATCGAAAGGTTCGGCTCTCAATGTCACTAGCTCGTTTGCTCTCGCCGGGAATGCTCCTAAAATACGAGGAATCTTGTAAAACAAAGACTTCTAAAAGACCTTTCTGAAGTCGATTAAAGATGAGATATTGGAGTAACCATGCTTCCTGAATCCGTATCTGAACTTGGTTTTCTCATTTGATTAGTTGTCTGGCCGTAAATTGTCAAAAACTCCATAACAGTAACATTTTTTTGTGTACATATTCAGGCGGTTGATTATGGATAAATACCAAAATGTTAAATGGGTCTGGCGAAGACTCGAAAATTACAAGATTTGAAAGTCTTGATCGAGAAGAGCAAACAAATATTGAATTTTTGGAATCCGATCGAAACCTTTCGTCTTGTTTCAGTCTCATGATTTTCAGGATTTCTCGTCCTTTTTTTTACTCTAGATGCTAAAATAGTGCATTTCATATAGATGTATTCAGATCTAGATTAATTTTGAAAAAAATTACCTGGGACGTCTTTAGTAGTAGTCTACATTTGGTGGAAGGTCCACCTTCGGCTAACGGTTCAAATTTGAGTAGTCTTGGCCGTTACGTTCCAGACCCGCGTCATTCGTAGCTAGTCGTAGCTCAAAGATAAATGTAACGGGGGTGGCTTGCACTTTAGCTCTCCTTATCAGTTTTATTGTCTTCGCCCACATGCAATTTAATGTGATAAGTTTACTCAAACCGTCAGGAGTCTAACAAAAAGGGCTTTAAATTTTTTGGATCGTTGTACTCTTTGAAATATCTTGTTGCTATACGACAGTTTGTCGTATCAATGGCGACAGCCGTATTATGGTTCCGCCTTTGTTTGTAAATATACGAGCTAGTACCGAGCTTTAGATTAGGGGAAAAGTATTATCAGCTTTCGAGTACTCCTTGTTGACCTACATGATTAGCTTGAAAATGACACGGAACTGGAAAAAGCCCAATATGGCGCTTTAAAGCACACCTCGCACAATTTACTGTTTAAGTTCCAATATTCAAAACTATTGTATTATTAACACATTATCTACGGCTTTGGGTGTTTTAAGCCTTTTCCCAGGCACATTAACTTCCAGCAAAAACTCGGCAAAGTTCAGAGAAACGGTTTTACGCATCAATACGGTAGAGGTATCCTTATATGAACGTTTGTTGACTTTGGACTTTGCCATTTTTCACGCACTTACTGTGACTGAAGTCTACTATGAGTTAGCCAAAGTAGGTAATTAAGGTCCTCTTAAAACACCTGAATAAGTGTTTTGGATCTTCATTCTGTCATTTAGCCATACCTAATCTGTTCATATTTAAGTAACTGTTCAAATGAACATACCTCTACTGTAGCATAGTATGCAAACACTCGTTGGGAGCATAATTCGCATGGACAAAAGTGAATCGAGGCAAGTGCAAAGACCGGTGAGATCAAGATGCCGTTAGCGGGTTCATAATATAACAGTTTAGAATGTGACATATGATATTTGGGTCTCTGGGCTTATGAATTAATTAATGGGATTACGAAAGTAGGTTGCATTGGCATTATAAACCACGACGGGTCCTCTAGACTGTTTTGCCAAGATTCACAATGTCATTGGTCTACTTTTGTTGTGAAAGCACAAATAAATATTGTTCCTTGCTCTCTTGTTCCGTACCCTTTCGGGTTGATCTTTGCCGAGTGTCGGTGGGTTTGTGGGACGGGTTCGCTCGTCTAGTGGTGAGTCATGGAATTATTGATGTTTATTTATATAATTAGTTATCTGTCAAATAGATTTGTTCTGTTATTGTACAGGGTTTTGTTCAATCGACCTTGTGTCTCCGGCTTGACCGTATGTAATATTATTTTATACTGAAGTGTTTATTCAACCGAAAGACCATAAAACAAGCAGAACATGTTAAACAAAACAAAACCAACAGTTATACCTTTTCCACCTACATTATTATACCTATGTTGAATTTAATTGCTCTCTGTAGCCTAAGACCTTGAACCTCAGAACCATTCTCGAACCAGCGGAATTGCAATACCCTACCGGCTGTCTTGTAATCCTTGTTAGTAATACTGACCTCGATTCTCTGGACTTTCTGACAAATTTTGGCGGCTTTGGGCTTGTCCAACTTGCAATCTTCCCTCATGCAGTGTCGACAAGTGTGACGCTTTTGTTGCATTTTGACACTTTTTCCTCAGGGCGACACCATGATACTTTTTCTCTGAAAGTGACACCTTTTCATACAAATGAAATTTTTTAGGTCGGAAAAGTACCATTTCATTTACTTTACTAAAGTACGGATTATCGCCCCCAAAAACATGCCTACTTTGCTTTGATTTAGTACACAAAAACACTTTAAACCCTTATATAATGTCCATTCCGATTAATTTTTATTACAAACTGTGATCTGACAATTAAGAAATATTTTGAAAAATTTTCCTACAAAGAGTATTACCAATCATTCACATTTTTCACGTTGCGCAAGCGGAATGAGCAAAAAAGATCCGAGGTGTCAGAAAGCACCTTTTTGCCAGGGATTGAGATACTTTTATGACTTGAGATCGTGACAACCCTGCGCGCTAGTAGCATGAAGTCATGAGTGAATGGAAGCATGATTGTGTTATGTGTTCCATTCCAGAATGCGATAACTTGCACAAAATGCTTATTTTTGCGATGTTATAAATCAATCAATCAATGTTTAAAGCACACAGGGTATCATTTTTTATCTTTCTCCTGATTTATACTTGCCCTTTATCTTCACGAGAAAGCCTCTGATTAACACACAAGATACGTTTCCAAGTAAAACAAGTACAGGGCTTAACGGTCGGTCTGATAACTGTGGGACTCGTTTGGATGGAAATTCAAATATGTGTGATCAAGGCGGCAGTTTTTGGCACTACTTATACAGCACATCGAGGGCTGACCAGAAACTAATTGCGTTTTCGTTCGGCTTTTGCCTTTCCCTTTTCGGCTTTAACTTTTCTACTAAGGACTTTTAGCTTTTGTTGGATGAAAACGTAGTTTTGACAAATGCCATTTTACTTGTAGTTTACGTGTACTATAAATTGTCAATCTTTAAAGTTTAACTGAAAAGCCAACTTATTTGTGTGTCATTAATTGGATACACTGAATTATTTGGATTCTGCAAAGGGATTTTTTTATTTTCCACTATCTGCTCTAGTTATGAGGCTCAGAATATCTCCGGCCGTCCCCACAGCGTAAATTCTACTATGATGCGGGAAATTTTAATCTCAACAGAAATACGGCTTTTCAGTGGGCAGTGGTGAGATTGGTGACGATTGCTTAGTGCCTGAACAAAAAACAAGAGCTGTAAGCTCATATGGCACTTGCATGGGTTGAGTTGTAGTGTTTGATCAAACGTACTTTTAAGGTTACCTTTGCGGTTCAGATGCGCACTTTAAGGGAGCTAGAGAAAAAGTATTTTGTTTTAGAACTTGGCTGTAATGATACGCACTTTATAGGCGCTAGAAATTCATCTGTAAGAAAAACTATTGAGACAAAACGATCACAGGCCCTTAGGGATCATTGATATATACCGTTTGGTAAAAAGTTTTTTTTTTTTCACTTTTCGGTTGAAATGTGCACTTTAAGGGTGATAAAATAAATTTTTAAGCAAAACCCTTGTGGCACAAATGATCACGGTTTGAGATGTATCGTTTGTTGAAAAAAAGTAGTTTTCGACCTTGCGGTTCAAATGCGCACTTTCAGGGAGCTAGAACTTCATTTGTAAGCAAAACCCTTGAGGCAAAAATAATAATGGCTCATGGGGATCATGAAAATGTATAATTTGCTTAAAAGTATTTTTCTAAATTTGCGGTCAAGATTGGTACTTTAAGGAATGTCGGATTTGGAAAGTGGCGATTTCTGAGCCAATCTTGTCGAATCTCTAATATTCCAGCCCAGTTCGATTGTCCTAGCACATCTGGAAGTACCTTAAATCGCGATCACCGGAATTCCGGCCCCCCGCCTCAAACTCCCCCACAGTCGCCGGAGCCAATCCGGTTCTGTAAGTGATTTATCCAGAGCATCTCTTTATTATTCCCACAAAGTTCGATCCCGATCTCCCCAGTCTGAGCCGGTCACGTATTTCCCCCCCCCATTGTTGTCGAATCCGGTCCGGACATGACAAAGGTCACCAGAGACATGTCCTCTGCTCAATTATCAAATTTCACTCAAATCCGATCAACCGTTCCAAAGTTACGCATGACTCAGTATTCCGGATTCCCCCTCCCGCTACTCCCCCCACAACTATCGGATCATGTAAATTTTTATTTATAAGTCAGTTTGATCGGGTCCCTGATTCGCCTCCCAAGTTTCGTCGCGAAAATCCCCAAAACCGCCATTACCAGAATTCCGGGAAACTCCCCTCCAGCCCCCCCCCCTAGTGTCCGGATCCAGTCCAAATGTATAAACGATTTATCTGGAGCAGATGCTTGTTCTTCCAAGCAAGTTTCACTCCGATCCCTCCATTTTAACCGTTTCTCGAGATTTCCAGTCTCCCCCCCCCCCAACTCCCCCATAGCTGTCGAATCCGGTCCGGACTTCAGATGGGACATCAGAGGTATGCCATTTATTCAGTTATTAAGTTTCATTCCAATCCGATCATCCGTTCGAAAGTTACACACTACTCCAGTTTTCCGGATTCCCCAGCCCTCCACTCCCCCCCCAGGTGGTCGGATTGGGAAACTGATTATTTCCAGGTTAGTCCGGTCGGGTCCCTGATGCTCCTGCCAAGTTTCATCGTCCTAGCACATCTGGAAGTACCCCAACTCGAAAAAGTGTGACAAAAACTACTTAATTCTCAGAATTCCCCGGCCCACCACTCCCCCCCAGATGATCGGATCGGGAAAATGATTATTTCCAGGTTAGTTTGGTCGGGTCCCTGATTTTCCTGCCAAGTTTCATCGTCCTAACACATCTGGAAGTACCCTAACTCGAACATGTGGGACAAAAAAATTCGGACCGACCGACCGACCGACCGACAGACCGACCGACGGACGGAATTGCGATCGGTATATGGCACTTGAGCCAGAGGCTGCAAGTGCCATAAAAATGATAAATCTTTCTCGTAAGGCATACAACAACAAGAGCTGTAAGCTCATATGGCACTTGCAAGGGTTGAGATGTAGTGTTTGATCAAAGGTACTTTTAAGGTTACCTTTGCGGTTCAGATGCGCACTTTAAGGGAGCTAGAGAAAAAGTATTTTGTTTTAGAACTTGGCTGTAATGATACGCAATTTATAGGCGCTAGAAATGCATCTGTAAGAAAAACTATTGAGACAAAACGATCACAGCGCCTTATGGATCATTGATATATACCGTTTGGTAAAAACAAAAAATTTCACTTTACGGTTAAAATGTGCACTTTAAGGGTGATAAAATTTTAAGCAAAACCCTTGTGGCACAAATGATCATGGGTTGAGATGTAGCTTATCGTTTGATAAAAAAAAAGTAGTTTTCGACCTTGCGGTTCAGATGTGCACTTTAAGGGAGCTAGAACTTCATTTGTAAGCAAAATCCTTAAGGCAAAAATGACAATGGGCTCATGGAGATCATAAAAATGTATAATTTGCTTAAAAGTATTTTTCTAAATTTACGGTCAAGATTGGTACTTTAAGAAATGTCGGATTTGGAAAGTGGCGATTTCTGAGCCAATCTTGTCGAATCTCTAATATTCCAGCCTAGTTCCATCGTCCTAGCACATCGGGAAGTACCTTAAATCGCGATCACCGGAATTCCGGACCCCCCCCCAAACTCCCCCACAGTCGCCGGAGCCAATCCGGTTCTGTAAGTGATTTATCCAGAGCATCTCTCTATTATTCCCATAAAGTTCCATCCCGATCTCCCCAATCCGAGCCGGTCACGTATTCCCCCCCCAATCCCCCCCCATTGTTGTCGAATCCGGTCCAGACATGACAAAGATCACCAGAGACATGTCCTCTGATCAATTATCAAATTTCACTCAAATCCGATCAACCGTTCCAAAGTTACACATGACTCAATATTCCGGATTCCCCCTCCCGCTACTCCCCCAACGACTATCGGATCATGTAAATTTTTATTTATAAGTCAGTTTGATCGGGTCCCTGACTCGCCTCCCAAGTTTCATCGTGAAAATCCCCAAAACCGCCATTACCGGAATTCCGGGAAACCCCCCTCCACCCCCCCCCCCCCCTCTATTATCCGGATCCAGTCCAAATGTATAAACGATTTATCTGGAGCAGATGATTGTTCTTCCCAGCAAGTTTCACTCCGATCCCTCCATTCTAACCGTTTCTCGAGATTTCCGGTCTCCCCCCCCCAAACTCCCCCATAGCTGTCGAATCCGGTCCGGACTTCAAATGGGACATCAGAGGTATGCAATTTATTCAGTTATTAAGTTTCATTCCGATCCGATCACCCGTTCGAAAGTTACACATTACTCCAGTTTTCCGGATTCCCCAGCCCTCCACTCCCCCCCAGGTGGTCGGATTGGGAAACTGATTATTTCCAGGTTAATCCGGTCGGGTCCCTGATGCTCCTGCCAAGTTTCATCGTCCTAGCACATCTGGAAGTACCCCAACTCGAAAAAGTGTGACAAAAACTACTTAATTCTCAGAATTCCCCGGCCCACCACTCCACCCCAGATGGTCGGATCGGGAAACTGATTATTTCCAGGTTAGTTTGGTCGGGTCCCTGATTTTCCTGCCAAGTTTCATCGTCCTAACACATCTGGAAGTACCCTAACTCGAACATGTGGGACAAAATAATTCGGACCGACCGACCGACCGACCGACGGACGGAATTGCGATCGGTATATGGCACTTGAGCCAGAGGCTGCAAGTGCCATAAAAATATAAGCGCACAGAGGCACCACAAATCACACGGAAATTCCACTATTTGAAAATCGATTATTCGTGAATAGCGGAACAACGAAGTAACTCATTTTCAGCGGGTTTTCAAGCCAATTTGAGCGAATAAGTGATGAGTAACTGGATTGTTCTATCCTAGCCCTTTTCGGTTAAACTTTAAAATCTGGGACAGTCTCCAAATAGGCTACTGCTTATCAATTCGACTCAAATGGGTCTTTTATTGGATTTTGGGGTAAACTGACAAAACTCGCGAGGCAAAAGCCAAAAAGAGAGCACAACTTGGTCAGCTACCAAGTTTCTCTTTTTGCAAAAAGGCGAGGGAAAAGCCAAAGTCGAAGTTTTCCTTTTTGACAAAAACGGGAAATTGTCAAACAGTGTTTAGGACCATTTTATGAAGATGCAAAAAAAGTAAAAAGCCTACGAGACGGTGATTGAAAAGGCGAACAAAAACGCAACCGTTGTCTATTTCTGCTTACTTAGCTAAAAATCTCGAGTCAAGTTTTTGATGGCATGCATTCTAACATTGGCGACTCGAACTGTCGGGATTGTTTTGCGAAAAAAAAAGGCAAATACATTCAGTTCCTTCAGGTTGTCGCGTGAGTTGTTTGAAGTCTGGTTTCAGGGCCATGGAAACGAATGGAGTTTCTCTACTAAGACATATACAAATCTGGGAGCGGTTCGTTCGGGTTTAACTAAGCATCATTGGCGTTATTACAAGCCTTTTCACGTTGAATTGTGTCCTTACAAGCAATAATAATAATCTGTTTATAGAAAAAAAGCCAGTAAGTGTTTTGGGGGCCCTTGACTTGTTGGTTCAGCATTCGACATATAAAATGAGCCTGAACCTGTATCTGGTTTGAAAAACAAATTCAAATTGTTGCGGTGAAATCTTATGTAACGCATTCAAGATTTAAAGGTTCGCTTTATAGGGCTGAAACACAGAAACGTGGTTACGAATTTCTTTTTCACTTAAACAGGCTTAAACTTATTTTTCCTTCGGGGCAAGTTTTGAACATCAAGGAGGCACACTCGTGCCTCTTTAAAGAGGCGAACCACGACAATGTTAAGCGATCTTCGGTTCCAGTGGTCGCAGAGGGATGGGGAGGAATGCATTTCGTAGCCCGAGCTCCAACTAAGAAACCTGCCAAATTTCATCCCCCTCCGACTTTTCCTTCATGGGGAAAATCTGGCCGAAAGTTTCGACCCCCCAACCCCACCCCCCCTTTAACGTTGTCCGATCGGGCTGAAATTCACAAGTTAAGGTCCCCTAGGGCCCAGGAGCTTATCCGCGAAATTTCAGCTCGATCCGATAACTCCTTCCCTGTTTTCCAGAAACCACGCATAGCCACTTAATGTTCATGTTCTCCTTATGTTTTTTTTTCGCCACGCCTACAGGTCACAGCCGACATCGGATCTGGGTGTACGAAGACTCATTCGACGCGGAATTCTCCGAGTAATTTTCCTGGAAAGTTTCGTCGGAAAATCTTAACCCCCCGATTTTCTAGCTTAGAAAAACCCCATTTCCCCATAAGAGCCCATGTTAGGTTTTTTGTTGTTAAAAGTTACGAATTTCAACATTCAAGTACATCAAAATGATCAGCTCGACATGGTGAGACTGAGAGCTTCAAAAAATTCTGTCTTAATCCGTAAAATTTTTATTTGAGAAAAATGACAGAAACCCTTTTTTTTTTTTCTGCCACGTCTACAGGTCACAGCCGACATCGGATCTGGGTGTACGAAGACTCATTCGACGCGGAATTCTCCGAGTAATTTTCCTGGAAAGTTTCGTCGGAAAATCTTAACCCCCCGATTTTCTAGCTTAAAAAAACCACATTTCCCCATAAGAGCCCATGTTAATTTTTGAAATTCTTGAAAGTTACGAATTTCAACATTCAAGTACATCAAAATGATCAGCTCGACATGGTGAGACTGACTGCAAGCTTCAAAAAATTCTGTCTTAATCCGTAAAATTTTTATTTGAGAAAAATGACCTTAAATTTTTCCGAAGCCAAGAGCGGGGGTTAGGGGGGCGGCAGCCCCCCACAACAAAAAACCTGTACAAAAGAGTCTTTAAAAGCGGGAGGGTTGGGGGGCGGCAGCCACCCAACTTCCTCTCCTAATTCCTGTACGAGGAGTACAGGAATTATTAACTTACATCCACCATGGATTGTAGAAAAACGTACAGAAATAATATGAAAAAAACTTCGTTTTCTTAAAGAGTTAAAGAGGCTGCGTCCCAAAGTCGAACCTTAAAACGTACGGGAATTAGGAGAGGCATTTGGGGGGCTGCCGCCCCCCAAACCCCCCGCTTTTAAAGACTCTTTTGTACAGGTTTTTGTTTGCTACCCTACCCCCACCCCCAGCTCTTAGCTTGTGTGCTCTGTGTCTGGGAAACAGTTTCAATAATTATGTTAAAATGTAAATGGAGTGGTCAACTTCATTGTTACTAATTACTAGTTTCGGCGCAATGGTTCTCCTGTCCTCTTGTGTTTAACATTTTTCGAAGTTATTCCATTATTCATTCATTTCAATTTTTTGTTAATTAAAAGAGGGCCTTTCCGAAGCCAAGAGCGGGGGGTTAGGGGGGCGGCAGCCCCCACAACAAAAAACCTGTACAAAAGAGTCTTTAAAAGCGGGGGGTTTGGGGGGCGGCAGCCCCCCAAATGCCTCTCCTAATTCCTGTACGTTTTAAGGTTCGACTTTGGGACGCAGCCTCTTTAACTCTTTAAGAAAACGAAGTTTTTTTCATATTATAACAATAATACAACATCACACCAATGTGATGTTGCATAATAATGTAACTCACTCTGCAGTTTTGACGGTTTAGAATAGCATTGAGATTGGGTGTAATAACGGGTCTGATGATTGCAGTAGCTACTCTTGTATTAGGCACGTCTTTTGATTTTGAAAACTGCTTTTTTATACTGAATTTACAATTCAGAACATATAATTTCTAATGTATATAAACTATTCCTAAACATGTCGTAGCTACGTTATCCTGGAGGTCCACTACCTTTTCTCGGAAAAGGTCGAGTGGAAGCACTGGTTTGAACTTCGCCAGACTTTTCGGAACCGAAAGGAATAAACACGAAAAAGATTTGGAAGCCTGTTCACATTTTTCAATGGGAAGATTGCCAACCGCAACTTCTCCGTTGTGGTTAACCAGCTGAATGTCAGTTTTTTTAATCACACCGCTTACTAGAAATGACCTTTTCAGGATAAAATGGTCCATAACTATTATTTTCCGAAGATACCAATCAAAATACTTGAAAACTATGCACGTTGAAAAACTCGCGCAAAACCAAAGGATCCTGAATAAATACTTCTTGAACCCAAGCTGACTGGGAAACACAAATTAAAACAATAATTTTCTCGCCGGACAAGTAGTTCACCCGGAATCCGGCTAAAACAGGAAAATTTGAAAAAATAAAGTTTAATCTTAAGGAACAGTAAACTTGACTACGCAATTTTCGGCCATCGAATCGCCCGGGGGGCTTGGAAAAATATACAGGATCTTATTGTCGACAGCCCCCCCCCTTCTTTGTCATCTCGAACTGTCTCGAACCCCCTCCTTAGTGTTCCCAAAGCTAGCTGGCAGGCCCTTGGCCCTTATGCACTGTAATTATGTACTCATGTACTGTAAAAGTCCGCCTTTTTACATGTAGACTACAGAGTAACGACCTCCCCGACTAGACGGCCGGGGTTCGATTCCTAGTCGCGGCACACAAACCTTTTGCTTTTGCAAACCTTTTGCACAAAAGTCGAATTCTCGAAAACTGCCCGGAAACTGCAATGGTCGTAACGAGAATTTTTCTTACTCTCAATATCGACTAAGGGTACATTCTTGATATGTTAGCTAGCTCCCCGAGTCAAGTTTGAGTCAAGTTTTCCGTTCCTTTAAGCTGATTAGAGGTTCAATCTAGAGGTAAGCAGACATGCTGAAGACGTATATGAAAATTATTTTTTCGCCGGACAAATAATTCGTCCGGAATCCGTCCAAAACCCGAAAATTTGTTTAAAGGAAAAGTTTTATTTGAACTCGATTAGATGTTCTATTCAGGGGTAAGAAGACATGCTGAATCAGTGTATGACAATCAGCTACGATGTTTGACAGTGATATTTCGGCCCTTCTTGGTAAGGGTCCTTGCATAACATCCTGACGAGGACCGTTGCCGTGAAGGGCCGGAATATCGCTGTCAAACATCGTAGCTGACTTTCCGTTTTTAGCCATCGTTTTAAAAGGACCCTGAAGTATCAGGAAATACGTTATATCCAGAGCAAATAATCTGACAGAACCTCCGTCTCCCTGTCTGTAATATGACTATGCGGAGTCGAACATTTCCCCATACCCTGGCCGCTACGAACGAGCGGAGGTTACTAGCTTTGCGCCACATCACATTTCGTTACCTCTACAAAGAGCTAAATCGCTGCTAAGTTGCTGAAGAGGAAAAGTAGGAGTCAAAGCTGATTGGTTGTATGGATGCGCTCCAGAGCGGGTCAGCGCGCGGGGTACGCCTCCTGCTAGCCTCCTTCACTATTTCTTGTGCGATAAGCAACGGCGAAGACCGAACAGGAGTAAACGGACATCAACATCAGCTCAAAGCTAGAGTAAATACCTTTATGTCCGCTCGGTTTTGTCGGGGTTTTCGTTGTCGCTGCATGCGGCTAAAGACAGAAGTTCTTTATGATTATGATTATATGACGAATGAGAAAGACCTGTTGGCCACTAAATCGTCGGTCAAAGCGAAAAACTAAATTTTGAAACTTGATTTTATCTTGCCCTTCTTCTTTGAAGAGTTTTTGGTGGACTTCGAAGTTCTTGACGAGGTTTGCGGTGCTCGACTGGCACGCTCAGCTTGGCCGAATAAACGCCAAAAATCTGTACATGCAGAACGAAACAATGGCGAACAATGAAGCTTACACTTCTGAAGGGGAAAAAGGGAAATTGTAGAAGGCAGAATAAGTAAGTAAGTAACATATTTCTAACCCCCCATTTAAGTAAGTAACTGAAATAAGCACGAGGGGGACGCCACCCCCAATGTTGTCGGCCAGTTGGTAAAAAATGACCGAGTCGGTGCGAAGCGCCGCAATTTTTCGTCAAAATGGTAGATTTTGTTCATGAAAACGGTCGTTTTTTCTGAAAATTAGTCGTTTTTTTCTGAAAATCAGTCGATTTTTCGTCAAAATTGTCGGTTTTTCCGAAATCATTCATTTTATTCAATACTGTCGTTTTTTTCTTGAAAACAATCGTTTTTTTGTAAAAAAAAACAGTCGGTAAAAATTACCAGCCAGTCGGTTAATACCTTGCCCCCCCCCCCCAAACATTTTGGCAAGTAACGCCTCTGCCAGCAGGTGTCAAATTTCCCATGGGGAATATTCGGTATTATTTAAAGTAATCAATCAATTCATTACTAATAGCTCTGGCTAACCCGGCAATCGGAGAAAATTTTTGAAATTTAGAAAAGAATGTGGAACGAATGCAAGAGAGTTGAAAGACTTTATTGGACACTTCTGAGGTGAAGGAACTAGTTACGGTTTTTGAGTATCCTTCGTGTTGTAGGACTTTAAGAAGGTGCAGCAAGAGTGCAGGTGCAAAGTGCAGCTTTTTTCGTGGCCGTTTGGGCTTTCCGGCTGCAGTACTCACATACATGCATACATAATGCTATTATGCCATTTTGAATGTGACGAGCTGAAAGGGCTAAGGTTGAAATTTTTGGAAGGGGAACTTTAGAGGAGGAGGAGCTTATTAAGTTAAGGGATAATAAATATTTCGGGGTAATTAAAAATTTAGGGAGATTCATCCGGATAGCAGCAAAACATCGAGAAGACTTCAGGCTATGTAAATAAATATGTTTGTTATGATGAGTTTGTGATTCGGGATTTGTTTTTCTTTTCTTCTTTTTGAGTGTATTTGTTTTTGCTATGGCCTGTTGGCTTTTGCAATAAAGGATAATATTATATCATGCTCAGGCAGGTGATGAGGAGATTTTGTAATCTGGTTGCCGAATCTCGTGCATCTTTCGTGGTCATGAGAAGCGTGTGTCTGCTAAAACTTCTGCGATTAGTAGTCACGTGAGCACGAATAAGGGCTTTTAAGGAAATGAATGAACAGTTTATAACGCGTTGCCCGAGGCCATAAGTGCAATACAAAGTAAAAAATATAAAACACTGAAATAATTGAGCGAGAGAGATCGGTATATTTAAAAACCATCATAGCATAACTAATTTCAGTTTCTCATATATAAAAGCAAAAACACGTAGGTGAAAAGGGGCACCACAAACGAGTTCCCGCACCGATTTGTTCGGAATTTAGGTGTTTGGGGATTATTTTGTTGGCAAATTTGTCGGTTGGGAGGAGCTGTTTCTGGGAATTGGGGTCTGTGGTTCGTACTGGCGTGAACAGAGTTGCGAATGTATTATCATCCAGAGCAAAATAACACAGGGAGTAGCGCCAAGACCTATGCTTTCCATGCTTTGCGAACGAGTATGGCACTCATAGCGCCGTCCACTACGCTTGCGGCATTTAGAGCGAAACAAACTTTCGGGTTTAGAAATTCCTAGTAAAGCAAAGGTGCGGTCTGCACACACCGAGGAAACAGGAGAGACTGTATTATTTTTTTGCTGTGTTCAGAATATGAAGTTATTGGAGCCAGCTCTGGTGCAGGACTGGTTGAGTTTCAGTAGGGAGGTTCACTACCGCTAGTGGTGCTAGTGTCGCTGCTATTGGAGTGCCGCCCACTATGCTTGCGACATTTAAGGCGAGAACAGCTTGCGGGTTTATAAATTTCTGGCATAGCCAAGATGCGGTCTGCACACATTGAGGAAACAGGGGATGTTGTATCTTTTTTCGCTTTGTTCAGAATATGAAGTTATTCGAGCCAACGCTGGTGCAAGACCGATTGAGTTTCAGTAGGGACGTTCAGTATCGATAGTGGTGCTAGTGTCACTGCTATTCGAGTGTGTGTCACTTTATTCGAGTCTTGGCGTTACTCTGTAGTGTTATTTTGCTCTGATCCAGCCGCACCTTAGTGGTTATATATTCAGTTTCGTAAGGGTTTGACCTTATTATCGTGGCTTCGGAATTATCCGTGTTGTATTTGACAGTGCTAAACTGATATATAACCCGTTGATATTAGCGCATAGTTCTCCGCTATTGCGGTTGTCGCTTCCAGTTTGGTTAAATTTGTATGAGCTCGTCGATAATGGTAAAATGTGTGATTGCTCCTTTTACTATATTTGTTGTGTTTTAATTGTTAGGGATTAATTATGGTCTTTGTCACTGGAATAAAAGTATTGCACTGAATTGGTAGAATTTTAACGGATAATAACACCAGTACATTGTGCAGTCCCGTGACAACAGTCCTACCCGTAGGGAAAAAAGGTACCCGGATTCCCGTAAAGGTGTCCGGAATTTTGGAACAACATTCCGGGCACGGAAAACGTAACGGAAATCCCGCCTGGGGAGTCTTGTTTCCTGGAATTCCGCAGTTTAACGCGGAATTCCTGTCAAACCGCGGAATTCCGGGAAATACCCCCCCCCCCCCAGCCGGGATTTCCGTTACGTTTTCCGTGCCCGGAATGTTGTTCCAAAATTCCGGACACCTTTACGGGAATCCGGGTACCTTTTTTCCCTACGGGTATCCTACCCAGTACCAAAATTTTCTGGTATTCCCCTGAGGTTAAAAGAAAAAAGTTCCAACCGAGCGATATCAAGTGATAGCACACGGTTGGAACTTTTTTCTTTTAACATCAGGGGAATATCACAAAATTAAAACAAGTGTACAAGCTGGGTGGCACAGGTATTAAAATCTTTGACATCTAGCCGGGTGGGGGTGGGTGGTTTTGTCTCAAGATCGCGGATTTAATTCGGGGTGGCTTTCCTTGTAAGATTTCCAGGCCAAGTTTGAACTTAAAAGTTTAAGTGAAAAGCCAACTTATTTTTGTGTCATTTAATTGAATACACTGAATTACTTTGATTCTGCAAAGGGATTTTTTTTTTCCACTATCTACTATCTACGTTCAGAATATCTGCAGCCGTCCCCACAACGAAAATTCTACCATGGCGCTGGAAATTTTAATCTCAACACAAAAGCGGCTTTTCAGTGGGCAGTGGTGAGATAGGTGCAGATGGCTTAGTGCCTAAACAAAAATAAATCATAAATCTTTCTCGTAAGGCCTCCAGCAAAAATACAAACGCATAGAAGTACCACAAATCACACGGACATTCCACTATTTGAAAACCGATTATTCGTGAATAGCGGAACAACGAAGTAACGCATTTTCAGCGGGTCTTCAAGCCAGTTTTAGTGAATAAGTGACGGGTAACTAGATTGTCCTATCCCAGCCCTTTTCGGTTAAACTTTAAGTAAATTCAAAGTTGGATAGCTCTCCTGTATAGCTAAGGGTTATTTTAGTTCAATTGGAAGTTCATTTTGAAAAGTGTTTGAATGTCGCACTATGTTATATTCTTACTGAGACATTATCGACGAGAACCGACTCAAACAAATTAGCTTGCCGATCATGGTTTCTGTGGAATCCAGAACGGCATGCCGGCAGTGCTTTTCAAATATCAGACCAGCCATTACAGTGTTGTCGCTTGCGCTTATTTCGATTTTTCAAGTGTACTGGTTTTATAATCATTATCGCCGTTGCTTTTCTTCGGGCGATAGCGGAAAATATGGCCCTTGGGCAGCATGATAGGCAGATATCACCCTCGCTGCCCTAGGGCGATATCAGCCTATCATGCTACCCGCGGGCCAAATTTTTCCGCTATCACCCTCAGCAAGGGCGATAATATATAGAATTAATACTTCGTCCCTTCTTGGCAAGGGTCCTCTTCAGGCTCAAGCCACCCAAGCTGGAAAATTAACTAGTGGACAGACAACTAAAGTTTCTAGTTTAGCCTTAAATATCTGATTCGTTGAATTTCTTTGTGAGGATTGCTTTGGAGTTAGAGTTGGTGATGTGATGTGTGTAGGCAACTACTTGTGATGGGTTTTCGAAAATGTGTTCTGCCAGTGCCGATTTGAATGGTAGTTTGGTCCTTTTTGCTTGTTTCTGAAAGGATTGTCTAGGTTCGAAAGGTTAATCTGAAAGGAGAACTACCTAATGGGAAACGGCCAATTGGACGAAAAAAAGTCTGTGACATGGCAGCCCACTGGTGCTGGATCGCGGACTACTCTGCACTACTTTCTGCACTAGTTGTCCATTTCTCGTCAAATTTCTAGTCTCAAGAATAGTGTTTGCTAACCATACTCTCTTGCCGATTGCTTGGCGGTGAACACGAATATGGATTTTTCTAGGCAAAGTGGAATCCCAGACGAAAGCGCCAATACTTTGCTGGGCTGACAAGAGACCACTTTCGCTAGCCGTCTCGAAACTTCTTTATAGTCATTCGTCGATTACAGAATATTCCTTTCGTCTTCTGTCTGGCAAACATGACTGTCCAGTATGGCCCTTTTTATAGCCAGTATTGCCTCAAAGCTGCATGTTCAGTCATGTCTTTCCTTCTACAGACCATGAATAATTAGCAAGCTTGGCAGAATTTCGCGAACCTGTTGTCATGCCAAATGCAAATGATGTCTCTGGCAAGTCATGGAAAAACCTAGCGTGGTTATCCTTGACTAAAGTCGTGATTCCCCGGGGCGACCGCCATTTTGAGCGGAAAAGAAAACGCCTACAGCATCAATTGCTTCAAAAATGGAGATCGTGGATCGTTAATACTCTATGGCTGTCTGGCAATCTTTTTGCAAAAGTTCGGCTGGACCCGTGGTTAGGTACATCTGGTGCAATGTCAGAAGTCAGATAAAAGTCGAGGGGTTGCCCACTTTCGAATTGAGTGCACAGTAAGTGCCCGATGCCGCGGTGCACGGCCGGAGCCGGCACCGGTTACCACGTAAACATTAAAATAAGTATGTTAGAAGCGTTCTGAAAGATAAATTGCCTAATTTGTAGACGGCACCGTTCCCAGCACCGCTGATTCTGGTCGGTGACTTCTTTCTCTGAATTCTCTGGCTTCTGTGTATTTGCCAAATTTGATGCTGTGATTATTTTTTTTATATTTTTTCTCCATGTCATAAATTCCCTTTTATTTCTTTGTTGTCTCAAAAATGGTCAGTGGATTCATGACCATGATTAAGAATTCAGAAAGGCCTTTGGTTTAACATGAAATGACCTGTCAGGGAAAGGGGACCCAGGTGTATTCAACAATTTAGAGTGGGTAAGCCGTCAGCAAGAACATATAAAAGCAGAACAGGTATCATCCTGGTCCTTGCAGCTAAATGAGACCATGTTAGCAACTGTTATTGATCATTCCTACTGTGATAAGAAAGTCCCGTAATCAGTTTCCAAAAATTGTTCATACGCCAGGGCCCAGAAATGTCTGTCCTGTAACAGAGCGATCGTTTTCCCCTTTTATGTAAGGTCATCTGAAGATTCCTTCTGATACACGGGTTTCACTGGGCCCTTCTCGAATTTTGTTCGGAATAATTGTGCCCATGGATCAGCAACAACCAGGGACCCATACATTTCCTGGAATGCCTCGCCATTCAGGGGGCTTGTCATTTCCTATGCTTCTATGTTGCTATGTTGCCCGACCTACTCCTACTTTCCAAAAATTCCGCTTATCAATTACGTAACCAGACTTAGTCACTTGCGTCACCAGGAGCATCGTCAGTTTATTAACGGCATATTAATTACTTCCAATAAGAAATATAATATATCCTCACAGGGCAATCCTCATCACGAATTCAGTGCACCTACAGCTAAGAAACTGTTCAGTCCTGGCGTCGGACTTGTACATTGTCTATTGGCGCTGCTAATTTCGTGCAAAAAATTAGCAGTCGTCTACATGAATTTATCGTCTGTAATAAGTTCTGATTTTGGCCTCAGGATATCCCTCCTCCAGTTAATCTGACAAGCGTCCCAGCGCTGCTTTAAGTCTGTGGACTGATGCCAGCTTGTCGACCAAAATACCGTCTCGTCTGTGTTTTTTGTCTGTTCATCCAGCTCAACAAGACGCATTGTCTAGAAATTAGTCAGCAGTTTTTGAGTCTCGTTATGCTTCTCAACGGAATCTTGGTCGCTTAACTAATTACGACCATTGGTAAACCCCCGGGGGTGATTAGTTTCTGGTAGAACTGTGTGAAGTTTTATTACATCAAGAGTAAATAAAAGCTGTTGGGAGAGTACAGTACAGGTATATGCTTATTTGAACGCGTCTGTAGCTGTTTCACTGCCATGGTTTTTTTACTTATTCGTAAAACAGGCAAATGGAAAGAAAAAATAACAAACTTGATATCAGCATGTAGCCAACTATTTCAGTGATGTCCTGGCACATACTTTGTGTTTAAATATGAGCAATTTGATTTTATTTTAGATTTACAAATGTGTTTTTGTTTCTATCAGGGATGTCTGTTCATGTGAACTGCCATCTTTTTGGTGAAGGTACGTTCCGCTTAGCACAAGATTCAAATTGTGCAAGGAAAACCAGATGGTAGTCAACAGACTGAACAGTAAATTGTCAAAAAAAAAAGTGAAGCATGACCAAAACATGAATGGAAAAAAGGTTTTGGCAAGTATTTTGCAGTTGCCTGCAATTGCCTGATTTTAATTAATTAATTTATTTTTTTTAACCCGCTAAATGAACAAAAGCGGAGTATAAACAAAAAAGAAAAAAATACAACAAAAACGACTAAATACACAACAAAAACACTTGATTATTTAAGGAGGCGGACAAACCCATGATGAGCTGGGAGAGCCTTCACTGTCTGGGGGAGTTTATCAGCAAGCTCAACTAGCTTTCCGGTTATATCTGGAAGACCGAAAACTGAAATAAGGTTGCGGTTCCGATACCACGGAGGCAAATACAGTAGAAAACGGGAGAACCGAAAGTAATAAGAACGTAACGACCGAATATCTTTTCGCCCGAGGATGGGATAAACACCAGAAAGAAACAAAACTGAATGATCAATAAAAACAGAGTACAATTTAGCAAGGGACTTCCTACTGTATTTGCCCCGATTAGCGACAATTTTAGAGTAAGATACTTGGATCTTTTTCTTACAATCCGTCACGGCTTGGTCTCGGAAGGATATCAGATTTTTAGCAATGTTAATACCCAACCACCGAAAAGAAGGGACACAAGGAACAGAAAAATAAGCGCAATCCAAAGGCGAGTTAGAATTACTGTTAAAGGAGAGATATTCGCATTTTGTTAAGTTTAGTGACAAACCAAGTTTGCTAAGGTTAGTTGCAACTGTAGATACAGAAAGAGAAAGGCCTTTTCTAGTCCTACTAATTAGAAGTATGTCATCAGCATATGCTATGTAAAAAATATTTACATTCTGAAAGATACACGTAGTTGGGATAGAAGATAAGAGAAAATTTGAGTTCTTGGTTCTTCTTCGGCGACCGTTCGCTTGTTAGGTGACGTTCAAATAAGCATATCTCTACTGTATTGAATAGCATAGGCTACGTGACATGGTTCTCTCCGACGAGACTTCATCTTTCGCGAGAAGCATAGCAGTTAAGTCTGGTCTTCACCTCCCGGAACTTCCGGAATCTGGGCTTCCAGATTATTCTTTGACTTCTTCTGTAAATTGCATCTGAAATATGAACCGGTCCGAAAGTACATCAAAATAATCCGGAAAAAGGGGCTTTTGAACTTCCAGATTTCCGGAATTTTTAAGTATCGCAGAAGAAATTCAGAAAAATCTCGGAAAATCTGGGAACCCAGATTCCGGAAGTTGAAGACCCGACACTACCCGTCAGGTCGCGGCATGCTTTTAGTACTTTCGTTTCCTGTACGGTCATGACAGATGGGAATGGGAAAACTCTTTGGTATATACATTTTAAATAGTGTAGAATATTAACAAAAGAAAAAAGAAAGAAAATAAGAGAAACAACTTATGTATATAACTACACTTCAAGCAAACGGAGGAGACTGTGGTGCAGAGACAACGCTACAACCGAATGCAGCTAGTCAAGTTTGATAGTTGGATTTGTCACTACAAATTTTATTAATAATTTTACAATTACCAAACTCAGTTTGGCATTAAAGGAGGAATTTTACTATACTGAAATATGAAACTGTTGATTTAATTGAAACCAGTGACAGCTTGTGCTTGAAACAGGGACAAATACCTTAGACCGAAGACAATACAAACACTGCTTGAAAAGAGATATTAAAGTAGCATTGTCAATAAATTGAACAAAAAGTCTGTTAATTACTCTTGCTCTCCGAGAACCTTTCTAATTGGAATTTCCACGAATAAGATCATGATAAGACCGAGAAACTCGTTCAATCAACGTTGAGATATGGGAGGTGGTCAAACTGACTCTTTTGATTTCACTCAACTAGCCACGCTCCTATTCCAGTGTTAAATTCATCAACAAACCCGGCTGTTTGACGACAACCAAGGGTCCTTCCAGTGCCTCTGGTGCTTTGTGAGCTATAAGCACACTGTCAGAGGTTTCATATCATGTGCGTAAGGATGCGCATCTTCATCATAAACGAGATACCGCACTATCTGTCTACGTTATGACCTGTATGTGATTTTTTTTTTTCGTTAAAAGTAACGTTACAAATCATGTTTAGTGTTGCATCTTACAGGAATTTACTAATTCAAAGCTCAAAACATAGTTCAACGTCAACAGATAGTGTGTTATCTCATATCTGTTGAAATTGCGCATCCTTGTGTAAGTGTTCTGACAGTGTGAGTTGACCGCTGGGTGATGTTCTATGGGCCAATCAAAATGTCGATATCTTGCTGAAATACCCGTTATCCGAATAGTTTATATAGTTGAAAGTTTAACTGAAAAGGCAGCTTATTTTTACATCTGATATTTGAATACACTGACTTATTTTGACTCATATAAGGGATTTTGTATTTTTTCACCTGGGGCTCTAGTAATAACGTTTAGAATGTGTGCTGCTTTCACTGACAACCCAAAATTCATCCAGACGTGGAGAATTTGAGTTTCAACAAAAGCCTGCATTTCCGTGTGTGACGGACGCAAAGCTCGGAAAATCGGGGAAGTAAATCCTCTGACGGGAGTAGGAAAGTGATTTTGAGATATGTCTTTTTTGTTATATTTTTGTTATATGGATTATTTTTGGCAATTGCGTACCTTTGTAGTTGCTGAAGATTCAAGCATAGTCGGACAAGCGCATAGAGGTACCACAATTCCGAAAGAATAAGTTCAGTCGATGAATTATGCGGTATGATAGCGGACAAACGAAGTAACGCATTTTTATCGGGTTTTCAAGCCTATTTAAGTAAACAAATGAAGTGTAACTAGACTGTCTGATCTCAGCCCTATCCGGTTAAAAGTTCAAATAACAATACTGTATATAGGCAGGATCCGAATAAAAGTATGAACTGCTAAAACCGGATAAAATAAACAGACCCGGATAAAGATGTGAAAAAACATAGCACGGTGGTCCAAAGCACCCAGTTTTCGTGTTTCCTTTAAAGAGGAAGGGACTGTTCAAACGATGCCTCCTACTACCCCGAACAGAAATCCATCTTGGAGATCAATAAAATATTTGAATTTGAATTTGAATTTGAATCCGATATTGACTGAATTTACAGTTTATTACGTACTGTAAAGATGAATCGAACTGTTATAAATTATCTTATTAATATATACACATATTATACCCCACAAAAATAGTAATAAAATTAGTATTATATAAAATTATTTTATGAAGTATAAAAGGAATTATTTACAAAAAGGTTATTCGCAAATGAGGATTCTATTGATCGGGTCGTTAAAAGCCAATCGGAGAGAAACACTGGAGAAAGAATAAAATATCTGGATAAAGTTAGGGTAGGGGTATAGTCTTTCTTCTTGCCTGATCTGTGGACAGGCGCTAGAGAACTACTGAGCACTTTATGAATATTTGTGAAGAACTAAAAGATTTAAGGAGGAAGGTTTGGGTGGAACGGGGGGCCGAATGGCTGATACGGAGGCTGGGAGAAAAATAAATCTTGGAAGGTTCATTTGTCTCGGAATGTCACATACGGAACACTATTATAGACTTGTCTGGTTTTGGTTTCTTTTTTTATAATCCAAATTTGTGTATGTTTGTGGTGTTGGTGAACATAGTTCACGACCCTTATCGTCAGGAATGTTTGTACATTCTTTTCTGCTGAAGAGATATAATTTAACACATGATGACGGTGATGATCATGAGGAGACTAATAGTAACAAAGCCGCGTGGTGACTTCGAACTGGAATATAGAGAATTATTATTCTTCATCTTCGTCGGTCGTTTGCTCTGTGTGTCCGAGGGGTTGCTCACTCGGTGGACACACTTAATGTGCGTGTGTGTCGTGTTTCACAAACATGTATCGAATTATGCTGTGCCAGAACTATAAAAACAACGAGGTCAGCTAGGCCGTCACTTACGTGTTTTGTCTGGAGGTTGGATGTCGGCCGGACAGTGTGCTGCAAGACCTTTTTTTATTCCAGGATCGGATGTGGGGTATCAGATTACAAAAATGTCTTGAGCCTTACATGGGTCAGAAAACATGCAACGGTCTGTTTCTTAGAGAGAAATACAATATCCGTTCTAATGACGCCGGCGAGAGAGAAAGAGAGAGCAGGCGAAATCAGAGTAAAGGGATTATTTCATTAGCTTTTAATTGTTGTTGTTATTATCCCCGCCGAAATCGACCAGTAATAACAGCATTGTGGACAACACAAACAGCTGGTAGACTACGTCTCGAATATAACATACGGAAATTCTGAACCAGTTAAAATACAACAACTTTAACATCTTTAAAATGACTAACATAAAACAAACTCCGCTAGTTAGAATCGTGATGTTTCGGTCGAGAGGGCCACTCTTCGTGGGACGAAACTGGGCCCGTTGGGTTCTTTCGATTTTCTAGACTTTAGTGGATCACGGCTCTAACCTTTTCTCTGAGATAAATTACTGTATAGAGAACTCTCATCCAAATAGCAATCAAGATAATCTTAAAAACAATTCTTATTTGTATTCCTTCAGCCCAAGCTGACTGCGAATCATACCGCCCCAACTGGAGAATGAACTTGTGAAAACAAAACTTGTGAACTCGTGTTTTTTTTCACAGGTTGTTTTTTTCACAAGTTAACTCTCCAGTTCGAGCGGTTTGAGCCTGAAGAGGACCCTTGCCAAGAAGGGCCGAAATATAGCTCCAATAAAATTCAGCTGACTTATCCGTTTTGCAGTGTCAAATATAAATCTTATTTAAATGCGGTACACGGAGAAGTCAGCTGATAGTATATTCTAGCGGTACTTCGGCACTTCTTGGCAAGGGTCCTTTTCAGGCTCAAGCTAAAAGTACCTCATAGGTACATATGATCACCAGTTCAATTTTCTACCTAGAGCCTGAAGAGGATCTTTTCCTAGAAGGGCCAAAATATTGCTAGAATAACAAGACCAAAGGTTCCGATGGGATCCCAAAAATTCAATATTTGATCCAGGCAATTTGGTTTTGTCTTAGCCAGATCCAGTCTTCGCCGGGCCAAACAGCTACTCATTAAGAAATCCAAGCTCAGATATGGATTCAGCATGTGCGTTTACCTCTATAAGCCGATTGAAACGATCCTAGCTTACTTTTGTGAATTTTGCGGTTTTGGCGAAATTCAAGAACTACTTGTCCGGCGAAAAGCTAAAGCTCAAAAACGGATTCAGCGTATCTCCTTACCCCTATATCCAACATCTAATCAACTTCAAATAAAAATTAGACTTCTAACAAATTTTCCGGTTTCAGCCGGATTCCGGACGAACTATATGTCCGGCTAAAGAGTGATTGTCATATACGGATTCTGCATCTCTTCTTACCCCTAAATATATCATCTAATCAACTTCAAATAAAACTTTTACTTTTAACAAATTTTCCGGTTTTGGCCGGATTCCGGGCGAACTACTTGTCTGGCGATAAAATGGTTTTCGTATTCTTGTTCAGCATGCCTTCTTACCCCTACATCAAACATCTAATCAACTTCAGATAAAACTTTAACTTCTAACAAACTTTCAGGTTTTGGCCGGATTGCGGGCGAACTGCTTGTCCGGCGAGAAAATGGTTTTCATATTCGTGTTCAGCATGGCTTCTTACCCCAAAATCAAACATCTAATCAACCTCAAATAAAACTTTTACTTTTAACAAACTTTCCGGTTTTGGCCGGATTCCGGACGAACTACTTGTCCGGCAAGAAAATGGTTTTCGTATTCGTGTTCAGCGTGTCTTCTTACCCCATAATCGACTATCACATTAGCTGTTTAAAAATTAATTTAAACCCCCTCCCCCACCCTAAATGTAAAGCTACAGGGCCCATCTACGAACTCGACCTTGCTCTTGACCCAAAGAATACCCACACCAAGTTTCATCAAAATATCTCACTGCCTTCGTGAGTTATCGTGCTTACAGACAGACGGACGGACGGACGGACGGACAGACGGACAACTTTTGCGATGTCATAGGTATCCCTCCACTTACGTTTTGGGATCCCAAAAATCAGCTGACCATAGTGCAGTCAAATGTGATTCGCATACAGCTTAGGCTGAAGGAATACTTTCACAGTTATTCTTATTTCTTCTTCTCTCTAACTGTCTTTTGTCTACTGCTGTCTTTAATTTTTTTTCTATATTGGTTATTTATATTTATCTAATCTCGTAGCATCGTTTGTAATTTAACTTTTTGTTATATTTTTTTTTATTCGTACTTTTTGTGGCTACCTCTCCTTCCTTTAGTGACTTTAATTTTGTTCTGTGTATTATTGTTCATTATTGTAATTTGTTATGTTTTATTTTTAATGTTGCTTGATTTAGAGAAATGAACAAATGACAGAATTATTATTTGCGTAATCAATTCACATACTTTGCATTTAATTGCTTGTTACTCTGCGTGTTACTGTGAGTGGTACTGTTGAGAACCCCACCTCGAGCTTGTACTTTGTTCTTTATTTTTTGCTACACTGTGCTTGACGCTTGTTACTTTGTCGAAGAGGCTAACGGCTAAGGCATTAAAGAACCTTGTACCGAGTTTCCCACACGTGTCCCCAGATAGCGCTTTTTGTTCACGTGATTGATTTGCATACAAGATCTCGTTACTCTATTTACCGCGGTGGGATCCGGAGTTTTTGTTGATTTTTATTCCATGACTGCTCGGTTTTGCATGTAAACCCCTTTTCAACCCCTACGTGCATATTGTATTGGAACTTTTTGCTCAAACGAAGTCTAGTCTGGCATGCCAAGCATTTCCTTGTTGAACAGCAGTCACACGGGAACGACTGGCGAAGCGAGTTCGTCGAAGTTTAGCAGATCAATACGAGGGCGCGAATAGTTCGGTTGGAAACAGCTGAAATTCTGCAAACTGCTGAGGATAAAAGCTGTAGGAAAGGAATTGGCTCTTTTAGGGCACGAATAGATGGGAAGAGTTTTGCTAATCGATTCGCTAGAAAGGGGGAGGAGCAACTCGTCTTGGCAACAGTCATTTGAGAAAGTTAAACGGATGGTATAGTGCAGCAGGGTTGCCACGATTTGTGATTTATCCCAGGGGCTACCCACTCCCCGGTACCTGCTTTACGGCACCGGCCGAAACCAGCGGTGCCAGCTCAGGCGATTCATCTTTCAAACGCTTCTAAACATGCGGATTTTGGAACGCGGCAACCGGTGCCAGCACAGAGGGTACTCAAATCGGGTTTATCACCAAATTTCGTGACTTCTGTCGGTTCATACCACCAAATTTGCAGAAAAACTCCGATGGGTTTTGCACTGGTGCCTCATGGTGTACAAGGTCCCTGCCTCATGCCTGCCTCACGTGCCTCATGTCTGCCTCATGTGCCCCATGCCTGCCTCACGTGCCTCATGCCTGCCTCACGTGCCTCATGTCTGCCTCACGTGCCTCATGCCTGCCTCACATGCCTCATGCTTGCCTCATCGCCCGTTCTGGTGACACGTTCTACGTAAAGTTGTGTTTTCATCGTGTCTGCCTCATTCCTGCCTCACGTGCCTCATCTGCCTCTGCCTCATGGTGTACACAAAATCGGCCAGTGCGCAGCCCCTCGAAAACTCACATTCCAAAAATTTCCGCTTGGCCTCGCCACGACTTCTTTTTCGTTGATTTTATTTTAAGAACGGGTGGTTTATTTGTGTCTTGTCGTGGCAACCCAAGATTGCAGTTGCAAGAAAGTGTGTATTTTTTTTATTTTTATGGCACTTGCCCTTCGGCCAAGTGCCATATAGCGATCGCAATTTCTGTCCGTCCGTCGGTCGGTCTGTCGGTCGGTCGGTCGGTCGGTCCGGGTTTTGCTAGTTCGGGCACTTCCACATAAGCTAGGATGATGAAACTTGGCAGGCATATCAGGGACCCCAAATGATTAAGTTGGAAATAGTCACTTTCCCGATCCGACCATCGTGGGGGGAGGGAGGGGAGCCGGAATCCGGAATTTAGTGGCATGCATAACTTTCGAACGGGTGATCAGATCTTAATGAAACTTGATATTTGGAAAGACGTCATGCTTCAGATGTCCCATATCAAGTCCGGACCGAATCCGATGTATGTGGGGGGGAGTCGGAGGGGGGAACCGGAAATCATGTTAAACGCTTAGAGTGGAGCGATCGGGATGAAACTTGGTGGGAGGAACAAGCACAACCCCTAGATACATCATTGACAGAACCGGACCGGATTCGTGCACTGTGGGGGGAGTTGGAGTGGGGTTCCGGAATTCCGGTGATACGGAGTTAAGTTACTTCCAGGTGGGCTAGGACAATGAAACTCGGCAGGTAAATCAGGGACGCGACCAGATTAACCTGGAAATAGTCAGCTTCCCGATCCGACCATCGTGGGGGGGGGGGTGGAGGGAAGGGGAATCCGGAATCTTGAGGTATGTATAACTTCCGAACGGGTGATCGGATCATGATGAAACTTGATATGTAGAAAGACAACATGTCTCGGATGTCCCATTTCAAGTACGGACCGGATCCGTTGAAGCTGGGGGGGGGTCGGAGGGGGATCCGGAAACCTTGTGACATGCTTGGAGTGGAGCGATCGGAATGAAACTTGGTGGGAAGAACAAGCACAAGCCCTATGTAGATCAGTGACAGAACCGGACCGGATTCGGGCATTGTGGGGGAGTTAGAGGGGGGGGGGTCCGGATATCCGGTGATCGCAAGTTAAGGTACTTCCAGACATGCTAGGATGATGAAACATGGCTTGAAAATTAAAGACTTGACATGATTGGCTTAGAAATAGTTAGTTCCCAGATCCGGTCATTCCTTAAAGTACTAATGCTAACCGCAAAGTACAAAAAAATACTTTTAAGCAAAATATACATTTTCGTGATCCCTATGAGCCCATGATCATTTTTGCCTCAAGGGTTTTGCTTACAACTAAATTCCTTAAAGTACAAACAATACTTTTGAGCAAAATATACATTTTCGTGCTCCTGATGATCATCTTTTTGGCTTCAAGAGTTTTGATTACAGATGATTTTCTATAACTTGGAAATAATCACTTGCCCGATCCGACCATCATGGGGGGAGGGAGGGGAGCCGGAATCCGGAATTTAGTGACATGCATAATTTTCGAACGGGTGATCGGATCTTAATGAAACTTGATATTTGGAAAGACCTCATGTCTCAGATGTCCCGATTCGAGTCCGGACCGAATCCGATGAATGTGGGGGGGGGTCGGAGGGGGGAACCGGAAATCATGTGACACGCTTACAGTGGAGCGATCGGGATGAAACTTGGTGGGAGGAACAAAAAGAATCCCTAGGTTCATCATTGACAGAACCGGACTGGATTCGTGCACTACGGGGGGAGTTGGAGTGGGGTTCCGGAATTCCGGTGTTACGGAGTTAAGTTACTTCCAGATGTTCTAGGACGATGAAACTTGGCAGGTGTATAATGGACTCGGCCAAATTAACTTGGAAATAATCACTTGCCTGATCCGACCATAGTGGGGGGAGGGAGGGGAGCCGGAATCCGGAATTTTATTGACATTCATAATTTTCGAACGGGTGATTGAATCTTAATAAAACTTGGTATTTGGAAAGACCTCATGTCTCAGATATACCATTTCAAGTCGAGACCGGATCCGATGAATGTGGGGGGGGGATCGGAGGGAGGAAACGAAAATCATGTGACATGGTTAGAATGGAGCGATCGGAACCTCCCGAGCGTTACCGTCGAAAAGGAAGTGCTTGAAAATTTCGCTGATTTTTCCATAAGATGTTAAAATATTTAAAACAAATTGTTCAAACCTATTATACAACAGCAAATATAACTAAGTGACCATTTCTTTTGAACGTAACTGTAGTACCAAACAACCCATCACATTGACAAAGCTACTATCCATTCACATCCTACTACGATAACTTGAATACAAGCTAAAAAGCTTGCAAGTGCCATATGAGCTTGCAGCTCTTGTTTTTAATAACTCAGACATAGCTTAGGAAGTCGGGAAGTCAGTTCTCGAGTCAGTTAACTGTTCGGCTCTTGATGTATAGTAAAAGTATATTACTGAGGTTAGTGAGGAAGTTATTAAACGTTTGACTGTGCAGTTGTCGGTTAGGGAATAGGATACAAACCTAAACAATCGCTCCGAGGTTGATAGGAGACCTGAAGGAAATACTTCGACTCACCATTGACTGACTTATATTGCAAATAGTTGATGAGAATGATACCGCTCAAAGAAGCGTACATCTACTGTAAACTCTCGCAGTCGATTTGATACGGGGTGGTGGTAAACAGAGGGGATTCATTCAGTTTCCCTGATTGCCCAGTCCATTCTTACCGTCAACTCAAACCTCATGTAACAATTTTCTAGGCATCCAACGGAACGTGTATCAACGATCTTTTGCATACCTCTTTTCAAAGAACGTGTATCAACGATCTTTTGCAAACCTCTTTTCAAAGATGAAATAGCACGTATTATTATTATTGTTATTATTGCGTGGGGTAGGCCAGACAAGCTAGCCGAAACTCAGGCCACAAATGGCCCATTGCCATTTGTGCACGTAGCACGTAGCTTGACTACTTATTATACTTGAAAGGTTAAGTTTATTCGATCGAAGGAAGGGGGATGTGAAAGCTGAATTAGCAAGGTCGTGTTTTAATTTATGAATTACCAAAAATGAAGGAACATGTAATGGAAAATTGGGAGAAAAACAGCACCGGATGATGCCGCATTTCCGTTTGTTGTGTGATAAGTTGGGTGGTCTCTAAGGTGGGTGGCCATCCCATTTCCGAGCGATCTGTTAAGGTCCCTTTATACTGATTAAAACTCTTATCCGATTACATCGAGACCCTTATGGATGTTATATCGACGCAAAAAGCTTACCCTATTACCCTCTCCGTAGGGAAATATTTTGCGTAAATCAAAAGTTGAATTTTGTGCAGCTTAAGAAACCGAACATAAGCAACGTGAGATAATGTGATTGGTCAGTTGATCATTGTTTAACTTGCCAAACGAACATTCATGAAGAAAGAACACCCATCTTTCCTCTGAAAGCGAAACGACCCCCTGCGCAGAAATATTTGAATTGGAACTATAACTAACAAATACTCTATTACACTAAATAGTTATTAACAGTTTTCTTCACTAACAATGATTTTATGATCTCCTTCCGTAATCAAACTATTGCTCACTACTTCAAATATGAGGAAAATGGATTTCCTTGATTGGAAGGGCTGCCAGTTTGTCCAAGAGGGAGAAACACAATAAGTTGCCTTTGATGAAAGCGATGACAAATTCTGAAGAAAAAAGAAATTTCGCAATTTTACGCCGACGCCATCTGAAGGGGTCCTCTGCGTGTTTGGAAAGGTCGACGTAATATAAGGGATTGCATCATGAGTCGGTTCTGAGAGACCTTTCTGATCCGATGCTGCATTTCAGTTTGTCACAACGGTCCCTAATGCCTCGGACAGACGATCAGGATAGGGTCAGTGGCACCATTTCACGAGGGGTTGCCCACTCTCGATTTTAGTGTACAGCAAGTGCCCGGTGCCGCGATGCCCTGTCGGTGCCGGCACCGGTTGAAACAAGCCGGCACCGGTTTTCGCGTGTTAAAACATCAAAATGAGCTTTTTAGAAGCGTTTGAAAGATGAGTCGCCTAATTTATTGTCGGCACCGCCTATTTCGGCTGGTGCCGGCCGGTGCCGGGAAAGGGTGTACAGCAGGTGCCGGGGAGTGGGTAACCCCTCGCCATTTCATAAACCTTAAAGATAGGGACAATAGTGATTTTTCGTGACCCGAATCCCAGATTAGTACACAGAATCGAAATTAGTTACTGTTTTTTGGTAAGTATGGTATTCTCCTAGTGTACCTTAAGGTAAAGTCATTGCTTTGCATTTTGCCTTTTGGAACCAGTTTACCATCCAAAACATATCACCAAGGAGGAAGATTTTAATATCTAGGGGGCATGCCACCCCTCCCCCCCCCCCACCAAATCGCGCCCTGGATAGTGCTCTTGGACTGGATTCTTGCCAAGTTCGGCACCATCGACAACTCCGCACGGAAAAGTTGAGACTTTGTCCACTTTACATTGAAAATGCAGAAAATCCGTCAGGGAATTGACCGTCTCACCCGTGCCGTCTTTACCCTGAGGCCGGTTAGGCCTGTGCTGGGGGGGCCAGGGGAAACGAGAGGCCAGGTGGTCGGTGTAAAATGTCAAGAAATCAGGCTACGGTTTCTAGCCGTGTTGCCTTGTTCATTACGATGTAGCTGTGACCAGCTTCGTTGCACCGACATTTACGTTGCCGAAATTGTGCTCAGATGTGACCAGTGTGTCTCGACTAAAATGCTGGCGTTCTGACGATTTTGACTCGTGAAAAGAGGCCAAAAACCCGTGGATGGCCTAGGGTCCACCAAAAGTTAAAGACGGTACTGCGTCTCGCCGCACCGTAAGGTGGGTGAACATCGCATGTTCGAGTGATCTGTTGTTCATTGAGCGGTGAAGACTAGAATCAAGCTTTGGATGATAGCGGCTGTATTTTTACAAGCTGGCCGATAGCAGTCAAAGTGCGGTTTGAAGTCTCAAAACTCGTCGAGTCCCCACAATTTCTTTGCGGCATCAAGAAGCCTGCCTCCCTTTCCCTGAGACCCTAACTTGTGACGACGTTCCTGCTCACAAGATGGCTCTCGGGTACGGGGGTTGGGACGAATCTTCGTCGACAATTCCCCCCCCCCACCTACTTCCATGCTATTATTTATTTTGTTTCCTGATTTTCGACGTAACAGCAGGTGAAAACATAACACACAGTAAAAGTCACTCGGAAGACAAGAAAGACCGCTATTTACGGGGAAGTCAGATGGGATTTCCGGAGAGTTTTTGGAATGTCAAAACGTTATAGTGACTGGCTACCTATGACGTAAGTTCGTCCGGCAGTCGTTAGCACGATACCTCTCTTAGGGGTTGGCAATGTTTGCTCAAACTTGGTACCAGGACTCAAGGAAGATCCGAACTAAAGCAGACGTCGGGTTCGGAGATGGGCCCGTAGCCCTATATTTGGGAGTGGAGGAGGGGTTTCAGATTAAGGCTTGAATAAAAAAAAATTTCAAGCAAATGACACAGTCGATATCTCACAGCGCCCGTCTAATAAGAAGACAGGGTGAGTCCATATTTTGGGTTTATTTTCTCACCGGAAAACTACTTCAACCGGAATCCGGCAAACAAGGAAATCTGTGAGAAGTAAAATTTTATTCTGAAGTCGGCTAAAGCGTCGAAATAATGGTAAGTAGACACGCTGGATCTGTATCGTATTTTGCTACCGGATCGAAATTCGGCAAGATTCCGAGAAAAAAGAATTTCGGTCTTGCTTATAATTTCTTGATCCAAGTCGTTTAGAGTGTCGATAGTGGGGTAAGATGACATGTTGATTTGATCTGTCTCTTCAGTTTTCTGCTTGGTTGATATGTCTATCGGTTGTTTGAGGTTTCGATCTAGGGGTAAGAAGACATAGGAAATCAACATTTCAGTTTCATTCAATAGCTCGGCCGGATTTCCTGGAATTACGCGAATACGGAAAATTCGTAGCTCTAAGAATCTCTGTCCACTTATTCGTGTCGGTATAGTGAGTAATAAGACCGACTCATACATCTAGTTCGCCCCATGGGTAAACGATTCTGATTTAAACAGTGAATTCATGAAAGAACAAAATAATCCGGTAACACTTTTCAGGTTGGTGTGTATAAACAACTTGTTGAATTCTGATATAGTGTGTTGAGTTCTGGTAAGGATTGATATTCCGGTTATTCGAAGACCAGAATTCTGTTTGTCCCTATTGTCGATTATTAAGGTCTGATTGTGCGGATGATGAAGTCCAATAAATATTCATCTTTGGGATCTCACTGTAACCTTTTGTCTTGTTTACTGTGGAAGCTTGGAGTCATGAAATCAGGTCTAGACTTTGTACCAAGAAGCAACATGTCTGGACCGCCCACCCATCTTGCTCTAGGAATTGCCTGGGCCCAGGACTAGCTCATCGACCTTCTGTATTTCCGCCGCCTCGCTTCAGTATGTCAGCCTAGTCTAGCCGAATCGACCGTTTATGTCCGGAAAGGTGGCCGTGTTTCCAAGGAGTTCCCAGACGTCTTTCTTTTTTTATAGACCGCTCCTCCAAAGCAGAATTGCTAGAATTAGATATCTATTCGATGACGTGGGCGCGCATACAGTCTATCTGAATATTCTGTGGTTAATCTCTTGGCTACTTGTAGTCCTTTGTCTACATTTTCAAAGTTAGACCGACAAAGCCTGAAAATAATCAAAGACTATCTTTGACCAATATGGTGTCACTCCAAGTGTCGATTTTTTTCGCCCAGAAAAAAATAAATGGACCTCGAAATGGTTAATCTGGCACGCATTCGGGTATAACACCAGTACACCTTGCAGTCCCATGATATCAGTCCTATCCTACCCAGCGCCAAAATGTTCTGTTATTGCCCTGATGTTAAAAGAAAAAGGTTCCAGAGGGCGATAACAACAACTATTATCGCCCTGCGACAACTGTTATCGCCCGCTGTCAACTGTTATCGCCCGCTGACAACTGTTATTGCACTGAGACAACTGTTATCGCCCTGTGATAACAGGGCCCCTGGTGTTATAATCATTATCGCCCTTGCTTTTCTTCGGGCGATAGCACAAAATTTGGCCCTTGCGCAGCATGATAGCGCGGCCAAATTTGTCCGCTATCACCCTCAGCAAGGGCGATAATATATAATACCAAAACTTAACCTCCCCCCTTACCCCCACTTGCATTTTGGTATTGCTGGCCAGCCGTCGACAAAATTAGCGAATAGTTATTCCGGCAAAACCAAAAGTTTGACTAGGTCAATTTTTTTTCCAGCGAATAAGCACACTGCCAGAAGTTTTCCTTGTGGTAATGCTATGTTGGATGTCGAGGATGTTTCTATTATAACCCAGCCTTTCAGTGTTATGCTTTAAATAAAGCTTATGTTATGACTTTCTTTAATTTCATGTTTCGCGAAAATTTAGCATTTATAAAGGTATTTCTGTATTTTGTAATTTATTTCACTTTCGTACTCTTCCTTCTTTTTTTCTTGTGCTTATTTTGATGATATATTGTTTTTACTTTGACGGGCTAAAACAGCAGATTACAAGGCTTTAGGCTTTTTTCTTCATACCATTCCAATATTTCCAATGGCATCGCTGGCAACCAGGAAGGGATTACAGCCCTTCCTTAGATTCCCAAGTAACTGCCCACACAAATCGGATGGACGAGAACTTCCTGATACAGGCAAGCGAAGGGTTCCCCACTCTCGATTTTAGTGTACAGCAAGCGCCCGTTGCCACGATGCCCGGTCGGTGCCGGCACCGGCTGAAAACTGTCGGCACCGGTTGCCACGTGTGAAAACATTAAAATAAGCATTTTTAGAAGCGTTTGAAAGGTGAATCGCCCAAATTATTGTCGGCATCGGTGCCGGCACCGCCTTTTTCGGTTGGTACCGGCCGGTGCCGGGAAAGGGATGCAGCAGGTGCTGGGAAGTGGGTAACCCCTCGCAGATAAGTGGGTCTGACAGATTTCCAGAATCCGTAAGCTTGCAGTGTAAACTTGCAGACACCATATCGAGATCTATTATGTAATACTTTTCACCAAAAAGTATATCTGATAATTAGGTACCGTAGATCAGTATACTTCCGCAGACTATTCTAACCATACTGTTCGTCCAAGGCGAGAATTAAGTGTTTCCCGACTCATCGTGTCTGTTTCTGGTTTAACCACTTTCCACCCTGTTTTATCTATGACTTTTTAAGTCGCCGTACTTTTAAGCTCTCTTTTCTCCAAACATGGCAAAAAGACTGATCCGTTGAGAAAATTAAGAACAAATGTGTATTCAGCATGCGTTCTTACCTCCAAATTAAAGCTCCAAACTTGAGAATTAAACTTCTCAGCCGAATTTCCGGTTTTTATGGCACAAAGACTTGACATGATTGGCTTAGAAATCCCGAATCCGACCATCCCTTAAAGTAACCGCAAAGTACAAAAAAATACTTCTGAGCAAAATATACATTTTCGTGATCCCTATGAGCCCATGATAATTTTTGCCTCGAGGGTTTTGCTTACAACTAAATTCCTTAAAGTACAAACACTTTTGAGCAAAATATACATTTTCGTGCTCCTGATGATCATCTTTTTTGCTTCAAGAGTTTTGATTACAGATGATTTTCTATAGCGCCCTTAAAGGAGACCTGAACAATGAAACCATACTTGAACACACCATGAAGAATGTATTTACAGACATGGCCACGGAGAGAATTCTTCTCCTGAGCATGACGTTTTCAAAATAGGGATGTTCGTTTCTGGAGGTTTGCACATGCAGACTCTAAGACAAAAAGCGCAATTCATTCAAATTTTGTACAGCGCTGGCCGGTTCGTATTGGAATTTCTTCCAGATGTACGTTTGAGCTTAACTGGTAAAACAATATTCCAGAAGAAAAGTTGATTGGAGACATTTGTTCATTTCTAAAGTTTTTCGGTACTGAAACAAGGACAGATGCAAAATGGAGCAAAAATCATAGCTGGGAAACACTATTTCGTATTTGGATTGGGTTTTCTGCAGGCAATGTTGACGGAAGTCATACAGATAGGGATGATACTTGATACTCTTCATTCAGGTGTCCTTTAAAGTGCGCACAGCCAAATGCATTGCCAAACGATACAGTCTCGTGATTTCCAAGGACCCATGATCATTCTTATCTCAAGGGTTTTGCTTACAAATGATCACAGCAAACCCACGAATTGGCTAATTCCTACTTTCATCCTCTGACCCAGCCTTGCAAGTGCCATATGAGCTTCCAGCTCTTGTCTCTCCGGGCGAATTGCTGGATCAATGATAAAACGAACTTCAGATATTAATTCAGCATGCATCGAAGGTCCGATACCGCGAAATCGGACCTTTAATCAACCTCAGAAAAAAAAATACGTTTTACCGAATTCTCGGTTTAGGCCGGATTGCAAGTGAACTACTTGTCCGGCAAAAATTTCAAAAACGAGTTCAGCTCGTCTTCTTACCCTCATGTCGAACTTCTTATCAACTTCAGATAAAACTTTCGCTTTTACTAATTTTCGGGCTCCAGCCGGATTCCGGCGAACTACTGGCCCGCCAAGAAAAATAAAGTTCATAATCAGGATCAGCATGTCTCCTTACCCCAAATCGAGCCTCTAGTCAGCTTCAGATGGAACTGACTTTTAACAATTTTATGGTTTCGACCGGATTCCGGGCAAACTATTTGTCGGACGAGAAAACAACTTTCAGCTATGGCTTATAAATGGGCCATCTTATTTGCTTTAACAAAAAATCGGCCCTTAGTTTGGACCCCCTCCTGCACCCCTAAATATAGGGCTACGAAGCCCATCTACGAACTTGACCTGTACTTTGGTCCAAAAAATCCCTGTACCAATTTTGAACAAAATATCTCTACTCCTTCGAGAGCTATCGTGCTAACAGACTGACGGACAGACGGACAACCTTTGCGAAGTCATAGGTATCCCTCCACTTACGTTTTGGGATCCCGTAATAGTAGCAATCAGGTAACAACGATAGTTTTATTTCTGACACGTCAAAAAGCATGCACAGAGACGGAAAAAGAAAGAGAAAGAAAAGAAGAAGAAATCACTACTATACGGTTAACGTTTAAGTCCCGTCCCCCAAATAAGTCCCCCCAACAAAGGTAAAAGGTTAGTGACGCCCGTCGTACACAAATCCTCTGTTTTTGGGCAAGGTGCCCCAGCGTCTGGGCATTCCCCAACGTATGGGCATTGTGCTTGGGGCACCATGCCCTGCAGCAAGGGCATGGTACCCGTATAATAATCTGGTGAATTTAAGGAAATGAAATGGAAATTTGCTTTTCAAACATATTTTTCTGGGGGTACCATGCCATTGCTACAGGGATGGTGCCCCAACGTGTGAGCACCATGCCATTATACATGCCAATACGCGGGGGCACCGTGCCGAATAATTCAGGATTTGTGTGTGACTTGAGTTACGCCCCTGTTGACCACTCCTCGTGAATCTCGTGATCATTACATATCGATTTGGTCATATTCTGGGGTTTCCCAGTTATACTTCCAAGACATGTCCTTCCCACTCACTATCCAGGCGTGGTTTGAAGACGCATCTACTCTGCAGCTGTGGTGTGGTTTCCTCTGCGAGGTCGTTCCAGAGATTCGTCACACCAAGAACAAATAATCTGATAGAACTTCTGTCTTTAGTCCCATGCAGCGACTATGAATACCCCGACAAAACTGAGCGGATCTAGATGTATTAACTCATCTTCCGTCTTCGCCGTTGTTTATCGCAGAAAAAATAGTGCAGGAGGCGTACCCCGCGCGCTGACCCGCTCTGGAGCGCGTAGAACAGGATTCGATAATGGGACAATCTTGGCAAAATTCGCATAACCAGTCTCCTGACGAATAAGCTCCTCAGAAACAAACGTGGTAAGCATGATAATCAGTGTATTTCTAACGGAGAAGGGTAGGATACACTTATGAAGTAAAGTATCTCGGGAACGAGAATGGATAGAAATACTACTGAAGTAGAATTATTAACGACGTGTCCTTTAGTAAGGTTTCCTCATTCCACCATTTGAATACGGTAAGAAAACCTAGCGAATCAGACCAAGATTCGCGTTGCGTGAATTCTGCAAGCCTGTAATAATCTGCGGTACATGAAGGAAATGTACTCAAGAGCCATACCGTTCGACCTTGGGAAATTCGCATATCAACACGTGGCGTAATGCTACTTCCTCTCCATAAGAGGTTTCTACCCACATTATAGTCTACTCTATGGTGGTCTAACCAGTTGCCCCTCTAAGCTAGACCAGAAACTCCCATGTAATACCAAGGGCATGCGCACTTGCTAAGTTACACAGTTCAGTACATTTAAGAACTGATGAATTCCTGCAGATATTTACAGGTTCTTGGTACAGTAGAGATTTGCTTCTTTGAGCGTTGAATGTTCTGAAATGTTCTATTCCAGACTGCAGAATCATATCAGAATCAACATGTATGGGCGAATGCCAAGTGCTTCCTGGTCACTTTCTATATCCAAGTCACTTTCATCTTCCTAACTTTGAATAATGAAAATCCGCCATTGCTGGTTATTTTCGGAATTATTTGCCGCTGTAGTTGGTTTGGTAAACATTTCAAACATAGAGGTACGTCCGTATAGAGGTACAACTATTGCGGAATAATAAACTCGTCAGCTAAAATTCAATATTCGTGGATAACAAATCAACGAAGTAACGCGTTTGCGACGGGTTTTCTAGCCTATTTAGATAACAGTATAATGGGTAATCAGACTGTCATATCTCAGCCCTGTTCGGTTAAGTTTTAAAGGACACCTGAACAATGAAACCATACTTGAACATACCATGGAGAATGCATTTACAGACATGGCCACGGAGAGCATTCTTCTCCTGAGCGTGACGTTTTCAAAATACGGATGTTCGTTTCTGGAGGTTTGCACATGCAGACTCCAAGACAAAAAGCGCAATTTATTCAAATCTTGTACAGCGCTGGCCGGACCGTATTGGAATTTCTTCTAGATATATGTTTGCGCTTAACTGGTTAAAAAATATTCCAGAAGAAGGGTTGATTGGAGACATTTGTTCATTACTAAAATTGTTCGGTACTGAAATAAGGACAGAGGCAAAACGGAGCAAAAATCATAGCTTGGAAACACTATTTCGTATTTGGATTGGGTTTTCTGCAGGCAATGTTAACGAAAGTCATACAGATAGGGATGATACTTGGTACTCTTCATTCAGGTGTCCTTTAAGGAAAAATCTTTTGTTTTTTTTCAACAAGTTTCGATTTCCATTTGTGCGGATTGAGCCTGAAGACGACCCTTGCCAAGAAGGGCCGAAATATAGCTATCATAAAATGTAACTTACGTATCCGTTTTGTAGTGTCAAATATGAATCGCAGTCAGCTTGGGCTAAAGGCTATCTTTCAAGAAATTATCTTTTGAATCGTTTCCACGGAGGGTAATTCATAGAAACATTGTGAACATAATGGTAACGTTTACATACGGATGCGGATGCTTCTGTCAAATGTTGCCAACCTCTCTGTTGCTTGTTTTATTTTATGTTTTTTAATTTATAAAACAGAATTTTGAACCACCTTATCGAGCTAACAGACGAACAGATTTCTTTCGGTCACAGGTAAGTTGTAACTACGTTTTGAGAGTCCCAAAAATTGGAAAACTGCGACTTCATAGTAGACCACAGCATTGAAAGGGTAATGAATAGCTGAAGTTTGCAAAATGTGCACGCGATACTTTTCTGGCTGTTTGCCCGTCGCAAAAAAAAGATGAATGCTCGAGGCTGCCGGTTGCAATTTTAGCTTGTCGACTCCCTTATGCAAACCAACAGCTTGCACACAAAATTATTCCGGAGTTAATTGCCGTTTCAGGGGGGGGGGTACAAGGGGCAGACATCATGTTTGAAGGCTAAAACAACTTTTCGTGCTGAGTCCGAATGCAATAACGGACGTAGGCTGGACCTAGGGGTTGTCTTAGAGCTCTTCAAATGTCTTTCAGATCCTAGAAACTTTCCAAACTTGTTCGCAGAGAAATACATTTTTCCAGAAGGTGGACTACCGATCAATGTGCTTTTGGTGGGTTTTCAGCATTGGGTCGGGTCCTTTATCGTCTGCTTGCGTGGAAGTGCCTGAACTAGCAAACCGTGACAGACCAACAGATATTTTATATATCTTTCGTATTGTATTTTCCTCGAGATTTGTAGTTACGTAGGAAAGCAGTGTTTCACGCCCGAAATCGCAGTCGCTTCTTGACGATGGCCCACAAGAGAGGGTGGACTTATGTGAAGAGAAAGCTTTAAAGGACCCCTCTTGCTTATCCGGCCTTTTGTATTATCCCTAAACTCCTTATAGAATTATAGTTTTTATAGTTACCATTCACTCGAATCTATATTCCGTTTTGGACTTCTTTTGTGTTGCTAGGTATTCCCACTTTTTGACCACTGCGCGTTCAGTTTTCAAATATTTTGCGTCCAGCCGCCGCGTCGGAGAGTCGGAAGGTTTGAATAGAGTTGACAAGCGCTAACAGGAAAATCGCTCATTTCACACGGAAAGTAATGGTATTTCGAAAAACGATATTTCCCATTTCTAGTGAGAGGTGTGCTTTAAGTTCTCGATACGGCGGTTAAAATGTACCGAATGAAATTCGGGCCTCCGGGTTAAAAAATGGACGGAGCGGCCATGGAGGTAGGTGGCATTAGTATCATAGGTAAGACAGGTCCATTAGCTTTGGATGCTAGAATTTCGGAAAAAAAGGCATCATCTTCTTATGGATTTCAATAAATCAATCAATCAAGATTTTTAATCCAGCAAGAATGGATTTGGCCACCGGACTCCAAAATTCTGGACCATCTTGCCAGACCACACATTCTCAAGGCTCTACAGTACGCGAAGAAAAAATTATTGGAAACCTGAACTTATCACATATCAAGCTTTTTATCTCTTCGTTTATGTTCGTTTCATATTCTTTGTTTGTTCGTGTTTCTCCAAATTTGTTGTCCTTTTGAGGAACTATGAACGAGAAATCACGCTTCCCATTGTGAATAAGCTTACTTTATGTTTTTAACATTCGTGTTCGTAACACCGATAACGGTTCATGAATTATTTTGGCAATACTCGCTCCCTCTTCTTTAAAAAAACACATCTCTTGTATTTGCAACAAGAACTTGCTGATTTCAGTTTATGTCTAGGAGAAACTTTTTGAAAAACCGGTTTCTCTCCCTTCTAGCGAAGTTTCTAGTTGCCAAGCTAATGCAAAATTTTTGCAACGGCTCCGATATCTCCGACGCCGAGAATGCTGGCACAACGATGTAGACCGATTTGCTAGGAGACGGCGAGAGTTTTGCAAAATTTCGAGCAGGTGTTTTACGAAAAGAGGGAATGATTACTATGTTCGAAAGAACAGACAATGGGTTTCACCAACAAGGTTGTGGGAGAGACATAGTGCGGGTTCACCAAATAGGCATGGCAGGAACGTGCTTATGGGCCCCGCTTCTTATTGGAAACTTTGCTGCCGTGGTCCGAGCCGAACGTCCAAACTGTTGGAGATCTTGCGGAGCCCGGAGACAGAGTAATCGGACTACCAACTTCCCGCTTCGTCCACTTGCCTAATTAAAATATAAGAGAATGATAAATAGATGATTAATTGCACCAAGTAACGAATATTTAAACTTGGACGATCAGCCAGCTGTAATAATTGTCGAAACTCTAACTCTGATAATAAATAAAATGACTATTTTCTGTTGTTCTCGACAATCTGTATGGGTCAGTACTCAATTTCCATCTACCGATCGCTTTTACGTCTGTCGGTTGGTCTGGTGATCGCGAGTTAGAGTACTTCCAGTTGTGCTAGGATCCTGAAACATGGTAGGCACATCAGGGAGCCGACGAGATTGACTTGGAAATTGTCGCTTTGGCTAGGATGAAGAAGCTTGTCAGGCATATTAGGGACCTGACAAGATTGTCATCTCCAGGATCCGACAATCCAGGGGGGAAGTTGAGTGTCAAAATAGGGGTAAGAAAATATACCGGATCAGTATTTTTAACTTCCTTTTCCTGCCGTTTCAGTATTCGGTAGGAATCCGGATAAACTGAGACTATATCCGTCGAAAACCGGAAATTCGTTAAGCGTTCGGTAGGCATCTTCATGGGGTGCTTAACGTTTCCATCCAGTGATAAGAAGGCATTCCAGCTTCATCTTCCGACGAAGTCGCTAGTTCGGCCGGATTCGCCGGACTCCGCAGCGGCAAAAACCGGAAATTGGTCAGTTCTAATAAACGTCTTTGCCCACCTGTTCTTGTCGGTATAGGGATAAGAAGACTGAACAAATCTACCTGCTTCGTAATACTTCCAAGTAAATGTTACGATCTCTTTTTGATGTAAACCGAAAAATCCCCATTAGGCTATTGGCAGTCCGGTCGGAATCTGAACAGAGGCCAGAGGAGGTACCGTCAATCAGACCTGCGTACAAATAACATGTTTACGCGACCTGCCCAAGACCGGAAATCTGAAATACCGGATAGTCTGGACAAAGAAGTCCAGTAAATATGTCCCTTTGGGATCCCATTGAAACCTTTGGCCTTGTTTTGCCTAGCAACGGATTTCTGCACGCTTGTGCAGAAAACGAAGGTTAGTGCAATTATGATTAAAGGCTTCTTCAAAAGAGCTTGACCCAAAGCGACCTGTTGCAGAAATGCGGGGCGAGACGTTCATTTAAATTCCAGGTGGTTTTGCTGTTTGTTTTTAAATTCTTGCACTTTGACCTACATACAAACTAGCACAAAGGGGACATACTCTGTAGGCTACGTGCATTCGATGCTGTGTTTCAGCAAATATATTTGAAGACAAGTGATAATAGGCTTTTGTACAATGTTTCTATGTACTTTGTACCAAACCTAGCTCCGACTGTATTTTCGCAACGTTTACGAAGAAGAAAGGATTCAAATGATCTCAGGTATTCAGATTTACAGGAGAGGTTGCCAACCTCGAGTTACGTAGCTTCGAAATTGGCCTCAAAGATGTTAAATTCTAATCAGAGCAAAATAACACTAGGAAGTAGCGCCAAGACCTATGCTTTCCATGCTTTGTAAACAATTCAATTCAAAAATATCATGTTTGTGCAATGTTCAGAATGTGAAGTTATCGGAGTTGGTGAACGACTGAATGAGTTTCAGTAGGGACGTTCTCTATCGCTAATGGTGTTAGTATCGCTGCTATCCGAGTGTGTGTCAATTTTGTCGAGTCTTGGCGCTACTCCCTAGTGTTATTTTGCTCTGATCTTAATGATTTAGACCTACTTAAGGACTGTTTAGACATTTCATTTCAACATTTTTGAAGCCAATTTCGAAGCTATGTTATTCGAGGTCGGCGACTCTGCTGTACTTCTTCGTTTATTTCTGCTAAACCACTCGGACGCTCCTGAAATTTTCGTTACATCATTTTAGGCATGAGCCTTACGCAAAAACACGCTCCTGAAATTTTCGTTACCTCATTTTAGGCATTGGCCTTACGCAAAAACACATGTTAGGAAGGGAACAATTTCACAAAACATGTCTGGCTAGACGTACTGAGACTTTCCACTCCCAACTGAGTTGTTAAGCCTCCAACCAAGGTTAATGACCTGTCTTTTGCGGACAACAGGGTTTCGCGGTATCCGTCGAAGTCTGATCTACCAAACGTATTGATTCTAGGAGTGAATAATCCCTCGCTGCCAGCCGACCGAAATTGGTGAATGGTCTGGACAAGTCAACACTGCGGTTTAATAATTTTGTTTGTGGCACTTGAATAAGCCCGATACATAGACGGAGTAAAATGAAAACGAAAAGAGAAGAAAAATACTACAGGAAGACAAACAAGAGCTACAAGCTCATATGACATCTACAAGAAGCTATATATATTTCATCTTATGCCATCCTCCGTCTTTACTTACACGGGTAATAAATAAAATTTAATTTAATTTAATAAGCTAAGGTTCGCGCTGGCAAGGTCGGATGGCTCTTCCGGGAACCCCCTCCAGCCCCTCCCCCGCGCAGTGGTTGGATCCGATCCTTGTTAATAAATTACCGGTCTAGGCATTATGACATGCCTCGCCCAATAAGTTTTTAACCCATTAACCCCTCACTGCAACACCCCCTTGAAATCGGACCCGGTCTGGATCAGTAAATGGCACATCATGTTCTCTTAATCCGCCTGCCGGCTAAGTGCGATAAGATTTTGGGACCCTCCCCCAACTCCCCCACAGTAGGGGGGGGGGGGGCACCTTGGGCTTATGACCCTCCAGTCCGCCATGTTAGGTCCCGATCACACTACCGTAGGCGTTCGACCGGATTTCCGAGACCCATCCTCCAATTCTGTTAGCCCCCTTCCAGCGCCCGGGGGGGATCTGGTCCGGCTAAGAAATTATATAGGCTATCTAGAGCATATAATTCGTCTTCCTGCCAAGTACCGACCCCCCACTTGCAGCGTGCCACAGAATTTCCGATGCCCCTCCGACTGGAATAGGTGTCGGATCCAGTTCTGACTTGAAACGGAAAAGCTAAGACATCTATTCTTGCTAAGCATCAAGTTTCATCTGAACGGGATCGCACGTTCGTGATTTCTGCATGCCACAAGATTTCCAGGACCCTTCTCCAAATCCCCCCACAGTGGCTGGATATTTGTCCGGAACAAAGATGTCTTCTCTTACTCATAATCATATCTAGCGGTTAAAGAGTTAATATAGTTTAACGCGTGTGTATAATTTTATTTTGTTGTACATTTAGTATTTTTTGGCCAGGTTGTTTTTTTGTAGTATTCCATGTTGGGCCAATTAGTTTGTATTTATTTCATTTTATACTCTCCGATCTTGGAGGTCAATAAAATATTTGAATTTGAACTATAAACCGAAAATCCGGGACGTGTGCTCTTGCCACGTGTCAGGTTCCATTCCAGTCGGATCGGTCGTTGAGAGTTCTCTGTGGTGTCTCTTCATGTGTGTCCCAAGGTCCCCCACTCAAACTACCCTAAAGTCCCGGATCTGGTTCGGTTTAGTAAACTTAAGATCTAGTGCTTGTGCCTGTTCTTTCAACCATATCCCGTCGCGATCCTTCAGCTCTAAGAGTGCTTCAAGATTTGAAATAAAAAAATGAAATCAAAGATTTCCGGTGCCTCCTCCCTCTAGCTCCCGTGCCATTGCCCCACCCAGTCCTGGCTTGAACGGGACAATCTGATAAATGTGCTGTTGCCAGCGATCACGTTTCACTCATCGGATCACTCATTCGACAATTATTATGTATGTCACAAGATTTCGATGACTTCCCGTCCAACTCCCCCCACAGAGACCGCATCCGGTCTGGTTCTAACAATGATACACCTAGGGCTTATGCTTGTTCTTTCCACTAAAACCCGTCCCGATCCCCCCACTCTAAGCGTGCTTCAAGATTTCCGGTACCCGATCTCCCCCCAACAGTTGTCAGATCCTGGTCCGGAAACGCAACATCTGAGACATGTGCTCTTGCCAACTATCAAGCTTCATTTAGATCTGATCGCTTTTTCGAAAGGTATTCTGGATTCTCACTCCACTCCCCCCCGGAATGGTCAGATCTGGGAAGTGACTGTTTCCAAGTCAGTCTGATCAGGTCCCTTTATACGCCTGACACGTTTCGTCGTCCTAACCATTTACCATAACTCGCGAACACCGGACCGACCGACCGAAAAGCGATCCGTATTTGACACTTGAGCCGAAGGCTACAAATGCCATAAAATACATTGAGACATCAATATCCATTCACATAGCTACCGCAAAAAAATTGTTTCCTTGCGTGTTTTACATTATCGCTGAAACTTTGTATAAATGTTTTCAACCGCTGTTAACGGTTCAGTTGTCTGTAGGTCGCGGAGAGTTTTCTGTTGCGACTCGAGATGGAGCAGGTATTTCGAGAAACGAAAATAAAAGGAGCGAACTTGTTTTTTGTCGGTGCTGGCTCACATTCGCAAGAAGGTTTTGATTTCTAAAACACGTTGGCCATCGACTTGAAACTCGTGGCGAGAACAAGGCGGCTGAAGCGGAATGTACGTGCCACAATGGCACTTGCAGGCTCTTGCAGCTTTCGGCTCAAGTGCCGTAAAACTGTCAGTCTATCCCTCTATCCAACTTTTGCTGGTTCGGGCACAGACACATGATCTAGGACGACAATACTTGGCACTCAAATAAAGGACTCTACCCAATGCTCAGCAAAACCTTCCTTTCCTGGATCCGGTCATCGGTATGGGGTGAAGGGGGTGGAATCTGGTGTTCTGACCCGAATAAGTCTAAGTGCCCACAGATCGCGAATTCGCGTTCGCCTGGGCGAATTTGACGTCGCGAGCGGAAAAAATTCGCGCCCCGCCGTTTCAACTCCAAGTCGAATTTGTTTCGCGCCGCGTGGCGGAAAAGATTCGCGATCTGTGGGCACCTAGCTTAAGTCGCGAACGAGTGATCCGATCCGAATTAACTTGATGAGTGGTAGCAGCGGATTCGAGTGTGTTCGTGCATCCGAACCGCATCCAGCAACGGTGGGAGGAGAAGCTGGAGGGAGTTCCGAACATTTTCTAAACGGGTTAGCGGGGATTAGGAATAAACTTTGTTTGTACAAAAGTGATGGGTCCTAGATATTTTAGTTTGAAGTCCGGGCCGAATCCGACTTCGGTGGGGAAGAGGGGGTGTCAGATTTTTTTACACGGGTAGGAGCCAAACTGATGTAGGAATAGTGGCGAAACTTGGCGAAACAAGGTCATGGGCCGTAGATGTGCCGTTTGAGGTCTAGACCGGGTACGAGCTCTGTTGGGGGAGGTGGAGAGGGTACTCATGTTCTCGAGTTCGAGTGAAACTTGATGGATGGTAGGAGCAAATGATCGAGACTTGATATTTTTGTGTCCGAGCCGGATCCGACCTCGATGGGGGCAGTTGAAAGGAGGGGGAATTTTGTGACGTGCAGAACTCACGAGTCGGGTGGAAATTGGCTTTCGTCCTAGATGTTCTTTTCGCAGGTCCGTACCAGATCCGGCCATTTTATGGGGAATTGGAAGGGTGCAGCGATCTTATGACACACGAGTTTATGCAATTCCTGATCGGTTAGGACGATGAAACTTGCCAGGCGTGTGATGGCCCTGACCGGATTGACTTGAAAATAGACAATTCCCGGGTAAGACCATACACAGTGAGTGAAGGAGGGGGGGGGGGGGTCGGGAATCTTCTGGCACGACTAACTTTCGAACGGCAGATCTGGATAAAACTTTGATAGGTGGCAAGAGCATATGTTCAAGATGTTCCGTCTCAAGTCCAGACTAGGTCAGACAACTTCAGTGGGAGTGAGTCCCGGAAATAGCATAACTCTTTAACGAACGACCCGATTTGGACGGAACTTGACAGTTGACAAGAGTACCAGATCTGTACCAAATCCGTTCATTGTAGGGGGAGTTGGAAGGGGGATCCGAAAAAACCTTGTGACAAGTATTACTCTCTGAGGAATGATTCGATTCGGATGGAACTGACGGGTGGCAAAACCTCACGCCTGCTGTGAATGGTGTCCCGGAATCCTGTGGCAATGTGAGAATGGAGGGATCGGGACGTAACTTGGCAGACACGATCATTATTTGCTTCGGGGGCGATGGAGGGGGTCTCGGAAACTCTCGAACGAAAGACCCGATTTGGACGGAACTTGACAGTTGACAAGAGTACCAGATCTATACCAGATCCGTCCATTGTAGGGGGAGTTGGAAGGGGGATCCAATAAATCTTGTGACAAGTATTACTCTCGAAGCAATGATCCGATGGAATTTGATGGGTGGCAAAACCTCACGCCCGCTGTGAATGGTGTCCCGGAATCCTGTGGCAAGCTGAGAATGGAGAGATCGAGACGTAACTTGGCAGATACGATCATGATTTGCTTCGGGGGCGATGAAGGGGGTCTCGGAAGAGACATTCGACCTTTTCAGCGCGAACCATGCCTGATAAGCATGTTAACTACCCTTGCAAGTGCCATATGAGCTTTCAGCGCTTGTATGTTTGGTGAGAAGGTCTCTTTGGTGGACGACTTTCGAATAGGCGCATTACCATACTAAAGCCCCATTCACAGAAGAACCATTTGGTTTTGCACTAGGTTCATACTACCGAGACCGAGCTCTAGCCGGAAGAGACATTCGACCTTTTCAGCGCGAACCATGCCTGATAAGCATGTTAACTACCCTTGCAAGTGCCATATGAGCTTTCAGCGCTTGTATGTTTGGTGAGAAGGTCTCTTTGGTGGACGACTTTCGAATAGGCGCATTACCATACTAAAGCCCCATTCACAGAAGAACCATTTGGTTTTGCACTAGGTTCATACTACCGAGACCGAGCTCTAGCCGGAAGAGACATTCGACCTTTTCAGCGCGAACCATGCCTGATAAGCATGTTAACTACCCTTGCAAGTGCCATATGAGCTTTCAGCGCTTGTATGTTTGGTGAGAAGGTCTCTTTGGTGGACGACTTTCGAATAGGCACATTACCATACTAAAGCCCCATTCACAGAAGAACCATTTGGTTTTGCACTCGGTTCATACTACCGAGACCGAGCTCTAGCCGGAAACCAAAACTAGAATTCAGTGATGTCCAACTTTCCGTTTTTCACTGAAACGTTGCACTGTTTGTAAATGATGATCAAAGACGGCCTCAATCAAAGTACGCCGTTTCCATTGAATCAATTCGAATTTTTGTTTTGTAGTAACTCATGTCCCCTTCCCCCGCCAAAGACACAAACAGTAACGAAACCAATACGTTTACTTCCTTCAAGTTGTCCCTTTGATCACTTTATGCAGTTCCATGGTTCTGGGGTTCTTAAATGCCACGAATCAAACGTGAATAGTTATTTTTACATAAGTTCGGTGTTCCAGATATTTCGGAGAAAGTGTTAATGCTACACAGAAGCTGTCGGGAACAGCCTACTACCGGTTTTCACCACACCAACCCTTTACCCCCCTGTTTGCGTGCTCTTTCTTTTGCATCTATAGTTATTTTTAGTATTTTTCTTCCTTTTTTTCTTTATTTTATTGTATTCCAAAAGTTTTTTTCTTCTGGAATTTGTGGGCAATAAATAATTTTTATTATTATAGGTCAGATTTGTGAATTTCAGATATTCATTTTGTGTCTTCCGTAATTCTGTTCTTCCTTTTTGTTCGAAATGTGTGAAGCCTGTAATACCATCTGGTATTAACGGCAGCCAACCGGAAGTGTGGTTTACATGAAAAAGACTGAAGGATTAAAAAGTAGAGGTTTGTACTTTCTGTAATCCTGTGGTTTAGAATTTTCGACTCGTCCACAATCCCCCGTCCGCACATGGACTCAGAATTATATTTTCATTTCCTCCCAATCTAATTAGCGTTAAGCCATCACGGCCACCCATGTTCCCATCAGGGAAGAACCTGGAAACGGCTCATATACCTTTCTGAAATAGTCTCAAATCCTCCGCCGCTCCCATCTTGGAAGAAATACGACGGACATTAGGCTGGCTACAGCTGACGGGGCTTTCCCGAATCTGTCTGGATGGCGGGGAAACGAAAAGCGCGTGGAATATTGGGAAACGAAAAGCATCGATATTTTCAGACAAGGAAATCGGCGGACCGAGCAATGTTCGACGCTGGGCCGTAGCTTTGTTGCCAGGGATCCGGAGAGTTTAGCCTGTGGGACTTGAATCAGTGCCGGGATACCAAATCCGGGGCCTGTCGATGGGCCCCGATACTTTCAGGGGGTTAAAGGAACAGAAAACTTGACTGAAACTTGACTCGGGGAGCTAGCTAACATATCAAGAATGTACCCTGAGTCGATATTGAGAGTAAGAAAAATTCCCGTTACGACCATTGCAGTTTCCAGGCAGTTTCCGAGAATCCGACTTTGAGCAAAAGGTTTGCAAAAGCAAAAGGTTTGTGTGCCGCGACTAGGAATCGAACCCCGGCCGCCTAGTCGGGGAGGTCGTTTCTCTGTGGTCTACATGTAAAAAGGCGAACTTTTAAAGTACATAAGTGCATAATTACAGTGCATAAGGGGCAAGGGCCTGCCAGCTAGCTTTTGGAACACTATGGAGGGGGTTCGAGACGGTTCGAGATAACAAAGAAGGAGGGGCCTGTCGTCAGTAAGACCCTGTATATTTATCTAAGCCCCCCCGGGCGATTCGATGGCCGAAAGTTGCGTAGTCAAGTTTACTGTTCCTTTAACAAAAATAATAATAGTTTGATCTGGAAAATAAATTCCAGTCAAGCTCTATTGTTTCCGTACAAACTACTTCTGTGTAATGTACTTACAGTATCTAATTACCGATTTTTTTATAGGCATAGGACCGGTTCAGATATCAGGTGTAATTGCCTACTTTGCAGAACTGGCGACGTAAGCGTGGACCATTTTCTTCACCGATGTCAGGATTTGCAGTCTAACTGTTTTTTTTTAAACTATTTCCGGATAGGACTTGCTCATAGAGAAAATTGCATATCACTGCTGTTTGGAGTACAGTTGTAGTATCACTGTTGTTTGGACTAAGTTTGGAGTACAGTTGTAGTATTTATGATTTACATGTTTCATTCTTTGTTTTGGTATGATGGCCTTTGTACATTAAAGTTTATCTACCGATAGAGTAGTGAGGGTCTTCCCCATCTAGCGGTCGGAGTGCGCATTACCAGGAGACAAAATGGAAGGGGCTCCGACATATTCACCGCCTAGGGTTCTCTATAGGGTTTGATCCGTCACTGGCTTGAAAGATACAAGCTGAAACTGTTTGGGCCGACTCTTTAGAATCTACTACAGTTAGATATCCGGAATTCTAACAACCTTACTTCATTCAAGCGAGCAGCGAAAGGTCATTTCAGGGAAATTGTTTAGTGTTTTCCTCCTTTAGACCCCCCCCCCGTTTTTCTTTTTTTCTTATTGTTTCTTGTTTCCTTTGTTTGTTTTCAAAGTTGAAACCACAGGTTTTCCTTTTTTTGTATAGGGTATTCAGTTAGTTGATGCTGTTTGTTGATTAATTAATACAGGTTATTTCCCTGCCCTAGCCAACCATTCCCGATGAAAAATATCCGAGATTTAGTCGTATGGAGCAGTAGCATGCAGTAGTAACTGTTGCTACTACATACTACTACTAGCAAACTGGATGCTATCGGATGCTACTACATAAGGTTAACCCAGTCGGAGGCACGTTTATCGAAGTATTCCATACTACTACATATCACTAATCAAACTACTCGATATTACTACATACCATTCCATGCAACTTTTTCGTACAACTACCATACTACTACACAGTCAAAGAATTGTTTATCGGGTTCCTTTTGTGCTTTCCTGGCAGGAGTGTTACTGATGTATTTTTTGTGTTTAAATATAGTAAAATGAAACTTCTATTTCGTAACTGAACAGACGACACAATAGTGAAGCTATTGATCAAACGTGACCAGGGTTTCGCTGGGGTCCCAAATGAACAACCGGCACCGAATCCTGACTACGTGCTGTTCCCCAGATCGACCTGTCTGGCTGTACAAAGAAAAGGTAAATAATTACAGCTTAGCATATGGTAACATCTATTTCTATCCGCAATTTGTTTTGAGGATTTTTATATTCTGCCTAATTATTAGCCATATTTTCAAGAAGAAACGGTGCATCCAGTAACACGTTGGGGCACAGCTGTAGTGCCACTTCCGGCTCTTCCGCTAGGTACCCGGCGATTTTTGTATCGGGTATTTTGTATTTCGCTGGGATCCCAAATGAATAATCGTTACCTCTACAAATAGTTAAATCGCTGTGAACCCGCCGGTGAGGAAAAGTAGAAGTTAAAGCTGATTGGTTCTATGGACGCGCTCCAGAGCGGGTCAGCGTGCGGAGTACGCCTCCTGCACTATTTTTTCTGCGACAAGCGACGGCAGAGACGGAAAATGAGTAAACGGGTATCAACATCGGCTGAAAGCTAGAGTAGTCTATCAGACTATTTGTTCTTGATACGATGAAACTTCCAAGTCGCACAAGGCAACTCGCTATCCAAACTACGGTCAATTCTGCAAACAAACTTCCTGTTCTCAAACTGTTCTTGCTAAAAACATACGAGAAAACGTAATACACGCTTTAAAACTTCGAAAATAAATTAATCAATCCGTTGATGAGTTTTCCTGTGAGGTTTGCGTCTGCTGCTCGTGCTGCCCATAGCTTCCATAATGTCGCTTCCTCTCATGGTCTATTAGGAAGCGCTGTTCTTCAACTTCCTCCGGGAAATACTCATCCGACTTGAGAAGGAACATATTGCCGACATTCAGCTGTGGAATTTCATAGAAAATGTTGAGAACCAGGATTATTGCGACGAGACCAGACAGGAGGTACACTGAAAAATAAAATGAAATGATACTTAAAGCACACCTCGCACTAGTTACTGTTTATGCTCCATTATTCAAAACTATTTGAATACTGTAAAACTACGGTCTACTTTTAAACAAATTATCCACGGCTTTGGCTGTTTTAATCCTTTTCCGAGGCCCAACAACTTCTAGCAAAAACTCGGCAAAAATTAAATCATCGGTTTTACGCATCAATAGCAGGATACCCGAACACTATTCAGGAGCATAATGCCGATGGAAAATAATGGATCGTGGCAAGTGCAAAGATTAGTGAGGTGTCGTTAGCGGTCTTAGAATGTAACATATTACCTTTGGGACTCGGGGCTTAAGAATTAGTGAATGCAACTAAAGAAGTATGTGCATTGGCATTACTGGTACGAAACATGAAGCACACCTAGCACCAAGTAGTGTTTCGGCTAACTTGTTCTAAGAAAATGAACATGTGTGTATCTGTACCAAATGCTTCATCTGTTCCAGCCCCATTGCTTGGACGACAAACGCGGCAAAAATTTTCGGAAACAACGATCGGTAATCCTGATACGCTGTTGTTGCGGAGGTTTTTGCTTAAACCCATAAACTGCACCCTGTTTCGTAATTCGTGATATATGCAACCTTTTTTTCAACTAAATGTCATTAAAGAAGACAAAAGTGCACAAACATTCACATCTTTCGGGTTGTTAATTGCAGTCTCCAACCCTTATACTCATCGCTTGGGCACAACATTAGCACAGCGAATCATCAGTGAATAGTAAGTAACGGCATGCACACTGGCGAGCTTTAGATTTTGTAAAGGCTTCATCCTTCCAAATATTCTGAATGTCTTGATTCATTTTATTTTCTTTCTTAAAAGTCGGACCCATAAGCAGGGTTGCCACGGGTAGTACAATTGTACTCTTTTTAGTACATTTTTTTTCAAAGTAGTGAGCTGGTGGTATATTTGAAAAAAGTAGTAGGCCTACTTTACTTATACAGTACATTTTAAGAAAGATTCGAAAAAATACCCTTTCTGTCAAAGTTCATGTGTTTGTCAAATTCAAAATTCAAAAAATATCAAAATTCATATTTTGCTCATTTTATCTGAAAATTTGACCTGATTACTTTGATTTTAATCTGGTTCTGAGTGAAACCCCTATTTTTCACGAAGTTTAGATTCAGGCCATATTTGTAGGGTCATGCTAAAGTGGGTTGCAGTAGCGACAGTGGACACAAATGCGCGTCGCGCAACACGCGCAAATTTTTTTTTTTTGGGGTAGTACTTTTTCTGCTCTGGTAGTACTTTTTTGCTATTTGGGTAGAGCATTTTATTTCAGTGGCAACCCTGCCCACAATTACATAATTACTAAGTAACTTTCACTTTCTACTACTGACATTATGCAAAACCTCCATTACATGTGAAGCAGATTGCAGATTTTGTACACATCAACCTGTGGATCTATTTTACTATGTCTGTGATAAGTGGTGATGGTGAGGCATAGGGAGATTAACAGAAACTAGTCTGCTTGGAAGCGAGGAACTGGAATGCGGCCAATTCTTTAACCCGAGACCCAAATTTCGTTATATTATGAACCCACTGCCAAGCGGGCACTTGCCAAGAATTCACTAGTTTCCATGCGCAATATGCTCCCGATCAAATAGGCCTAAATGCTATTGATGCGTAGAACCGGTTTTCTGAATCTTGTTAAGTTTTTGCTAGACGTAACGAGTCTGGGAAAAGGCTTAAAACAGCCAAATCAGTGGATTATTTGTTAAGAGGAGGGCTTAGCTTTACGGTATTAAGACAGTTTTGAATACTGCATAAACAGTAAATAGTGCGAGGCGTGGTTTAACGAGTGCTTGGTAATCGATGGGTTGCCCACTCTCGACTTGGCTGTGCACCAAGTGCTCGGGTCTGGACTAAATCTTGAAATTCGATTAAAAATTGGGAATTCGATTTGTTGTTTAATATATATCCGGATCTCAGTCGAGCGGCCGCAGCGAAGCGCCGGACGCGTTTACATTTATAAACCGTTCTAGGGACAGTCATTTAGGTTTGAAAGTGGAAAATATGAATTTCTTGCGATTTTATGTGACGTCACGAGCTCTCGGATGATCGGCTGAGACTTAGTCGACACCAGTGCTCGGCGCGCGGTTGCCACGTGCTAGAATATTAAAATCAGCATATTTAGACGAGTCAAAGTATGAATCGCGTAATTTATGACCGGCACCGCTGTTTTCGGCTGGTACGAGGAAAGGGTGTACACCAAGTGCAGGGGAGTCGGTAACTCCTCGACTGGCCACGATTTCATAGTATATTGTTAACACATCGCTATGATCCAACAGCCTTTTGGCGAAGTCCGTGACTGTTTCGACCTATTGCAAAATTTCGTGCTAATCTCTTCAATAAATTTCCACCTCACTGGCGGACAACAACCGGGCACTTCATTTTCCTGGTCACAGTCAAAGACAATAATAGTGGGAAAGACCGGCGACTCCCGTAAGCCCCATGAGTCGCAACAATCAGCGCCGTTTAGCGGTTGGTCTTTCGTTAAAAAATTGTTCTGTTGACATTTATCCTCCATCTTCAGCAGAATCATCGTCAGAGCGCGTTTTGTTGATTTTTGTCAGAATACAGAAGCTTGGAATAGAGCTTATCTTTCTAACTGAATAATAAAAATATGTAGTTTGCTAGAAGTTTTTCCGAGATAAATGACAATTTAGTTAAAAAAGTTAAAGAATTTTCGCTTTTTCTTGGTTTCTAAGACGTTTCTAAGAAAAGTATGTAAGTTTAAAAAAATAAAAAATATACCATTTGATAGATGATAAAAAGAGGATTCAGAATATGTATAGTTTGTTTGATTTAGTTGATGCGGTCCTGCTAGGAAAATTGTTTTTATAGTGTTGGTCTTTATAGGCCTAATCTGCCTTTATAGGCTAAAAAGTCGGTGACGTACATCGGTGCGGAGTGGTGCGGTAGGATTTTCGTTCTCAGCACAAACAGTTGTTCTAGAAAAGTTCTTCAAATCTTCTGCAGCTCGTCTGCTACCCCCCCCCCCCCCCCTGTTTTTGAACGGTATCGCGGTCTGGATCCCGGACTATACCATGAGCGTCCACTCTCCATTCAGATTTCCTCTTTAATTGGAATAGAAAGCAAGCAGAAACACAATCAGTTACTTAACTTCACAGCAAATAATCACAGCGCCAATCAACGCCATCTTGCCTTGATTACGTCAAACGTGCCGTTTGAAATTGGACAAAGACCAAACGCTAGGAAGCAGCACGATCGATTTTCAACGACGCGATTTTGGCCGAGTCGCCGGTCTTTCCCACTATTACTGTCTTTGGTCACAGTAACTAGTTTTTTTGTTCTCTTTTCTATGCATCTGGACTGCTCTCTAGCGACGAAAACTTACGTGGTCCGGGAACTCTAGCATAGACGCATAGATGGCGCGCAAGCTCGATGCTTATTGGCAGTGTTTCCACTTCTACCGATTTTTCGGGAGATCTACCGAATTCCCTATCCATCTCCCGACAAAAAAAGAAGATCCCGAAACTACCGAAAATCTACAGAAAACTCTGAATCCCCGGAAAATGTTACTTTGTGTTGGTAGTCATTCTTTGTTTTTGATATGGCTGTTGTCTGTGGTATTTTAGGGATTTTTTGAAGGGTGTTGACGGCGTAATTATACCTTTTTTTTGCGCGCGGACGACTACACTTAGTTTCAAAATTAAATACATTTCATTGTTTTTCGAGCTTCTATCTGCTTCCGAAGTTCCCCTTCGAAACAGAGTCAACTTTGACAAAAATTGATCGACGAAATCCCGCTTTTCTTTCCGGAATCGCTCTCTGAGTTTTTAGAATGTGGTACTTTATTCGCAAATCGCTCAAACACCTCCAAAAACGTAAAGCCCCGTCTGCATTACCGTAAACCGACCGTTTTACGGCCGACCGTTTGACCGTTACGGCAGTGAAGACGGGTCTTTCTCTACGGACGGCCGTAGCCGTAAAACGGCGGTACTGACCCCTCCGTAACCGTAAAACGGACGTAGTGAAGACTGTTTTTTTGTCAAAGTCCCATGTAACTGTTTTTCAACTGTTTTTCAAGTCACATATAAACTGTTTTTTAAATTTTAACCCAAGATTCACCTATTTGGGGCTAATGTAGACCATATTTTTGCGGTTACGGACCTAATGAAGACCACATTTTTGCGGCTACGGACCGTCCGTAAAACGGTCGGTTTACGGTAATGCAGACGGGGCTGAACACAAAATGAAAAACAGTCCTACCGGTACTGAAAATTCTACCGAACCCTGAGAGCCATCTACCGATTTTCTACCGAAAATCGCCGAGGTTTTCCAGATTGTTTGAAAAGAAAAGTGGAAACACTGCTTATTGGTCCGCGATGCGTTCAATTCAAGTCCGCAATGCAGTTTTGTTTACCTTAGTACTGTTTTAGGTCGTATCGGTCGTAATTTTCTCTCGTTTTCTTCGTCTTTCTCTTTACCACACATTTTTATCTTCAGTGGGTAAACAGAAATGTTATTGCTCTTCGCATCTTAGGCTACAGACAAAACAGTTCGGGACAGGTCGAAGGAAAGAGCAAAATGAATACCCTGTTGTAAGTAGCATATTTAAAAACATCCTTATTCTTGATCTTGCCCGTCCCGTGCTTTTGTTTTGTTGTAGGCCTATCACTTTCCCTTATCATTCTCATTTACTCTGACGATGTTTTGCATTATAGCAATTCAGTAAAATAAATTATTATTCTTGCTACTGTTACGATTATCGCTATCCAGTGCGTCTCGCACTTTTTACATTTTCTTTTTGGAAATGTTTAACCAATTCACGTGTTCTGTGGATTGTTTTTTGTGTGTTTTTCTTCTTTTAGTTATTTCTTTGTAATCCTCCACTGGTCCTCTTGGGCAATAAAATTATCATTCATTCATTCATTTGCATATCGATCATGGATTTTCTGTAGCAAATCGGGCATAGGAGGGATACGCATAAGCTTATCTCCCCAGATAACTTGACGAAGAAACTGCTTCGCAAGCTCCTTCGCAGGGTATACTTCTAGCTTTTTTCCTTTTTTTTGTTGTTTTTAGAATAATTGCGATGGGAATTGGGAAGGTCTTTTGGCACTTTCTTTGCGAACTCGTACAACTATAAGTATAAGGTTTGTTCATTAGGCCAAAAGGCCATACAAGCGCAAGTTGATTTATTTAGTTTTGATGTGTTATTTACATTTATCCGAATTACTCATGACGCCACCAAACCAACTTGGCTTATGTTATTCCCCTCTTTCAAATTTCATTTCGTCGTTATTTTTTGTACTTTCCTAGATTTTGTTTTTGTAACACAGATTATGTTGCCTTAAGATCCGGAAATGTCGGAACTTGGATTGTAAGTAAATAAAGTTTGCATTTTTTCTTCTTCTAAACAAATTTGGAGTAGCCTAAGCCCTGACAGTTTTTCAGTCATCAAAAATATTTACCTATTTATCTGTTAATTACTGGAAGGTTACAAAAAGCAAAGACCTTAAAGGACCTCTCGCACAATTTACTCTCCAACTTCCAGTATGACGAAGTTCAAAACAAGCCAGTGTTTCGCTCGGGAAGAACGATAAACGTGGCCCGAATGGTGACTCAATTTCTGTGCCAACCAATCAACGGCGTTGGTTGGAGACAGCTGTGGCGACGCTTCTGGCTCTTCCGCTAGGTAACGGCGATTTTTCATCGCAACGAAGAGCTAGTCGTAAAGAGAATAATCGGCGAAAACGTCAAAAAGCGGTTTTTCTTCAAAAGCCGACCAACTGCAACAGCGCAAATTTGCGCGACTTATGGGATTTATGGGAGTTTCCTGTCTTTGACAAAAAGGAGAATAGGTTACCTGTTGTAAGTATTTTGTAAAGAGATCTGTATTCCTGGTCCGGCCCATCTCCGGGTATATAATCCCCAAGGCCAACAGTTGTAAGTGAAATGAAGCAGTAGTACAAGGAGTCAAGGTAGCCCCATCCATCCTCAAGGTAGTTGAATACCGCCGCTGGTATCAGGAAGAAAACGGTCAGCAAGATGACAAAAATTCCCAGTAGATGGTAGCACTGTGCCTTCAGCAAGTTATGATTGCCGAATCGTCTTGTCAAGTACTGGAGCAGGGCTGAAGTAGGGACCATGAGGCGATCGATGATGGAAGTGAAGAAGACCAGGGTCATGGGGATTCCTATGATGCCGTAAAGCATAGTGAACATCTTTCCGCCTTCGGTAGATGGCGTCACGTGGCCATAACCTGAACAGAGAAACAGTGGAATAAATCATTACGACATGTAGTTTGTGAGGCGGCCATGGCCGTATGCAAACATTGCGACTTACACAGCTCGTCGGAAACACTATCTGAAAAGTTCATTAATCAGATTTGGGATGCTCTTTTATTAGAATTTTGGGACGCCATCCCTGGATGCTAGATTGCATATTGAGGATGAAGCGGTAAAAAAAAATAAAAAAATCAGTTAATCGGTTTTATTTTAATGTTTGAAGAGACCCGTTTATTTGGATGCTTTTTTGCATTCACGCCTGCGTCACGGGCCACGGAGCTTTGAAGGGGTTATTTATTTGTAAATTATTTGTTTGGAGAAACGAACTGCGAATAGTCCCCGACGCCGCGCCGAAAACCGGCGGCCCGCCGCCGAAAAATCCCCGGCGGCCCGCCGCCATCTAACCTTCAGCGCGCCGACGCCGCCGCCGTTCCACCGGCGGCGGCGGCCCGCCGACAGTCTCTGGCGCCTTTGTAGTTACATGTTCCGAATTAGAAATAGCCATTACCCAAAACAGAATATAGTTCCACCGATCATCAATTTATCACTCTACAATACTAAACCATAAACCTTACACTACGTCCATCTGTCGAGACTTTGACACACTGAGATACCTTGGGTTGCTGTTTATGCAAGACAAGTTCTTGCCATACCTGCAACAAGTGCAGCCGCGGAAAGGGTTTTTAGCACAACTGGACTGATCGTTAGTGCCAAAAGATCTATGCTTGCCCCTCACCGAGTCAACAAGCTCCTGTTTATCCACGATAATTATTGCATTGTAAAGGAGATGTTGAAATAGTATTTCCATGGCATGGCCTGCTTTTGCAAATTAAACTTGTCAAGATCTTGCAATAAGTTGACTTAGTTTTATTTTAGGGAAGCCGAAGTTCAAGTGCATACCTGTAACATAGGCTACTCATGTTTTAATGGAAATGTTTCAACTGCTAACTTCGAATTCGAAAGTTGCTTTCATTACTTCGTTATACATAGTCACATTCCACTTCCACTCACTTTCGTCACTTTACTTCAGTTTACATCACTCACTTCCGTCACTTTATACGCTGGTAGTCCTTGCAGCCATCGAGAAAATTTCGTGAAAAACAGGTAAAATCGGCGTGACGCCGTTCAAAAACCGGCGCGCCGCCGCCGAGGAGAATCGCTCTCGCCGCCGCCGAAATTTTTTTCGGCGCGGCGTCGGGGACTAACTGCGAACCAAGGCTCCTGCCAGGAGGAAATTCCCGCGTAGAGAACTAAAGTGGTTTTTATTATTTTCGTAGCAATGGGAATTCGGGGAGAGGCTTGCCCAAAAAGCTGTTCTTTTTGGGCGTCTGTCCCATCAAATTAAATTTTTTTGATTTTATTTGGGTTTCCCCTTGAGGCCCCACCACGTGGGTTCTGGTTTGTCTACGACCAATAACAAATAATCTGACAGAACCTCCGCCGCCCAAGATGGAAAAAAGAAATTTGTGACCAACACAAGATCACAAGTTTCGTTTTTTCCATCTTGAGCGCTTTGAGCCTGAAGAGGACCCTTGCCAAGAAGGGGCGAAATATAGCTCCAATAAATTTCAGCTGACTTATCCGTTTTGCACTGTCAAATATGATTCGCAGTCAGCTTGGGCTGAAAGAATATTTATTTCCCCATACACTGTCCGCGACGAACGAGCTGAGGTTAATAGCTTTGCGCCACTAGGCTCACTAGCGTTTCGTTACCTCTACAAATAGCTAAATCGCTGTGAACCCGCCGGTGAGGAAAAGTAGAAGTCAGCTGATTGGTTCTATGGACACGCTCTAGAGCAGGTCAGCGCGCGGAGTACGCCTCCTGCCAGCCTCCTGCACTATTTTTTCTGCGATAAGCAACGGCGAAGACGGAAGAGGAGTAAGCGGGTATCAACATCAACTCAAAGCTAGAGTAAATACCTCTAGGTCCGCTCAATTGGCCTTACTACAGTTCAGCGCTCCAAGAGGACTAGTTTCTGTTAGTCCCCCATTGCCTCATAACCAACCCTTGTGTAGACATAGTAAAAAGTCGGATCGATAGGGTAACGGGTCACTTTCAATTTCTGCTGAGACATATGCAAAACCTCCATTACCTGGGACACAGATGACAGGTTTTCCACTCACTGACCTGTGGATCTGTTTGACCATATCTGGTCCAAGTGCTGATGGTGAGGTATAGCGGGATTAACAGAAACTAGTCCGCTTGGAAGCGCTAAACGGGAATATGGCCAATTTTGTCGAGGTATTCATAGTCGCTGCATGGGACTAAAAACAGAAGTTTTTAGAGAAAACAGAAGTTAAAAAAAAAACAAAAAAAAAAAAAAAAAACAGAAGTTCTATCAGATTATTTGTTCTTGCTACGACGCTTCGACACGCGAGATTCAATTCAAAATTCAGTTCAAAAGTTTATTTTGTCACGGTGCTGCTCTTTTTCCATGTCGTCAATATTATCAATATTGGCGCAAATGACCTGTGGGCTACCAAGAGAATGGAGTCCTACTATCAACTTAATTTACCGAAACAGTTTTTACTAATATATTTGGCGTGAAAGGACACCTCGCACTACATAGTGTTTCTGCTCAAATGTTCTGAAATACATAACAGACAACACAAGGATGCGCGGTTTCAACAGATAACACTCGAAAGACAACACTTGGGATGTTATCTGTTGTCGCGATTCGGCGGTTTTTCGGCTCTTTCTGGCAGTGCTCGTGATGCATAACATTTTGTGCATAACGCTTGTCGCGATAGCAGATAACATCCCAAGTGTTGTCTGTTGATACCGCGCATCCTTGTGTTGTCTGTTACGAAACTTCCGACAGTGTAGTTGGCCACTTTACAACTAAACCATGCTTCCAGAAAATCACACACGGCTTCAGCTGTTTTTAGCCGCTTTCCTCCCTTGTCCCTGGCCCTGAATGACAATCTTGGAAAAATGTTCATAGCCGTTCTGTGGACGAATAGAATAGAAGAGATATGATACACTTATGTAACGAAGAATCTCGAGAACGAGAATGGATGGAAATACTGTTGAAGTGGAATAAATTACTATCACAAGTAGCCTACGACGTGTCTTACATCAAAAGTAAAAACTGGCTTGAGCTGCGACGAAATGAAGTTCAGAGGACAACTACAACAACCTCGAAAGAAGTTACAGTTCGAATTACGTGACAAACGACGAGAAAAGTACATGGCAGTCAGTTTGTTCGGTAATTTCTTTACCAGATATTCTCTAAACTTTCAACTCCAGATTTTCAGTTGCCGGCACCGATGCCGGACATATTTTAGAGACGTGGAATGGTGGCGTTTCGTTTGACCTTAAGTTAGGCAACCAGTCGAAAAGTGCAACCAGTCCTTCAGCTGAAAGATCGAGCGAAACTTACCGATGGTGGTAACAACCGTTCCAGCAAAGAAAAATGCTTGTCCGAAGCTCCAGTTCGAGTCCCCAGAGGCATTTCTGGTTACGGGAACCCCGCGGCTTCCAGCGTCAACGATATTGCTGATCAGAGTCTCAAGGGCTTCTTCTGCAAATTAAGATTTTTCATTAGATTTTATGTAAGAAACTGAAGGATGAGATTTTTCGCCCAATGATTTCTTCAGAGAAAATGTGCTACCGTACAAACTCTATTTTAAGTGTAGCCCGCTACACATATAATAAGCGTATGCTTATGCTTCCTTCGTTTTTCGTTCCTCGAACTTTTTCCTGCTTAAAACTATTGAACACGGACATCCAACTAGAAATTTACATAAACTATATCAGCCAAGAATCATAACTGAAAAATCGAAATTTTCTCTTCGAAACTCGGTAATTCGAAATTGGAATATTGATACTTCTAATTTGGATAATTCACAGTCAATTCAAACAACTAAACGTAAACTTTAATCTATGTTGTTATATGAAAATTTGTTATGGAGATAAGTTAATTGTTGTTAATGTGGATGGCTTTCGGGAGGTTGAGTGCAGTGTTCCCATTTTATTCTGTCTTTTCAAGATACTGGCCCTGGGGCTGGGGGAATACTTGAGAGTATTCGGCCCAGGATCTTTCCTTGGACGGATATCACTGATCCTCAGATCTTGTTATCTTTTAGTTTTTTTTTTTTTTTTTTGATGATTCGCTAGACGTGTCACCGGGTAGCGTTGGGGACTGGGTGCTGACGGAATGACACGCATATTTCATTACTATGAATGGCATGTAGCGAATTATATGTGTTGTAAAGAAGTCTTTCCGTCCCGTGCATTACGAATTTGTCTTCTCAGCCGGGCTCTGGACCCTTTTATTATTCATCACAAGAAAACAACCAAAAAACCAACGAAAATGGGGTTTATAAAGGCCAACGAATGTACTGCAATAACCAGCGAATATTTCGGGAGGACAACCGCCTCCCTTCTTCAGCGCAGACAGAAAATTTTGAAGAAAAATGCCAAAACGAGGACGCCGATCAAAAAACCAATAAAACCAAAACGACGCAGAAAACCAATAAAAACCAAAAGTTAAAACCAAAATTGGAAGAGTTCAAAACCAAATTTAAAAGCAGCGAGCCACTCACCAATACCTGCGAATAACAATCAAGACTGTTGTGCGAATAACAATCAAGACTGTTGTCTTGATTGTTATTCGCAGGTTTATTCGCTTGATTGTTATTCAACAGTCTTGATTGTTATTCGCAGGTATTGGTGAGTGGCTCGCTGCTTTTAAATTTGGTTTTGAACTCTTCCAATTTTGGTTTTAACTTTTGGTTTTTATTGGTTTTCTGCGTCGTTTTGGTTTTATTGGTTTTTTGATCGGCGTCCTCGTTTTGGCATTTTTCTTCAAAATTTTCTGTCTGCGCTGAAGAAGGGAGGCGGTTGTCCTCCCGAAATATTCGCTGGTTATTGCAGTACATTCGTTGGCCTTTATAAACCCCATTTTCGTTGGTTTTTTGGTTGTTTTCTTGTGATATGTCAGGCCAATGTGGTTTACGAAATTATCTTTTATTATTCAATTTATTATTACAAAGAACCCGAACCTTTAGACCCGACATTGTGGCAAGAACGGCAGTCAAGGGGGTCATGTATGGAGGGGAAGGGGGGACCCCCCAATACTGTCGGCCAGTCGGTAAAAAATAACCGAGTCGGTGCGAAGCCGCCGAGGTTTTTCGTAAAGTTGACTCTTTCATGACATCAGTCGATTTTTCATTGAAACAGTAAGTTTTTTCTTATTATCAGTCAATTTTTCTGAAAATCAGTCGATTTTTCGCGAAAACTGTCACTTTTTCTTGAAAATGTTGTTTTTTCTGCAGAAACTGTCGGTAAAAAATACCAGCCAGTTGGTAAATATCTTGCCCCCGCCCAACATTGTGGCTCGTAACGCCTCGGACGGCACTAGAACGAAATCACTGTATTGCACTGGTGTTACATCTATTCTCACCTGAAACTGAAGGATTCTGATGCTTGAAATTCTGTATCATTGCCCGAAACATGGCTCTTTCCCTTTTTTCGGCTGGACTCTCAATACTGGAGAAAACCAAAGCACCAACGGCCAAATAACATGCATACACAGCAATATACACGCTCAACAATAAAGAACTCCTTCGAATCGAATTCCAACAAAGGCGTAGGGGTCTCGGAGGTTTCCTGAGGTGTACCAGTGGTGTTGGAAGGTTGGAGGGGGAAATTTTGTATCTCCCATAATACGGCTCCCTTTTTATCTTAAATCTGGCATAGTGAGGAATGTCTGGCAGCGACGGTATGGCATGCAAGGTCGAATGTCTTACTTCGTGGGCCACTTTGCTATTTTGTCCAACCTTCGTCATGACACTGTTTCAAGAAGGAATAGTAGTTCCAAAACACTATTATCCTTTTTATTCCACAACGACTCCATCAGGCACTACGTTTAACGCCGAAGCATTTGCTTACACAACAGCAACAGTTAAACTAGGAATCCACTGAAACGAGGTTCTCTCCCAACCTTACGGAACTCGCGAAAAATTCTTAGTGATTAAGTATCAGAATTCAGAGCTCCCCTTTTATTATGCACACCCGGAGCATCGAGCGTACTTTCACAGCAGAAAAGGGGCATATGACGAACGTAAAATAAAAATATTCCAAATGATGAGGGAAATAAAGTAAAATGTCCCTTAAAAGCACCTGGCACGTGATATAAAACAAAAGGTTCTAAAAACTGATGAACCATGAAAACTCTATGGCTTCGCCACTGGCAAGTAAAGACAACAAGCAACATCACGTGCAAGGTGACTGAACTGACGCGCCAAACTGACTTCATAATTTGTTAATGTCGCCCCTAGTTACTAAAGGAACCACCTGAGGGAAATGGATGAACGGTAGCTTGACGACCGGCAGTTCATTGGACAGTAGGACATGCTCGAAGAGAGGTCATCACGGACTGGCGGTGAAAATCATGGCAAGAGTCTTCTTCCACCCGTAAAAAAAGAATCGAGTTCCACATGCCGCACAATAATGTAGATTGTCACTCTATTTTGTTTAAGTCACTCTTGTCCTGCGTAGGACATAAAAATCCCTCTATTTCAGACACGTCCAAATGTGTTATTTTTCAACACTGCCGGGAAAGAATGTACAGCAGGTTCCGGGAAGTGTGTGACCCCTCGTTTCGTGGTACATGCCAAAAAACCTGAACCTTTTCCTTCGACGAAATAGTGTCGCAAACACTGGAATAGACGCATATGTAAAAAAAACTGTAGCCCACATCTGTGAATACACGCATTTAGAATTTGTTCGTTTATGTTGTTACAGTTAAATATAAAGATATAGTTTCGGATTATGATATAGCCTACATTAAATTCATTCAGGTTGCAACTTCCAAGTAACCCCTCTCCCTAAACACCTTGGTATGGTTTTGCGGCGCCGGGATTCTTAGTTTCTTCCGTGAGCATCTTGAATCACCATCACCACTGAACAATTAACAATTAATAGTCATTCTCACCGAATATTTCCAACGAATATCCGCAAATTTTTCTGTCTCCTTTAAAGTAGTTGATTCACGTGGGCCGAGAAGGTGGGAGACACTATCATTTTACGATGGGTCGACTATTGACGAACACACTGTTACCTTTGTTTTCTCCAAAATCTTCATAGTATCCAAGGTTATCCACAAATTACTTTCACTCTTGAAAACAAGGTCGTCAACTCGCCATTACTATAGTTAAATATTCACTGATCTCCTGACGCGGGTCAGAAGAGTACTAGAAGCTTCGAGAAGATCGAGGGGCGTGTAAGAGAACAACGAAGTAGCCTATATCACCCTGTGGACGTTTAGATATGTCAGAACTAGAAACCCTCGGCCAGTTTGACAATTTTTGGTCTCGGAAGCTGAATATTATTTAGCTTAGTTTCATAATCTCTAAGAAATCGTTCTAACGAATTTAGTATAACTTACGGCGTTTGTTTACTGTGATCTGGTTTACATCATTAATTCTTTGGACTTACGGGAATTAACAAGAAAAAACTGAAAATAAAATACTCAAAGAAATCGATAACGCAAATAATTTGTTTGATTTTTCTACAGATTTTCCACGTGCCTGCTACAATAAAAACAATTTGTTAGATCCATAGCCAAACTATGATCCCAGCCTCCCATGTCGTGCACTTCCGACCCGCGCCACTAGATGACCCAGCGGTTGGATCGAGTCGTGTCTTCATCTTGGGTCTTGGGTGGGGGGGGGGGGTCTGCTAGAATGCTTATGATGCAACTCCGCTATTGATTCTTGATTGTAACCCACAAGGGGACTAGATTTGCGTCAAGAAGAAGCTCCAGTTTGGACTAGGACCAGTATGTTCAGGTTTTGGTACGGACTTCAAAATAATACAGATCAGTGTTGCCACCCGACCAAAATTAAGTTTACTAAATTCCGGAGAATTTTTTTACTAGATTCTAATAAAATTTACTAACTCAAAAATTTTTTTCGCGGCTGTCGCCGCGACACGTGCATTGCATTGTCTACCTGTACTACATTTAAATAATAAAGGAATACATCGAAAGACAGTCTAATTTTGAGTAATACTGAAAAGAAAGCAGCGAAAATATATCGGACCGCGAAAATATATCGGACCGCGGACCGCGGACAAGAGCAGAGACGTCAAAAACGGGGGTTGCTCCGTCCCAACAATGTCGGCCAATCGGCAAAGAACAAATTAATCGCGCGAAGCGCCGCAATTTTTCAGAAAAGAGTCAATTTTTTCTTAAAACAGGCCAAATTCTTTTAAAAACTGTCGATTTTTCTCAAAGCAATTGGTTCGTTCTCATCAGGGACAAAAGACTTAACACAATGGACAAAGAGCTCCGATCCTTGGCTTCGTAACAGACAAAATTAAGAACTCTGGAGTGATAAGCAAGAGTGGATCCTAATATTTTTGTACATTTCCTCAGAATCTATAAAAAATGACATAGCTTCAGGGTTGGACCATCTTTTTTACTAGAAACTGGGATTTTTTACTAGATTAAAATGAAATTTACTAGATCCTCTATATTTACTAGATTTAATATTTTTTACTAGATCTAGTAAAAATTTACTGCCGGTGGCAACACTGATACAGATAGAGCACGAATAGCAGGCTGAAACTGACAATGAGAAATAGCAGACAGAAAGGGTGACTAGTATATCCGGCACAAAGATCCGGCATTGATCATACGATTTCATGGGTGCGGTCCGATCCACCTAAAGGGCTACTGCGCAAAACCAGTGCTCACCTGACACGCCCCTATGTTCCTGGAGGAACTGTTCCTTTATCTGTGTCACTCGCTGAATTTCTTGCAGTTCCCTAGCTCGTTCTAACACAGAGTATACAAAGGCCCCTAGAGAAAGGTACGAAAAATAAATAATTGCGAGTCCACATAGCCGTAAATTGCTAGGCCGCACACATCCACGACTAGACATTACATCACGACATTTAGAATTATGCACTGAACATTTTTTGCGTCATTCTGTTTCGAGGCGTATCTCAGATGCGCGCATGGGAAACAGGATCAAGGACAAAAGAGATCGATAACAAAAAACGTAAAGTGACGTAATATCTCTCCGCTAGTCATTAAATTTTGTCATCTGCATTGTCTGCGACGCCATCTACCGGAGCTGCAGAAAGCTTTGTGATTCTTCCTGTGGAAAGGAGATGGCGGGATAGGTGGAGAGCAAAAAGACAAGATCGGCAAACTTGTAATTCAGTACTTAAATGGTTAAAGCCGCATATTCTCGGCCCGCTCAAGTTTTGTTCACAGTAACAGTCGCTTAAATAACATAATTGAAGAGCGACAGAGGACAGATTGATAGATTCTTCCCATGAAAATTTGTTGAATGTGAGGTTGTCCGATACAAATTCTTTCACGAAATTGTCTAAATTGATATTATGTACTGGTGGTACGGAATCTTTAATTTAACGATTCCTGTTTTGTTTAAAAAAGCCTATACAGGCAAGTCGTCTTATTTTTGTTCTTCAAAAAGAAGTCTTATTTAGTTGAAGAGGTATTTTTTTTTCATCCCAAGCATAACAAAATTGTCTTTTCTGCAGGGCTCTGGACATTTTGTTATTTAGTAGCTGAAAGTCTGGCTGAATATTAAGCAGTGATATCCGATATCATCCAGTCTTGATTCTAAGCTACCAAGACTACTAAGAACAATAATGTAAACAAAAATAAGCCATTGCCGTCTACAGAGTACTTCTAAAACACTTTTCATAATTTTTTTTTTCAGCGTAAAAGGTTTTCCAAGAATTTTTAAAGGCGTTGATAGAGTCACTAAAAACTAATTGGATGGAAGGGTGTTCCAGCAGCCCACCACTCTATTTAGGAAAGACCATCTACCAATTCGGAAATTCGCCAGCCACTCACCCGGGTCGTTGACAGTTCTGAACTCTTGACAACTAGTGGCGTTTTTTATCGCCGATTAGTTCAACGATAGCGTAGCCGTCTGTTTGGTGTTTTCGACGTTCGCCGGAAGCCGATTGCCGTAGCTGTTTATCTTAAATTCTGTTTTGGCTCTGATCGGCCAACGTTTATCGCCCAAATTCTTGTTCATCACCGATCGGCCTAGGACTCGCCGTTTGCCGTTGACCTCGGGATTTCGTTTGAGGATTTGGCGGTATTTTCAAAAATAAAAACCCTTTTTTGCGCACCCAGAAACAACGGCGAACGCCAACAGCTATCGGCTATCAAAAACAGTATTAAGCACGAATCGGCAAACTTGCTTCGTCTACTGGTCAAATTTGATCGGCGATCAAAAACGCCACTAGTTTTCGTCAGATTGCTGACTGACAACTACTGTCTTGAATTTTTGTATTGCGATGTACGTTGTCACTGTTTGTTTTCTTCCCTAAAATATAATAAACATATGGTTTAGATCGAAATCATGGATTCGGAAAGGATGCCGGACACCGAACGGAAGACTTATATTTTTCGAGGATGGCTGGCGTTCGTTGCCTTCGTCGATTTTTCGTTGTCTCTACGCAGTTACGTCGACCTGACGACGTTCATGGGAACGCAGCTTATAAACGACAACGTACCGCTGACAACGGCACGGTCCGTTTGTTTCCTGCACCTCATGAGTGGGCTTGTAATCACTTTCTGTGCCTTTGCAATTCATTCATTACCGTGAGTACACTTCTCTTACCTTTTAATGTTGAATGAAGCTAAAAGTGGGTCATGTGTGGTCCCCTTATCTGATGATTTTTTTTGTCTAAACCCCATCTGGGAAGTCAGGAGAGCAGTAGCGACGGCTCGTGTTAATAATCACAAAAACACTGGAGTCAGGTCCAGAAGAATTTTTAGAAACCAACTCGTTCTAATCTGACGAAGGCGATAGCGCTTTTTGGGCTGGGGTGGAGCCGGCGGACCCTAGCTTAGGCTCAATATTAGTGTGTAAAGCAAGTACGTAAAGTGCTCGACCTTGATCAATGTCTCGAAAGGTTGTTGTCACCATCAGAGGCCTTACTAGCCAAAACGTGTTTTTGGGGGAGGGGAGGTATTTACCGACAAGCTGATCATTTCTACCGACTGTTTTTGCAGAAAAAACTGCTGTTTTGTAGGAAGAAAACTATTGTTTTGACGAAAAACCGACTGTTTTTCAAAAAAAAATCAACCGACCGGCCGAGAAAATTGGGAGGGGAGGCGTCCCCCCCATGCGTGACGCCTGTGGTCCTCATAACTAATGACAAGATTGAGGGTAGCGAAAGGGCTAAAATGGGATTTGCTGGTAAGGTGGAACAGCTGAGAAATTATTTAAATAATCAGTCAAGTAATGCAATTGACGGCTCAGAGTCCAAAAAGAGCCGGGATTAGTAAAATGCCCTACAAATTCTATATTCTACAAGGAAAGAAACCAATCAGTCTTACTTGACCTAGGAAAGGGTCTTCTGGTACTTTCTGGAAACCAGCTATGTTACCCCCCACACTCAAAGTAAACGTGGCAACTGCTTTCGTCACTATATTTGACCCTCCCTATCTTTTCCACGCAAAAATCTATCCAAGAAAAGCTATTGGTAGAAGACAAGCCAAGAAGCAGGATACAGAGTTTAGGCACGAAGATGGGATTAATGCAATGTCCAAAATAGGCTATACCACAGATTTTAAGATACTACTTAATAATATTCACCGACTCCTTCTTACAGTAGGTGCTTGAAAAATTAATACAACCAAGAACATATGATCGTGTAATGAGATATGGACTTTCATAACTTAATCTATTGATATTTTAGGCTGAACTATCTAACCGCTGTTTCGATAGTCGTCAAGAAGTCGTACTGGCTGTTAGAAGCGTTGGTGTGGAAATCGACAGCATTATCATTCCACCTTATATTTCCAATTCTTATAAACGGTAAGATTTTTCAGCTTTCTTTACTTTAACAGCATATTCTTGTGAAAAGGCTCGAATGCGAGCTGTTTAGCCAAGTCGCTCGAGCTCGGAATGGGGAACGTACATATCTAGATTTGTAAGGAGTCAGAAGGATCGATGAAGCGAGTACGAACATCACTATGGCCTTAGGCCTAACTAGCGCCATAGCCTTTCGGCTTTATCGCACTCTTGGAACAATCCTTGTAATGTTCAGTCAAAGTTTATTTATAAAATATAACACATTAGTTCCAAAGCGTGAAACAAAATCTGTTGACCTGCTCCAGTTCTCCCATCGTGGCCGCATGGAGTTCCGACTCCAGAATAGCCCATCTAGATGGCCTGCACTTGCCACACAACCCATCAAGTTTGCTCAAATTGAATCACCCGTTTGAATTGAACATTCTTTTCTCGAGAAATGTCTGCTACACCCTCCAACTCCACCTAGCGAACTGGGATCGGGCCCGGGAGTCAAAATGGCACATACAGGGCAGACCTTTGGACGTTATCGTCTTTATCATAAACGCTCAACCCGTTGGGTACCTTTTGGTATGCGTGTCGTAATACTTACCCCCCCCCCCCCACATCTAGTCCGTGGCTACATGTGGTTCGGAACTACAGACTTTGGAACCTGTTGTCGAAAAAGTACAAAGTTCTTGCTTTTATTTAAAGTCGCGGTCTACATCTGCCAGAGGTAAAATTCACACGCTTTAAAATACTGTGCTAGTGATTCTCCTTTTCAACGTTAATTTCTCCAGTCCCTTCGCCTGCTCTTCATATTTTAGTAATTTTAATTAATAATTTGAAAGCGTCATTTGCTCTCGTGGAGTCGAGATCAGGCCCTTCTTCCAAAACACCGACTGAAATACAAGTTGCGTCTTTGCAAACACCGTGTTATCTGATACCACGGTAACTAGATCATCATATTATGGTACCTCATACTACGGTTGCTTTACAGAAATAACTATTACCGAAATTGCGTTTTTGAATATTTCCTGAAAAGAAAGACTTTTATCCACTCATATCGGAAGTACCAACTCTCTGTTTCAACAATTTGACAAAACTCTCGTGTCGGTGATGATGAAAGTGACATGGCTTTTTCAGATACCAAGATCAGATCCTACGGTCGAGAACGTCGTATCCAAATATCAAATACCATGGTAACTGGACAGGCACTCAGGAACTGCAAAGCTGCTTTGATCATCTTGTATCAAATACCATTGTAACTGCAAAAACAAAACGTTTCTCTTTCCGTATGACATCCAATTTACGATTCGCTCTGAGTACTATTTTCGAGAAAATGTTAGTAATGAAAATTAGTAAGATCACACTGACATTTAATTATTTCTAGTAATTTCCTTGTACGGACTGTATGCCATCCAGCCGTACTTGAAGATAACGGTGACCGGCGAAGAGGCAATCGAGAATGCCATCAAGAAGAAGATGTCGCCAGCTGTCTTTACCGTCCATCAGAAGCCAAAAAACAAACACAAGGACAAAAAAGTGTAAACAAGAGAAAAAGCGCAACTTGCTGTTGTCTGAATTTTGCCTCTGCAGAGTTCTTTATTCTCTGTCTTCATGATTTTACTTTCATGAAAATCTGGTCGCAATCCCTAGTGCAAAAACGACACATTTGAATGTTTTCTGAAATAATGAATGTTTTCTGAAAGAGAGTGACAAAAAAAGAGTGACAATTCACACTATCGTGCGACATTTGGCAACGGGGAAATCCTGATCGGGTGTTTGGACTATTGATTGGGTTCAGAGCTTGTTGATCCTCGAGTATTAGTGTTAATGCAAAACAGAGACCCTATAAATGCGTATAAATGTTGCTCAGTGACTCCCTGTGATGTAGTTTAATATGTGTTTTTTTTTTTACCAAATGATGTTTTTATAGTTTTAGATTAAACCCTTTGTACAGCCTGAAGGGAGCATCAAAAGACGCTATTTTTTTCCAGAACTAAATCCTCTCTTGTCTATCTTTGGTTACATCATCCGCAGTCTTGCGGCTTATAATAAACGGAAGTTGAATAGTTCGAATCTTTGCCACTTAATGGGGTACTAGAGGTCTTTGGAGGTTGAAGACAGAAAATCAGAACGTCTTTTTTGTCCAAAACTATAAATCCTCTCTTGTCTATCTTTGGTTAAATCATCCGGAGTCATCTACCGGTCTTCGTAATCTTGCGGCTTGTGATAAACGGAAGTTGAATGGTTCGAATATCTGCCACTTGATGGGGTACTAGAGGTCTATGGAGGTTTAAGATTAAAGATCAGAACGTCTTTTTTGTCCAAAACTATACATCCTCTCTTGTCTATCTTTGGTTAAATCATCCGGAGTCGTCTACCAGTCTTCGCAGTCTTGCGGATTGTAATATAACTAATATAGAGAAGCTGAAGGGTTCGAATATCTACCACTTGATGGGGTACTAGAGGTCTTTGGGGGTTGAAGACCTATAAATACTAAAAAAAAAACTGAACGTACATCCGCCATCTTCGGGCTGTTGCTTGCAAGGTGCTAACCCCTTTGCTCACCTCCTGGATTAGATTTGTCCGTGTAGGAATTTTCAAATTCCTTCCATGACATTGGTGAACCCTGGGTGAACCATCATCGAATAATCTGAAACAGATTAGCCATGGTTTTCTAATATCAACATGTAATGAGGTTATCCTTGTAATTTCCGATACTCCTTTTTATTTTTATCTCTGTTCTGGGTTGAAACTGGTTGTTCCAAAGAACAAGAATGTGTCATGCCTGGAATCTGGGCTGGTAGGCCTAATGATGGTTACCCTCAAGATAGGGTAAGGTTATCTATTGTCTGAGACAGAAGACCAAACTAAGGACTGGTATGACCTGGTTTTGATACGGAACACTTAGCATTGTGTTTCTTATTGAGTATTTGTGTTGCGAGAGCAACACTTTGGTTTTGTCCCTTTTTATGGCACTTGCCCTTCGGCCAACTGCCATATAGCGATCGCAATTTCTGTCCGTCCGTCGGTCGGTCTGTCGGTCGGTCGGTCTGTCGGTCGGTCCGGGTTTTGCTAGTTCGGGCACTTCCACATAAGCTAGGATGATGAAACTTGGCAGGCATATCAGGGACCCCAAATGATTAAGTTGGAAATAGTCACTTTCCAGATCCGACCATCGTGGGGGGAGGGTGGGGAGCCGGAATCCGGAATTTAGTGGCATGCATAACTTTCGAACGGGTGATCAGATCTTAATGAAACTTGATATTTGGAAAGACGTCATGCTTCAGATGTCCCATATCAAGTCCGGACCGAATCCGATGTATGTGGGGGGAGTCGGAGGGGGGAACCGGAAATCATGTTAAACGCTTAGAGTGGAGCGATCGGGATGAAACTTGGTGGGAGGAACAAGCACAACCTCTAGATACATCATTGACAGAACCGGACCGGATTCGTGCACTGCGGGGGGGGGGGTCGAGTCGGGCTTCGGAATTCCGGTGATACGGAGTTAAGTTACTTCCAGGTGGGCTAGGACAATGAAACTCGGCAGGTAAATCAGGGACGCGACCAGATCAGCCTGGAAATAGTCAGCTTCCCGATCCGACCATCGTGGGGGGTGGAGGGAGGGGGAATCCGGAATCTTGAGGTATGTATAACTTCCAAACGGGTGATCGGATCATAATGAAACTTGATATGTAGAAAGACAACATGTCTCTGATGACCCATTTCAAGTAGGGACCGGATCCGATGAAGCTGGGGGGGGGGGGGGTCGGAGGGGGATCCGGAAACCTTGTGATATGCTTGGAGTGGATCGATCGGAATGAAAGTTGGTGGGAAGAACAAGCACAAGCCCTATGTAGATCAGTGACAGAACCGGACCGGATTCGAGCATTGTGGGGGAGTTAGGGGGGGGGGTCCGGAATTCCGGTGATCGCAAGTTAAGGTACTTCCAGACATGTTAGGACGATGAAACTTGGCTTGAAAATTAAAGACTTGACATGACTGACTTGACTTTCGTGCTCCTGATGATCATCTTTTTTGCTTCAAGAGTTTTGATTACAGATGATTTTCTATAACTTGGAAATAATCACTTGCCCGATCCGACCATCGTGGGGGGAGGGAGGGGAGTCAGAATCCGGAATTTAGTGACATGCATAATTTTCGAACGGGTGATCGGATCTTAATGAAACTTGATATTTGGAAAGACCTCATGTCTCCGATGTCCCGATTCGAGTCCGGACCGAATCCGATGAATGTGGGGGGGTCGGAGGGGGGGGACCGGAAATCATGTGACACGCTTACAGTGGAGCGATCGGGATGAAACTTGGTGGGAGGAACAAAAAGAATCCCTAGGTTCATCATTGACATAGAACCGGACTGGATTCGTGCACTACGGGGGGAGCTGGAGTGGGGTTCCGGAATTCCGGTGTTACGGAGTTAAGTTACTTCCAGATGTTCTAGGACGATGAAACTTGGTAGGTGTATAATGGTCTCGGCCAAATTAACTTGGAAATAATCACTTGCCCGATTCGACCATACCGGGGGGAGGGAGGGGAGCCGGAATCCGGAATTTTATTGACATTCATAATTTTCGAACGGGTGATTGAATCTTAATAAAACTTGGGATTTGGAAAGACCTCATGTGTCAGATATACCATTTCAAGTCGAGACCGGATCCGATGAATGTGGGGGGGGGGGGTCGGAGGGAGGAACCGAAAATCATGTGACACGGTTAGAATGGAGCGATCGGAACCTCCCGAGCGTCACCGTCGAAAAGTAAGTGCTTGAAAATTTCGCTGATTTTTCCATAAGATGTCAGAATATTTAAAACAAATTGTTCAAATATATTATACAACAGCAAATATAAGTAAGTGACCATTTCTTTTGAACGTAACTGTAGTACCAAACAACCCATCACACTGACAAAGCTACTAATCATTCACATCCTACAACGATAACTTGAATACAAGCTAAAAAGCTTGCAAGTGCCATATGAGCTTGCAGCTCTTGTTTTTCCTTAGTACCCCGATTTCAAATTGTTACTACGAAGTGGTAAGGGTCTAACCTTTGCGGTATTTTACGGAAAGTTTGGACCTTAGGCCGGATTGATGGGTGTGAAATAACATTTTTGAAAGCTTCTTAGAACTCTTGCGTCGTGCAAAAAAGGATGGTATTTGCTTGTCATCGAGCCAGAGCCTACGTTGTCTGAAGTGAAGTGGAGCTGTATAGCCTATGTCAGAGAGGACTATCTGAAGTTATGCAGCCAGTCAAACCACGTTTCTGCTTGCGAGGGGAAAGCTTCGTTCTAGCAGGCAATCAGGCAGGCACCTGTTTCAAATTGAAGATGGACTAAAATCTATATAAGTCCTAAATATGTGCGGCAGTTCCGCGTCCCCGCAGCCAGTATATATTTTCTTTGATTGATAAACAGAAACATTTACAGGGACAAAAAAGTGGAATTCCCCATGGGTCCGAAAGTGCTGCCATTGACTGTTTCTACCCATTTCTGTTTGTGATTTCTGCTGGGTTTATCATTCCATTTTTTGCACTGGGATCAGGGTTGTGCATGAATAATCATTACTCACTGAATCACCGCATGATCCGTTTCTTTTTTTTTAAGAATCGTAATCGTCATTTTGTTTCCTTACTGAATCTTTGAGTGAATCGTATTCACTTTTCGTCCCGTCGAGTCGCAGTGTGATTCATCAATGAAAAGGGTCAAGAGAAATTTCCCTCTGCCAAGTTACTGTTCACCAGTAACGTGGCTGTTCACGGATTAGTGGTTCCGCAATTTGCCGTCATGCAACGTGGAATCTTTTTAATCCTCTTCAGAAACTGAGAGGTATAGATGCATTGGGGACCCGTCTTTTCGCCCACCCGTCGATTCGCCCACCCGTCATAATGCCCAAAAAATACGTCACATCCCCCACTTTTTCCGACAGTTCGCCTAACCGTCACAAGACCCAAAATATCCGTCGATTCGCCCACCCGCTGATTCGCCCACCCGTCAATTCACCCACCCGTCGATTCGCCCACCCGTCGATTCGCCCACCCGTCGATTCGCCCACCGTCGATTCGCCCAACCTCGGTTTCAAGAGGCGTCGATTCACCCACTTCTGAAATCCGTCGATTCGCCCACCCGTCAATTCACCCACCCGTCATAAGACCCAAAAAATCCGTCACAACCCCCACTTTTTACGCCAGCTCGCTTACCCGTCACAAGACCCAAAAAATCCGTCACAACCCCCACTTTTTACGCCGCCCACCCGTCATAATACCCAAAAAATCCGTCACAACCCCCACTTCTTACGCCAGCTCGCTTACCCGTCACAAGACCCAAAAAATCCGTCACAACCCCCACTTTTTACGACAGATCGCCCACCCGTCATAAGACCCAACAAATCCGTCACAACCCCCACTTTATACAACAGCGCGCTTACCCGTCATAAGGCCCAACAATTCCGTCACAACCCCCACTTTTTCCGTCAATTCGCCCACTTCTCAAAATAGACCTCTGATCCAGCGCGGCTCTTATCATTGAACGCGGCAAAAGAAAGCGACCGGGTCGCAGGGGAGTAATTAGGAAGGATACGATACCGTCCGATTTAAATAAGGGTGAAAACTAGTTAATATAGCTTGAGCCAGATTGATCAGAAGCATTACGTCAGACATCGGTGATGATAACAAAAGAGGAAATAAAGAGGATGAATGCAAGAGTAAAGTTTCCGAAAAAAGAGCTACCTTTTTTAGGTACAAGTGTACCGAAAGAGGTGGGCTACATATTGCGATTATGTGGTACGTCAAAAGAATTATGATGTCACAAGATCAATCAAGTCTCAGTAGAGTGTAAGCGGTTCCCTATTATATCTTCCCCAAACTTCTCCTGCAATTAAGCTCAGTTTCGTCTCAACTCATACCGCACACAACAATGCAGAACACATGCATAATAATGCTTATTAATTATAGTATTCAGTATATTCCCAAAATTTGCAAAATCGTCATAGGTAATATCCCAAGTGTTATATAGAGAAGTTTTCTTGGGATCCTAAAACGTAGGTGGAGGGATATCTATGACTTCGTTAAAGTTGCCTGTCTGTCTGTCTGTCCGTCTGTCAGCACGATAACTTTCGAAGGGGTAGGATATTTTCTTCAGACTTGGTATGAGGATGGACTGAGTCAAAGTACAGGTCAAGTTCGTAGATGAGTCCTGTAGCCCCATATTTGGGGGTGGGGGAGGGGTTTCAGTTAAAGGACGAAACAAATGTTTATAAAAGTAAGTAAGATAGTCGATCTAGGGGTAAGGAAATCCATATCTGAAACTTATTTTCTCGCCGGACAATTAGGTCGTTCGGAATCCGGCCAAAACTGGAAAATTTGTTAAAAGTAAAACTTTTATTTGAACCATGCATTTTCCGGAAATGTCGTCCCACTGTAACACCTCCCGCAATGAGCTTTTCATCAATTCCACACGCAGTCTGGCGATCTACTTGTGATACTTTTTGCGCTTCTGTGAAACTGGATATTAAAGTTTAACCAAAAAGGGCTAGGAAAGGACAATCTAGTTACCCATCACTTATTCACTTAAATTGGCTTAGAGACCCGCTGAAAATGAGTTACTTCGTTGTTCCGCTATTTACGAATAATCGATTTTTCAAATAGTGGAATTTCCGTGTGATTTGTGGTGCCTCTATGCGCTTGTATTTTTGCTGTTTGCCTTACGAGAAAGATTTATCAATTTTTTTTATTTCAGGCACTAAGCAATCTCACTAATTTCACCACTGCCCACTGAAAAGCCGCATCTGTGTTGAGATTAACATTTCCCGCGTCATAGTAGAATTTACGCTGTGGGGACGGCTGGAGATATTCTGAGCCTCATAACTGGGAGCAGATAGTGGAAATTTTTTTTTTTTGCAGAATCCAAATAATTCAGTGTATCCATTTAAATGACACACAAATGAGTTGGCTTTTCAGTTAAACTTTAACAGTTACAATATGAATAAGCCGATGTGAGATTCCAGTTTTTCTCTTGCTTGATTAAAGCTTTGTTCTACGGCCAAGTAACAGGCTGAACAATTAACACTCATTTTCGTGGCGTAGAATAACGATAAGTAATATGTTGTTAAAGTTTGATCAGAATCGATTAGAGTGCAGAGATAGGGGCAAGAAAACCTTAAACAAACAAGCAAAAATCGGTCTATCAAATATATTTCTCGGGTGGGTCACAAAATCATCACGATACCCACGATTAAAATGCCCACGGTTAAAAATGCCATAATTCAGGTTGTTGACCATGAAATCAAAATCGTCAGAAATGTCAACGGTCCAAAATGCCCACAGTTTAAAATGCTCTCAGGGAAGACAAAAATCGTCAAAAGTTTCAATGGAAGATTATCGCCATTCTGATACTCAGTCCGCTCCTTTTGTGTCACATTCATCACTAGCTCCAGTTTACTACGGCCTGAACACCTCAAACTGTACAACCATGGGCATTCTGAACCGTGGGCATTTTGAGCCGTGGGCATTTTGAGTCGTGGGCATTGTGATCGCGGGCATTATGAGTGTCAGCCCATTTTTCATGCTGGACCGATTCAGCAAAAGTCAGGCACAGCCCGGAACTAAAGCAATAACACATAAATCCGGTAAAAAACTTGAGTGAAAAAGTTGACTTATCATTGTCGTCGGCCAGCTTTTCTGTAAAAGCTTGTAAAGATACCGACCAATTAGTGCAATCGTCTTCCGATTCGTCTGACAAGGGCCATTGATCAGGAAGCATAACATGGATCATAGTATCCCTTGAGCTTCAGGATTCCAGCTATATTAGTTTCATAAGTATCATCCTCTGGGATCCCGTCGGAACCTATGGTCATGTCTGCCGACCAAAAGTATTGGGGAGCACCAATCAAATTTTAATCGGATTAAAAATAGTAAAGTTTCTTATAAGGCTTAAAAGCTGAGTGATTAAGTTCACATTTGTATATCCGTATTTCCAATACGTAGCCTACCGCTGTCGGTACATGTTGTACCTCAAAATACGGTAGCCCCTTCATCTGATGTTTTACTCTCGCATTCATCCTCTCCATTCCATCTTTCATTATCAGAACAGAGGTCTTTTATAATGCTTCTGATCATTCTGGCTCAAGCTGTATTGACTTCACCCTTATTTAAATCGGACGGTATCGTATCCTTGTTAATTGCTCCCCTGCGACTCGGTCCCTTTCTTTGCTGCGTTCAATGACAACTGGATCAGAGGTCGATTTTGAGAAGTGGGCGAATCGACGGAAAAAGTGGGGGTTGTGACGGATTCTTTGGGTCTTATGACGGGTAAGTGTGCTGCCGTATTAAGTGGGGGTTGTGACGGATTTGTTGGGTCTTATGACGGGTGGGCGATCCGTCGTAAAAAGTGGGGGTTGTGACGGATTTTTTGGGTATTATGACGGATGGGCGGCGTAAAAAGTGGGGGTTGTGACGGATTTTTTGGGTCTTGTGACGGGTAAGCGAGCTGGCGTAAAAAGTGGGGGTTGTGACGGATTTGTTGGGTCTTGTGACGGGTGGGCGGCGTAAAAAGTGGGGGTTGTGACGGATTTTTTGGGTCTTGTGACGGGTAAGCGAGCTGGCGTAAAAAGTGGGGGTTGTGACGGATTTGTTGGGTCTTGTGACGGGTGGGCGAATCGACGGGTCATAGAATTGGGTGAATCGACGCTCAAGCAACAGAACGTTGGGTGAATCGACGGGTGGGCGAATTGACGGGTGGGCGTATCGACGGGTGGGCGAATCGACGGGTGGGCGAATTGACGGGTGGGCGAATCAGCGGGTGGGCGAATCGACGGGTGGGTGAATCGACGGATTTTTGGATTGGGCGTATTGACGGGTGGGTGAATCGACGGGTGGGGGTAGTGACAGCGACCCGATGCATTAGACCAATCTGCTGGCAACTCCTATATCAACATGTCCGTGGTTAGAAATTACTTCGTATTACCGGACAATGTCTTCACTTGAGAATTCTCTAAACTTTGTGTCAAAGTGTGGAGTGACTGCACAATATCGCTTCGGCTCGACATCAAACCTCATCCGTCATTTGAAGGTCCGTTTATTGTATGTCGGAGTAATTTTAAACGCTATTTTTACAGTGTCCGGCTATTGACATCCGTTATTATTTACGAACCAACTGCGGCCGAGGTAGCCGGATTTCACCGATAATGCCGGTTTCAACCGGCATGCCTTTGTAGCTCAGGTTTGGGTAGATACTTTTCAAGTTTCACCACTCCCACTATCCCCACTTATGGGCAACTGGTCCCATTGCCCAAAAGTAAAGTTTGTATTGAAACTTGTCAGGCTGGTGGGTACTATGATCTCTTGTAGCCCCTCTGGGGGTCCTATCCCAGATCCACAGGGGAAACTGGGCCCACATTGCCCAGTGATTATTGCAGTTAATATCTGAAGATAGGACGGTGAAACTCCTTGCGCTTTTAGGTCAGAAGGTTGGTAAGAAACCCATGGGCAACTGGGCCGGATTGCCAAAGAGTCTGTGACCCGTGGTTGGTATCAAATTCAAATTTGGTATAAATAGCAGGGGCGTCACTAGCCTTTTACCTTTGGGGGGGGGGGGACGTCCAGTTTATGCCGACGGACTCAAAAGTGTGCCGACAAAAAAAGCCGTTGCCGCAAAAACTGTACCCGGAACAAGTTAAATTATCAACCGCAGGCGAAATGTTTTAAATCTGCCTTTTTGTCTTGAAAAATTTTCGGAGCTTCCAACGACTGTACCCAGAACAAGTTAAATTAATCGCCGCGGGCGAAGTTTTTTAAATCTGCCTTTAAAAAAAAAAATTAGCTTACAAGTTCTAGCTTTTAAGGTGTTTCAAACCCCAAGAATTTCAATCCCAAAACGCCAGAAACACCGTTCTTCCGAATAAACAATACTACGAAATGCGCTGCAGGCGAAATTTTGTGTAAAACTATTTATAATGCATTAGTTAAGATTATTCCTTCAATGTAAATTCGTATATTTAAATTTAACATATTCGGCTTTTCTTTTCTCCTTTCACTAAAAAGCGAAGCTTCCAACGACTCAGAACAAGACAAGACTCAGAACAAGACAAATCAAGCGCCGCATGCGAATTTTTTTCAATCTGTCTTTTTTTCCGGAAAATTTTAGGCTATTCTATACCTGTAATTTACAGGTTCTAGCTTTTAATGTGTTTCCAACCCCCAAGAATTCCAATCCTAAAACACCAACTAAATGAAACACCATTCTTCGAATTAGAGAATACTACGAAATGTGCCGCAGGCGAATTTTGTGGAAACGCTGATGAGCGATCCCAAATAAAAGTAAGGCTACTGGGTTGTCGACATAACGTCCCCATTCGAAACGTCCCCGTGGCGAAACATGCCCATTCGAAACGTCCCCGTGGCGAAACGTCCCCACGACGAAACGTCCCCGGATTAGAATTTGTTTTTATCGCTGAGGGATAACTAGGCCTATGAGATTACTGATTACGTCATTAGTTCAGACAAAAAATGTTCTTGGAATATAAACTTTTTAAAACCACGATGGGTTGACTACTTCAGCATTTAACCGATAGTCAAGAAACAAACCAAAGTGTTGATCCCGGCTATAGCCATTTCTTAAAGAAAGCGTAAAGATTAGTAGTTTGGCAATTTTCGTTTTATCTTTTATTTAATTGGTTTATTTGTGTGTTTGTTTACGCTGCGATATCACTTACTGATCTCGCTTTAGTTCGATATTTAATTTGGTGATATTTATTATTAAAGGATTTTATTAAGGGATCAATCCCGTCTTTTAAAGTATTCCGGACCCATCCAGTAGCCTACTCTGTTTTAGGTTTAGTACCGTTATTTCGGCATAGTACTCCAGTATAGTTCACTCACTTTGTCGATTACTCATTTTCCGTAGAAAAGATAAATTATTACTCCCGAATTGGCTATAAAACAACAACAGTTAGAAACACATTTCTATCCCTGGCTCTTGGAACGCTGGCTGCTCTTCCTCCTCCAGGTTAGCTGATTGTCGTGGCAAGTTAGTATATTTCCTCTTCTTCTTCTCTGTGCTGAGCAGCGTTGATGGGTTCAGGGGGACCTCTTCTGGGGCGACACCTTCGTCAATGGTAGGCTCCGCGTCCGCAGGTGGGTCTGGCTCTGATGTAAAAAAATAAAATGGATAAGAATCACTGGAAAGTTTAACCGAAAGGGGCTAAGATAGGACAATCTTGTTACCCATCACTTATTCACTTAAAGAGGCTTGAAGACCCGATGAAAATTTGTTACTTCGTTGCTCCGCTATTCAAGAATAATCGATTTTCAAACTGTGGAATTTCCCTGTCGGATTTGTGGTACCTGTATGTGCTTCTACCTCGGTTGTTTGTTTGAGAAAACGATTTACGAAAAATTAGTGTTCACAAGGTGAGCTACCTTTCGCAAAATGATCACTGGCCACAAAAAAGGGGCGTTTCGATTGAGATTCAAATTTGCCGCGTTATAGTAGAATTTTCCGTTGTGAGGACGGCCGTGATTCTGAACGTCAATCTACAAGCAAACAGCGAACAATAAAAAAATCCCTTTATACAATCCAAATAATGGATTGTATTCAGTTAAATGATACAAAAATAAGATGGCTTTTCAGTTAAACATAACGTTATTTATGACTGTTGTAGCGCTACGTAGGCCTATTATGATTTATGTATGTGCTCATAGGTTCATTTTACGTTCATTCTTTTTACCCGTATATCAACACTCTGGTCAACTTGGTGGAAGAGTTTACCCGTTTCTACATTTCCCCCATCTCTAACTAAAGCCAATCAGATTATTAGTTGCGTTTTTGCAGATACCATGGTATCTGATACCACGGTCTAAAGTCGTTTTCGCAGTTAAGTCGTTTTTGCAGTTATCACGGTATCTGGCTAGTTATCGTGGTATCTGATATTCAGATACCACGGTCCGACCGTGGTAACTGATCGTGGTATCTGAAAAAGTCATCTCACTTTTATCAATTTTTGTCAAATTGGTGGGAAAGAAGTTTGGCACCTAGTACTGTGACTGGATATCAGTTTTTCTTTTGGGATGGCTTCGGAAAAGCGCAATTTCGGCAATTGTCATTTTTGCAGAGCAACCGTATATCAGATACCACGGTAACTGCAAAAAGGACTAACTGCAGATCGAGTTACCGTGGTAACAGATACCATGGTATCTGCAAAAAGGCAACTACTGACCACAAAGTGTCACAACACAAACTTTCATCAGAAATCTCAATCCGTTCAGGAGTTATCGAGGTCAGAGATAGGAGGGCCGACCGTTTATTTTTAACACTCCTTAATACTTTCGTTTGGAATCGCGAAAAGGAAAATAATAACCAAGCAGTGACAAAACCACACGTAAACTAAATAATGAACCTTTTATTTAGAAATTTGCGATATTTAATTAAATAATATTTGAATCAAAATCAGTATAAGTGAAGTTGAGTAAGGAATTTTAGTATTAGTTTTGATTGGTACTGAGTGGGGGTGGAGATATAGCCACTCGCATTCGTATACTCCATTGTGAGGGAGAAGAAAAGAAGCTGGGTGGACATGAACAAAAAAAAACGGATCGCGCCTTACCGATTCGAGGAGTCGAGTCCCACCTCTTTTCGCTGTAGAGCTTGTTTTCTGAAACGAAAAAAAAACTCGTTTAAAGTATTTTCAACTTTCTGAAGAACTAAGATTTTATAACACTGATTCATCTTGAGCAGACGGTAGCGTGGACGTCAGAACGCTGTGATGGAAAGTATTTTTGAATTTCCGTGAAAAGTTCAAGAAAGATATACTATTCAAATAATGCATAATTTTTTTTTTATGCATTATTTGAATATATGTTTCGAAGAATGTTCAAGAAAGGCCGTCACGAAACATAATTTGTTTGGATAAAGGTGACTTCAGTAAAAATAACCTTCAAAATTCTGCTATGAGGCCAACCGAAAACGAATGTAATAGCACAGTCTAGGTACCCATGACTTATTCACTTAAAAAGGCTTGAAGACCCGATGAAAATGCGTTACTTCGTTCTTTAGCTGTTCACGAATAATCGATTTTCAAATAGGCTAGTGGAATTTCTTGATTTGAAGTACCGCTATCTGCTTGTGTCTGAAAACGATTTACAAAAATAAGTGTTCACGCAGTGAGCCCCCTTCCTCGAGCCGATCACTGACCAATGAAAAGCCGCGTTTGTATTGAGATTCAGTTTTTCTGCGTCATAGTAGATTAACACAATCAAAATAATGCAGTGTAGTCAGTTAAATGACACAAAAATAAATTGGCTTTTCAGTTAAACTTTAACCAGAAACTGTTATTTTTCGGCAGATGGAAATGTAAATGAAAACTGTTTGTCGTGTCTTTCGCTATTTAATTTAGTTTTCTCTTCTTCGAAAAAATGGCCAACAGGACTGCTAAACTACATTATGGAAACAAAAAATACAAATGGAAAGAACCGACAAGCCCTAAAACAAAATGGGTCAAACTAGTTCTTCCCCGCCAAAGCGACACACACTCTCATTTGTGGGCCAAACAAGGCCATTAGCAGATGATGGTTTAGGCAAGAGTCCGAGACACAAGAGAACGAACAGAAAAGGGGCTGGTTTGTGGAAGAATCTTTCACGAATCAGTAAAAACTGCTACTGACACCGAACCTCGCGAAAGCCGTCATCTACTTTAATTGAATGGCTGAAAGATCGCTGGGAATCTCTGGAAAATCTCTTCTTCCTTTGTTTGCAACTTTTCCGGAATTTTTGGTATTCTGAGACGATAAGATTTAAAACGTCTCAGGACTTATTATTTCAAATATTGTAAATTTATTTTGCACCTTCCTCGACGTTATAGGAATTCCCGTATAACTGCGAAATTTTTGCCCTCTGACCCTTGTGCACAGTGATCTACTATTGCCCAGGATCTTCACGTTTCTGCCCTTGGCCATTTCTCCGCATTTCATTTAGGAAGAAGATTTTTTAGACCCGATTAGTCCCTTTTCTTTTTTTATGTTTATTTTTTGATCCTGTGCATTTACTCCGTTATTGAAAGTTCAGTGTATTATTTCCTTTTCTTTCTCTGTACTGCACTATTTCCTTCTTCTTGTCTAGCGCGTCAATAAATTTCATTATCATCATCATTGTCTGGTTGAGACTTCTTTGACACTCTTCTACCGTCACAGCCATCATATATCACAGCCACCATATTCCACAGACTATTCGAAGATGCTCGATAAGTACATTTTTGGAAACATCTAAAGAATTTCGAGTTCTTTATAGTGCGGAAGTCTCTTTTATTTTTGGTTTTGCGTTCGACGTCTTGGTCTCTAAATTGGTAATTTCAAATTTGGTAACAACCAGTAGCAAATTCCATCACCAGAATTATCATCATTTTCTTTAATTTTATCCATTCACCATTATCATCATTGCCTTTAGTGAGGCCTTATTTCACCAAGCTATTTATTCAATACTATCACTTACCTTTTCCATTTACTTCCATAGGAATTAGGTAATCCGCAGAGGAGGAGAGCCTTAGCGTCGACGGAGTTGTCGGACTTGATACGCAGCTCGAGTCATTCCATTGAGATTCGCCCTCCTTTCCTAAAAGATGAAACTCCAGATTAGATTTGGGTCCCCACAACAGCAAGGAGCTTGGTAAAATTTTCCTTTAAATCCATATCGAAACCTGAACTTCTTGATTCCGACCCTATCGTTGCCCTCTGCTTCGTACAAACCCACACTTCGAGTCCGTATCCACGGTCACGACTAGCCAATACGTCAGTCACCTACAACAGGAAGGCATTTGGTCAAATTTTGCTTTAAATCCACATCAAAACCTCGACTTCTTGATTCTGACCCTATCGCCCTCTGCTTAGTACAAGCCCACAGTTTGAGTCCGTATACATGGGCACGACCAAACAAGATTTCAGTCACCAAACTTTCCATTTTAGAATGCACCACATTCTAAAATGGAAAGAATATCCGAACGTGTCATTTCCCCCTCGCTGTCTAGACGACATTTGGATGTTTCAGACAAGGCGGCTTGCTCAGTTAACAAGTTCCAGCCGTTCACTGCCCTGGCCGACAATTCTTTTCTTCTGAACGCGTTGGGTATAAGCATCCCCCCCACCGCGGCGCAAAAAAAACTGACTAAGCCCACCGGATACCAACCCCCCCCCCCCCCCGAATACAAATATGTATTAGATAATCTTATTAAAAACTACAGTTTGGACCGAGAAGACTTGCCACTCTCTGGCCATTCGCCTCTATGTATACTGTTCATAAAAACACTCTTGCTATGTATCTTCTCTACTGTTCTGGCACGTGCGCATGTTCCGCAAAAATAACCTTAAAGGAACAGAAAACTTGACTCAAACTTGACTCGGGGAGCTAGCTAACATATCAAGAATGTACCCTGAGTCGATATTGAGAGTAAGAAAAATTCTCGTTACGACCATTGCAGTTTCCGGGCAATTTCCGACAATTCGACTTTGAGCAAAAGGTTTGCAAAAGCAAAAGGTTTGTGTGCCACGACTAGGAACCGAACCCCGGCCGCCTTGTCGGGGAGGTCGTTTCTCTGTGGTCTACATGTAAAAAGGCGAACTTTTACAGTACATAAGTGCATAATTACAGTGCATAAGGGGCAAGGGCCTGCCAGCTAGCTTTTGGAACACTAAGGAGGGGGTTCGAGACGGTTCGAGATAACAAAGAAGGGGGGGCCTGTCGTCAATAAGACCCTATATATTTATCTAAGCCCCCCGGGCGATTCGATGGCCGAAAGTTGCGTAGTCAAGTTTACTGTTCCTTTAAATCTTAAGCGAACAGGGCTGAGATACGGCAGTCTTCTATGTGGTTATATCAACATGCTTGCAATAGTTAGCAATTACAACGGGAAACGACTGACGTACATCAAATGTTTATTGGGTCACAAGCAACTCGGGCTTCTTTTTAAGTGACCTTACAGTCTGGTACAGAATCCTTAGCAACGCTTTGTTGAAATTCAACTTCTCCGCGTCTAGGTGAACTTTGTCTTGGCATCAATTCCCATGTACTGGTTCTCGCAGCAACGCGAGGGCTTAGCTCAACGTGGGGGGGGGGGGGGGGGGGGGGGTGGATTGCTTTGACAGCAAAGCATGAAAACAAGGAGGGTGAAACAGAAAATCGGCGGCCGGAGTGGCAATGAAGATAATCTTTCAGACAACTGCAAAAAACGGAAAGTCAGCCAAGATGTTAGTCACTGATTGAAGATCCGCAGCCTTCATCAGGCGCATAATTATCACTAACAATCATGATTCGCGGTCAGCTTGTGCTGAAAGAATATCTACTAACGACGACCCTTGCCAAGAAGGGCCGAAATACTGCTGACAAACATCGTGGCTGACTTTTCGTTTTTAGCCACTGTATGTTATCCAACCAGCTTGTCGTATTTCAGGAACGTAATGGAATAGTGTCGTTTCACGTAGGTTAGGTTAAACACGACTTACCACTTGCTAGGGTGTCGGTACTGAACTGACTGACGGGTCTGGCCGTGACGTCACGCTCTGACGAGCTCGGTCGGAAGTATGCTCGCAGTCTCGTGGACAGCACCGTAGGGTCCTAAAATGATATTTTTTTTTTTATAAACGCAGGTAGTTCCGAGGCCCGGGATTGGCCGATGGATATGAACTGGTTCCTCCTCTGGGAGGAGTCAAGATGTGACAAGTTTCCCGCCTTGGAGTAGGAGTGGTGACAAGGGAAATGTGGACCGACTCGGAGGAGGTCGACAAGAGGAGGGCCTCTTTGTTGATAGCATCTAACAAAATGCGGCCCATTTGGGACTTCAGCAAATGCAAAAGTCTTCACACCGTGGTGGGTGGTGGGGAGAGGGGCTAGTCGAAGCCGCCAAGTCAATTTGACTTGTGCCAATGTGGTTGGCAGTTAAGTTTTTTTTTTTTTTGTAGTTTTATTAAAAACGTGGCTTTAATAAAATTTAGCTGACGTATCCGTTTTGCACATTCAAATATGATCATTTACAGATTGATAAATGAGACCAGGCTTAAGGTGAGTCATGGACCCAGGGCCGTATCCAAGAGGGGGGTAGGGGGTTCCACTCCCCCCCCCCCCGGAGCATGCACAAATATCGTTTTTTGTAGGCTTTCCCTCTGATCTGTGTATTTTTTGTACGTTTTGGTCCGATCCCCGGGCAACCCCCCCCCGAAACAAATTCCTGAATACGGACCTACATGGACCTCTGAATAAGCTAACAGAGAAATCTTTCGCATGCAAACCAGTTAAGGTTCGCGTAGCGCACGTGCCGATCTCCTGATACTCCGCCCTCGGCTGGGAGTGCAATGCGTGGTTGGGGGCAAATCATCCGACGCTTCCCGTGCTTTTCACTAAATTTCTCTAGGTACCCATTTGAAGGTGGGTGGACTTTTGGCTTGTCTTACGGGGATACGCCACCAACCCTCGCCCTAAACCAAACAGTCGGCAACAACGAGACTCGAACCAGCGACCGTTCGCTTGGGAGTTTGGCGCGCCTATCCATTCGGCCACGGACGGACGGTCTGAAAAGCCCTATCATAGAAAGCGAAAAATGTACCTGCAAGCAGTAGCCAAGCCTTTCTAAAATGGTAGCAAAGGTCGGTCTTTCTTCAGATGTTGTGGCCCAGCACTGAGTCATCAGCCGGTACATGGGCCCAGGGCACCCAGGTGGGGCTTCTAACCGACCTCCGCTGGTGACGTACTGCATCACCTCCTGATTACCCCTGCCAGGGTAGGGCATGTAACCAAGTGACATAACCTCCCATAGGAGTACACCAAAAGACCTAGAGAAAATTAATTATAAGATATTTTATATACAGTCCAAATTTACACACAAGTATATAAATTCGGAGCAATTATAAGTTTGGTGGATCATAAAGCATGACCTTAAAGGAGTGAACCAATATGGCGTAAAACATTACTAGCTCGACAGGGTTATGACTGTTAACACTAATATACTTTCTTTCTGGAAGCTTCAACACCAACCAAATCTATCCTAACAAATACAAAACTATTAAAAACAACAATCAAGCCTCTACGACAGTGAGTCCGTCGTTTCCTTCCGCTCATGAATTAGTCGATGGGCCAAAGAGAGTAAGATAACTTGGCGGATACACCTTCTTCTAGACCTACAGGATAAAATTTGGAAGATAAATTCAATTCGAATCTTGTATCTGACACTAACGGACACGTCAGCTGCATTTATTAGAGTTTAGCCTTCCTTGGCAAGGGTCCACCAACCAACCCTATCCGCAACTAACAGATAAAATGATCGAAAATATCAGCCCGTTGGTTCCGCCCGCTCATGAATTATTCGGTGGGTCAAACAGTGTCAGATAACTTGGCGGATTCTAGATTCTTTTCCACAATTCAATTCAATTTAGTTTATTCATTAAAAACCTTGAAACGGCGATAAGCCGACTAGTTCATTTTCCAGCTTGAGCGACTTAAGCCTAAAGAGGACCCTTGCGAAGAAGGGTCGAAATCTAGCTGTAATACAATGCAGCTGACGTATCCGTTTGCACTGTAAAATATGATTCGCCGTCAGCTTGGGTTACTTAGAAATATATTTATTTTCCTTTTCACAACTTAAAGGAACAGAAAACTTGACTCAAACTTGGCTCAGGGAGCTAGCTGACATATCAAGAATGTACCCTGAGTCGATATTGAGAGTTAGAAAAATTCTTGTTACGACCATTGCAGTTTCCGGGCAGTTTCCAAGAGTTCGACTTTTGAGTTAGTAGAACAAAAAAAAAAAAAAACCCAAAAGGTTTGTGTGCCTGGAGTAGGACTCGAACCCACGATCTTTGCCCCAAAAACAAAGTAATACAATGTATGTCAACAGGGTTGCCATTGGTAGTACAATTGTGCTCACAATAGAACTTTCTTTTTACTTTGGCAGCAGATTTTAAGAAAAAAGTAGTTGTCAGGTTTTATTTCCAAGGTGACTATGACCCAGCAACACGTTCTGAGTACTTTTCTTGTTTGGTATTACTTTTTTCCTTTTGCCCAGTGAATTTATTTTAGTGAAGTGGCAACCCTGTATGTTGATAACACAGACAATCGCGAACTTTTACAGTGCATGAGTGCGTAACTACAGTGCATAAGGGGCAAGGCCCTGCCAGTTAGCTCTGGGAACAATAAGGAGGGGTTTCGAGACAACAAAGATGGGGGGTCCTGTCGACAGTAAGTCCTTGTACATTTATCTAAGCCCCCCAGGCCGGTTTGATGGCCGAAAGTTGCCTAGTCAAGTTTACTGTTCCTTTAACGCTTTTCTTTTTCTTCTTTTTCCGTGTAGAGGCTATTTTAAAACCGCCAACCAATTATTTTTAATCACCAGATTAACCAAGGGTTCTATCTAGTATAGTGTCTGGGTTAAATGTGAGTGACCTAAACACTGTCAAGTCATGGGTCCGTTCCACTATCCTTATTGCCAGCAAGCCTAAATAGTATATTGCACACACATAATAATAGGCTATTTATAACCAAAATCTTACCAAGTATCGGTCTTGGAAGTAAAAATTCCATCAAGGAATGCTTCGGGGGGCATCCACTTCACTGGAAGCATCGCCTTCCCCCCTTTTCGATAGTAATCGTTCCTGAAAAAAAAACCTAGTAAATGGAATTATTTACCTATAGGCTAAAATACTGTTATTTATAGGTTAATATTTACCAATATAATTTACCTGTAACCTATTAGAAATTATCCAAGAAGAAGATAAGAAACGACTTTTGCTAACACAAAAAGAAACATCTACACTACTGTATCATTATCAAGACCAACCTAATGCAAGAAAACAGGTTTCAAATCGTGTTTTACGTTATGGTCAAGCTATCAATGGATGTTTTTTATAAAGTTTGTTTCGAAGAAAAGATTAGAATAAAGAAAAAGGCATCGAACAGAAGTTATTTACTTATTAAGCTTATTAGTTGCACATGTGGTTCAAGCGGAAGCAGAGCCGCTACTCTTTCCGAAATCCCTTCCTCCAAGTCAGATGGAGGGGGGGGGAATAAGTTTCAAGAAAACTGTCAACCTCTGTTCAAAGCCGCATACCCCTCAAAAGCCTTCGGCAGAAAAAACCCATAATAAATGGCTGTGAATTCCGTTGACACCGCCACACACGGAGAAGTTTCGGCCGATTTTACGAGGACAAGATACAATGCCCCCACGTCCCATGGCACAGACCGTCTTAGCTTTTAGGCGGATAATTTTGGGACAATGACCCGTAGGGCGAATGTCGGATAAGCGGTTTAGGGTATAGACCAAATCCCCAAACATTTAATGTGACCTGTCTTGTCTAGTTGGTGTACCAGAGACGAAGGTGAAGTAGTTCCGAAAACCTTGCCATAGGGAAAGTTGGTCATTAACAATTCACTATAGAGTAGAGTAGAGTTTTGTCAAACATAAATACTAAAATATATATAGAAATACACTCAAACAATTTGTCAACTCAATACTAATTGCAACACAATTAATAAAAAATGCCATCAGTCTCTACAAAACTTGTCTACAACAATATATACGATAGACTCAATCGGCAAACATTTTGCCAAAAAACATTTTGCCAGAACAATTCTAAAAGTCAAAGAAAATTCAAAGTCAAACTTTAATCTTTACGTCAAAATAATCTGTAAAATACATATATAGAACAAAATAAAATATACTAAAAGGGTCAAATGCTAAAACTAACAATTCAACAAAGACAATCACTATTTTACTGGCTGTTGTACAGCTCAACAAAACTTGGAACAAAACTCCTTCGGTATCAGTTTCAGTTTCATTTTTTTTTGCTGAAAAGCTGAAATCGTGTCTTCTTTAGACCCGCCCGATACCTATTATAGTTTAGTCTTTGAAATCCAAGAAGTCGAACGATGATTTTATTTTTGGTCCCAATTGACAACCGAGTCCTTGAAAAAAATCAATCAGGATGAATCAGGACGGACGGAGCCAAGTCCAAGGAACTGGAGCATTGTCACTATGATCGTGTTCCACCCCTCTACCAATAGTAACTTTAGTTACTATTTCCGTTCCAGCCTCACGAAAAGTTACTACGCTGACCGTTCCAACTTTCTCAAAATAGTAACTATTTGCTTACCACGCTCGGGAGCGTAGTTAGCGTAGTAACTACGCATCTCTGCAACGTGATTGGTCCGATCAACCCGCGGCCTGATATTTGACCGAAAAATTAAAAAAGCGTTCAGCCTAGCGTAGTAACTACGGTAACTAGCATAGTAACTACGGTAAGTAGGGTGGAACACGATCTATGATCGTGTTCCACCCCTCCAACAATATTAACTGTTAGTTACTATTTTGGTTCCAACCTACGCTGACCGTTCCAACCTTCTCGAAACAGTAACTAAAAGTAATTATTTGTTTACCACGCTCGGGAGCGTAGTAAGCGTGGCAACTACACATATCTGTGACCTGTTAAGCCCGTGGCATGATATTTTGCCGAAAATGGACCAGTCTTGACGCCAAGAAGCCAAACTTCGTGACGTCATGCGTAGTAACTACGGTAAATAGGGAGGAACACGCTCTATGAATGAACAATCGAACAAGGGTCTGACTAAGAGTTTCTTTTTTTCATTACTCCATATTGGCAGAGATGGGCGGATCCGATCGCGAAAAGGATTCGAATCAGAATCCAGGGCTAGGTATGAATCCGAATCAAAATCCGCCTTTTCATGCTGAGGATTCGAATCCGGATTCGATTCCGACCTTAACAAAATCAAATCTTTTCATAGGTGACAGTTTACAAATCAGAGGTGACAAAAGCGCACTGATGCCTAAGGCGAATAAGACCGTTAATTGGGCGATGTAAACCATATTTCAAAGTTTTTATATGTGGTTGTTATAGTATGGGTTTCCTCTTCTGAACTTGGGGCTCGTTAATCACAAATCGTGGCCGGTTTGGAATTCGAAGCCGAATCTGAATCCAGTCTGACAAGCAGAAGATTCAAATCCGAATTCGAATCCGGCCAAAATGGCGAATCCTGGATTCGAATCTGGATTCGCCCATCTCTGCACACTGGGATTTACTTCGCCATTTCTGCATCGGTAATACAATTACCGACAGACTCCTTTCGCAGAAGGAAGGAGACTCACCTGTAAATATCTCTCGCCATACCGAAGTCAGCAATTTTAACTACCCTACCAGGTCCCTTCGTAGTGAGCAAACAGTTCCTCGCCGCAATATCCCGATGGATAAAACGACTTTCTTCTAAGTACTGACAGCCTTTGGCCACGTCGATGGCGCACTTTATTAGATCCTTCATCGTCAGGACGGATTGCTTGTCCTAGACAGAAAATAAGGACGTCAGTAACAACTACGTAGGAAAAACAAATTTTTACAAAATGAGAACTGAGTAAAGTAACACCCTGCCCTTTAGGGAATGAGGGACAACACGAACCGGAGCAATTATTGATGAGACGTCATGAACTAAAGAGTTTTAGAGTTTCTTTACTTGCGTGTAGTTTGCGGGGCACTGGCAAATTGGCTTCAATTCTTACTTTCCCGATTTCGTTGAGTCAAGGAGCTCTCATGATCTACGCAACAAGGATCACCTACAATTACCTCTAACTAAGACTGCGAGGTCAGACTTCAATGCTCGTATTGCATGTAGCAAAGTATGGAACAGTCTCCCCGATAACGTCTGTAGCATTCAGTCGTTTGGCACCTTCAAGACCCAGCTAAAACATTTTTGGTCGATAAATACAATGGGGAATAAGCAAATTCGGGAATATATATTTTGTATTTTAAGTATTAAGTGTAAAGGTAAGATCAATAATGAGGGTAGGGCAACATCCCTGGATGCTACGCTTTTTTTGTCATTTTTTTTGTTTCTTTATTTATTTTATTTGTTGAAATTTAGTGATTGAACTTTGAGGATGGAGCGGTAAGTAAAAATAAACAGTTCTTCATCTTTATTTTATTGTAATAGTGAAGAGACTCGTTTATTTGTTGATTATTCTGGTTTTGAACCCCTATGTAACGGGACATGGAGCTTTGTAGGGGTCGAAACTTATTTTGTTCATTTATTTTGAAGTTAATAAAACTGAACTGAAATTTCACCAATAGCCTACTTACGAAAAAAAGCTGGCATTAACAAAACGATTAACTTGCCCGTCTATTGAGTTTTCGATAGAACAGAATTTGAATTAAATATTTATCTCTTTTTTCTGTTTGGTAGCTAGGATAGAGCCAACAGACTTTTTGAACTATAATGTCCTGACGTCTATTTTTCAGACCTTTCCGTTTTCGAACAGAGTTTCAGTGGTTGACAAACACTTAAACCTATGAAAACTAAAAGAAAGCAAAACTGAGTGACTTAATTTCAGGTGTACTCTAAAAAAAAAAGACGGCTCAAAGCGAAAAACTGACAGTAATCGAACCAACCGACGACATGGATTTTTACTCCAACAGCCACAGGAGAAAGTAGGTCAACCCATCTCAAAGGACCATAATTATCCATTCATACCTGAAGTGGTCTATTCTCTCTAAGGAAAGTTTTGAGGTCCCCTCCAGCCAATAATTCCAGAACGATGAAGCGTGGATGTAAGTCAAAGCAGACACCGATAAAGTGAACAATATTCGGATGCCGAAACTTGGACATGATAAGGGCCTCCATTAAGAAATCCATCTCGGCTTGACTCGATGATAGCTCGGGCAGAGTCTAGAAAAGCAAACATGTGTCAATCACGGTTAATGGGTCCAAAGCTCCAAGCATTAGCTTTGGGTGATCAACTTCTAATGCAGCTGTCACATTGTCAGCTAGATGTTTCATAACAGATAACACAAGGATCAGAACCATTTTATTTTTCCCAATATTCGTTAAAATAGCCTGGGATGTCAAAACGTTAAATAAAAGCACGAAATAAACACATTATAAGCACTATTTGTTTCTGTCCACTGTTGAGTCCTGATTTTGTTTGCTTTCTGCTTCCAGGTTGTTGTGCTTAACGAAGTATGGCACAAATGAGCTGCTGTACCGCTGGCTGTGCTTGATCGGTGGTTTCTGGAGAAGTGGGTCGCAGCGTTTTAATTTCTCGACCCGACGTGTGTTGCCACTAGGAGTTGAAGCGAAGGCCGGTAGGATGTCCCGATGTACCTCAGATCTGAGGCACCTTTTACCAAATGACATGGTGAGATGGTGGCGTTGCTCGGAGAGCTAAGGGTTGAGATTCGGAGTTGTTTGGTGCTGTCTTCGTATGATACATGTCTGCCCAAGTATGACTTTAAAGGCTCGTTTCTGCAGAGACTCCTGTCTCGAGCTCTGGTCTTGTGACAGCATGAGGTGCCATACGGGACAGGCATATTCAGTAACTGGTCTGATGTATGTTACGTACGTGGTTAGCATTGCGTCCTTAGGGATGGCGAACCTTCTTAACTTCGCAAAAATCTTCAGCAGGTTAGACGTCTTCGAGACTGTTTTTTCCATACTACGATTGTCGTCACGATGGAGTCCAAAAATTTTGGATGCGCGCTTTGACATTTCATGCATGAAATGTCAGTGTTGTCATCAAATGTTATCAAATGAAATGTTATGCATAACAACCATTGGCAGGAAGAGCCGAAAAACAGCCACGAAAGCATCTGACGAATTTTCCGACATCATAGCGATAAACAAAAAGTCAACAGATATTTTTTATCATTTTTTGGATCTTCCCGGCAATGCTTGTTTATGACATGTTCATGACATTTATGTTGAAACCGCGCATCCTTGTGTTTTCTGATGTAAAAATTCTGACAGTGCTGGGGAGGGTATGGGAGGGCTCGTGGTTTTACCTTAACTTATTAGTCAATCTTCAACATGTTAGTTCAATGGAGCTTGCTTGTCAGGTGTGCGACACGACACGTTAAGCCAATACTGAGGCGCGAGAGCCTGAGTGAACCGAGTTCACCTCTCTGCTCGAGCTCTGCTCTCAGCAGCGGAAAGTGTATATTTGTTTGTAAATAGTAATAACCTTGAATATTGAAAAAAAACCTGTAGTTTTTAACTTGAACTTGAACGAGCACGGCCACGGGACTGCAATCTTCACGAGGGATCGAAGCCCGAGGTTATTATCCGTGCTTCGTGAATCAACTTCAGGTCTGTAGTAGGCCTATAGCGATATAGCAAATACTACACAGCTCGAGTGCGAGTTAATTCAAGAACAGTCAACTCGTGCAGCCGTTTTGAAGCGTAAACCAAGGTCTATTTTTAAGCTCAATCGTGAAAGTCCAAGCTAAGCGAAGAAATTCGATCAAACGTACGCAAATTCCAGTTTACTGACAGAATAAAACAAAAAATGTCGGTAAATTGGTCAAATCATGTCGGTAAAATCTGGGCTTGCCTCCCCACGAAAATGGGCTAGTTTCGCCACTGATGTCAAACGGAAATCTCGTAAAAGGTCTTCCTATTTCCATATTAAAAAAAGCCCCTGTAAGTCAATGGGCCGGTAGTGCCGCCTTTCATTGCAGTAGGCTACTAAATAAACTAAAAATCTTACCTTTATTGCAACGGGCAGCTCCACTGAATCCCCTGCCCCGTGCCGCAGATAACCTTGATAGACCTCCCCGAATGCGCCCTGGCCGAGGGCTCGAACCAGCCGAAGATTCTCACGTGGAATTTCCTTCAAGTCGTAGGACTTGCAGGCAGCCCCTCCCCCATCAAACTCATAGTTAGGGTTGAGTTCCGTGAGCATCCCGTTGGCTTCTCTTAAGCGGTTGAGCTGCAAATCGGCTCCGGACATTCCTGGGTGATGGAAGGTGACCAGCTTCTGCCGCTGGTAACGATTGTCTGAAAATAAACCAGGACTTCAGTCAAAGGCGTCAAAGCGAGAAAGTTAACAAAGTCAGTTTTGCAGATACCACGGTATCTGGTACAACGGTAGCTGAATCTGCAAATAGTTGCTTTTGCAGTTACCGTGGTATTTGATACATGGTTGCTATGCAAACATTTTTATAATGTATTTTATTAATTGTATTATGCTAATGAGCAGATTTGTAATATGACGTCGGTATAAATGCCCGCAAAGTTGTATATTAATGCGAATCTTAGTCATGACGCAACAACACCCCACCGGCTTGTCCGTTTTGTATTTTTAAATAAAACTGAACTGGGATTTGACAGTTTTACTAAAGTTAACTCATAACCTTACATAATCTTACTTGTGCTTGCCATGATCTTATGCCAAGGCACCGGTACATTTCGAGCTCTCACGACTTACGTGTACGAATAGCGACATTCATTGTTTCATTTCAAGATTCAAATGCAGGAAGAAGAGGAACCACGAAGAAGGAAGTAGAGTTTTAGAAAGTCTGAATTTTATGAATTCAACCAAAAATGGAGTTGATTCCGGATTAGCTTGTCTTATTGATATGGTGACATTCGTGACTCTAGAGGAAGCTATGAAATGAAGTTGAGGAAGACGTAGAGGCAGAAGTGGAGATAGACTGTGCCTTCAAACATGACGATGTCGCTACTCCGACACAACTGCCACATCGAATCTTCACCAACATGGGCTACAGTAGCTCCAGAGGAGAACCCTGGCCAGAAGCATACATTAGAGGAAGTTATGGATGAAGCTGAGGAAGATGCACAGGCAGAAGTGGGGACATAAACTATGCCTTCAAAGATGACGATGTATCTACTGCGACACAACCTTCGAAGGATCATGCTACATCATACCGAATGCTCACTGTTGTATACCCAGTTTAAAGTCTTTTACCCCTAACTTGACCTGACCCGACCTCAGTTAATTACCAAGTTCCGTAATACCCATGCATGGGATTATAAGATAATAATTAAGATTCGAGGTGTAAATACCTATGTATGCGATAGAGTAAGTGAGTCACATTTCAGTTGCCTTTCAGTCACCTTTGAGTGAGTTTGGAGATAGTGTTGTCATGAAATAAATGAACCTTTTCATACGATATTATATGACAAAATTGGTGCCGTGACGAGTTTCGAGTTTCCAGTTTCGAGGCCCTTATCAAGCTACTGAAGGAGCGTTTCTACAGACCTTCCGTGATCCCGCTGGTCCAAGCCTTCCAGAGCCAGCAAGGAAGCCGCTCAGTGCAATCGTATGTGCGCCATCTCAAGGAGCTCATTGCAAGTGCCTTTGGAGAAGTCGACGACCAGACACGCACCGTTTTTGAACTTCAAGTCCTGCAAGCGTTCCTGAACGGAGTCCAACCACCACTGAAGCGTGCTATCTACGCAGCGAAGAAGCACTCCAAACTACAGGATGCCGTCGAAGCAGCCATTGCAGCCGAGGAATTAGAAGAGCTCTGCAAGCCTACGTCTTCTGCGACCGTCTCCAGCATCTTGAAGCCCTCGAAGCCACAAATTCAAGTCAGATTCGATGACGATTCATTCTCTCAGTATCGAGAACGAAGTCCCAGTGTCAGCAGCCGTTCACGCGCGTCATCCGCGTCTTCGGATGCCTCTGAAAGGAGCCGTCGGGAGCGTCAACTTGATTCGCCGGTTCGAGAGCCCAGCCGTTCGAGATCATCCAGCGAAGAAGATAACAATCGTCGCCGTTCCAGTTTCCATCACCAACATAAAACGTACAGTCGCAAAAGAACACAGCGTTGGAGAGCATTTGCGCGTATCCAGTGTTTCAACTGCCGTCGTTTTGGACATCTTGCTAGAAACTGTCATTTTTCCAGCAAGCGGCTCACGTAAAAGGGGATACGTGGGTCGCCCATTTGTAAATAGTATTCAGTGTTCTACTTTGCCGTATTGTGTCGTCCGTTTTTCGCAAGTGTCTACGTTTGCCGTCCTTGACACCGGAAGTGAAGTGTCTCTGCTACGAAGCGACATCTTTCACATGATTCATGAAGCCGATATTGTCAGTCTCAGGAAGAATGCTAGTACAGAGCTACGTTCGTTCGCCGGTCATTCAGTCCAGTCTTCAGGTGAGGCAGTCATCGATTTCTTCATCGGAAAGCAGCGTTTTCGCCAACGATTCCTTCTGGTTGACCGCAAGTTCCTGAAGTTCACCGTTCTGCTCGGTTCAGATGCTATTCGTCTGCACAGCATTACGCTCAACATCGCCGAAGAAAAACTCTACATCGGGAGCAATGTCCATTCCATGTTCTTCGATACGCAGGCAACCGTCCAGTCCTTCAACTACATCAAGCCATGGACATCGAAGCCGGTCGTTTTGCAGCTCGACAGACGTTACGCCGGGAGACAAGTCATCATACAGCCTCGCCGACAAGGTTCCTGTGTCGATTGTGTCGCCGAAGTGAACTATCTTGGCCGAATCGAGATTCCAGTATTCAACACGACCAGCCGACCGATGAAACTGTATCCAAGTTTGAAGTGGGCAAGTGTTCAACTTGTGACTGAAGAACAGCTAAGCCGACCGTCAACCAACGACTCAGCAGCACAATTCCACCAGCAAGCATCAACCAGCTACGATTGGTTCTCCCCTGAACGAAAATGTCAGCTCCAGTCCCGATTCGATTTCAGCCACAGCTCGCGTGATCAAGAAGTCCAGCTGCGACAGCTCATCGAAGATTTTGCTGATATATTCGTGCTGAACGACGATGAACCACTTGGCAGATCTTCAACTTACCGTAACAAGATCGAGCTACAAGAAGGAGCAACACCATATCGAGGTCATCCATACCGCATCCCGCACGCCCTCAGGCAACAGACAGAGCAGCAACTTCGCCATATGTTGAACCAAGGCATTATTCGCAAGTCTACTTCCGAGTGGGGAGCACCGATGCTCGCGTTGCGAAAGAAAGATGGACGCATCAGGATCGTCACCGATTTTCGCCAGCTCAATCTCCGGACCCGTTACAACAACATCCATCCTTTGCCGAGGATTTCAACAATCTTGGAAAGCTTCAGCCGTTCAAAGTTTTTCGGAAAGTGCGATCTTGAACATGGATTTTTCCAGCAAGAGATTCATGCCAGTACACTGCCTTCGTGACATGGGACAATCAGTACGAATACACCGTTACGCCCCAAGGTCTACGTACGAATGGACAAGCGTTCCAGCGATTGATGTCACTTGTCATTGAAAGGTTAACAAATACTGATGCCTATCAGGACGACCTCAACTTTCATGGAGAGACTTTCGCCGATTTTCTGCGTTACACGAGGGATCTGTTCCAGCGCCTGCGAGATCACAACCTCCGCATCCGACCTGAGAAGACCCAACTTGCCGTTCCTGAAATCAAGCTCCTTGGACACTGCATATCTCGTGAAGGAATCGCCGTCGATGAAGAGAAAATCAGTACCATCGTCAAATTTCCTGCCTCAGCAAACGAGAAGCAGGTCCGAAGTTTTTTGGGCCTAGCCGGATTCTACCGCCGATTCATTAAGGATTTCAGCAAGATAGCCGCACCACTTACTCGCCTCACACATAAGGGTATCCAGTTTTACTTCGACGAACAGTGCCAAGCAAGTTTCGATGAACTCAAGCGACTGCTAGTCAACGCTCCAGTCCTCGCTCGACCAGACTTCTCAGCCCATGCTGAATACGTCATCCATGTCGATGCCAGCAACTATGCCCTTGGTGCAGTTCTTCTGCTTAAACGAAATGGTCAACCACATCCAGTCGCCTATGCTAGCCGTCAACTAAGCAAAGCCGAATTAAACTACACCACCACGGAAAAGGAATGCCTCTGCCTAATCTACGCACTGGACCACTTCAGGGAATATGTCTACGGAAGGCAGTTCGACGTAGTTACCGATCACAAAGGATTTTCCTATCTCCAGAAGTCAGTTTCTGCAAATCAACGACTAAAGCGATGGGCACTCAAGATTCAAGACTACGCCGGACTGAGGACAATCAAGCACAAATCTGGACAATTTCACAGCGACGCCGATGCTCTTAGCCGTATCCAACAAGTCAACCCTACAGAAGTCTGTGTCGAAGAGCCAGCCATGAAGCGCCGCTGGGTCGCCGAACAGAAGCGTCAAAATACATACTGCAAGATGATCTACTCTTCAGACGACCGAAGCATTCAACAAGGTTCCGAACAGATGAAAAGCTCCTAGTTGTGCCAACATCCCTTCGCAACGAAGTTTTGGCCGCGTAACACTCTACTCCTTTCGGATCACATCAAGGGATTGAACGTCTCTACAAGATTCTTCGAAAGCTTTTCTACTGGCCAGGAATGCATGATGACACCGAAGATTTCGTCAAGCACTGTCACGTCTGCCAGTCCATCGGTCACAGCAAGCGGAATCCGAAGAGAGCACCACTGAAGCCGTTGCCAATCACGACTGAGCCATTCAAGAGAATTGCCGTTGACATCGTTGGAGAAATTCAGCCGACGAGCTCCAAGCAACACCGCTATATCCTCACATGCATGGACCACTTCTCTGGTTATCTGTTGGCCTTTCCACTGAAGAAGCAAGATGCAGCAACAGTAGCCGAGGTGCTCGTCAACAACGTTTTCATGAAATTTGGTATCCCTGAAGCCATTCTATCTGATCAAGGGAAGAACTTCATGAGTAGTCTACTCGAAGAAATCTACGTGAAACGTCTCCGCACAACCACTTACCACCCACAAACCAATGGCAAACTGGAGAGGATTCAACGCGATTTAAAGGCAGCCCTTGCCAAGTTCATTCAGAAGAATCATCGTCACTGGCATCTTTACCTACCATTTATTCTCTATTCACTCAACGGGTGGTTCCCAAAATCACCACGATCATTTTGCCCACTCTCACAATGCCCACGCTCAGAATGCCCACGATCAAAATACCCACGGTTCAAAACGCCCACGATCAAAACGCCCACGATTAAAATGCCCACGACTCAAAATGCCCACGACTCAAAATGCCCACGAAATGCCGGCGGCCTAAAATGCCGACAGTTTCAGATGTCGACAGTTCAAAGTGGTCGCAGGGGAGGGTAATATCCGAAACTAGGCAATCACGCCTAGTTTACAATGCCGACGGCCGAAACTGTCCACAGGGGAGGCCAAAATTATGCTGGGACAGCGGACTACGAGATTATAAGGGATAGGATTAACCACGTCAAAGGTTTCAAAAGAATTATTTTTTTGTTTCTTGATCAGTTCAGAATTGTTTGCGTTTAAGTAAAGCAATGTCGTGTAAAATTGTGCCAACCCAAAAAGCAAAACCAGGAGATCCAAATCCACCATAGTTAACTTGCATCACGAAGGTAAGAATGATTCGTTGATTAAAAATAGCAGTTTTGGGATCGCTGTTGGGGTTTCAATATGCCCACGAAATGCTGGTGGCCTAAAATGCCGACAGTTTCAGATGCCGACAGTTCAATGTGGTCACAGGGGAGGCTAATATCGTCCTACTTTACAATGCCGACGGCCGAAACTGTCCACAGGGGAGGCCAAAATTATCCTGGGACAGCGGACTACGAGATTATAAGGGATAGGATACAAATGTTTCTTGTAAATATTTAACCAGTTTAATTGAGATTATACAAGTTCACATTCTGATAGTCGGTCTACTCCTCCCGCCACTCAATCACGCCTAATTACGGACTGAAATCCTCAAATTTATCCAATCGTGGGCATTTTGAGTCGTGGGCATTTCGAGTCGTGGGCATTTTGAGCCGTGGGCATTTTGAGTCGTGGGCATTTTGAGTAGTGGGCATTTTGAGTCGTGGGCATTTTGAGTTGTTGGCATTTTTAGTGGGCATTTTGAGTCGTGGGCATTATGATCGTGGGCATTTTGAGTGTTAGCCCCCCAACAAAGCCACTGGAGAAACACCGTTCTACCTGATGTTCCACCGAGACGGAAAGTTTCCTCATGAAGTCATTTTCGGAAGACATACCACAGAGGAAGACTACAGTTGGTTTCACATCGAAGACTACGTCGGTCGAGTCTCTTATGGAGTGAAGAAGGCACGAGAAGAAGCAGCGAGACGAATTGAAGAATACCACCAGTACCAGAAGCAATATTACGATCGTCAAGCCGAACTCCAGCATTTCAACATGGGAGATCGCGTCAGGTGTCGTCGTGTAGTTCCACTTCAAGGAATATCTTCAAGACTACAGTCTGAGTACGAAGGTCCTTACACCATCACCAAAGTCTGCAGCGACTACAACTACATCATCACCTACGAGGAAACAGGGAAGCAGAAGAAAGTCCACGTAAATCTACTGAAGCCCGTTCCTGAATCTTGCTGGCAGTACAATGGCGAAGACAAGCCTGCAGCCAAGTCAACTGTCAAGCACATCCAGCCTCAGCTGGAATTATCCCGTTCATCACTCCTGGAATCGCCGCTCTACGTACCAGTCTCACCACCAGCAGCAGAGAGTCAGCCTACGACTGAAATCAGCCAGTTGCCAGACAGTCAGTTGGAGAAAGGGACTACGGAAGAAGCTACAGTCACAACTGCGCCTCAAGCCGCCACCGACGAAAGTGCAACAGTCACCATTGCACAACCAGAAGAAGCTTTCGAATCATTCAGCGAAGAGCAACCCGTAGCCAGTCCAACGCCATCTCCACCGATCCTGTCACCGATGATTTCAACGCCAGTACGTCCGGTCATAACGCAGATCAGCAGGGTCACCATTTAGATCCATTAGATCAGCAGGGTCACCATTTCCAGTACCACAGCCAGAAGCAAGAAGAACAGCAAGAGACAGAAAGCCAACTAAGCTATTTGGAGATGTTATTAAATATTAGTGTTTTTGTTGTCTTCACTCTATTCGCTTACCGCAAGTCCTTAAATCCTGTAAATAGCTTGTAAATTTTTTTTGATCCCTATCTTGGTGTCCCCTCCAAGATAAATCACTTTGTAAATAGTTTGTACAAAATTTTTGTGTTGATCTATATCTTGGTGTCCCCTCCAAGATAAACCGCTTTGTGAAATTTTAGTTTTAGTTGTAAATGCGAGGTCGCATTTTTTTTTTCAAGAAGGGGCATATGTTGTATACGCAGTTTAAAGTCTTTTACCCCTAACTTGACCTGACCCGACCTCAGTTAATTACCAAGTTTCGTAATACCCACGCATGGGATTATAAGATAATAATTAAGATTCGAGGTATAAATACCTATGTATGCGATAGAGTAAGTGAGTCACATTTCAGTTGCCTTTCAGTCACCTTTGAGTGAGTTTGGAGATAGTGTTGTCATGAAATAAATGAACCTTTTCATACGATATTATATGACACTCACAAACAGAGGCTACAGTACCTGTAGAGGAGGGACCATGAACATTTAATTGAGGAAGTTCGTAGACGCAGAAGTGGAAACATATATTGTTCCTTCAAAGATGGCGCTGTCTCTACTGCGACACAGCCTTCGAAGAGTTACATCACACTGAATACTCAAAAACAAAGGCTACAATAGCTTACATGTACTAACATACAATAGAGAAGGTTATGGATGAGGCTCAGGAAGACGTAGAGGCAGAACTGTGCCTTCACAACCTTCGAAGAAACAAGCTACATGACACCGAACGCTCACCAGCAGAGGCTACAATAGCCACCTGTACTAACACACAATAGAGGAAGTCACTCGATGGCAAAGAGTGTACTTCCGGATGCGCGGCGGACGCCCGAACGGTCAAAAGGTAGAGATGTAAAAATGATCTGATAGGATTCTTATCACTGATGGTCATTGACAAGGTTTGAGTGTAGTCGAGGTGACCAGAACCTCAGGTTTCTTGCAGGGACACGATTTGTCCGTTTCTCGCAATCCAATGTGACTTGTAGTTATATAGACTATTGTTGGACACGACTGACATGCAAGTTTACAACTTCAAAATCAAAAGAAATGGAATGGCTTACGTGGCGTACCAGAAAGCAAGCTGCAATGGGAGAGACACATATCGAGGTAAAGACTTCATTGCGACAACCCACAACCACGTTGGGAATGTCACAATTATAGATAATGTCCGCCTGAGAGCGTCCTGTAAGGAAAGGGCCAAAAATGAGGCGACCAGGAGCGACGCAGGTACGTAGTCATCTTTATGTATTTCTGTTTTACATTTAAGTAATATCTGCTAAAATAATAGAATCTGGCAGCGGAGCACTGGGACATCTGACCGTATACTTTTAAAGGGGATGCCTTTTCTGAAGATAGAAAATTTAGTTTCGAACCAACCAGTTCGTTAGTATTTCATTAAGCTTAACCTTAGTTATGTACCTAAGCTTAAAGTTGTTTCAAGTCACTTCATAAAAACTATATGTTTAAAGGTGGAGAAATGGGTGTAGAAAGCCGTCATTTTCTCAAGCCATGCAACACATTCAAGCGCATGGAGGTACCGGTACCTCAAATCAGACAGGAAATTCCCGATTATTCGTGAGCAGCTGAATAACGAAGTAAGGCATATTCGTAAGGTCTTCAAGCCTCTTTAAATGAATAGCCCATGGGTAACGAGATTGAGCTATTACATCACTTTTCGGTTAAACTTTAATGGTCGTTGAAAACGTCATAAATGAGGTCGAAGAAAACCGCTACATGGACTTACGAGCTGTCATGACGGATGTAAGAGCGATTCCACGTCGGAAGGTCAAGTACCTGATTAACGACACAAGAATACAAAGAGCATCGCGATTCCTCGAGACCGGTCTGTTTTCGGACCTTGAATTTCTTGAGGCAGTTAAGAATGTTGTAAGTTCATATTCTTTTTGGTGGTTTCAAGTCTTATACCTTATTGTTCTTGCTTCTAACGAGAGCTCATTCTGCCCTAATCCATCCTTCATCCTGCTGACCAGGAAATCTACCGCTAGCTGCTTCTGCGACAGCCAAGCCAACACCTATTTCTCACAAATAAGATGATGTTCTTCGAGGCTGGCGCGACTCATATACTTCGTTTAAGTGACTGTTGGTCGGTGAGTAAAGTCAATTCGATCGTACTGCAAAATTTGGACTGAACGACGTAGAACCCGTGTTTCAAGCTCAACTCTTACAGGTTCATGCACCAGAAGGATTGTCATCCGTCGCAGGGGCTCCTTCTTTGAGGTCGAATAACCCTCTAGCATCTAGTCAGTCCTCAGCCTCGTCCACGTTCTCGTCTGCTGCCTCCTCAACCTCTTCATTATCGACTCTCTCCGTAGTGTCTGCTACCTCATTGTCATCAGATCCTTCTTCAGTGTCGATCTCGTCCTCGACGTCAACTACCTTCTTATCATCGAATCATTCTTCGTCGTTAACTACTGCTCCGAATTCGTACTAATGCTACTAATACTGAATCCGAAATCGTCGTTAACTACTGCTCCGAATTCCAAATCAGCATCGGCTCCCTCCGCATCATTACCTGCTTCATCTCTACAACCATTTGCTCCACTTGCCATAGCTTCAACTCCCTCGCATTTTTGTATTGTAAATTTTTGTACTGTAAATACAAAACATTTATGTAACATTTTTGTATTGTAAATTTGTATTTGTGTGTTATTTGAAAATGTATTGTACTTATGGAAATGTATATTTACCTGATTAGTAATAATCGAATTTTTCAACACATTCTAATTGAATTTTAGTTGCCTACCAATCGGTTGTAAGCAATCTCTCATTCACGAGAGCCGAGTGTCTTGATTCGTTTCTCTGGCTCCAGCTTAGCGAAGCTATTGATTACAATGAAAATTTTCCCTGGTGTCTCCCAACCGTCTTTCGTAACATAAATCAAAACTGTCAGATTTGACGAGAGGCTCTTGCCTTAATTTTGCCTCATGAAAAGTGAAATAGTCGGCCTTCCTTATTAATCCCCCGGGCGAGCTTCCGTAGTTATCCCATCGAGAACAATATGTGAACGAACTATCGTTTATGCCAACTGACGTGTATGTCAACTGATGTGTATGTCAACTGATGTGTATGTCAACTGACGTTTATGTCAACTGACGCTTTTGTGAAGTGACGGTAGGCAAACTGACGGTTGGCGAACTGACGTATAGGCGAACTGTCGGATTTTAGGATTAAGTGAACTGACGTGTAACACCAAGTGTAGCCAGCACCCCAAAGGTCCATCTGCCATGGCTAAACAGCAGGGCATACGACCCCCAAACCCCGCTAGCATCATCGATCCGAGACGTGAATCTAATCAACAGCCTGCCACCACCGCGGCACCAACGAAGCCACCTCTTGACACTGTAAAGGCGTTCAGTCAACTGATTAGGGCAAATCACCAGCTGAAACAGTATCAACTGGCAACCGATGCTGGGAAACAACTCGTAGCTTTCACACCACAATACCAACCCCTCCGGCGGCAGATAGCTTGCGATTTGCGACGTTTCAGCAACGCCTCAAAGCCATCTTGGCGGACATCGAATTGGATGTTACCAAGGATTTATTGACACTCAACTTCCAAAGCTGGAGACGGCTACAGCTACTGCCCTGGAGAAGTACAACTCAACCGAGGTGCAAGCGGCAGCACTTCAGGTTCGGCGTCAACTACATGATAAACCCTTTACGGAGCTTAAGCTGCCACCGCCGAATACCCAGGGTCTCCGCCAACCGAACAGAAACTCTGGTTCAGCACTCGGTCCCCAACAACCAGCCCGCAAACGCTATCACCACACTTACGATTATGATTTTTGCGTTCTGTTCTACTTATTGTCGGATACTGCGTTAGCATTAATTTGTCAGAACAGTTCCTTTTACTGAGAAAAGACATAGACTATATATCTTTCTATGCAGTCTTCTGAACTTCCGCTCTTTCAAAAAAAAAAAAAAAAATCTTATCGATTATATTACGCCTTCGTGGAAGTCGTGAGAAATGGTATATTCTATTGACGTTCTATGGCGAAAAGTGTCCTACAACCCTCCGGTGGCAGGTACGCCTCAAGGCAACCTTGGCCGACATCGAATTGGATATTACCAAGGATTTATTGGCCTGACTGACACTCAACTTCCCAAAGCTGGAGACGGCCACAGCTACTGCCCTCGAGAATTACAACTCAACCGAGGTGCAAGCGGCAGCACTTCGGGTTTGGCGTCAGCTGCAAGACAAACCCCTTACGGAGCTTAAGCTGCCACCGCCGGATACCCTGGATCTCCGCCAACCAACCATACAGAAACTCTGGTTCAGCACTCGGTCCCCAACAACCAGCCCGCAAACGCTATCACCACACTTACGATAATAGCAACAAAATACCACGGCGCTAATTTTTTCTGATTTTTTTTCGTTTTATCTATTTTTTTCATAAACTGAAATGTATTTATTTATGGTTTTCCAGGAACAACCGGAATCGACACCCTCAAAGTGGAAAAAAGAGCCAACAACTACTCAATGTACCCCCTAATCAGGGACTTGTTACCATTGTCAACCCTGCCAACTACGCCTTATCCTCGGCTTATCGTTCGTACCTTTGAACAGCCAGAACAACAGTACAAAAACTAAAGTGTACTTTGATTCATTCAAAGAGATTCATTCTTTGTCAGAAAGGCTTTTAATCCCACAACCGCTTCAGACAAGTTACGAATACACAGGAGACTTGTCAGCTAGACCAGCTCTTTCCAAACTTTACAAAAAAAATACCGCAAACCGCGTTTTGGTTTATAACAAAATCCTTCCCAAACATCAGGGCAAGATCCTGACTGATCTCGGCAACTCCATTCGACAAACAATTAAGGTATTCGCATGCAGGAGGTCGATGAGCATCGTTATATGGATTTCAAAGCCGTGATTGCAGATATCTGGGCAATACCTCGCCGTAAAGCAATGTATCTGGTGAACGATGCCAGGATCCAGCGGGCTACGCGTTTTCTGGAAACCAGCCGTTTTTCGGTGCTCGAGTTCTTGGAAGCAGTTAAAAATGGCTTCACCACGCATCCAAGGAATCTAGTGTGATATTTTTTTAAATTAAATCTCATAGGTTTTTATCCCTGTTTTTATTTGAACTATTCTTGAAAATTTTGAGATAAACAGACCCCCAGCCGCGCTCCATCATTAAGCCTTATCGAGTTTCTGCATCCTCGTCTTCACTCTCCTCAGCTGATTGTTCTGTGTCTTCAATTTCAGCTTCTTCTTCATCTTCAGCTGCTTCTTCAGACCCCTCCGTACGCCGACGGAGGAGATCACCCTCACCCCAATTTAAAAATGTTCGTCAAAGAACCAACGAGGCTGTCTGTGCGATCTGCCTCGAGCAAAAGAGGCTTGGTGTCGCAGCCATTTCTTGTGGCCATAGACTTTGTGCAGAATGTGCAGATGCCCTTCAGATGCGAGGCTCCACATTATGCCCATTCTTCCGGACCACACTTGACATACAACGGCTCTTTTTTTATCCCTTTATCAAAGCTGAATAGTAAACCAGTTCTTGTTGCCGTGTTTGTTTTTATTTAATTTTTCCGTAATATATGCGACGTAGATTTTATTTTAAATAATTTTAACCTCGCGAAGACGAAGTACTTCCTCCCTACATTTTAAAGTGTTTTGCTGTAGTTTCAAGTGTTTGAAAATATTCGGAATACATCTTTGATTCTCAGTTCTTTGGTATCTTTTGTATGTTTATTAAATTAATAATAACCGAAGGATTGTTGTACACCATATGTTGACCATTGCGTTTCCGACAACCCCTTTCCGATAACCCCTAGCTTTAACCCATTCAGTTCAACCCGGAATCCATTGTGATAAGCCTTATCTGCGCATGGGCCTCCGATTATACATACGGATTTCGCTTTGTGTCATGTGCCACCCTTCAGCTACAAAAATGATCTGGTCGAGCGAAACGAGTATAATTTGCATTCAATTTTAGTTATCAAGAAAGAACTTCTACCAGAATTGTGTAAATGGGCTTCCATACATGCTCACGTGTCAATTTTCAAGAATGAAAAAGTGTCTAGAACCAGTAAAAATGTCCAAGGACAGTCAGGCCATCGCTTAATCTATTTCTACCACTTTCAAATACAGTGTCGTCGAACGCTTATTTGCAACTCTCTACAAGCTTTTCTGAATCTAGCTGAAGAAAATCGACCTAATGAGCTCAAACTACGGTAAGCTTTAATTATCTCTCTGACTGAATTGTAGCTGTGACGAAATGTTCCATTTCTGTAATGTTTCCGGTTTGGACAGGGTTCACTGACACTTGTCGATTTGATTAGTGTTAGATTTGATCATAAGTGATTAGTGGTACATGAAACTTATTGATAAAGACCTGAGCTCACACACCAACTCTATTCCTGACTGGAGGCTTGTAAGGAAATCACGAGATCAACGTTATGAGCTCGTTTATTCTATTTGTAAATTTTAGGATAGAGAAAAATTCGGAAAAACTAGGAATCGACAGAGCTCAGATAGTAGTTGATGGCGGCTGGAAGCGGCAGTCTACGTCAAACCCTACAGAACCACTGCTACTTCAGCACCGGGACAATATTGATAGCACAGAGATAATCAATTCATATTTTCGAGCACGCACGCCGAAGCCGACCAGACTATTCCTTGTCGAACGCTGAGTTAGCATTAATTTGTCAGAACAGTTACTTGTACTGAGAAACGACACAGACATCTTTCTATGCAGTCTTCTCAACTTCCGCTCTTTCAACAAAAACGCCTTTTACGCCTTCGTGGAAGTCATGCGAAATGGTATATTCTATTGACGTTCTATGGCGAAAAGTGTCCAACAACAATTCAGTTCAACCCGGAATCCCCTGTGATACGCCTCATCTGCGCATGGGCCTCCGATTACACATACGGATTTCGCTTTGTGTCCTTCAAAAAAAAGTTCGATGCGCTACCCTTCAGCTACAAAAATTACCTGGTTGAGCAAAAGGAGTTTAATTTGCATTCACTTCTAGTTATCAAGAAAAGAACTTCTACCAGAACTGTGTAAATGGGATTTCATACATGCTCACGTGTCAATTTTCAAGTGTTTGACCCGTAAAAATTCCCAAGAATGGGCAGTCAGGCCAACGCTTAATTTATTTCTAGACCACTTTCAAATACAGTGTCCGATGAACTTCAAAATGTCAGAGAAAGTCAACGCTGTCAACGCTTATTTGCAGACTCTCTACAAGCTTTTCTGAATCTAGCTGCAGAAAGTCGACCTAATGAGCTCAGTCTAGACGAAGTCAGGACCCCTATCTTGGTGGAATGTGCAGTAGGTTTCCAACACCCATATCATTGATTATGGCTTTCGGCTCAAGTCTGGTACGTCTGCTGTCACTGCTCGAAATAATACTCTAATTTCCAGTAAACCAAGCGGACCAACAAAAAAAATGGACTAATCATTTTCACCCTCACCCTATTGGAACTACAAAGCGTCTTCACAGTTTACATGTTGCTACCTCATGACGCTATTAAGGCGTTGGATCAGCTGACGAGGGCAAATCACAAGCTGCAACAGTATCAACTGGACACCGATGCTGGGAAACGACTCGTAGCTCTCACACCACAATACCAACCCCTCCGGCGGCAGATACCTTGCGATCTGCGACGTTTGACCAACGCCTCAAAGCAACCCTGGCCGACATCGCATTGGATGTTACCAAGGATTTACTGGCCTTGCCTGCTGACACTGCCCTCGAGCAGTCCAACTCGACCGAGGTGCAAGCGGCGGCACTTAAGGTTTGCCGTCAGCTATAGGACAAACACCTTACGGAGCTTAAGCCGCCACCGCCGAATACCCTGGTCTCCGTCAACCAAGCAGAAACTCAGGTTCAGTACTCGGTCCCCAACTGCCCAACAACCAGCCCGTTGTTTTGGAACCCTCTTAACGGTTCTTAACCCTTCTGAAAAACCCTCTTAACGGTTCTTAACCCTTCCAAAAAAAATTCCGGTTCTTAACCCTGTTTGTACAAGAACCGAACGCTACAGAAGGAGCCTTGTACCATCTTTTGTTGAAGTTTTAAACAACTGATCAAATATTTCCCTTTAATGTTTTAATTGTCTGGGGTTTTTATTCTGTTTGATCATTTTTTTACTACTGCTTTATTATGTACAACCGCCTTATTAAATGTTTTGTAATTATGATGTACCTGAGGAAAACGACAAGTTCGGCAATCCAATGCTGTGAAAGTTTCGTTTTACAATAAAGTATCTTATATCTTATTATGAACGTAATTTACTTTTATTTATTCCGTAGGTTATTATAAATGTGCTAGATGCTCTGGGTGTCACGTATATTCAAGAGACTTGCCTTGTAGCCTTCCCCCCAAATGTGCCAATTGTGATGGGAACCATGTGTCTTTCAGTTTTAGGTGCCCAAAAATCAAAAGCGCATTGAAAATAACGGTGTGATGGCTCAGATTTCGGAAGTACTCCGATGTGTGTCTTTGAACATAAATGGGACGAAAGATAAGGACCTTGAACTGGATCGATTACTCTCTGAAACTGATGTGCTGTTCCTTCAAGAGCATCTTCTTTCCACTACCAGCTCCAACAGTCTGCGCCGTTCGGTCGATCACTATATTTTCGTGCAACCAGCTAGAAAAACGAGAGGCCGCCCGTCCGGTGGACTAGCAACTTTTATCCGTTCTTCATGTTGCCTCAGACCTCCAACTGTTCTTCTTTCGGATAGACTGACGCTAGCTGTACAGTTTGGCGATCTCGTTCTGGTTAACGCATATCTTCCGTGCGACCGTCGCAACCTCGCTTCATTTGGATTGTTTGCTAAGTCTTGTAACAAGATCAAGTCTCTCCTTTCAGACATCAGTTGCAAAGGTCTGAATTGGATTCTTGTTGGCGATTTGAATACAAACATCCCGACTCCTTCGATACGCACTGACTTGTTTACCGAGTCTCTTCCTAGCGGGTATTGCATCGTAGCGAAAACCTTGCCGTATTCTTATAGACACAATCGTGGCGGAACCGTTTCGAACCTTGACCACCTTATAGTCTCCCACCCATCTGTAGCTGATGGAATGGTTCAAGTTGACGACGAAAAAATTGAAGATGACCATTTGCCGTTGACTTTCAAATTGGCACTTCCCGCCGATTGTGTCCGAAGTACTTCATCTCAAAGCCAGACATGGATCAAGAAAAGGAACTGGAATCGTTTAGATCCCGTTCTGTATATAGCTACACTGACCACCCTTTTGGCAGCTGTGAAAATTCCCTTGCACTTACTCCAGACTAGTCTCCATGTGACTGGTTCTTCCATTGACTTGAACTTTTATTACTCTGAGATCGTTCACTGCTTGAAGACTGCCGCTAACGTAGCCGTACCATTTGAAAATGTTAGGGTTGGAACCCGAAAGCGGCTTTGGAGAGTTTGTCCGGAGGTTAAGAAAGCCAAAAATCATGCGAAATTTTGGTTGAGATTATGGATAGCTTGTGGACGTCCTGTCAGTGGAACCGTGTTTGACCTTAAAAAGAAGACAAAGCGGGAGTATAAAAAATTGTTTAAAATCCGCACGTTTAAATGGCGCTGATGCCCCTACAGACCGCAAGTCTTGGAAAAAAGTGCTTCTTTCGGACAAAAGCTGTGCAGCGTCTCCCTCAAAATTGACCTCCTCGGACTGGATGCACCATTATCGCAACTTGTTCAGTCAGTGCAATATGCGTGTACAACAGTATTTCGAGTCTTTACTTTCTAGGTATCTCCCTGTTAAAATTTCTCAGTCATCTGTTTTTGCGGTTACTAGTAATGCTGTTGAAAAGGCTGTTTGCAGACTAAAAAAGACTGGATCTGTTGATATTGATGGTCTTTCTTCAGAGTTCTTCAAAGCTGAATGCCCTGTCCCAAATAGCTTCCTTGTTGGAACCGTAACATCTGTTCTTAAGCGAGGCAAGGACCCTGAACTGTGCAAAAGTTTCCGTCCGATTACAGTATCATGTACACTTAGTAAAATTTTTGAATATGTCCTTCTCCCCGAACTTCTTCAAAAATGTAATTTTGGAAACATGCAATTGGGTTTCAGAGATGGTACGGGTTGTGCGCATGCTCACCACGTTCTGACCAAAATAATGCGACAGGCCACCTTAAACAGATCAACCATTCACATTTGTTCCATAGACATCTCTGGGGCTTTTGATAATGTTGTCCATTCTCAAGCTTTGTATTCGCTTGCTCGTTCTGGAGTCAATTCCTCTATTCTTTGCCTTTTAAAGTATTGGTACGCAAATTCTACCGTTCGGTTAAAATGGCAGGGTCAATTATCGGAAAATATTTCAGTGAACCATGGAGTTCGCCAAGGTGGAGTTTTGTCACCATATATATTCAAGTCTGCAATTTCTGATTGCTTGGATTCTCTTCTTCCTTCATATCTGTTCAAGGAGATTTCTATCAGCTACATCGCGTATGCTGATGATATTCTCCTAGTCAGCCGTACAAAATCTACTCTTTCTAAAAATATGAAAATTTTAGCAAACAAACTTTCGGACATTGGACTTGAGATAAATCTGTCAAAATGTGAATATCTTTGTTTCGGTCGTACAACAGCCTCTGAGCGCCCCTCTGTTGCAATTGGTTCTTTTTCTATTTTATCGTCCGAGTCGCTGAAATGGCTCGGAATTACCTTCAAATCCACATTATCTTTAACTTGCTCCTCTATTCTAAAAAGTGTATCAAATTCCATTAGATTTGGTTACGGGCGTTTGGTCCCAAATAGAGGAAAATATTCACGCAAGGCGCTCGGAAGGTTGTATAGTGCTTTTTGCGGCCCATATATTTACAACTGTTCCGGAATTTACCATATCTTAAGGAAAAAAGATGTAACAAATTTGAGAAGCTGTTTCTTTAAGTACTGTAAACTTCTGATGTATCTTCCAAAATCCTTCCGTAATCGTAAATTGGTTTCGAATTTTAATGTCCAGGATAGTATCAATACACTCCTTCGTTCACATTCAAATTTACTTACCCTCCACAAACATCCTGCCTTGTCAGCCCATGAAATTATTGGCCAGTTTTTCAATCCTGAACCCGTTTAATGTGCTTGTCATTGTGTAAAATTCTGTAGGTCTATTTAGTGTGCTGTTAATTATATGAAAAGAATGTAGTCATGTTTATTTACATTGTCTTGTTTAGTGTTTTAATATGTGTATTTTCCTTTGTGTATTTACTCATACTCCGCTGTTATCAAAAAGCGGGTCACAAATAAATAAATAAAAATATATAATGTTTGTGTAGTTAGTCGGAATGACATTCGGCGGTGATTTCTATCAACGCGCGGTTTCAAGTTTTCGTTTACATGCCTTTACGATAAACTTGTAAGAAATGCTAGACAAGCACGTGATTCATCTTTTGTGTTGATTAGTTGCGACAGCTAGAGGTTTTTTGTACACATAATACATCTCCGAAGATCACCCACTATTAGGATATTTTCAGCCAAACCATACGTGGTCTACACAAACTAAAACAAGTCTATTCAGAAGATATTTTGCGTTCAGCCATCCTTAAAAGAAATAAACGCAATGGCATTTGGCTGCCGCATCCTGATTCGAACACCCAGGATACATGATGAAAATCCACAATTTCCATTCCACTGCGAATACTCAAACTTCAAAGGAACTTTGAAAGAGGATTACGAAAGAGGTGGAAATATTTCAATTGGATTTCACCGGTCCATCCAAACAGCTCTAAAAGTTGGTGCCTCGACAAACTTGTACAGAAAATAAAAATGAACCCAGCTAACTTTGTGCACGCTGGTCTTTTCCTTCTCTTCCCACCAATGTTTACTCCACAAACCATTTCGACGAAGTTCGCATCGGGTAGACAAAGGAAGACAAAAAGCAAAGTAAGTTTGTCGATTTCCGGGGTAAGTTAACATTTCGACTGCGATGAGAGTAACGGATATTTCTTTCATCTTCTGAACCTCACTGCAGACACCAGTTATGGTAATTAAAATTCCCTTAGGCTATACAACACTGAACAATGTCAGGGTTATTGATCAAGATGGTCGAGACACAGTTTTATGTAGAATAATATGTTTTCCTGTGAGAACTGCAGGAAAGTTTTCGCCAGCGTCTTTTCTTTTACGGAGCATAGATTCATCCATACAAATCACGATCTGATCATGACAAATGATCTTCAGCTGTCCGAGAAATTCTTCGTAGTGAAAGACAGCAGTATAATATATGACGCAGGAAATGGCAAGATGGCTCTTCTAGCCGTATTTACACATTTCAACGCCCCTACCCAAAGGCTGCTTTCACAACCATGCTTATCATGCAAAAGTTGTTCCCAAAGATTGTTCTGCCTTTCGGTAATCTGTTTCTCATGTTGTGACAGCTTTATGTTTTTGAAATACGTTTTTGTTTTTGAATGTTTGTATGTTTTGAAAGACGAACATTTCTACATATACCAGAATTGTTTGTTAAATCAATAATCTTTCTCTTTAACGTCATGATCTTCGACTGTCCGATAAATTCTTAGTAGTGAAGGACAGCGCTACAATATGCGAGGCAGGAAGCGGCAAGATGGTGGCGATGGATCTCCTAGCTGTATTTTACACATTTCAATGCCCCTACCCGAAGGCTGCTTTCGCAGCCATGCTGTTCATGCAAAAGTGAGTACCCCTGACAAATTTCTAGTTTCCGGGCCCAGAGTCTGGACTTTGTTCATATCTAGTTCAGATTCTGTTTAGATCAGATCAAAACTTCGCCTCTGCTTTTCACATTTTCTTCCTAGCTCGTCGATTACGGAAAAAGTGAATTCCGTTCAGTAAAACTTTAAAAGACAGTTGGTTCATAGGTATTCATAACTCCACATGACTGAAGGAAAGATGATGAAGCTGACAGCGTCTGATTTGGCGTCCTTTCCGACTTAGACGCACGAAGAAAGGTGCCGAAAATGAAGGATTGTTCGAATCGTGGGATTACTAAAGTGGATTGTTTGTGTAGGCGAGTTTCAGCAGTAGGAACGAGTGATAGTCAAATTGGGAAGTCAATTCCGCTTTGTTTTTCATCGGGCCTTAAAGTTTAACCGAAAAGGGCTAGGATAGGACAATCTAGTTACCCATCACTTATTCACTTAAATTGGCTTGAAGACCCGCTGAAAATGAGTTACTACGTTGTTCCGCTAGTCACTAATAATCAATTTTCAAATAGTGGAATTTCCGTGTGATTCGTGGTGCCTCTATGCGCTTGTATTTTTGTTGTATGCCTTACGAGAAAGATTTAAAAAAATTTTTTGGTTCTGGCACTAAGCAATCGTCACCAGTCTCACCACTGCCCACTGAAAAGCCGCGTTTGGGTTGAGATTAAAATTTCCAGCGTCGTAGTAGAATTTACGCTGTGGGGACGGCCGGAGATATTCTGAGCCTCATTACTAGAGCAGATAGTGGAAAATAAAAAAAATCCCTTTGCAGAATCCAAATAATTCAGTGTATCCAATTCAATGACACACAAATAAGTTGGCTTTTCAGTTAAACTTTAAGGACATGACTACTTAGATAATTCAACATTTTGTAACCGTGGACATTTTTAGCTTTTTGGACGTCTATAGTGGGCATTTTGAGTCGGTTATTGTGAGTGTTAGCGTTATTACTAACTTAATTTTCACAATTGCCACAGCTGGCTATTATCCAACCGGAATTCAGTCCCTGATTTTAACATGAAGGCATACAATTTCATTTAAGACCAAAGTTCGACTCCATGTACGTTTAGCGTCTATGCAACAATGGACAGCCAAAACAGAGTTATACCAGCATCTCGAGAACAGAGAAACTAGGGTGTGCAGGACAGTCTAAGAGAACATAATTGCGTTCTTCTGGGTATCTTAAAACGGCCTTCGGGTTTTTCGATCATTTAAATGTCTATCTACCGATTCCTCGGCATCACTGAGACAAGGACATCAACAAACTTTCGATTTCCGAAAAACCCAAGTCGACGCAAGTTCGGGTTTTACATTACTGATCATAGCCAGGACAGAGCAATCGAACGCTTCTTCTTTTCATCTCATTCTTTGAGACCGACCTTCCAGTATCGCTAGCCTTCCACCCAGACGGCATTGCGCTAATGTTTGTATCGCCTGCACTTCTAGGCAGCCCTGAGCCAGATGGAGTTGGGCCCTCTTCTACCACAACAGGAAGAGGGGCTACATCAGAGGGCGAGACGCCTAAACTCGACGGAGGAAGGGGACCAGAGGAAAGACGAGATGATAAATGAGATAAAATAGAGTCAGCGACGGCCTTGGTAGTGACAACCGAATCCCCTTCCTTTACAAAGTGCATCTGGATGTCCGGCCCTTCATCATCGCCAATATTCATCCCAAGACTGCGTAAGCCTGCTGCAAGGGCCTTCACGCTTTTGCATCCCAAAACCATCGAGTAAAATGTTAGGTATGGAATAGTCGAACTCGAAGCCGACGCCCCCCTCTGCTCTCGTTTGGCAGCGTCAATGACAGATTGTGCGGTAACCTCGTCCATGGCACACCTGCCCTTGCTTTCTGTTAAGTGACGCTTTAAGTTTGGATATCTAACTTTGCATGTGGGACACTGTTTATGAATTCGTTTTTGTGGTGCCTTTTTAGGTGCGGGAGCTTTCATGAGGGGGAGAGACTTGAGAAGTCTGCCGACCCTTGCCTTGTCAAACCGCTGGCCCTTATACTTAGTACAAGGTCCGTTTCCTTCAAGCAGGTGTTTCCCAAGCTTTTGGAAAAGCTTCTTACAAGAAGGACACCTCTGGACCTGTACTAAAGGTTGTACATCGGCTGGTGGTGTCGATTCGGAACATGCGGAGACTGAATCCTCTTCGGAATAGAAGGCTGCTGAATTTTCAACTGTTGCAGTGGTTCGTTTTTTATTTTTTGATGGGTTAGGGTTTTCGATCTGTGTGTGTTCTGAATGTGTAGAAGGTTGCGGACTGGGCGTACCCTCCAGTGTCTCTGTGTATTGGGATTGGACTGTCGGTTCCGCTGTATGTTTTCTTTTGCGATTGGATCGAATGGTTAGAGATGGCAGTCTCTCTGCTGCAGACTGAAAAAATCCACATTGTTCAAGAGTCATTTGTTTTAGGTTTCGGGTTTGCTCAAAGGGTCCCGTCTCCATCATTTTATTTTGGAAAAGAGAGAGCAGAGCCAGCCAACAAACTGGTGGGAAACCGGAATCAGTGTCCAGTAACCACAAGCCAAAACAGTCGACAACAAACGGTACAGTTTCCAATAACCAAAGCCAAAAGAGAGCGATGCAAAGATCAGAACTAGAGGAAACTGTGCAAGTATCTTCGTATATATTAGGTACAGTGCGGAAACAATACCTCGGGTGTCCAAAATCAGAAGCCAAATCCGTTGCAAGGTCAAGAAGAAGAGAACGACGAACCAAAGAGTATCCAAAATTCAAATCCAAAAGAGAGCAATTCACAAGATCAGGACGAGAGAACAGTTGTCTATATATGTGATGATAGCAAACAACCTCACAGTCCAAACGCTTGACAATGAATGAACAATATTGTTTCCTTGCCACAAAGTCGCGATTAACTGCTTAACGCTGATTGGCCGAATTTGGATCCCATTGAACTGGTTGGACGAAGAATCACTGTCATTGTCTGCTAACCCCCGAGTTGCGCATTACGTCCCTAGCGCAGCGTATAGCGTATTCCCCAGTGTATAGAGCTCAAATATCGATTCCGTAAAGCCAAAGCTCATCCCCTGGGTCAGCACGGAATTTAAGGGGGAGTCCAAAATGATTATTGCTATTCTTTTTTTATTATCAAACTATATATGAATGGACAGAGCATAAAAATACTAACTATATATTTTTATGATTATTTCTTCTTCCTTTCCCCATGTTGAACAGGCACTGTTGTTCGTCTTTTAGGCCAATGCAAAAACGGATGCTTATTTTTACGTTTTAATAAGCAGTCAGTACGTGATTGCATAGAACGTTCTGTAATAATTCTGTATACAGAAGAAGTTAAGACCATTTCGGAAATTTTGAAATTTTAACTGTTCAAGTTCAGACTCCTTCCCGCTTTCTGATTCCGAGAAGCTCATAGGCAAGAAATATCGTTTACACAAATTTCTCCGTGCTTACCATCAAAACCGAAGAGGCCGAGGCACAGCCTTGACATGTTTGAGGTCTCTGTGAAACTTAGCAGAGTTTCAAAGAAGTTACTGGGACTTGTGCTTTAAGCTAAAATAATAAAACTTAAACTTACATAGGAAAGCGCAGGTGAAGCTGACCGCGAGCACGGACACCAACGTCGTTGCTATGACAATAACGAGGATTGGTGTGCCACCAAATGATTGTGCAGCTGGAAACACAATAGGTCTAAAGTTAGCTAGTTTAACTCTTAGCAATAGTTACGTTTTTGCAGATACCATGGTATCTGATACTACGCCGGTCTAAAGCCGTTTTTGTAGTTATCGTGGTATCTGGCCAGTTACCGTGGTATCGATATTCAGATACCACGGTCCGACCGTGGTATCTTAAAAGGTCATCTCACATTCATAAATTTTTGACAAATTGGTGGGAAAGAAGTCTGGCACTTCGTGATTTAACTGGATATCAGTTTTTATGGCACTTGCCCTTCGGCCAAGTGCCATATGGCGATCGCAATTTCTGTCCGTCCGTCGGTCGGTCCGGGTTTTGCTAGTTCGGGCACTTCCACATAAGCTAGGATGATGAAACTTGGCAGGCATATCAGGGACCCCAAATGATTAAGCTGGAAATAGTCACTTTCCCGATCCGAACATCGTGGGGGGAGTGGAGGGAGGGGGAATCCGGAATATTTTGGAATTTATAACTTTCGAACGGGTGATCGGATCTTAATGTAACTTGATATTTGGAAAGAGCTCGTGCCCCAGACTGTCCCATTAAAATCTGAACCGGATCCGGTGACTCTGGGGGGAGCTGGAGGGGGGGGGGCGGAAATCTTGGGAAACGCTTGGAGTGGAGGGATTGGGATGAAACTTGGTGGGAAGAATGAGCATGAGTCCTAGATAAGTCATTGACATAACCGGACCGGATCCGTTCAATATCTGGAGTTGGGGGGGGGGGGGGTCCGGATTTCTAGTGATCCCGCGAGCTCGGTGCTTCCTGATGTGCTAGGACGATGAAATTTGGCAGGCATGTCAGGGACCCGAACAGATTGACTTGATAATAGTCGTTTTCCCGATCCAACCATCCGGGGGGGGGGGGCCTGGAGGGTGGGGAATCCGGAAAAAAAAGGTATTTTTAACTTACGAACGGGTGATCGGATCTTAATGAAACTTGATATATAGAAGTACCTTGTGTCTCAGACCTCCCATTTTAAATCCAGACCGGATCCAGTGACATGGGAGGTAGTTGGGGGGGGGGGGAACCGGAAATCTTGAAAATCGCTTCGAGTGGAGAGATCTGGATGAAAGTTGGTGGAAAGAACAAGCACAAGTCCTAGATACGGGATTGACATAACCGGACCGGATCCGCTCACTTTGGGGGAGTTGGGGGGGAATCCGGATTTCTAGTGATCCCGCGAGTTCGGTGCTTCCTGATGTGCTAGGACGATGAAAATTGGCAGGCATGTCAGGAATCCGAACAGATTGACTTGATAATAGTCGTTTCCCCGATCCGACCATCCGGGGGGGGGCCGGAGGGAGGGGAATCCGGAAAAACGAGGTATTTTTAACTTACGAGTGGGTGATTGGATCTTAATGAAACTTGATATACAGAAGGACCTTGTGTCTCAGACATCCCAGTTTAAATCCGGACCGGATCCGGTGACATTGGGAGAACTGGGGGGGGGGAACCGGAAACGCTTTGAGTAGAGAGATCGGGAGGAAAGTTGGTGGAAAAAAACAAGCACAAGCCCTAGATACGTGATTGACATAACCGGACCGGATCCGTTCACAGTAGGGGGGGGGGGGGGTTGGGGGGGATCCGAATTTCTAGTGATCCCGCGATTTCGGTACTTCCTGATGCGCTAAGACGATGAAATTGGCAGGCGTGTATGGGACCCGAACAGGTTGACTTGAGAATAGTCGTTTTCCGGATCCGACCATCTGGGGGGCGGGGGGGGGGTGTGGAGAGAGAGGGAATCCGAAAAGTGAGGTATTTTAACTGGTGATCGGATCTTGATGAAACTTGATATATAGAAAGACCTCGTGTCTCAGACGCCCCATTTTAAATCCGAACCGGATCCGGTGATATTGGGGGGAGTCGGACGGGGGAACCGGAAATCTTGGGAAACGCTTAGAGTGGAGGGTTCGGGATGAAAGTTGGTGTGAAGAACAAGTGAATAGCATAACCGGAGTGGATCCGGTCACTGTGGGGGAGTTGGAGGGGATCCGAGTTTGTGGTAATCCCACGAGTTCGGTACTTCCTGATGTGCAAGGACAATGAACTTGGCAGGCTTGTCAGGTACCCGAACTATTGACTTGAGAATGTCGTTTCCCCGATCCGACCGTCGATGGGGAGTGTACGAAAGGGGAATCCGGAATCCAGTGGCAAACCTCAGCTATTGAACGGGTTATCGGATTTAACCGAAACTTGATATTTAGACAGGTCTCGTGCCTCAGACGTCCCATTTTAAATCCGGACCAGATCCGGTGACACTGGGAGGAGTTTGAGGGGCGAACCGGAAATCTTTGTAATAGCTTAGAGTGGAGGGATCGGGATGAAACTTGGTGGGAAGAACAAGCATAGGTTCTAAGTACGTCATCTAGAGCTTTCAGACTGAATGAACCTAGATGTCCTAATTGTAGGTCCGAACCGCATTTTTTAATGGCGGGGTGTTTATTTTGAGGTTCTCTTCTACTTTCTCGTACCACTACTCGTAACAAGTGCCATATGAGCTCGTAGCTCTTGTTCTTTTGGGATGACTTAGAAAAGCGCAATTTTGGCAACTGCCTTTTGCAGAGCAACCGTATATCAGATACCACGGTAACTGAAAAAACGACTAACTGCAGGTCCAGTTACCGTGTAACAGATACCATGGTATCTGCGAAAACGCAACTATTATCTTCGTTTTGCTCACCAGAGTCCGGTGTTTCCTCTGTAAGGAATTTCGCGTTGGGCGATATTCGATATCGAAACGATATTTATATATTTATAATTGTCGTAAATAATCCAAAACAATTTGAATTTCTACATCCGAAAAAGGAGGAAATGATTTCCGTAATTCAGTTCTATTTATTCGAAGATTGAGATGAAGCAAGATGCTGCTTCACGACGATTTTTTTCTCAAAATTTTGGCAAAAAGAGACGTATCGAATAGCGGAAGTCAAAATATCCATATATAAAAAAATCCGAATATCGCCCAACACTAGCACGTCCCAGTCTAGGACGTGCTTCCTGCCCAGGTTCCACTGAGTCCGCACTAATGAGATAAAAATCAGACATTACACTGTCAGAGGTTACATAAAAAACAACACAAGGATGCGCGGTTTCAATACACAGTGCATATCAGATAACACTTGGGATGTTATCTGTTGTGTTTGAAACGTTATGCATGAAATGCCATGCATAATAGGCTAAGCATTGCCAGGAAGAGCCGAAAAAGCATCTGCTGACTTTTTTGTTTGTCGTCATGATATCGGAAAATTCAGCAAATGCTTTTTCGGCGTTTTTTCGGCTCTTCCTGGCAATGCTTGTTATGCATAAAGTTTTCAAACACAACATCCGAAGTGCTGTCTGTTACGCACTGTCTGTTGAAACCGCGCATCCTTATGTTGTCTGTTATGAAACTTCTGACAGTGTAGAAAGTCCGGAAACGGTGCTTGGAACCAGGGAGATGGCACCAGTGAATCCAAAATGGCTAAAGGGAAAAACCCGAGACCGCTAGTGGGTGGTCCGACTGTAAACAACGCAGCTAGTAACTTCACAATTTTTCTTTTTTTTTCGTTTAATTAATCTCGTTTAGTGGTTCAATGATCATGTGCCGATTAACGAACGATTTTGACTGCTATCGCAATGATCAAGCACCTCACACACTTTGCTGTACGTGTGTGTTCTGTTTATTATATTAACGTACATTTCACGGTCAATTTTTTTTTTTCAATAAACGAAATAAAATCGATTGCGGAGACGTCTCGACACTTTTGCAAAGATCTGCCCGAAAGGTCAAGGCAATGCCGCGCTCGAGTTCCAGCGAAAAAAAACCTGTAAAGAGGAGAATTTTTGCCCTTTTCTGCAATTTTCAGTTGTTCGGAGGCAGAAAAACAGACCAGAAGAACACGGAAAAGATAATCCAGACTCAATCCGCTCATTATTTCTCGTCTTACTTGACGCGTCCCCTCTCTCCTAGGCTTATAAATAACCTCTCTTACTACTAAGATAGAAGGCCGTTCCGTTTTCTTCCAAACTTTCCGTTTCTCTCCCAGGTTAATAAATTAGTTTCTTACTATTGGGATAGCAGGACGTTCCGTTTTCTTCCAAACTCCACATATCCGGGCAAACGCAGACCGTCGAAATCATATTTGCATCAAGGGGAATGCAGAGATAGTCGCAACCGCAGCCAGCGACGGCCATTAGAATTCCGACCTCGCCGTCGCCCTCGTTTCCTTCGTGTCCGGTCCAGGCGTACGCCCAATCAGCCGCTTCTGCTGTGACATAAGACCAGCCACCTTCTCCACTGGATCTTGAGCCGTCGTAAGTGTCGCCACCTAATCATTCAAAAAGAAATCTTAACGGTATCTTTTCCAGCTCGAATTTTTCTCAGAGCTGGTGGCTCAGTCGATTTGCTTGCTACCACACTGTCAGAAGTTTCTATTATGTTCTTTAGCTTACTACCAAGAACAAATATTCAGATAGAACTTCTGTCTTTAGTCGCATGCAGCAACTATGAAAACCCCGACAAATCTGAGCGGACCTGGAGGTATTTACTCTAGCTTTGAGCTGATGTTGATACCGGTTTACTCCTCTTCCGTCTTTACCGTTGCCTATCGCACAAGAAATATCGAAAGAGGTTATCAGGAGGCGTACTCCGCGCGCTGACCCGCTCTGGAGCGCGTCCATAGAACCAATCAGCGTTGACTTCTAGATTTCCTCTTTAGCGACTTAACGGCGATCTAGCTATTTGTAGAGGTAACGAAACGTGATGCGGCGCGAAGTAAACTCCACTCGTCTGCATCGGGAGTCGGTCGTATTTTACTCGACTCAGCATGTTTGTATGACCGAGATAGGGAGACAGCACTTCTGTCTCGTTATATGTTCTTGTTACTACTCTCATGACCACTAGCCTACCTCAACGTCTGCAATGGAGTCTTCGGGCGGGTGCTTGAGACAGCAACTTTTAAAATGGTACTACAGAAAATGGTTCAAGCGAAGATAAACACACTTACCGATATATCCTCCTCCTCCTCCCCCTGATCCGCAGGATCCACCGCCCCCTCCGAATCCTCCGTGGTTTAGTTCTTGGAAGCAGCTGGAACCACCTACAGCCCCTTCGAGGAGTGATTGACCCCCTGTATCGACTGAGCTACCATTCCATCCACCACCCGGGCCTAGAAATACAAGAGAAAGTTGAGGTTTGATGTCAGTTGAATGACACTGATTTATTCACTGATGAAATAAAAATAGCGACGTGCGAGAAAAGAGAAGACAAAAAATAAAAACATCCAAAATGATTAAAGCAGAAATGAAACCTTATACTATTCTATCCACTAGCTTCCGTTAAACCAATCCGCCTTTTTTTTTCAATTTTGCTTTCAAAGTTGTTTTCACACTTTTGCCCTCTGGCCAAACCCAATCCTCCCATGGTGAGTCTTTTCACGGTTAAGCCCTGCCTCTCGCGTCGTTTTTGATTGGTTCGAGGTAAGAACTGTGTAAACTAATCAGATACAATATTTTTGGACGATGTTATCCAAAATAGCACATTATAGGCAGTGAGCTTTCATCATGGAGCAACATTCCGAGATACAAAGTTTTTTTTTTTCTTCCGGGAAATTTGAACTGGAATGGAGCAACTGTATGTCCATGGTGGGAAACTGGAATAATAAGGTGTTCAGCGAACCTTTAAGGTTAGAGAAAAAAAAACAGATAGCGAAATGGTAGGGTCCGACTTTGAAAGGCTACAGGACGACTCTTCCTTTGCTTCTCTCAATTTCAGTCGCCAATAAGAGAGACGGTTGTATAGATGCTGAACTGGTCCAATTCACAGTTCAACACAAATAAACTATACGAAAGTAATAGATTTTATTTGTTGACCACATTTTCCAGAAACCAAAATTGTATTTAAACTGTATTGACGGCTACGCAAAGTGACGATAGTACGTACTCGCATGTCAGTGTATTTTCTGCTGAGATCGCATGTCATTTTCGTAAAGACCAATACTGGTAAAAAAAACAGTAAGTTTCATTGAATGTCTTTTCAATTTAACCGCGTATGCAGCAGATGAAAAGGAATTATAGAACCAAGAATAAATAAGGGAAGAATTGAGAAGACTTGAAGCAAGCTAAAACGACTTTCGCCCGGTCTTATTTACCGGGGGTGGAGACTGGGTGGAGCTTCGCGTGTTGTCTCTTGCAGTATTAAGTGTTACCTCCAGAGCAAAAGTGATGAAGCAGTCAGAAAAGGCGGGAATTTCAAACAGTGCTGATTTCCGAGGATTATGCAAAAGGGAAAAAACTTTTCAATCTCGGGCCAGATTTGCAATGTGAAGCTTATGTTATCACAACCCTTCGCAAAGACGATGAAGCCCAAGGGAATGCGGCATTTGATGCCTCAGGGAGCAATTAAGCAACTTGAAAGTTGAGGCATAGACCTAACACCCATGCATTTAGTCCAGATTTAATATGATCAGTGTGAACATTAGTAATTTTTATTTTGGGTCTTCTCAGAACTGTAAAGACTCGCTTCTAGAAAAGGTATTAAGCTTGGACAATTTAAGGCATTTAGCTGGCGAAATGTGCTGAAAGAGTTATTATGTTTTTCTTTTAAGTTGTACTCTCTACATAAAATTTTGTTCATATAATTTTCTTGTGTAGTTGCGAAGAACAGTTGGCTATAATGTATTTCCAAAATTTTGAATTATTGCAAATTGCTGATTGTAAGATATCTTTCAAAACGTCTCCCTTTGTGATAACAATTGTTATTATTCGTAGTCAAAATGGATATCATTATCTCGTGTAGTTGGCTAAATTTTTGATTCTCAACTTCTCAGTCCGGTTTTGTGTGAAAAAATAAGTAAATCTTTCTTCTTACTTATGCAGAGCCGAAAATTCTAACCGAGGGATTGCCTACTTTCGATTTGAGAGTACAGCAAGTGCCGGGTGCCACGATGCCCGGTCGGTGCCGGCACCGGTTGTCACGTGTTTAAACATCACAATAAGCATTTTAAACGAGTTTGAAATTTGAATCACCCGATTTATTGTCGGCATCGGTGCCGGCACTGCCTATTTCGGGTGGTGCCAGGAAAGCGTTTACAGCAGGTGCCGGGTAGTGGGTACCCCCTCGATTCTAACTGACTTTCTAAGCCTAGAGTGAAAACCTTTTGAAGCAAGTCCTTTAGTGTTCAGTCCAAAATGTTGTCGGTCCTGTTTTGCCTTTATTTCGTCATCCATTTACCCCCGATAAGACAGTCCTGAGAAGACCAAAATTTAAATTACTAATATTCACACCGATCCTATTGAATATAAACTAAATGCATGCTTAGTTTTTTAGTTTTAGTTTAGTACTCTTTATTATACAAACCAACTTTTACATGCTATACTACACGAACAAAACTTTTTTTAACCGCTTTATAATCTGCAGGAAAACCCGAATGGGCCTGTGGGGGCAGTAAATAGAAAACTTCACTTTACAATATAATTTTCACACACTTTGTCAAAAAAAAGATAAGATGACTGCATGAAAGAGGAAGAAAAAAGAAAAGAAAGAAGAAAGCAAAGAAAAAACATTAAGTGGGATACCATGCCGCCGTACCAAAATTAACCACTTCTAAAAAAAAAAAATTTATTCTGTCAATGATGGTCTGTCAAGAAATGTTTCTTTAATCGGTCCTTGAACTGTGGTAGACTCATCGCATCCGTGTTAGGTCTATGCCTCAACTTTCAAGTTGCTTAATTGCTCTCTGAGGCATCCAATGCCGCATTCCCTTGGGCTTCATCGTCTTTGCGAAGGGTTGTGATAACATAAGGTTCACATTGCAAATCTGACCTGAGGGCTGAGACTGAAAAGTTTTTTCCCTTTTGTATAATCCTCGGAAATCAGCACTGTTTGAAATTCCCGCCTTTTCTGACTGCTTCATCACTTTTGCTCTGGAGGTAACACTTAATACTGCAAGAGGCAACACGCGAAGCTCCACCCAGTCTCCACCCCCGGTAAATAAGACCGGGCGAAAGTAGATCCAGCTTGCTGACATCGAGGCTATGTGAGTTCTCAATTCTTCCCTTATTTACTCTTGATAGAACAAAAGAACCGTTTCCCAATGCTCTCGTTTTACCCCAAGCCTTGAATTGAACAAAGTTCCATTTCTGGACATACTGTACGGAAATACCTGAACTTGGGCCTGAATCTGTTCGCTTATGAATGAGACGAGGGCAATCAAGCACATCAAAGATGGTGATAGGAGAAACTGAAGTACCGTTTCAAGAACATTACAACACCGGAGCGCAATATGACGCAAATATTTAAATATTTACAAATCAAATGTATGACCCTAAATGTTTCAAGAGAACTTTGTAGAAGCTTTGTGGCCTTATTGTTTTGCAATATATTATTATTATTATGACCTCAAAAACCGCGAGCGATTGCTTGAAAAATCACGACAGTTCGCGACACAACTTTGTGAAATTCCACTACGTTCACTAAGGGGCCGTTTCGGTTGATCAGAACAAGGCATGGCTTCCGGTCGATTACTATAGCAAGAATCGTATCTCAGCTTCGAGGCTCACCTGAACGAGATTGATATGCATATCCGCTCCTCGCAGGTTCGGTGAAATTGAACCCTCTACCTTCCGTTTCAATTACACCCTCTTCTTCTTCAAATAATAGGCTACTATCATAGTGCTTTCCAACTCCACCCCCTCCAGCAGCAACAACCAATGGGAGGATCTGATTCGTCTTCGCGTCTACCTTGAAGACGTATGTGGCCCCGCCCCCTCCACCGCCTCCTGAGACGACATTCAGGCGACGGACATCATCAAAAGCACCGCGTTTCCATCGGCTTGGTTTCTGGTACTGGAAAACAAGTTATTCGACCATCAGTCAACAAACGCTACAATAAAAGCACTGGGGCAATGCTGGATAAAAGTTGGAGGAGTACTGAAAAACTGGAGAAGCACCAGAGAAAAAAAAAATCCAAAACGGTGAAATGATTTTTTGTTTACTTTCTCGGACAGTTACATTTACTATATTGGATATGTATTCTAAGCCACAGCCCAACCGAACTGACCTCGTTATGACCTGAGCCCTTTTTTCGCGCTTCCACAAAGAGAATGACTCGGCTCTGACTCGAAAAAAAAGTATTTGCGCGGTCGTATGTGTGGCCCACATGTGTGTTTTCGTGGCCAATAAAGGTTTTGTGGCTCGAATACTCTATATAACCAAGTCCAAAACACGCCAGTGAAACTCGGGAAGAACGAGAAACGTCATCCGAACGTTTGCTCAAATCGCTTGTCAACCAATAAACGGCGTTCACTGAAGACAGCTGTGGGCTCTTCCGCTAGGTACACGGCGATTCTTAATCGGCACGTAAAGTTAATCATCAAGAGTATTGGCCAAACAACTGACGAGGTAATTTTGTAGCTCGAGTTTGGCAGGAAATTCAATTTTAGTTCAAGGTATGAGACTAGCTACTTTACATGCAGATAGACATACAACTGAGGGTTCTTCTAGTACAGAATGACAAGGGTGTAAGTCTAAAGTTGTATTTACTGAGATTTCATCTGGATTTTTTTTTCATACATCTGAAATTACCGCCAAAAAAGAAGACTTTCCGCTAGTTCCGACCTCTGGGTCCACTGTGGCAAGCACTTCTGTTTCAGCAGGGACCCATAAATTTTCTTTACAGGGGGCTTGTCATTTCCTATGCTTCTATGTTGCTATGTTGTCCGATCCTTGCCTACTTTCCAAAAATCCCACTTGGGTCGAATCGGCATTCTTGTTTGCCTAATTGGACGTGTACGCCAAAGAGACTCCTCCCTCAAGGCGCCAGCAGCCAATCCCAAAATTTGTCTATCTGGCCTTGGTCGTGATTGGACCGTGGGTATTTCTCGAACTATCTTCCGTTCGGTCAACATAGCATCTGAAATCTCTTATTGACAAGCCTCCTGAATGGCGAGGCATTACAGGAAATTTATGGGTCCCTGGTTTCAGTGACAAACATTCAGGATTGTATGCCATACAAATATGCCGCAGAAAACCGCCTCTAAAGATTCCACGGCAGCTTTAAAAAAAATACAACAATCGTTTGGATTTCATCGTATGACAGATTTTCGGACAGATATAGTCTGCTCTGTCATTGTAGTCCATCAGTATCCCTGACTTTGTTTTGAGTCTCAAAAACCACAAGGCTGAGCAGAGGCGTCACTACTAGGGTGGTAGGGCGTCCACGATTTTTAGTAAAAACAGTCGATTTTTTTTTAAAAATGGTCGTTTCTTCTTTAAAAAAATTGATTTTTCTTAAAAACAGTCGGTTTTTCTTAAAAATAGTAGTTTTTCTAAAAATCAGCCGATTTTTCGTCAACACAGTCGTTTTTTTTCTCAATAATAGTCGTTTGTATCCGCAAAAACAGTCGGTATTAATGACCAGCCAGTCGGTAAATACCTTGTCCCCCCCCCCAAACATTTTGGCCAGTAACACCTCTGACGCTGAGACGTCCTCCGACGGTGCATGCGACAAGATGTTGGGACCGGACATAAAAAAATCTGCTATACAAATAGCGACAATGTTTTTTTTTGGTCTTGTGATTACCAATAGGGGTCCAAATCGACATTCGGAGAGATGCCCCAAACTAAATTACTAGACACTAATTGAATTCGGGTCTATTTTTGCCGACGCTATTATTTCCGAAAAGCTACATTTGACGTCAACTGACGCAGACCAGACTATCCGTTCCCCAAAATGAAGGAGGAAAGTGGAAATCGTCCCGTCAAGTTCTCCAGAGGTGCTTGCAAGTTTCGCAATCATAGGAGACCCTAAATGGTTTTAATGGCCGAGACTGGACTGACAATGTAAAGGCTGTGCTCCACCCAGAAGTAGTGTTGGGCGATATTTGGATTTTTCGATATATAGGACATTTTAACTTTCGATATTCAAAGAAAATGCGCCAACTTTTCAATTTATTGCGGTAATTTTCTAGCCTGTTCACCGTTTTTTTCCTAATTCCCTGATACATGTTTCTTCAGCCCAAGCTGACTGCGTATCATATTTGCCAAGAAGGGCCGAAATGTAGCTGACGTATCCGTTTTGCATCGTCAAATATGATTCCCTGATACCTCCAGTAGGAACTTGGATTGAGCCATCAGGAAGGTAACTGGACGAAAACGAAAAAAAAATTGGCATAAAGGGTGACTTACTTCAGGCGCTAAGCCAAGCCCTTCCTGGCCTACGACCATGTGGAGCTTCTGTCCGGCGCGGAGCGACAAAACAGCGCGGACAACCGCGCCGCGCCCCCCATTAGTATGCGTTCCTCCACCGCTGCCTCCTTTGGCTATCACACTAAAAAGAGGATACTGATTAGGCTAATCACAAACCAGGTCAGTGCCGTCTTCACCGTTATGCCGGTGCTGGGGGCCAAGGGTGAAATAATGAGTGTTTGCCCACTTGGGTTCTTCTGATCAGATGCCCCAAGGCTGACTAATCTTGGTAGGGTCGAGCGGCGGGGAAATTACTCAACTCTTCAAAGGCGTATAGGGATCGTAGTCTTTCGTTTGGTGGTTCGATTTAACTTACTTCGATTTACCTCACTTACTGTTTGTGGCTCCATTCTGGGATCTTCTAACTGCTACGGACAAGAAAGAGTTGAGAAAGATGTTTTTTTTTTAATTTGCTAAATATCTTCTCCAAGTTCCCAGTTGGTCCCGCAACCGGTATTTGATCCAGAGGTACTCTGTCGCAGACCCCATGCTGCTTAAGCGTCGAAAATCTGGTTGCGAACCTTAATTATAAAGATGTTGAACACCCCTGGATGGGTATTCTTTTTTGATAAGATTCTTTGTTTTTTAATTCTTTATCTAGGTTAATGTTGTTTTTTGTTTCTTTTTCTTGTAATATTGTTGTTTTTTTTTCTTTTCCCATACTCCATCTTTTTTTCCGCTGTGTTGTTTGATGGGTAATAAAATACTTCATTCATTCATTCATTAATCTTTGGGTTCACAAAATGTCGAAGGTATTCCACTTGGTTTGGCTTGGCTTCACTCTAATTCTCGTCTCGATCAAATCTGCTTCAAAACAGCTATCCAGTTCCTGCTTCTCCGCTACCACAATTCCGTCGGTTTCGCACACATCTGTTACAGGTCAGAAACCTCAGCATCCTGGATGCTTAACAAAAATCTACGTTTCCAAGGGGAAATGAGAATTCTTTGACGTAAATTATATTTTCCGAACTAAGAATAAAATCACTTCTGATAACTAATTATTAATGACCAACCCAATGTCACAAGGGAAATGAGAGGCCAAGCGGCCGTTGTAAATTGCTGAGAAATCAGGCTACGGTTGCTCGCCGTATTGCCGTGCTCCTTACCAGCTACGTTGCCCTCGTCGTTTACGTTTCTGAAATTTTCCTCAGATGTGACCATAGTGTAGCTCGACCAAGAATCGTGTGCTGATGTGCTGGCATTTTTACGTTTTTAACTAAAGGGGCAAAAAATCCATGGTCGACCTAGGGTTCACCAGAAGTAAAAGATGGCACTGGACCAGGGGCCGCTCCCGGAAGGCGTTCCAAAGATCCTGCTTTTCTAGTGCGCCCCATACCTTCTTCCCCCATGGATCTGTTTGTTGGTGGATCCAACAACAAACAAGACCAAAGGTTTCGATGGGATCCCAAAAATTTAATATTTTTACGTCTTGACTACGTCTTGACTAAGCCAGTTCCAGTCTTCGCCAGGCTAATCATCTGAGACAATTAAGTTCAGATATACCTGTATAAGCCATATTTATTTCGACAAAACTGATCCAAACTTCCTGCTTTACTTCTGCCAAATTTCCGGTTTCGGCCGAATTCCGAGCGAACTACTTGTCCAGCCAAAAAAAGATAGTTCAGAAACGAATTCGGCGCATCTCCTTATCCCTATAAAGAACATATAATCAACTTAAAATAAAACTTTAACTTATAACAAATCCGGTTTCAACCGGATTCCGGACGAACTATATGCCCGGGTAAAAAATGATTGTCATATACAGATTCAGCGTCTCTTCTTACCCTAAAATCTATCATCTAATCAACTTCAAATAAAACTTTTGCTTTTAACAAATTTTCCGGTTTCGGCCGGATTCCAGGCGAACTACTTGTCCGGCGAGAAAATGGTTTTCATTGTCGTGTTCAGCATGTCTTCTTACCCCTAAACCGAACATCTAATCAACTTCAAATAAAACTTTTGCTTTTAACAAATTTTCCGGTTTCGGCCGGATTCCGGGCTAACTACTTGTCCGGCCAAAAAATGACTTTCACCATCGTGTTCAGCATGTCTTCTTACCCCTAAATCAAACATCTAATTAACTTCAAATACAACTTTTACTTTAACAAACTTTCCGGTTTTGGTCGGATTCCGGTCGAACTACTTGTCCGGCGAGAAAATGGTTTTCACCATCGTGTTCAGCATGTCTTCTTACCCCATAATCGACTATCACATTAGCTGTTTCAAAATATTTTGTTTGCCCCTTAATTTAAACCCCCTCCCCCACCCCTAAATGTAGGGCTACAGTGCCCATCTACGAACTTGACCTTACTCTTGACCCAAAGAATCCTCACACCAAGTTTCATCAAAATATCTCATTCCCTTCGAGAGTTATCGTGCTGACAGACGGACGGACGGACAGACGGACAACTTTTGCGATGTCATAGGTATCCGTCACTAACGTTTTGGGATCCCAATAATCTGATGGAACCTCCGTCTCCTATCTCTGTAATACGACCATGCAGAGTCGAATATATTCTGATACGCTACCCGATGCAAACGAGCGGAGGAGGAGCTACGCAGAACATCATAATTGTTATCTCTACAAACAGCTGTATCGCGGTACAACTCAGCAGAAGAATTCGAACGCCGTCTGAGTCGTCTTTACAGCTGATTGGTTGTCTGCCATACTAACGTCACGTGTAAAGCGGTGTAAGGCGGGATCTCCACGCCTACAAGGCATCCTACGTTTTTTTTTTACCTCGTATGAGCAACGGCGTAGGGGGAAGTAGACGGGAATCAACTCGAACCTCACAGCATGTACCTCTGGCTCCGCTCAGTTTTATCAGGGTATCCACCAAAGACGGAGGTCCTATCAGATTATTTGTTCTTAGTGGAACTGCAAATCAAACCATACTGTCACCTAGGTTCAAAACGACTTGGCGAAGACTCGCGCAGTCGCCATAGTCAGCAGTGGAGAGAAGATTGAAGCCCGCTAAAGCTCTAATGCCCGGGCCCCACTATAGTCACACCTGGTAATAGCGCCTGTAACAAGACCGTTTTACGGTCCAAGTTGGGAAGAAAAGACGCTGAAAACGTAAGATGGTCGAGATGGAAAAATCCATCTAAATCCATCTCCGCCGTTTTGAAACGTATCTTTGGACCAGTCACAGACTGCAGTCATTGACTTTAGCTAGTTCTGTTTCCCTATGAGTGATGATGATGGTAACATATCTTGTATTTCTTAGTCTGAAGTGTGACCAGGATGAAACGTAACGAGTGTTAATAACCCACTTAACGAACCAAATTACGTAGATGTGACTGGATGTGGCCCGAGCATAACCCGGAATCAGCCACCACCATCAACTAATCATCGGGATTCGTCCTTATTGCTTGCAGGGGCAATTTAAGGTAAAAAGTGTTCGTCAAAAATACACAAAAAATACGATCGAACCACCTCGTCAAATCTTTCGTGAAACCAAACTAAAGAAAATCATATCGTTTTTCGCGGTGAATCTCAACTCAGGTAGTTTGAATCAGGAACCTGGATAAATTATGGTTAATTTATAACTTATGCGTTGAAAAATTTATAGCCGGAAGTATATATAATGTCGGCCATTTGGCAAATTGGCTCTTTATGTTGTATTTAGTTAGTCAATAAACGTGACTGGAACTTGAACCATCCTTACGATTATATTTGCAAAATCAAATTCATTCATTTAGCCACATTTCGCTACTTCAACGTAAGCATAATAATAATAAAATATAATAATAATTTATTTCCAGAAAAAGCTCGAAGCCATGGCATAAACGGTACAAAAAGAAAGCACTTACTGAAATGATGAAACTAGACTAAAGGAAAATTCCTAAAGGAAATTTTCTCTGTGGGTAAGGCTTTCATTAGGAATCTTACCAGTCTCTTTAAATCTTGAAAAGATGTATCCCACTACAGGAGGTCACCACGCACCCGATAAATTTATCTTCGAGGTTTGGTTTGCCCGGCTGCTGCGATTCATCAAATTCTTTTCCCATCTGTTTTCTTTTATTCTTTCCGTCCTACTGAACTTTCTGCTCTGGAAGTCCCATATTACAAAACATCTGAAATTTTTCTTGGTTTCCTTGTGGACTGGTAAAACTTTTCTATCCTATAACTTTAAAGTGAATAATTTTTCTGAGATTTTCAAATGGCAAGATGTGAAACTTCTACAAACAAGAGCTGTAAGCTCATATGGCACTTGCAAGGCTTGGTAAAAGTATGAAAGTAGGAATTCGCCAATTCGTGGGTTTGTTATCATCATTTGTAAGCAAAACCCTTGCGATGAGAAAATCACAAGAATATATTGTTTGGTAGAAAAAAGTAATTTTTATTAACTTGGCTGTGATGATGCGCACTTTAAGGGTGCTAGAAATTCATCTGTAATCAAAACCCTTGAGTCAAAAATGATCTTGGGTCCTTTAGGATCATGAATATATAATTTGGTGAAAAGTATTTTTTTTGTTTACTTTTCGGTCAAGATGTGCACTTTAAGGGTGATAGAAATCCATTTCTAAGCAAAAATCTTGAGGCAAAAATGATCATGGGCTCATGGGGATCATGAAAATGAAGGTTTTGCTCAAAAGTATTTTTTGTACTTCGCGGTTAAGAGGAGTACTTTAAGGGATGGTCGGATCGGGGAACTGACTATGTCTAAGCTCTCTAATGTTCAGGCAAAGTTTCATCGTCATAGTGCATCTTGAAGTACCTTAAATTTCGATCCCCGGAATTCTGACCCCCCCCTCCAGCTCCCCCCCCCCAGAGTGACCGAATACGGTCCGATTCTGTCACTGATGTATCTAGGGGTTACGCTTGTTCTTCCCACCAAGTGTCATCCCAATCGCTGTATTCTGTTAAAATTGTAAAGTCCATACAAATTACATACGACCATACAAATTCAGCTAAACTGGGCGCTAGCAGTGCACCCGGGTAAAGTCAGTAAGGGTAGTTCAGGATTACCAAGACTTTTCTAAACCGACACGATGTGTTATGTACCAACATCTCTCGATTCAACAAAATTCAGGCTGATTTTGCTTGTGGCGTATATTTTCAAGAATTAGTTAGTTTCATGCAAAGGTGCTTTGTGTTTTAACATAAAATAATTTGGTGAAAAGAATTTTCCTCCAGTGCGTCACATAACAATAAATTGGCTTTGTGAGTCAGCAATGAAGGAAGATGTAATGACAGGCCTGATTATTACAAAGCGTCATTTGATTTTTATTTTGTTTTTTAACTGAAAATTGAGAACATGTCTACCCTGTTTCAAGTTGTTTTTTCCTGGATGATCAGTGTGACCGAATACGGTCCGATTCTGTCACTGATGTATCTAGGGCTTAAGCTTGTTCTTCCCACCAAGTGTCATCCCAATCGCTGTATTCCAAGCGTGTCACAAAATCCCCCCCCGGCTCCCCCACATTGATCGGATCATGTCCCCACTTGGAATGGGATATCTGAGACATGAGTTCTTTCCGAATATCAAGTTTCATTAAGATCCGATCACCCGTCCAAAAGTTGGACAACCTCAAGACTCCGGATTCCCACTCCCTCCACTCCCCCCACGATGGTCGAATCGGAGAAACGACTGTTCTTAAGTTAAAATTGTAAAGTCCCTGATATGCCTGCCAATTTTCATCGTCCTAGCACATGTGTAGGCTAAGCATCTGAAGTCGGGATCACCGGATTCCGGAAACTTCCCTCCACCCCCCCCCCGCAGTACCGCAGTACTCGGATCCGGTCCGGTCTTATCAACTATGTATCTAGGGCTTGTGCTTGTTCTTCCTACCAAGTTTCATCGCGATCCGTCTACTCTGAACATGTCACACAATTTCCGGTTCCCCCCTCAAACTCCCCCCAAAGTCACCGGACCCATTCTGGACTTGAAGTGTGGCATCTGAGACACGAGGTCTTTCCAAATATCAAGTTTCATTAAGACCTGATTACCCGTTCAAAAGTTATAAATACGTCAGTATTCCGGATTACCCCTCCCTCCACTCCCCCACGGTGGTCGGATCGGCGAAGTGACTATTTCCAAGTTAGTTTGGTCGGGTCCCTAATACGCCTGCCAAGTTTCATCGTCCTAGCACATGTGTAAGCATTTTAAGTCGGGATAACCGGAATTCCGGAACCCTCCCTCCAACTCCCCCCACAGTGCTCGGATCCGCTCCGGTCTTGTCAACTATGTATCTAGGGCTTGTGCTTGTTCTTCCCACCAAGTTTCATCCCGATCCGTCCACTCTGAACATGTCACACGATTTCCGGTTCCCCCCTCCAACTCCCCCCAAAGTCACCGGATCCATTCCGGACTTGGAGTGTGACGTCTGAGACACGAGGTCTTTCCAAATATCAAGTTTCATTAAGATCCGATTCCCCGTTCAAAAGTTATAAATACGTCAATATTCCGGATTCCCCCTCCCTCCACTCCCCCCACGGTGGTCGGATCGGGGAAACGACTATTTCCAAGTTAGTTTGGTCGGGTCCCTAATATGCCTGCCAAGTTTCATCGTCCTAGCACATCTGGAAGTACCCTAACTCGCGATCAGCGGACCGACCGACAGACCGATCGACCGACCGACGGAAAAGTGATCGGTATATGGCACTTGGCCGTAAGGCAAGTGCCATAAAAAGCTGACTACAAGCTCTTTTGCTTTTGTTTTTTCGAAAAAAGTGTAGGCTACTGACAACTTTTATCAAAATAGTTGTTTTATATTTATCCCCACGTTTGACAGATGTACTTTATGTTCCCAATTTCATACTCTCTAAGAGATCACAAATAAATAAATAATAACAACAACAGCAGGTAGTAATCAAACAGGTAACATGCCTAGATCGACATCTGAAGTCGAAAAGAGCTAGAACTCACGTGTAGTATCCTTTTTGGGGGACGGTCCATACTTGAACTCCGGGGAACTTCCCTTCCCCCACTTCTACGTTGGTCCCATTGTAGGCCTTCATACACTGTGACAGCGTCGGACCCTGACGACCTCGACCACCACAGGTCGTAAATTGAAAATCTAGCAAAGTAGAAAATCTAAGACAGTGTTTCCAAAATTACACTTCGGAAGATCCACATCACCGCACCCTTCCTTGCACATGGACATGTCAACACTCCAAAACAGACACCGTTAACCTCATTCGCCAAGTATTACAAGCTCCTTCGAATAGTAAAAATTATACGACACTGGCTCTCGGCTTGAAAACAAGACCAAAGGTTCCGATGGGATCCCAAAACTTCGATATTTGATCCAGACAATTAGGTTTCGTCTTCGTCAGATCCGGTCTTCGCCAGACTCCATGAACATTTATACTCTTAAAATTTAGAAACAGATTAAGGCCAAACAGCTAATCATTAAGGAAACCAAGTTCTGATATGGATTCAGCTTGGAGTGTTTATCCCTATAAGTCGAATGAAACGATCCTGGCTTACTTCTGCGAATTTTCCGGTTTCTGGCGGGATTCCAGAACTACTTGTCCGACGAAAAACTAAAGCTCAAAAACGAATTCAGCGTATCTAATTACCCCTATTTCCAACATCTAATCAACTTCAATTAAAAATTTAACTTATCACAAATTTTCCGGTTTCAACCGGATTCCAGACGAACTATATGTCAGGCAAAAAAATGATTGTCATATACGGATTCAGCATCTCGTCTTACCCCTAAATCGGACATCTAACCAACTTCAAATAAAACTTTTACTTTTAACAAACTTTCCGGTTCTGGCCAGATTCCGGGCTAACTACTTGTCTGGCGAAAAAACGGTTTTCATATTCGTGTTCAGCATGCCCTCTTACCAATATATCGAACGTCTAATCAACTTCAAATAAGACTTCCACTTTTAACAAACTTTCCGGTTTTGTATTTGACAGTGCAAAAACGGATAGGTCAGCTAAATTTTATTCGAGCTATATTTCGGCCCTTCTTGGCAAGGGTCCTCTTCAGGCTCAAAACCGCTCAAGTTGGAAAAAACGAAACTTGTGATAAACTTGTGGTTATCACAAGTTTCGTTTTTGGCCGTACTTGTCCGGCAAGAAAATGGTTTTCATATTTGGGTTCAGCATGCCTTCTTACCCCTAAATCAAACATCTAATCAACTTCAAACAAAACTTTTACTTTTAACAAACTTTCCGGTTTTGGCCGGATTCCGGACGAACTACTTGTCCGGCGAGAAAATAGTTTTCATATTCGTGTTCAGCGTGTCTTCTTACCCCATAATCGACTATCACATTAGCTGTTTAAAAATATTTTACTTGCCCCTTAATTTGAACCCCCTCCCCCACCCCTAAATGTAAAGCTACAGGGCCCATCTACGAACTCGACCTTACTCTTGACCCAAAGAATGCTCACACCAAAAATCAAAATGTCTCATTCCCTTCGAGAGTTATCGTGCTCACAGACAGACGGACGGACAGACGGACGGACGGACAGACGGACAACTTTTGCGATGTCATAGGTATCCCTCCACTTACGTTTTGGGATCCCAAAAACTCGAAGAAACTGTGAGTAAGACAGTGCTAAACGGAAACTTCAGCTGAATTTTATCAGAGCGATATTTCGGCTCTTCATGGCAAGGGTCCTCTTCAGGCTCAAGCCGCTCAAGGTGGAAAATGAACTTCGAAATATCACTCTAATAAAATTCAGCTGACGTATCCGTTTAGCACTGTAAATCGCGACTCGCAGTCAGCTTGGGCTTGAGATTGAATTTTTTAGATTAACTCATACTGAGCAGAGTTAAAAATCTTGTCTAGAATACACTCGAAGCAATTAGTCGATTCAACATTCGCCGTATTGTCGGTAAGGCTGTTCTTAGGATGAACAATTCCCTTAGTATACTTGAGGAATCGTTGTTTTGCAAGCTTGTATGTTTACCCCCTATGATGGCGTTTTTTGCTGATATATTACACAAAAACACTTCAACACTTTCACTTTCCCAGTAAAACCCGCAGAGGACTCTGAGAAAAAAATTTCGAGCCCAGATTTTCAGAAATTGCCCACCATGTAACCTTTTGGCATTGCTGGGAATCGTCCATTTCCTTTTCTCACCCTGTTTAAATATTCCGCACTTTTCCCATTTATTACGCCATCTAGCAGTATTGGGGAAAGTTAACAGTGATGCATCTTGATCGAAGTGTCACCAGTTCAGTTGTTAGACGTTAGACGGCCTTCAACCAGATTAATCGTTCGGAATATTTAAAGCGAATTTGTTACAATTTTAAAGTTAAACTTTACCGGGTTAACACAGTAGTTATATAATTAAGATACTAATTGATATTATAAACTTTGAATTGAAGCAATCTTTCATAAAGCAAATGATTCATTACTTATAGGGTTCCTGGCAACACTTATTCCTGACTTGAACATCTGTATATAGTCGCGTGTCTTTACAGTAAACGTTATTTAACGTTGGACCGGGGGAATGGGCGTGCCAACTAGGCTCTTCCCAACAGGCATAACGTGTTTAACGGCACAAGAAACTAAGCCAAGGACGATCATTAATACTTCCAGACCTGACGCTGTATTTACAAACTGCGTAGAAACTCTAAAATTGCAAGGAACTCACCAAAACAATTTTAACTGGCAAGGCACTGTAAGTAAAGTCCATGTATCAATTAACTTAACACTTCCAGCTCCATCGTGTTCCAAAAGATTTTTTACGATTTCTAATTAGGCAGAATGTCAAGCTCAGAGAAACTTTCTACTTACGTGGGACGTCGCTGCCAACGTAGGTATGCTCTAAAAAAAAAAAATATTGTTTAGAGCGACTTTTGACTGAACAGTACTTTGAACGTCAGTTCTGAACCCCTGTGACAGAAGTGTACCACCAGTCAGCCAGAGTAACCAATTAAAGTTTAAAGCACAACTCCTACTAGAAATAATCTTTTCCCTGTGAAATGGATCAAAAAAAACACTTTCGAAAATACCATTACTTTCCATCTGAAATTAGTGATTTTCTTGTTAGCGCCTGTCGACTATGTCCAGCCTTCCTGCTCTCCGACGCGGCGGCTGGGCGCAACACATTTGAAAACTGATCGCGACGTGGTTACAAAGTGTGAATACTAAGCAAATAAAAGAAGTAATAAACAAAAGCGTCTCAGATCCTTATGTGTGAAAGAGTTGTCAGCAGACGTTGATGATCCCGGCAAACGTTTCGTTGTGTGACGGGCAAAACTCGGCAAGGCCAAAAAGCGCTAAAATTTCGTAGGCACAAAACGAAACAATGGAGAAAGGTGGGGATTTTAGAAGCTTATAATCCTGTATGGGAGCTAGATATATTATAAAAATCAGAATAAGCAAGAGGGGTCCTTTAACTGAAAAGCCAGCTTGTTTTTACATCTGAGTTTCCATCTAAGTATCTTTCTATCTATTCCATCTAAGTATCTGTCGGACCCATATTTTCACAGCTATCTGCTTGCGATACCGGTTTGCCTCGCTGTTCTCACTGAACTGAGCAAACTCGAACGAACAAACTATTTACTGAAAATGCTGTGGAAAGGGCTGTTATTTCTGAAGTTACAATAAAAGAAAAAAAGACTTTCTGGTATTGGGAAAACAATGTGTGATGCTGAATTCCCCGATGATTTGTAGCCTATGCGTAGTTGTACGCAAAAACTGCACGTATTTACATGTAATAGTAACGAGTACTATAATTTAATGTGACTCAGACTGGCCCAATCTTAAGCAATAGTATCCAGTAGCATTCTGTCTGGCTATAGTAATATCCAGTCTTGCTAATCTTAGCATGCAGTAGTATATATTATCGCCCTTGCTGAGGGTAAAACAGTTGCTTTTTTATACCGAATTTTCGCCAGGAGGTATCATGGGGCTGCACAGTGTACTAGTGTTATAATCATTATCGCCCTTGCTTGAAGAAAAGCAAGGGCGATAATGATTATAACACTAGTACACTGTGCAGCCCCATGATACCTCCTGGCGGAAATTCGGGAAAAAACCAACTGTTTTATTTCAATCTTTTCTTAAAAATTAATGCTAACGTTGCTGCTTCCTTGCAATGAGATGTTATAGACTATGTCACCAGCGGACAGACAAGTGCGGGTTGGAACGCTGACGCCATCTAGGTTTGTCAGCGTAAGTTATTTAGACTTAAGGCGTATTCTCGCCGTTCCCCGAGGACTCCTCGGGGAATCGAAGGGAACGGCGAGAATAGAGGGAGTCACTCCACGCGGACTCCGCGTACGGAAAACAGCGAGAACACGGGGAATGCTATATATTAAAATGGATCTTGTTCGAAGACAAAATATTCAGTCGACGAGATTTATCTGGATCCACCTTATTTTTTGTTTTGGTTATCCTGATTATTTTCAATTAGTTTTACATTGCACCAACACCAGCAAAAATTGATTCCCCTCCGAATCTGAAAGGGAGTCCTTTTTGATGATCGTGATGATAATCGGAGCATATCATGTCCGTGGGGACTCGCAAGAATACGGGGAGTGAGTCACCGGGACAAACAAAAACGCGGGGACTCCTCAAGTGGAGTCCTCGGGGAACGGCGAGAATACTCCTTTAGGTCTTCCGCGCTTGGTAGCGCGCGATACGTTAATTCATTAAGAGTTCGAAGAAGAAGAATAAGTCGGGGGTACAATCGTGAAGAGAACACTGAGAATAAAGGATTATTTTTACTCACAAGGAGAGAAAGAGGAACGTGAGTTTGATCCATAGGCTGAGTAGGGTAGGACAGTTGGTGACATAGGTAGGAGTTGGTGTTATTTTATCACATGACCTGTGAGCTAAGCCACTTCTGTTCCAAGATGAGAGTTTCCAAGATCTAAGAGGTGAGGCATGGCTGTTTACCTAGGATACTGGTTCTTGGTTGTTAGCAGGTTGTTAGCACTCATCCTGACTTTGTCACATTAGTCCACTTGGTACTTTCGCATGGTGTTTTTTTCGTGTTGGCTATCACTACTGCAAGGAGCCCTAGACTGCAACTTTACTGTTTTCGCGTGAACACAAGTAAAAGTGGTAACTTCCTGTAAGCCATATCTATAACACTAGTACACTTGTTTTAATTTGTTGGTATTCCCCTTATGTTAAAAGAAAAAAGTTCCAGCCGTGCGATATCACTTGATATCGCATGGCTGGCCGTGCGTTATCACTTGATATCGCATGGATGGCCGTGCGTTATCACTTGATATCGAATGGCTGTCCGTGCGTTATCACTTGATATCGCATGGCTGGCCGTGCGTTATCACTTGATATCGCATGGCTGTCCGTGCGTTATCACTTGATATCGCATGGCTGGCCGTGCGTTATATCGCACGGTTGGAACTTTTTTCTTTTAACATCAGGGGAATACCAGAAAATGTTGGCACTGGGTAGGATAGGACTGTTATCATGGGACTGCATAGTGTACTGGTGTTATAATGCAGTAACACGATAGCCCTGACATAGTAGCATGTAGTAGCATCGGTTCGCAGTGCATGCAGCATGCAACTTTTTCGCACAACTTCATACTACTAATTTCGAGATAATTTTTCATCGGGTCCCTTTGAGTATTGGAGCTGGTTGAATATCGTCAGTACTGTTTCCCTTTGACTGCACTTCATCCGCTTAGGTACTCTGACACAGAAGTTTTCGGAATAAGGCGAAGTATTTCATTTCTGTAGAAGCGGAACGAGGCCAACGCAAACGCAATTATACAACCGAGATGAAAGGAAAGCTGATATCACATCCAATAACTTCCGGCCTGGGGGTTCACTTTGAGCGGATCCTATTAACATGGAGCTCACAGGTCGCTGTAGAATTTGAGTAGCAAGGAGCAAGAAAGGTTATAAAGGACAGGTGTTTAGAAATTCTCAAGAATGATGAACAAATTTTTTCTCTCTCTACGACCAAGAACTTCTAATACTGCCACGCAGCATAATGTAGGTCTTTCCTTGCTCGCAGAAGTCGCAGATTATCAATACCCGATGATGAGAAATTATCTCAAAATAGTGGTATGAAGTAGTACGAAAAAGTAGCATGCATTACCAACTGATGCTACTATAGCAAGACCGGATGCTACTGAAGCAAGGCGGGATGCTTCTGAATACTACTACTTAAGATTAGCCCAGTGTGAGGACCACTTGTCTCAGACCTTCCATTTTAAATCCAGACCGGATCCGGTGACATGGGGGGTAGCTGGAGGGGGAAACCGGAAATCTTGAAAATCGCTTAGAGTGGAGAGATCTGGATGAAAGTTGGTGGAAAGAATAAGCACAAGTCCTAGATACGGGATTGACATAACCGGACCGGATCCGCTCACTTTGGGGGAGTTGGGGGGGAATCCGGTTTTCTAGTGATCCGCAAGTTCGGTGCTTCCTGATGTGCTAGGACGATGAAAATTGGCAGGCATGTCAGGGACACGAACAGATTGACTTGATAATAGCCGAATTTCTAGTGATCCCGCGAGTTCGGTACTTCCTGATGCGCTAAGACGATGAAACTTGGCAGGCGTGTATGGGACCCAAACAGGTTGACTTGAGAATAGTCGTTTGCCGGATCCGACCATCTGGGGGGTGGGGGTGGAGAGAGGGGGGATCCGAAAATTGAGGTATTTTTAACTTGTGAACGGGTGATCGGATCCTGATGAAACTTGACGTATAGAAAGATCTCGTGTCTCAGACGCCCCATTTTAAATCCGAACCGGATCCGGTGATATTGGGGGGAGTCGGACGGGGGAACCGGAAATCTTGGGAAACGCTTAGAGTGGAGGGTTTGGGATGAAAGTTGGTGGGAAGAGCAAGTGAATAATACCCGAACTATTGACTTGAGAATGTCGTTTCTCCGATCCGACCGTCGAGGGGGATTGTACAAAAGGGGAATCCGGAATCCAGTGGCAAGCTCAGCTATTGAACGGGTTATCGGATTTAACCGAAACTTGATATTTAGAAAGGTCTCGTGCCTCAGACATCCCATTTTAAATCCGGACCAGATCCGGTGACATTGGGAGGAGTTGGAGGGGCGAACCGGAAATCTTTGTAATCGCTTAGAGTGGAGGGATCGGGATGAAACTTGGCGGGAAGAACAAGCTAAATATGTCATCTATAGCTTTCAGATTGAATGAACCTAGATATCCTAATTCTAGGTCCGAACCGCATTTTTGAATGGCGGGTTGTTTACTGTGAAGTTCACTTCTACTTTCTCGTACCACTACTCGTAACAAGTGCCATATGAGCTCGTAGCTCTTGTTTTTTTAAATCGGATCTCAGAACTTCATTGTTCGCATAGTATATTTTCGATTTGCCGAATTTCTTCTCAGTTACCCGCCTTGACTTTGTAGTAAACTATTTGATGCGCTATTTGAAGCTATTTTCTAGCTAATCTGATGAGTTAATCCGCCTAATCCAACTTTTGTTATCGATATTTTCGTTCTACTGTGTCAGTATCGTGGCCAGCGCTATTTATTTAATCGTCTTTTGTTGATCCAGTGTAATTGTTTCTTTTCTGTATTTTTTTTTTGGTTTGTTACCTCGATCTTTTGTTGAGACGGGTCATAAGTAAACTGAATTGGATATAAAAAAGGACGTAAACATGTTAAATTATTTTGTTCTGTTTAGTGTTTTCATTCGTGCCTTTCTTAAATTATTTTTTTTCTGTTTAGTGATATCATTCGTGCCTTTCCCTTTTGTTTTCCTCCTCTGTAACCAAAAAGCAGGTCACAAAAATATTTAAAACATGATCGCGGATTTTTTATCGATGCAGTCGATGAGAAACGCAAGTACTTGTCTGTTTCCGTCCTTACTCAGAGGCGTTACGTATGGGGGGGATTATGAACAACAATCGGTAAAAGTAACTTGCCCCCCAAAAACTTTTTTTGCTAGTAACTTGTCATCCTCGCCAAGCTGCCGAGCCTGTGCCTCGTTTAGAGCCAGTGGCACCTTTGCGCACAAGGTATGCTCAGAGTTTCGTCCCCTCGTTGGTTCGTGTATACAACTCGGAGGTCATTTGAATGCATTTTTTATTACTTATATTTTACTAATTGTAGCCTATCATGTTATTGACCATTTTGTTACTGACCATATAAAGTAGTATATACATCCAGATTTTTATTATGACGCAAAAACAACCCATCGTCTTGTCCGTTAAGTGTTATTAAATTCAACTGAATTGAACCAAGAACAAATAATCTGACAGTCTCCCTATCTCTGTAATATGACTATGCGGAGTTGAATATTTCCCCATACCCTGTCCACTACCAACGAGCGGAGGTTAGTAGCTTCGCGCCACATGACGTTTTGCTAGACAGTGAAGTTCAAACAAATCCAAAGAGAACAGGAATGAGAGACGAAATGGACAAGGTAGCGTACTTACTCCACGAGCTATAGTTGTAACCGGCTAGATGTTCCTCAGGCACTCCTGGAAAAAAAACAGCTTTACATGACTTGACATGAATTTTTGCAGATACCATGGTATCTGTTACCACGGTGACTGGATCTGCAATTAGTCGTGTTTGCAGTTACCGTGGTATGTGGTATCCATTGCTCTGCAAAAACCACAATTGCCAAAATTGCGCTTTTCGAAGTCATCGCAAAAGAACAAGAGCTGTAAGCTCATATGGCACTTGCATGGGTTGAGATGTATTATTTGATCAAAAGTAATTTTCGACTGTGCGGTTCACATGCGCACTTTAAGGGAGCTAGAGAAAAAGTATTTTATCGTTGAACTTGGCTGTGATGATGCGCACTTTAAAGGCACTAGAAATTCATCTGTAAGCAAGACCCTTGAGGCAAAAACGATAGCAGGCTCTTAGGGATCATTGATATATACGTATGATCAAAAATATTTTTTTTTTCCACTAATGCGGGTAAAATGCACACTTTAAGGGTGCAAGAAATTAATTTTTTTTTTGCAAAATCCTTGTGGGACAACTGATCATGGGTTGAGATGTATCGTTTGATAAAAAGTACTTTTCGACCTTGCGGTTAAGATGCACACTTTAAGGGAGCTAGAACTTCATTTGTAAGCAAAACCCTTGAGGCAAAAATGATCATGAGCTCATTTGGATGATGGAAATGCATATTTTGCTTAAAAGTATTTTTCTTAATTTTCGGTCATGATTGGTACTCTAAGGAATGGTCGGATTTTAAAAGTGGCGATTTCTAAGCCAATCTTGTCGAATTTCTAATATTCCATCCAAATTTCATCGTCCTAGCACATCTGGAAGTACCTTAACTCGCGATCACCGGAATTCCGGACCCGCCCCTCAAACTCCCCCCACAGTCGCCGGAGCCAATCCGGTTCAGTTTTGGACTTGTTTGTTATTCCCACAAAGTTCCATCCCGATCTCTCCAGTCCAATCCGGTCACGTATTCCCCCCCCCAATTGTTGTCGGATCCGGTCCGGACATGAAAAAGATCACCACATGCACGCCCTCTGTTCAGTTATTAAATTTCACTCGAATCCGATCACCCGTTCCAAAGTTACGCATGGCTAAATATTCCGGATTCCCCCTCCCTCCGATCCCCCCACGACTATCGGATCGAGTGAATTTTTATTTACAAGTCAGTTTGATCGGGTCCCTGATACGCCTCCCAAGTTTCGTCGTGAAAATCCCAAAAACCGTCATCACCAGAATTCTCTGAAACTCCCCTCCACCTCCCCCCCCCAAGTGTCCGGGTCCAGTCCAAACGTGTAAACGATTTATCTGGAGCAGATTCTTGTTCTTCCCAGCAAGTTTTACTCCGATCCCTCCATTATAACCGTTTCTCGAGATTTTCGGTCTTCCCCCACTCCAACTCCCCCATAGCTTTCGAATCCGGTTCGGACTTCAAATGGAACATCAGAGATATGTCATTCATTCAGGTATTAAGTTTCGTCCCAATCCGATCACCCGTTCGAAAGTTACACAACACTCAATTTTCCATATTCCCCCGCACTGCACCACATATACAAACCCCTTTGACCCTCGAATGCACTAGCTCTTTCCAATGTTAACAGAGTGATCCGATGCAAAGAGTGACTTCACGCCGCGCGCAGACCTACTAGTGTGTAGAAATGGGTAGGGGTTTTACAAAACTACTAAATTCTCAGGATTCCCCCGCCCTCTACTCCCTCCACGGTGGTCGGATCGGGGAAGTGACTATTTGCAAGTTAGTTTGGTCGGGTCCCTGATATGCCTGCCAAGTTTCATCGTCCTAGCACTTCTGGAAGTACCCTAACTCGAGAACAGTGGACCGCCCGACCGACCGACCGACCGACAGACCGAAGCTGCAAGTGCCATAAAAACTGATATACAGTCACACCACGAAGTGCCAAGCTTCTTCCCCACCAATTTGACAAAAATTGATGAAAGTGAGATGACTTTCTCAGATACCACGATAACCGGCCAGGTACCACGATAACTTCAAAAACGACTTATGACCGTGGTATCAGATACCACGGTAACTGCGAAAAATACTTTAGACCGTGGTATCAGATACCATGGTATCTGCAAAACGCAACACTATGAATCTTTGAGTTTGTATGCAGACACTAAAGAAACTTGTTGGGAAGAAATTTCTTTAAAAGCGGGTTTAAATAAAGAGAAGGTGAAACTAATTACAAATTTGAGGGCAAATAACCTGCCACTTGGTGAAGGAAGAAAGTATTGGGTGGTGTTTAGTTCAAATTCAATTCAGTTTTATCCATTAAAAATCTTGAAACGGCGGTAAGCCGACTATTTGATTTTATGTCAAATATACGAAATTATAATATTTGAAACTGACTAATATTGTGTGAGGGAGAGATCTGTCCTCACGTTTGTAAAAGGTGCGGTGAGGGGTGAGGGAGGTTCATTTCATCGACTATTTGATTTTACGTCAAATATACGAAATTATAATATTTGAAACTGACTAATATCGTGTGAGGGAGAGATCTAGTCCTCACGTTTGTAAAAGGTGCGGTGAGGGGTGAGGGAGGTTAATTTCATGTGTGCGATTGTTGTGACAAATTGGAGGATTTAAGGGAGGAGTTCACGGGAGGGACTGGTTGGTGAAAATTATGAGGAGTAGGTCTATTCTTAGTTTAAGAAACCTGGCGAGGTTTCTCAGAGTGGCTAGTATACAAAGGGAAAAGTGTTCGAGTGGCGTGTAGTGTTAATGTGTTAGTTTCTTTATACATTTACATTTATTTATTTTTGTTTGTTTGCTCTGGCCCTTGGGCTTTTAATGTAAATAAATATCATAGGCACAGCCAGGCCCGTATCCAGGAATTTATTTCGGGGGGGGGGGTGCCCACGGGTCGGAGCAAAAAGTGCAAAAAAGACATAGATCAGAGGTTAAAGCCGGCAAAAAACTATTACTTTTGTGGGTTTCGGGGGGGGGGGGGGGTTCGAACCCCCTAACCCCCCCGGATACGGCCTTGGGCACAACATATCCTATCATTCAAGTAATGCAACAGTCAAGCGGGAATTTAGGGTTGCTACGAGCTCAACTCATGAAAGTGCCAACTCTGAAAGTGGCGTTTAGTGTGGTGTAGTAGGCCTAATGTGTTAGTTTCTTTATACATTTACATTTATTTATTTTTGTTTGTTTGCTATGGCCCTTAGGCTTTTAATGTAAATAAATATCATAGGCATAGCATATCATATCATTAAAGTAATGCAACGGTCAAGCAGTTGCGGACTGGAACTCAGGGTTGCCACCTCAAGAAAAAGGGCGAAGAATATAAGATGAATATGACATTACGAGGTACGGTATCGTCTGCTTCGAGACTGAATTGTGGGTGTAAGAACATTTCTTGATTGTTAATAAAATGTCACACCCAGAGGCGTTACTAGCCCAAAAAATTTTTTTTTTGTGGGGGCAAGGTATTTACCAACTGGCAAGTAATTTTTACCGACTGTTTTTGCAGAAAAAAGACTGTTTTCAAGAAAAAACGACAGTTTTGAAAAAAAATTGACCGATTTTCAGAAAAACCGACTGATTTTCGGAAAGAACGACCGTTTTCATGAGAAAAATCAACTATTTTGACGAAAAATCACGGCGCTTCGCGACGATTCGGTTACTATTTACCGACTGGTTCAAGGTTATCTTTATTAACAAAACAAATTTATCTTCAACGTTTTCCGCTGCTGAGAGCAGAGCTCGAGCGCACACGAACAAAAATAAAACCAAAAATAACTTCAACATGACGAATCATACCCAATATCACACCCACTAAATAATCATACATCTAACCGAAAGCAAAGCCAAGGCACAGTCACAATTAAACAGAAATAATTACTATATAAATACAACATAAAAATATACAAAGATGGGAATAGCGATAGACTTTTTTTTTTATATAAAATAAGGGAGAACCGGAAAGGAAAAAAAAAAGGATGGGAGAACTGGCCGACAACATTGGGGGGGGGGGGGCGTCCCCCCCCCCAGTCGTGAGGCCCCTGGTCACACCTGTTTGTAGTTGTCTGAGAAACCCGGCCGAGTTTCAAAAAGTTGTACTGAAGGAGAAACTGTGTCAAATGCGACTTGTGCTTTAAAGGACCCCTCTTGCTTATTCTGCCTTTTATATTAGCTCGGTCTCTGAACAAAATTTGCGAAAACACTTTTTCGGTTGTTCACGACTCTATTCGTGTCGGATACGGAAAAATAGTTCCTAAAAGAGGAAGGTATAACAGAAAAGCCCTTGGTAACTTGTATAATAGTTTTTGTTCTCCCTCTGTTTGTAACCTTTCTGGAATTTTCGGCATTCTGAGACGAAAAGATTTAAAACGTATCAGGACTTTCTATTTTAAATATTGTAAATTTCTTTTATACCTTCCTCGTCGCTACAGAAACTCCCGCATAACTGCAAACTTTTTACCGTCTGACCCTTGAACAAAGCTATCCTCCATAGCTCAGGACCTCAACATTTCTGCCCTAGACCATTTTAGCACTTTCCATCTGGAAAGACGATTTTTTAGACCGGATTAGTCCCTTTTTTGTGTTTTGTTTGTTTGTTCGATCCTGTTTTCTTTGTCTATACTGCGCTATTTCCTTCTTCTTGTTTAGTGCGTTAATAAAACATCATCATCATTATCCCTACCTCTCCTACGGTATAATAAGCTTCTGAAAACCGCGCCTTTCGCCGTTGTTTCGTTTTTAAGCTATAACTTTTAAGCGCTTTTTCCGCCTAGCTGAGCTTTGACAGTCACGCAACGGAAACTTCACTGAAACCTTCAAGTTCCGCCAACAACTCTTTCACACAGAAAGACATGAGAAGCCTCAAATATTAGTTGCGTTTTTGCTGATACCGTGGTATCTGTTACCACGGTAACTGGATCTGCAATAAATCGTTTTTGCAGTTACCGTGGTATCTGATATACGGTCCAATGCAAAAACGAATTTGGCCAAAATTGCACTTTTCGAAGTCATCCCAAAAGAAAAACTGATATCCAGTTACATCACTAAGTGCTGAACTTCTTTCTCACCAATTTGACAAAATTTGATGAAAGTGAGATGACTTTCCAGATACCACGGTCGGACCGTGATATCTGAATATCTGTTACCATGGTAACTGCAGGCCAGATACCACGACAACAGCAAAAACGCCTTTTAACCGTGGTATCAGATACCACGATAACTGCAAAAACGACTTTTGACCGTATATCAGATACCATGGTATCAGCAAAAACGCAACTATTGTTTTCATTTTGGAATACATGTTTGGCACAAATTTTGCCCTCTTTTGGTTTCTGTGCCTGGTTTTCCGACTTTTTAACCACTGCGTATTCAGCTTTAAATTTTTTGCGTCCACCCGCCGCGTCGGAGAGCAGGAAGGCTGGTCAGAGTCGACAAACGCTAACAAGAAAATCGCTCATTTCACGTGGCAAGTAATGGTATTTCTGAAAACAGACGTTTCTGAGCCAAACCATCGTGAAAAGATCATTTCTAGCAAGAGTTGTGCTTTAAAGGAACAGTAAACTTGACTACGCAACTTTCGGCCATCGAATCGCCCTGGGGGGCTTAGATAAATATACAGGGTCTTATTGACAACTATCTCGAACCGTCTCGAACCCCCTCGTTAGTGTTCCAAAAGCTAGCTGGCAGGCCCTTGCCCCTTATGCACTGTAATTATGCACTTATGTACTGTAAAAGTTCGCCTTTTTGGGATCCCAAAACGTTAGTGACGGATACCTATGACATCGCAAAAGTTGTCCATCTGTCCGTCCGTCCGTCTGTCCGTCCGTCTGTCAGCACGATAACTCTCGAAGGGAATGAGATATTTTGATGAAACTTGGTGTGAGGATTCTTTGGGTCAAGAGTAAGGTCGAGTTCGTAGATGGGCTCTGTAGCCCTACGTTTAGGGGTAGGGGAGGGGGTTTGAATTAAGGGGCAAACAAAATATTTTTAAACAGCCAATGTGATAGTCGATTATGGGGTAAGAAGACATGCCGAACACGATGGTGAAAACCATTTTGTCGCCGGACAAGTAGTTCGCCCGGAATCCGGCCAAAACCGGAAAGTTAGTTAAAAGTAAAAGTTTGATTTGAAGTTGAATAGATGTTCGATTTAGGGGTAAGAAGACATGCTGAAAACGATGGTGAAAACCATTTTCCCGCCGGACAAGTAGTTAACCCGGAATCCGGCCAAAACCGGAAAATTTGTTAAAAGCAAAAGTTTAATTTGAAGTTGATTAGATATTCGGTTTAGGGGTGAGAAGACATGCTGAACACGATGTTGAAAACCTTTTTCTCACCGGACAAGTAGTTCGCCCGGAATCCGGCCGAAACCAGAAAATTTTTTAAAAGCAAAATTTTTATATGAAGTTGATTAGATGGCAGATTTAACGGTAAGAAGAGGCGCTGAATCTGTATATGACAATCATTGTTTACCCGGACATATAGTTCGTCCGGAATCCGGTTGAAACCGGATTTTTTGTATAAGTTAAAGTTTTATTTGAAGTTGATTAGATGTTCTTTATATGGATAAGGAGATACGTTGAAGTCGTTTCTGAACTATCTTTTTTTGGCTGGACAAGTAGTTCGCTCGGATTTCGGCCGAAACCGGAAATTTGGCAGAAGTAAAGCAGGAAGTTTCGATAAGTATTGTCAAAATAGATATGGTTTATACAGGTATATCTGAACTTGATTTTCTCAGATGACTAGCCTGGCGAAGACTGGATCCTTCGAAGACAAGACCTAGTTGTCTGGGTCAGACATTAAATTTTTGGGATCCCATCGAAACCTTTGGTCTTGTTTACATGTAGACCACAGAGAAACGACCTCCCCAACAAGTCGGCCGGGGTTCGATTCCTAGTCGCGGCACACAAACCTTTTGCTTTTGCAAACCTTTTGTCGAATTCTCGGAAACTGACCGGAAACTGCAAAGGTCGTAACGAGAATTTTTCTTACTCTCAATATCGACTCAGGGTACATTCTTGATATGTTAGCTAGCTCCCCGAGTCAAGTTTGAGTCAAGTTTTCTGTTCCTTTAACAGCCGCGTAGCAAAGGTTTCTCCCATTTCTTGGCTTTCATCCTGGAGTATGATTTGTTGCTGGGAAAAGTTAAAAGCCGCTTACCGATTCCAAAGCATTCAGGAGACAGACTGACGTCATCTATTGCAATATCGCCTTGTGAGCCAAGTCCTCGACTGGCGGAGAAGCGTAGGTAATATCTAAAGAAGGGATAGAAATTATAATGTCTGTTGGCTGACGTCAGTGGAGTCCTACAGCTTGACGTAGATACACGGGCATGAGAAAAAAATTTATTTGAACTTTTACACCGTTATAATAGGCCCCTATTTCACTGCTTAAGACTGCACGTAATACAGTAGTTTGATTAGCATGGTCGAACTAATTTGACAAAAATAGCTCTTCAAATTTCACCGCGCAATCTATAGCTGCGTTCTTTGTCATGGGAGTTTTCACCGGTGGTCTCCGGTTTTTCGTATAAGCCGTTTTTGCATTCACGGATGACTTATAACCCGTTTTTGGACTAACCGGTGTCCGGTTTTACCTCACCGGTGCGGACTAACCAGAACCTGCTCGGGAGCCCGGCTTACCGAGGAGTTAGCAAGTTTTCCGGTGAACCAAGAAACGCGCTACAAAAGCAGATCCGGACACTGGTGACAAAGCACCAGAGACAGACCGGAGTGCAACGAATGCAGCTTACGTCAAGTGAAGCTCGGATACGCTCCTTGAAGAGTAAACTCGGCTTGCCCGAAAAAGCACTAGAAGGTTGTAGGTGGAAAACAATGGCAAAGAGCTGCGATTTCTGAAGCTTACAGTTCCATAGTTAAGGTAGGGATAATCTAAAAGGCAGAATAGGTACGAGGAGTCTTTTAACAGTAAAAACGCAGGGTAATGCTGTTGGACCCAGCACAACCTTTGGTCTTCCCGCGAGCAAGCATTAACTGATCAACCCATTGAACTCCCCGTCGAGGCTCATTCTCGTTATTCGAGGTCGGACGAGTCACTCTAATTCATTCCGGTTAGGATTAGGATAGCGATAACTTGTCGACCGCTGGTCCCCAGAGCCTTCCTACTTCTACCCGATGTGAGGTAGTGAGTGACAGTGAGAGTTTGTTGAATCTGATGTGTGAATGCCGCGGGTTAGACAACCCTCGTGTGAGATATTTGGGAGTGTCAGGGGGTTCCTGAAGGTAGCTTCGGCTCACAGAGAAAATTTCCTTGAGTTGTTTTCCTTTCGTTTAGTTTTTCTTAATTTAGTTAGAGTGCTTTTTCTTTTTTGTTACAATCCTTGTCATGGCCTCAGGCTTTTTGTGCGAAAAATTTATTATTGTTATTATTATCATGTGTTTACGTCTCGAATCTTCTGATTTAATTCAATTTGATTAAAATTTGTTTTCAAAACCGATACAACGGTCAAAGCCGATTTCGTCGTTATCGTCCATTTTAGCACTAACTTGAAAAAATCAAGTCTAACAAAATAAATCAACGGTAGTTTAAATACCTTGTCTTCCTGTCAGTAAACTGGAGGGTTTTTGTAAGCATTCTGATCAGATAAGGGATCTAAAACAAAGAAATACTCACAGATTTTTTACGCCTTGGGGCATATTCACAACCGCTCGTCGCCAAACGTTTCCATGGGGGTCGTGACGTTGCCACAAATCCTCGACTCGGGTTTTGCTTGTCTTGGTCCTGTAGCTCTCCTCAACGAAAGACAGAGCCAACGCTCCGATGTGAGGTCCATGCATATGATAGAAGAACCGGATCTGCAAAAACAAAAAATCCGACAACAAAAAAATAAACAATCTTCTTTTTTATGCAAAACTTATTTCCCATTTATACGACAAAACATTAGTGGCGATTTTGACAAAAGAGATCACAGGCCTGCCTCCCAAGTCATCTCAAGTTTATGCATAATATGCACACGAAGATATATATAAAGATAAAGCAGAATTTGGCAGAGAGCACAATTTAGTACGTTAATTCATGAAACTTCATGGAACGTCCCTACTGAAACTCAATCAGTCGTTCACCAGCGCTGGCTCCAATAAGTCCATGTTCCCAACACAGCAAAAAAAAAATACAACCTCCCCTGCTTCCTCGATGTGTTCTCACCGCATTTTAGCTTTACTAGAATTTTCTAACCCGCAAGTCTGTCTCGCTCTGAATGCAGCAAGCGTAGTGGCCGGCACTATGTGTAAGTATTCCTTCAGCCCAAGCTGACTGCGAATAATATTTGACAGTGCAAAACGCATACGTCAGCTAAATTTTATTCGAGCTATATTTCGGCCCTTCTTGGCAAGGGTCCTCTTCAGGCTCAAAACCGCTCAAGTTGGAAAAACGAACTTGTGAAAAAAATGGTTTTGAGCCTGAAGAGGACCCTTGCCAAGAAGGGCCGAAATATAGCTCGAATAAAATTTAGCTGACGTATCCGTTTTGCACTGTCAAAAAAAAAAAAAGCTATGTGTAAGGCCAGTTTTCCAATCCAGCATAGATCTTGGCACTATTCCCTAGTGTTATTTTGCTCAGCCATATTTTGAATTAAATAAAAAAAATGTTAAAATTATGATTATGTGATGAAGAATTACTTAATACTGGGATAGTGAACACGCCATCTGGTATCCAGCCAGGGTCTCTCTCGTTCAGTATACATACCGTGCCATTCCACCCTAATACGAATACGGGCGGTTAATCTGATGGGACACCTAGCAACTCAAGCTATCACCTCTCCTCACGCTAGGCCCCGATTTCCGTAAATCTCCATAAAACACGCTGGGCTACTGAGCAATTTATTTATTTACCTTGCATGATTCAAAGTAGGGTGAGCTGGAGTTGCTATGATATGAAGGTGGGGGATAGAATTTACTGCTATGAAGAACGGCTTCCTCTCCCATCCGTGACGTCAGAGACATGTTGATATACAAATAATGGCCTAGAAATAAACAACGTCACTGAATCATGAAAGAAGTTTATGTGGGTCCAATTCGGTAAATTTTTTCTTTCATTCATTCAATTCCCGTCAGTCAATCAATCAATCACATTTATTTCCAAATAGCTCAAAAATAAAGCTAGAATAGGAAAAAATAACAACAATATTTACAAAATACACCAAAGCGGAACAATTTACTAATACACTTCCAAACTTTTACCAGAAATAAATGACGGAACGAAACTATGTAAAAATTGGGAAGAAGAATAAGCCGGATATGGAAAAAATTGATTGCCAGTGTTCCTCTCAGACCGACGCACGGACGACGGGAGGGGAGGGGGGAATACACGGACGGTCTGAGGACAACACATTAATTTTGCTCCAAATTTTTTTGATAGATTTTCTCCGGTCACTTAATTTAGGAATATCTAGTTACGTCGCGTATCAAGTTCAGATCCATCACAAACGAAAAACATAGATGTCACACGGATCGACATTAATGTAGGAGATAATAATATGTTAGGATGCCTATAGGTCGAAAAAATACGTTAAAGACGGCCTCAAAATAGTATGTCTCTATCCACACCAACAAAATCAGTGCATGCAGTCAGGGGCACGGACTGAATATCTAGATAATAATAACATTTTGTGTGAATGTTTGTTTATGTAGTCTAGGTTATGATAGTTTGTTTATATATAATTTTCTATTTCTTAAATCATAAGAAATCACGCAGCTGGAAATGTGTTCAGATACTTCAGAATATTAGTTGCAGAGTTTATAACCCCTTTGCCCATCGCCGAGTCTTTCTTTTGTATGGTTCCGCGGAGCCAGAAATCTAAAATTCCACCTTTGAGGAACTTAAAGCAAAGGGGTTAACACCCCTTTGCATAACGCAGCAAAGACATGTCATACTATTTACAGGTACACCTAGTCGGAATATCAGACTGGACGCTTTGAGCAGGATTATTCATGTGAAGTAAGCCTAATCGCGCCCTGTTTTCACAATCTAGTAGACGATTACCAATCTTTACTCGGACTTTAAGGTGGTCATACATATCAGATAACGGCAGCTATAACTTCAAGGGTATCACCTCGGTGAAATTAATGCTATCATGTCACCAGAAAAAATCTGCATCTTTCAAGAATACGCGTGGAAACATCATAGAACAGACTGGAACGGGGGCACAGCTGTCCGCTTTTCGTTAACTCGAATATTTTAGAGAGAACACTTCAAACAGTAATCGGGCTATACGGGGAACAAGTCGTAGGAGGTTTCCTTACTTCAAGATTGGGAAAACAACAAACACCCAAGCACAAACAACCCGGAACAATAACCAGATTCACATCGACACCAGAGAAGCACCTTCGGGACCGAAAGAAACTCGGAAGCTGCGTTTGGAAAATACCGTGCTTTTTCCCCAAAAAGATGAGACTCACCACTAGAGTTTTTGAAAGTGCTGTCAAAGCTGGGTCCAGTCACACCTCTACTCGTATCTCCTTGGTAGCGAGTCCAAGGGAAGTCTTTTTCTTCCGATACCCAGCCGCACCAGTCTGTTTCAAAGTCACAAAGAGCATCAGGTGGTACAAGATCTAGAAAAGAAACAAGGTAAGAACATCGCAATGTAGTGCAGCGAGTGCTGCAGAAATCTTCAGACCTTGGCTGTTAAGAAATAAAATTACGATTATTAAAGGGCCCGTCTCCTACTGCTTCAGTAGGAAGCCATGGCCCTTGGGCTTTTTTGGGATTAAATTCATTCATTCATCCCTTATCGTTCAGTCCGTTCTCATTTCAAAGATTCTAAAGGACCGTTCACGCTTGTGTTGTAACATGAATAAAAATACTTCGCCTTGTAGCTAAGTTTTACCACAGACATTCGCGGATAGTCCGTATAATTCAGAAATTATGCACATTGAACGTAAGCTTGAACGGACCGTTCAAGTTTTTTTGGGATCCCAAAACGTAAGTGGAGGGATACCTATAACATCGCAAAAGTTGTCCGTCTGTCTGTCCGTCTGTAAGCACGATAACTCTCGAAGGGATTGAGATATTTTGATGAAACTTGGTGGGAGGATCCTTTGTGTCATAATGGTAATTTATTATGCTCATCACGGATATTAGATTCCCGGCATCGCCGAACATTCACAGAAAATGGTTCTTCCGCTGTCGAACGGACCGTTCAAGTTTTTTTGGGATCCCAAAACGTAAGTGGAGGGATATCTATAACATCGCAAAAGTTGTCCGTCTGTAAGCACGATAACTCTCGAAGGGATTGAGATATTTTGATGAAACTTGGTGGGAGGATCCTTTGTGTCATAATGGTAATTTATTATGCTCATCACGGATATTAGATTCCCGGCATCGCCGAACATTCACAGAAAATGGTTCTTCCGCTGTCGATACCACTTGAGCTGAACGAACACTTATACAACATTGTTCTTTTGTTCCCAGAAATCCGAGTACGCAAACCGCACTGAGCGAAAGAAGCTCTTTTGAAGTTTCATGTTCCTCATTTCTTTTGGTTCTTGGACTTTTATATATTCATAACTCTCAGATCGATTCCGGCGTCTGAGGATTTATGCCGGGAAATCTTCACCCTTTGGAGCTGTTCCATTGGCGATTGTGTCACAGAATCGATTTAGTGGAGTGACATCTTAATTTGCACTCAACAAAGAGACTTCAAATAAAAAGACACTGATGGGTGGAATGTGAGGTGGAAAAAAAACGATTTCAAATGAAATAAAACAAACTGTAGATTCCAGCCGTTGCATTCAAAAGGCTTGACATTTTTTTTTCACAAGTGGGTGAAGCATGTTTGGTATTTTAGCATTTACCATGTTCGTGTGGGGTTCCGGCTAAAACCCCCCCGGCGAAAACCCCCCCGGACAAAACCCCCCCGGCTAAAACCCCCCCGTGACCAAAACCCCCCCGACCAAAACCCCCCCGGTACCAAACCCCCCCCGACCAAAACCCCCCCGGTACCAAAACCCCCCCGACCAAAACCCCCCGGTACCAAACCCCCCCCGCATAAAAAAAGACGGGTATGTATGAGTAAAGTAACTGTTAGGTAGAGAGTAAGAGAAGAATAGACCCCCCCCCGGTACCCCCCCCCCCCCGAATCCTTAGACACTCACACATATTTAGACTGGGATTTACTGGGCAACAAAACGAACAACCATGTGACAGTTTTACCATTGACAAGCACGAAGGTGAAGCGCTGATAGAATATTTCTGGGACTATCTTGAAAGTGCTATCATAAAACGAGCTCAACATTTCCCTTGACCCAAAGGATCCTCCCATTAAGTCTCATCAAAATATCTCATTCCCTTCGAAAGTTATCCTGCTCACAGACGGAAAGTAGGACAACTTTTGCGGTGTCATAGGTTTTCCTCCGCTTACTGCCCATCTTTGAGTTTCTGGTATGAATCAGGGATGACTAAAGAGCAATCAGGCAAAGGGAGCTTCACATTGCACCAATGGGTGGCATCCTAACTGCAGCTTCCTTGCCAAGAAGGAGGAGGCATTGGGAAAGGATTTGATGGGGGGATCGATACACAGAGTGGAACTGGCTTTGATTTGATCATTCACATTTAACACCTCACTGACAACAGCTTCAGTTAATGAATGCGGGTGTTTGGTGACTTCAGCAAAACCATCAACCTTCACCTTCGCCTTACACTCTCTTTGTTTATCATTGTTCTGATACCCACTGTACTTCAGACATTATTGTAGAGTCAAGTTTGTGAAAGAAGTTAATTTACTCTTACTCTCTAACTACCAGTTACTCTACTTATACCCGTCTTTTTTATGCGGGGGGGTTTTGGTCGGGGGGGGTTTGGTACTGGGGGGGTTTTGGTCGGGGGGGTTTCGGTACCGGGGGGGGTTTGGTCGGGGGGGTTTTGGTACCGGGGGGGTTTTGGTCGGGGGGGGTTTGGTCACAGGGGGGGGTTTAGCCGGGGGGTTTTGGCGGGGGGGTTTTGTCCGGGGGGGTTTTCGCCGGGGGGGTTTTAGCCTAGACCCGTTCGTGTGTAGGGTCCTTTTTATCGACCTGGCTTACTCTTTGTACCTTCAGCCTGCCATCCAAGCCTCTTGTACACCATTACCAAACAGCGCGCACCCCTCGATGCGTTTAGACAAGGAGTGAACACGGTTCGAATAGTCAACCTTCCTATATCACCCAGTAGCAACGGGCTATATCCGAGGATAAAATTCCTTCACCCCAAGCTGACTGCGAATCATATTTGACAGTGCAAAACGAATACGTCGGCTGAATTTTATTAGAGCTATATTTCGGCCCTTTTTGGCAAGGGTTCTCTCCATGGTCAAGCCGCTCAAACTGGAACAAAAAACTTTTTTTTCACAAGTTTGAGCGGCTTGAGTCCCCGGACTTTCTCCTGTGATTTCTCCAAGGGAATGTTTGACAGAAATGTTAGTTAAATTACTAAGGCAACTAATAGGATGTTCCTCAAAAACAGAGCAAAATAACACTACGGAATAGCGCCATGGCCTATGCTTTCTACGCTTTGCAAAGGGGCCGAACTCGTAGCGCCGCCAACTACGGTTGCGGCATTTAAAGCACAACTCTTACTAGAAATGATCTTTTCCACATGAAATGGACCAGGAAAAACGTTTTTCGAAAATACCATTACTTTCCACCTGAAAGTAGCGATTTTCTTGTTAGCGCTTGTCGACTGTATCCAGCCTTCCTGCTCTCCGACGCGGCGTTGGGCGCAAAACGTTTGAACACTGAACAAGCCGTGGTTAAAAAGTTAGAAAACTAACCAAATAAAAGAAGTTAAAAACAGAAAATTCTCATATCCTTATATGTGAAAGAGTTGTCAGCGGACATTGAAGATTCTGGCAAACTTTGCGTTGTGTGACGGGCAAAACTCGGCATGACCGAAAAAGCGCCAAAAATTCGTAGGCACAAAACGAAACAATGGAGGTGGGGATTTTAGAAGCTTATAATTCCACAAGGGAGCTAGGTGTAATATTAAAAGCAGAATAAGCAAGAGAGGGCCTTTAAAGCGAGACGAACTTGTGGGTTTTGAAATTTCTAGCAAAGCTAAGATGCGGTCTGCATACATCGAGGAAACGGTGGAGGTTGTATCTTTTTTTTGCTGTGTTCAGAATACGAAGTTATTGGAGACACGACTGATTAAGTTTCAGTAGGGACGTTCACTATCGCTAGGGTTGCTAGTGTCGCTGCTATTCGAGTGTGTGTCACACCTTTCAAATCTTGGCGTTACTCCCTACTGTTATATATTATGCTCTGCTCAAAAGAGGATCATGAGAGACAGGGGTTGTACGATGTCCAGATTTCGATATATTCACCTACCGACCGAAGGAGATCCAAAAATTAAAAAGATGAAAACAAAACAAAACAAGAACTAATGTAGCTCTCAGTACTAGCTGGTAAAGCTACACCAGAACCAACCACTTGCCTATGTGTTGTGCTGGGCTAGCCAAAAACAGACATTAAATAAGAAAATCAGACAATATATGTAAATATTTGGCAGTTTCTATCCATTTCAAATAATCTGCTTTGAGGTTTTTGCACCATTTCTGCTCAATAATCCACCATGTTTCAAAGAAGAAAAGTTGTGACCGTTGAGTTACTCAATATCCTGCGATACTGAGTAAATTGGACATTGAGAGAAAGGCTGAATAAATAATGAGCCGATCAGATTGATGGACTTGTTGCTGCAAAGGATGAATCTCATTTTCTGTATTTACGAAAAGTCAGATTAGGAATTTGCAGAAAGAAAATGTACGGTTGTGTTCATAATGATCTTTTCTATCGACTGGTCATATTCCCTCGCATTTTCCACCATACCAATTAACTCTCTTGCGGAATGCAGAAGAATGGTCTCTTTCGTAGGAACGCGGAAGTTCAAAGGCAATTCGGAGCGTAGAGCTCCGTTCCATCGATCGTCGCCTAATAGGTCACCAACCTCCGGAAACCAAAGTCGGGAGACGAAAAGCCCCCTCCCCCCTAGTTACTAGAAAAATACTGAAGGTTATGCGAGGGTAGGCTACAGTACAGGTATGCTTATTTGAACGTTTGTTGACTTTGAACTTCGTCATTTTCATGCACTTGCTGTGACTAAGGTTAACTACCAGTTAGCCACAGTAGGTTGCCGGACGGCAAGTGCCATAAAAACAACTGGCTATTAGCACATGTTTGACAACATTTGCCGAATAAAAGGAAGTGTAATAGTACATGAAAATATTTTATATGTGTGGTGAATTATGAGCACCTTCTTCGGCATGAAAATTTAAAAAAATGTACATGTAGGTGGCCAAATCGCGCTAAACTGAGCTATATATGTAGGCATATAGGACATGGGCCAAAAGTATTTTCTGATTAATTTAAAATGAGTATCTTTAATCACGAATGCAATACAAGAAATACGGAATTGCTGGTAGGTCAAGCGAGAAATACCACACGTTCAGGTTTTGAAATAAAGCATATAGCAGCGTGTCGAGGAAGTATGGCCCGTAATTGCTGTGCAGAAACGTTTACTGTGGTATAGGCAAGATCTCGACCCGACCACCGACAAGTGATGTATATAGATTACTAAAATAGTTGAATATAATTTGTTGTAGATACGTAGTGGTGTGTACTGTTTCCGTTTTCCCTTATTTTTCCTACTCCACATTATGATGGGTAATAAGATTAATAATAATAATAATATGGGACCTATAATTTCCAATTACTGGTGAAATCCAGAATGGTACCAAGTTCAAGGCGCGACTAAAGAAACACTTCTTGACTGACACCCGTCGATAAAAAATTTATTTTATGTGTTTTCTTGCTTGGATGATTATGAAACGGCTACATGGTTTCCTCAATTGTTTTTCTTCTTCTGATCTGTCAGCGTTCTTTCCTTTTTTTGCAAAAGTATTTATGGATTAATTTAAACGGAGGATTTACTTCATCACAGTCCCATTCGGGATTTCATGCACTGAAAGGTATTGAAATAATGACAGTATGTCAGAATGGTTGCTTATGTAATCAATGTCATAATAGTTTGTTTATATAACTAAAAAAACATACTACCAACCATTTTCTTCGACAACAATGCATGACACTAACTACATGATCCTGCGGGAGGAAGAAATACCATGCCAGTTACAATTGCTACAAATGGAACTTTGTCAGTTCCGGGTGTTTTAACGCTAGTCCAATCCAGGTGAGAGAAGAAAAAATCCCATTTCCCTAAGCTCAAGGGATTTTGTGTCCGTGCCCCCACATCCATTGCCCATCTCTAGACAGAGTTCAGTAGTCTTTTGATGCTCCACCTTTATCCGTGATGGAGGAAATGAAGAAATCGCTACGCAATCATGTCAATAGGATTTTCGACGGTAAGCATGGATAGTAAAGATCGTACACGCAAGAGAAGCTTCGGCTTAACCTCTTTTTCTATTAATAAATAAATAAATAACGCATACAAGATAAGGTGAAAGTTGCATTCTCGTTATCCTCTACTGTAGCGTTCTACACACTGCAATATTTCTTAAAGGACCCCTCTTGCTTATTCTGCCTTTAATAATATACCTAGCTCCCTTGTGGAATTTTAAGCTTCTAAAATCCCCACCTTTATCCATTGTTTCGTTTTGTGCCTACGAATTTTTAGCGCTTTTTCGGCCGTGTCGAGTTTAGCCCGTCACACTACGGTCCGCTACAATGTCCGCTGACAACTCTTTCACATATAAGGATATGAGAATCTTCTGTTTTTGACTTCTTTTATTTGGTTGGTTTTCCAACTTTTTAACCACGGCGCGTTCAGTTTTCAAATGTTTTGCTCCCACCCGCCGTGTCGGAGAGCCAGGAAGGCTGGATACAGTCGACAAGCACTATCGAAAAATCGTGAATTTCAGGTGGAAAGTAAGTGTGTTTTCGAGAAACTTTTTTCTGATCCACTTCATGTGGAAAAGATCGTTTCCAGTAAGAGTTGTGCTTTAAAGCCAAAAGGCCGTAAACAGAAACGTGTAAAAAACAACAACAAACGGATTCATCTTCCCCACTAAACAATCCACAACCTTCTTATTTTTTTCTTGGAAATACGATAATAGTAATAATATAATGCAACATATAAGTGGAGTTTTGGTATAATTACTGGTCCTTGGAACAGCCTTAAAAAAGTTTGTGATTAATGCTGAATCGATCAATAGTTTCAACTGTATTACAGATAGGATTTTTAACTCTGCTCAGTGCGATTCAGTACCATTCCATTCAATTCCTAGAGTTATTTAGATGCGACACCTTTTCTGTTACATTATACTGATACTAGGCTAATATTATTGTTATTATTAATAGGCTACAGGCCCCCAGAAAAATATGGAACAGGGAGTGGGGCGAATCCTCTTCCACAGCCTTGCGAAGTCATAATCATAAAATTACCGGAGCTTACCACAGATTCCTTCCTCGTCTTCCCCTTCGGGGCAGTCTTTCCTCAGATCACAGACGCTGCTTCGGTTCACACATCGGGAGTCGGAACAGGTGAACATGCTCAGGCTGTTCTCGGATACCGAGCAATCGACGGCAGATGGCAGTTCTGGAAAATGTATGCATCAGTGGGGGAAGCATTTTACTTTCTACGGACTACCATGGAATATGGAAGAGTAAGGCTGAAACGGTTACAGTCTGTACGAATCAACGAATATTCCAGTTTACACAAACCCCTGATTTTGGGAAAGCCTAACCGGTCTTCTGACGAACAAGTATCGCGGAAACACTGATCGAGAGCCTGATACGTCACGTAAAGAGAACAAACGTGGCAAGCGTGATAATCAGTGTAATGCTAACAGAGAAGATAAGATACACTTTTGAGGCAGAGAACCTTTGGAACGAGAATGGATGGAAATAGTACTGGGAAACAGTGCCAGTGCTATTCATTTTGGATAATTATGGCTAATTAATAAACTTTATTGATTGATTGATAGTAGAATGAAATTAATAGCATAAGTACGACGTGTCCTTTAAACAAGTAGCAAGCATAATCCAACGACCAAGAACGTGGGCGCTTTACAGAGATTTTTATTTGAATTGAATTTTTATTTAAACTGACATACTTTGTAATTATGTTTGTTATCGGATTGTATTTTAAAATTGTAACATATGTGTGACTATTTATGATTATATTGACCATGTATAACGATCCACCACTATTTTTGTAAAAAGATAAAATGGAATTAAACGAATTTGAATTTGAACTGAATTTGAGTCTTTAGTTACAAGCTCCAGTGAATACATTGTTGCTTGCCTCTCGTGGCTTTCTATATCATTCGTGTCTTGTATTTGGCTAGCACCATCAAAGGTTCGACTGATTTCAACTTGGGTCTTAGACTAGCTGGTACACAAAACTGGCGCCAATCTCAACTGCGAACGGCCGAAATCCAGGAAAGCATCGGTCTCGAAGCGATTTTCAAGACTGGATGAGGGGTATGTCCGTCCGTGGCCGAATGGTTATCGCGCCGAACTCGCGAGCGAAGGGTCGCGGGTTCGAGTCTCGGTTGTGCCGACCGTTTGGTTTAGTGCGAGAGTTAGTGGCGTTTCCCCGTAAGACAAGCCAAAAGTCCACCCAGCTTCAAATGGGTACCTAGAGAAATCTAGGGAAAAGCACGGTAAAAGCGTCGGATGACTTGCCCCCAACCACGCATTGCACCCCGGCCGAGGGCAGAGAATCAGGAGATCGGCACCTGCGCTACGCGAACCCTAATCGGTTTGCATGCACAAGTTTGCTTTGTTTTTGCTTTGAGGGGTATGGTTCCCACAATGCCTCCCATTATTTTTTTTGTTCCTCTCAGAATGCCCACGGTTCGAAATGCCAACGGCTCAAAATACCACGGTTCACAATGCCCATGATTCAGAATACAGTTGGGGAGGAAAGCAAGAATCATTTTGGGATAAATCACTAATCGGAATTATGTAAGGTCTCAGAGAATTTAAAAGGATAAAAGGTTAGAGGGAACAGTATTATTCTCGCAATTGTACATACATGTTGTTCATAGTTATTCCTAGACTGATGATTATGCCAAGGTATTATGGGAATAACGGGACGGCGGAATTTGAAGAATCAATATCATGGAGGGTTGACGATTTGTCTGTTAGTTGGAAACAATGGGGCCGCACTACAATGTTAACTGGTGTTTGAACTTAAAAAAAAAAAGGTACAGTGATGTTACAAGGTACAATAATCTTCTCTGTCAACTGGTAGGAGCTACGCGGCCTACTATACACGGCCGTATCAATCTGCTCTTTTACACATTATTTTAATTCTTCGTGGGCACTCTGAACCGTGGGCATTGAGCCGTGGAAATTCTGACTCGCGGGCATTAAGAATGGCTGATGTTCAGTTTTAGCCAAAATACATTGTGCATGGCTGAAGAAATAATGATATAAGACTTAATATTCCTTCAGCCCAAGCTGACTATAATACAATTCATATAATGATAATGATAAAAGACTTAAATATTCCTTCAGCCATAGCTGACTATACTAAAATTCAGCTGACGTATCCGTTTTGCAGTTTCAAATAAAATACTTCATTACAATGATGAATCCCTTTGAAAGTTAGCTCACCTGTTGTGCAGTGTTCAAACCGTATGTCATCCAGTGCCAAATGGGACGGGACACTTCGGTCAAAAACAATTTCTATTACTACTCGAAACTCCTGCGTCATTCGTCCCAAGGACTGCGTTAACCAGCGCCATCTAAAAGACAAAAAAAAACAAAATTAGGAACGGCAACGACGATTCTGGCTTTCAATACTCCAAAAATACAACAGCTCTCCGAATTTATTTTATTCGCCATTATAACTCCGTTTGACTATCTTGTTGTCTGTTTTAATCAGTTAGTGGCGTGACATTATGTGTATTATTTAGGGTGATTAGATGGTGTTTTTCATAAGTAGTCATAAGTATTTGACCCAATTAACGTTGTAAGATGAAGAAATTGTATATAATATTTATGTGTTAGTAATATTTTATTGATTAAGTTAAGAAACCAAAATTCTATTTAAATTGTGCAGAAGATTATGTAAAGTAAAAGCATTCTATGTATTTGCATGTCAGTGTATGTTTATTGACATTTTCCTACGCTATTTGTCGCAACGAAGAATTTTTGGAAAAATATAATGAATTGAATTGAACTGAAGCGCCAGGCATTTCTGAAAAAGGTGTGAAATATACAGAAGTGATTGACGTACATTTTAGAAGGAACAAATAAGCCAATAGAACCTCCGTCTTTGGTTCCATGCACCGAATATGGATACCCCGACAAAACTGCGCAGGGCTAGAGCTACTTGCTGAGCATTAGTAAGTGAGTCAGTAAGAGCGTGTTCCACCCTACTTACCGTAGTTACTACGCTAGCTACCGTAGTTACTACGCTAGGCTGGAACGCTTTTTGAATTTTTCGGTCACATATCAGGCCGCGGGGTGATCCGACCAATCACGTTACAGAGATGCGTAGTTACTACGCTAACTACGCTCCCGAGCGTGGTAAGCAAATAGTTACTATTTTGAGAAGGTTGGAACGGTCATCGTGAGGCTGGAACGGAAATAGTAACTAATAGTTACTATTGGTAGAGGGGTGGAACACGCTCTAAGTAAGTAATCTGTTTTTCACCCGCCATTCCGGAAAGCCAATAAACACTTCAAATCATTCAATGTGGAAATGTGCGGAAAATTGATTTTATAAAACTGGCTTTGTATTGGCGGGTCCGTTGTATAGGGGAATTTATTTCGGGGGCGGGGGTGGGGGGTTGCCCGCGGGTCGGACCAAAAACTACAAAAAAGACACACATCAGACGTTTAAGCCCATAATAAAACGATTAGTTCTGCATATTTGGGGGGGGGGTGAACCCCCTAACCCCCTGGATACGGCCCTGATTGGCGACCATCTACTTCCCTCTTCGCCACTGCGCATTTGATGGGAAAAGATCGTAGTTGGCGTATATGACCCGCTTCTGCAGTGTCACAATGCTGGTGGACAATCAATAGTCTGTTTACTCTCGACTTTTCTTCTCCGGGGCTCTACTGCGATGAGCGGTTTGCAGAGCTAACGAACTGTGATGTTCCGCGTAGCTCCCACCCTCCGCTCGCTTGCATTTGGCAGGGCATGAGGAATATATTCGACTCCGCATGGTCGTATTACAGAGATCGGGAGATGGAGGTTCTATTGCTTATTTCTTCTTGATTTTAGTTACACCTCTCGCTAAAACGTGTTTACTCCCTCGAGGTTCGAACAGCGTTGGTGGGTTTCAGCAAATATTGGTTGGTAGACGGCTGGAACACATCCTTGGAAAGCAGAGGACGCAGTCCTTAAAAGTTCACCGCACCGGGTGAAATACGAAAATATAGTCAAAGCACATCTCGCACTATTTGCTACCCGCGTTCCAATATTCAAAAATGGCTGAAAAACTTTACTCTACTTTTAACAAATTATCCACGACTTAGGCTGTTTTAGGCCTTTCCCGATACCCATAAACTCATAGACTTCATATTCATAGACTTATAGCAAAACACGAAAAAATTCAGATAACCGGTTTTGCGCACCAACAGTATGATAAACGTACACTCGTCGCGAGCATATACGCATAGAAAATAGTGAAACGCGGCAATTGTGAAAACCACTGAGGTGTCGTTAGCGGGTTTAGAATGTAACATGAAATTAGGGTCTCCGGGTTTAAGAACAAATGGAGCAATTACAGAAGTAGGTGCACAGAGGCGTCACTTGGAGGGGGGGCTGGGGGGGGGCGGATGCCCCCCTGGCCTTCCAAGGGGGCCCAGAGCTACCCAGGAAAAACAGAAAAATAGCCCGAAAATATCAGTTTCTCATTAGAAATGTGACATCTGTTGCGCGTGATCGATTGACCAAGGGCATTCAAGGCACGTTTGAGACTCGGTAGGTTGTGTGTCTGAATTCTTTAACATGAAGACAGACATTTTCTTGGAAACATGGCGTTGAGTATCACTTTATGATTTTTTCCTGGATAGCTGAATGCCCCCTTGGAAATTCAAGTGGGGGCACCGCCCCGAAGGATCACAATGTAAGAGTAGGAAGGGGAGAGGGTCAGCAAACACTCAGTAGGCTGCCTTTCCCACTTAACCCCAGCCAGTTTATTTTGTAAAACGGTATGAAAAGTTTTAAATCTGTGTTTAATGTGGGTGGCATTGAAGACTACTCTGTTCTCGGATGGTCATTTTAATTGGAAAGGTTCAATGTGCCAGTTTTCATTTAAATGTTTCACACTGAATAATCGCTTGACAGAATAATTGCTGAAGTGAACGAACACGCGCATTCACCTGAAGCTGTTGTCAGTGAGGTGTTAAAAGTGAAAGATCAAATCAAAACCTGTGCCACTCAGTGTAACGATCCCCCCCCCCCCCAACAAATCCTTTCCCAGTCTCTTCCCCTTCTTGGCGAGGAGGCTTCAGTTAGGATGCCACTCATTCGTACAATGCGAAGGGCCATCAGACGCTTTAAACAGTCAGCCAATTGCCCTCTAATCCCATTCTTGTGGTTGGGTCAGAGTATAACCTGGAACTACTTGGGTTGTACCGTCACTGGTTTTGTGATCCCACAGTTATTCTACCAGCTTTTCACCATCCACGTGCTTGTCAACATGTTTGATGTCAACAACTGTCCCATGCTTGTTTGTCGGGGGGGGGGGTAGCCGGGGGTTTAGCATGGGGCTTTCGCCGGGGGGGGGGGGGTTGCGGGGGCTTCTCGCCTAGACCCCCTCTGTTTACTTTGAAGTGGGGATTAGAGTTTTTGGGATGGGCCAATTAACACCTAAAATGGATCGGGAAGTAGTTAAATTTTGATAGAAAACATGCAAATTAAAAATAACATTTCGCCTGCAGTGCTCAGATGGTGCTGCGGTGGCTTCGTTCTCCAGCGAGTTCCTTTCTTTCACAAACTGGTTTCTTGAAATTCGTTTAGTTTTCCGGATGTGGTGCAGTACGTTTCTTATCTAAGCGTTTAACTTTTCCGCCTTGCTAGATTTCCAGCAAGTATATTTTGCGGTATTCACCCCCCCCCCCCTCCCCCTGCCCAAACACTTCAAACCGTTCGTGCGTTACGGGGCCCCGTAGCGGGCCCGGGACCACCGCTGCCCCCCTTGGGTTTCAGCGAAATGAAGACTCTGAGGTTGCATTGGCATCATAGGTTGGATCCTTTACGGATCACTTATCCACTTAAGCAGGCTCGAAAACCAGACGGGAATTTTGGAAGCTATGTTGTGTCGTACACCGTCTCAAGCACGCCGTACGTAATTCTTAATCATACATTTTAACAAGAAAACAGCTATCTCCTGTATATCCTTCCCGTACTCGACCAAAACTTCTTTCCTTTGGCAATTCATAGACGCCAAAAGACGTCGGCCTCCTCCCCAAATACATCGACATTTAAATAACGAGGAACCTTGATCCAAGAAGGCGAACACTTTCGAAGACTATTTCTTTATATCCTCTTAAGTAAAGTCTGAACAGAATCGTTAGAAGTAGGTGGCTGTCAAGACTGAATGTCAAGGGGTAGCCACCCACACAGTCGAGGCCTAAAAGTTTGGAAAGAAAAAAGATAACGTAGAAAGCGCGTGGTAGACGTGTGATGGAATAGCGACTCAAGTTACTCCTTAAATAACACTGTCCCCCTACACTCCGTCAACTAAGGGACCATGTCATAAACATTAGTCGACAACTTTCGTTTAGCCGATACAAACGTACTTTATGGTTAAGCAAAAACTGCTGTCACCGACAACTGAATTAATGCTAAGAATCATCGCGGTCGGTTGCGACTTTCCTCCTTCGCGTATAACATCGTATAACATCATCACATGCATGCTTCGTTCCGACAAGATTAGTCGGATGTGGGTAGATAATATTCACCTTTATTAGAGCGAATTTTAAACACAAACGAAAGTTGCCTTCAGTATGCTATCCAGAATTACTATCAATAGTTTTAAAAAGACATAAATAGAAAAACTGTCGCGATCTTGCGTTACGCGTAAAGCAAGATCTGTAGATCAAAGGTCATCTGCGAACTGCGAGTGTATGACCTCATGAAATGCCGACACTATTTATCAAACTTGTCTTTTACAGACAAACCTGATACTTCTGCGTCACCAAGCGGTGCGCTGTTTTCTCGAGTTTGGCATGAACAAGCAGACGAAAAAAATTTAAATATAGCGTCCTTTGTGCTTTAAGGAAATCTCAGGCCCAGTCAGGAGAAATCTGGCTTGCCTATATCTGGCTAACAGTACGAATAAACGACGTCTTTCCTCTCCGCCCAGCCGCTGTAGCGCTAATGAAGCCTTGCCCACACAAAGACAATCGTGGCTAATACTTTACGGAGGTGGATAATGCCAATTCCATTCCTCCATGGTCAGCCAACAATGCCAGGACGCCCTTCGACCTTTCTTGTCTCTCAAATTAGGGACTAATTTCTAGAGATAAGAAATAAAGAGGGTCTTAAAAATGGACCAATAAGAAGAAACCGCGTGGAAAAGCGATGGGCTGCCAAACTATGAAATAAAGTACAAGAAGCCAATAAACTAAAACAAGGTACGTAGTTAATACACAAAGATTCGCCCTATACTAGAAGCCCATGAGTCCTTCAAACCCAATAACAGTGACATGGCTTCGAGGAAACGGTGACCTTGAATTCAAAATTTGCGAGAACCGGAGTCCGGATAACACGGATTTGAATAATACTATATCGTAATGACTTTTACAGAACTGCATTTGGACCCGCATTTTCCGATCGAATCCGGATATCAAGGATTTCGATACTGCTCTAAAACCGATAATTTTTTATCAAGAATCTAGCGTAATGGTTTTTAAGGAACCGTGATATCGAATCCACACTACTGCTGGACCGATTTTACGGTCGAATCCCGATATCAAGGATTTCGGCACTGCTCTAATTTTCACAAGAATCTAGCGTAATAGTTTTTAAGGAGCGGTGATATCGAATCCACACTTTTGCAGCACCCATTTTAAAGCGTAATGGCTTCTAAAGAACGGTAATACACAATACACACTTTTGTTAGACCGATTTTCCGGTCGAATCCGGACATCGAGGGTCACGACTTCCACGACTGGTGTACCGTCCGCAGTGAATCCGGATATCACGAGTTTCAATACTAATCCAAAACCAATGATTTCGGCACGAAACCGTCGTAATAGCTTTCAAAGAACGGGATCAACCCTTCTGCTTGACCCATATTTGGAAGGTAGGACCTAGGGGGGGGGGTATAACGTTCAAAGCAAACTTGGGGAAATATGCAGGAAAGAGGGTCCTCTGACCGACAATCAAACACCACTGATTTCCTGCGATACGCTTTTTTTGTGAAACCGCTACCACTGTATGGGGAGTTGGAATACCAGAAAAATATGATGTGCTCGGCAGTTCGTATTATACCAAAATCAATACCATGAGGACTAGCTTAAACCGACAATTCAGCCACACGACGATTCAGGTACCCTTTGTTTATAGAACCGTTACAACTATGTACGGGTTAAGATGCTGATTTGTATATCCGAGTAGCTTGACGGTTCAGATACCAGATGATGCATATACAATTCGAAGATCCATCTACCACCGAAATCACAACCGCAACGATTGGTACATATGCAAAAAAAAATCAAACTCTCGACGGTACGTTCACCGACGGTTCGCATATCGGTCGGGCGAACACACATTTGTGGAGTGAGATTCCCCCTGGTCTAGAAGTAGTGGAAAGCGGAAAAGCGATACCGATTCTCCGAAAAATAATTAGGATCCAACTCGCAGAGGTTCGGTGGATTTTCGGAGACAGATTCGTAATTTCCGATGAGATGGAAAGGGGGCTTTTATGAGATGGCGGCAAGTGTCAGGTGCAGTAAGAGAAAACGGGCACGTCATGAGTTAATTGCAAGTGGGACACGACAGGTAATTTTTTTCTAGTGGCACCTGTCGGACATTTGATAAGAATTACCTGGGTTGGACAGCCCAGAGGAAAAATAATTGAAAAAGCAAGACACTTCCAGACCAAGGGGAATGTCGCAAGAACTCCGGATCGGTATTTTATTTTAGTTTATTTTAATTTTAATTTATTTAATTTCAAATAAATGCGGCACAACATTTCATGCGCGAGCAAATTCATTGGCACTTGTCATTAACCTACAACTAAAACATATATACAATTGTCATACAATAAATACACTAATTCAGGTTAGGTTGTTATGATACAAGGTGAACTGAGGCACAAAGCTATTACGGTACCTTTCAGTTTTACAAGCGACAGGTGTGAGTTTTGGTACTTTCATAGCTGCTTCTCTTGGAGGTCTGGTTCTTTCCGGTTTAAAGGGTGGAGGAAGGATGTTTCGGTAGATAGGGTGGGATAACAACTTTGTCCCGAAACGTTGACACAGCTGTTCTCTACGTATAGAAAGGGGTTCCAGCTTACACTCCTTTAGGGGATACGAGTACGGCATTTTATGGCCACCGATTATAATTTGGACTGCACGTTTTTGGATTCTTTCCAACTTATCTGAATCACTCTTTGTAAGTCCATAATGCCATGCTGGACAAGCATATTCAAGTAGTGAACGGACAAACATACAATACAACTCTTTCATTTTTTCTTTAGGGACTTTGAATTTCTTTAGGATTTTTAACATACTCATGGAAGAGTTAGCTTTCTTTAAAATATGCTTGGTATTTTCCTCCCAAGACATATCAGAAGATATAATAATGCCAAGGAGTGTAATTTGATCAGAAGTTAGGTTATCATTAATGGGAGGGTGGAATTGTGGGAGAGTTTTAAGAAATGAAATTGTTAATTGTAGATTTGTCACTGTTCACTACCATATTCGACCGAGAAGCTTCTGTAGCGATATCCTGAATTATACCCAAAGGTATGGGCCTGAGGGCTTGTTCACTCCCAAAGACCACATGAAACACAATCAATAAAAATGCCATCATAAATGCAAATGCATCATAAAAGATGAAGGCCCAAACGGTGTTACCCCAGACAGACGCAACAGATTCGGCCGAGGCCCGACTCATTATCTAACCTCGGATTTGGCAACTCCTGCGCTATTTCCAGCCCTGACCTGCTCTCGGACATAGCTATGATCGATAAACGAGGCTGTTCACAGTTCAGGTTAAAGGAACAGAAAACTTGACTCAAACTTGACTCGGGGAGCTAGCTAACATATCAAGAATGTACCCTGAGTCGATATTGAGAGTAAGAAAAATTCTCGTTACGACCATTGTAGTTTCCGGGCAGTTTCCGAGAATTCGACTTTTGAGCAAAAGGTTTGCAAAAGCAAAAGGTTTGTGTGCCGCGACTAGGAATCGAACCCCGGCCGTCTTGTCGGGGAGGTCGTTACTCTGTAGTCTACATGTAAAAAGGCGAACTTTTACAGTACATGAGTGCATAATTACAGTGCATAAGGGGCAAGGGCCTGCCAGCTAGCTTTGGGAACACTAAGGAGGGGGTTCGAGACGGTTCGAGATAACAAAGAAGGGGGGGCCTGTCGACAATAAGACCTTGTATATTTATCCAAGCACCCCGGGCGATTCGATGGCCGAAAGTTGCGTAGTCAAGTTTACTGTTCCTTTAAAAACGACCTAAAAATAGGCTGCTTCTACTTGAAACCAGAAGTACTGTCTCTATTGGGATAAGTGGATGCAATTTTTTAGGAAATTTACCACAAATGTAGGCTACTCCTATACAAATTTACCGCCCTCTTGAAGTCGACGAACGAGTTCCTAGACCACGCGCTCAGTAGGTGGACGCGGTATTTAGGACAACCGATGTTTACGCAAGAATTCACTTCATTCAAAGGGTCGGGATGCGAATTTTAAGGGAAATTTACCACAAATGTCGGCTACTCCTATACAAATTTACCGCCCTCTTGAAGTCGACGAACGAGCTCCTAGACCAGTGGTTCCCAACCTTTTCTGTGCCGCCTACCCTTCGTCAAGGTTCATAAACGTTGCGTAACTTTTTTATAACCGTCGGTTCACATTTTTACCACTATTAGGACGTCACAGTGACGATATTTATTATCATAAATGATAAGGCATAAATGCGTATCCGAAATTGCTTACGATGGGGTATCTGATCTTGAGGACAATATTGAAACAAGAGCTGTAAGCTCATATGGCACTTGCAAGGGTTGAGATGTATTATTTGATCAAAAGTAATTTTCGACTGTGCGGTTCAGATGCGCACTTTAAAGGCACTAGAAATTCATCTGTAAGGAAGACCCTTGAGGTAAAAACGATAGCAGGCTCTTAGGAATCATTGATATATACGTATGATCAGAAGTATTTTTTTTCCCCACTAATTTGCGCACTTTAAGGGTGCAAGAAATTATTTTTTTTGCAAAACCCTTGTGGGACAACTGATCATGGGTTGAGATGTATCGTTTGATAAAAAGTACTTTTCGACCTTGCGGTTAAGATGCACACTTTAAGGGAGCTCGAACTTCATTTGTAAGCAAAACCCTTGAGGCAAAAATGATCATGAGCTCATGGGGATCATGGAAATGCATTTTTTGCTTAAAAGTATTTTTCTTAATTTGCGGTCATGATTGGTACTTTAGGGAATGGTCGGATTTGAAAAGTGGCGATTTCTAAGCCAATCTTGTCGAATTTCTAATATTCCAGCTAAATTTCATCGTCCTAGCACATCTGGAAGTACCTTAACTCGCGATCACCGGAATTCCGGACCCGCCCCTCAAACTCCCCCCACAGTCGCCGGAGCCAATCCGGTTCAGTTTGGACTTGTTTGTTATTCCCACAAAGTTCCATCCCGATCTCTCCAGTCCAATCCGGTCAAGTATTCCCCCCCCCAATTGTTGTCGGATCCGGTTCGGACATGAAAAAGATCACCACAGGCACGCCTTCTGTTCAGTTATTAAATTTCACTCGAATCCGATCACCCGTTCCAAAGTTACGCATGGCTAAATATTCCGGATTCCCCCTCCCTCCGATCCCCCCACGACTATCGGATCGAGTGAATTTTTATTTACAAGTCAGTTTGATCGGGTCCCTGATACGCCTCCCAAGTTTCGTCGTGAAAATCCCAAAAACTGTCATCACCAGAATTCCATGAAACTCCCCTCCACCTCCCCCCCCCAAGTGTCCGGGTCCAGTCCAAACGTGTAAACAAATTATCTGGAGCAGATTCTTGTTCTTCCCAGCAAGTTTTACTCCGATCCCTCCATTATAACCGTTTCTCGAGATTTCCGGTCTTCCCCCACCCCCAATTCCCCCATAGCTGTCGAATCCGGTTCGGACTTCAAATGGAACATCAGAGATATGTCATTCATCCAGGTATTAAGTTTCGTCCCAATCCGATCACCCGTTCGAAAGTTACAGAACACTCAATTTTCCATATTCCCCCGCACTGCACCACAGATACAAACCCCTTTGACCCTCGAATGCACTAGCTCTTTCCAATGTTAACAGAGTGATCCGATGCAAAGAGTGACGTCACGCCGCGCGCAGACCTACTAGTGTAAAGAAAGGGGTAGGGGTTTTACAAAAACTACTAAATTTTCCGGATTCCCCGCCCTCTACTCCCTCCACGGTGGTCGGATCGGGGAAGTGATTATTTGCAAGTTAGTTTGGTCGGGTCCCTGATATGCTTGCCAAGTTTCATCGTCCTAGCACATCTGCAAGTACCCTAACTCGCGATCACCGGACCGACCGACCGACAGACCGACCGACGGAAAAGTGATCGGTATATGGCACTTGAGCGAAGCTGCAAGTGCCATAAAAAGACTCAAAAGAGTCCCCTTGCGAGGGTCTCTTGTACCCCTCAGGGTACGCGTACCACCGGTTGGAAACCACTGTCGTCGACGAACGAGTTCCTAGACCACGCGCTCAGTAGGTAGACGCGGTTTGGCGCCAAGTCTGTTCGTCTTTCCCTTTTCCCCGCCCCGGTCATAAAATGTTCGAGGGTCACACAGGAAAAAGAACGACGGCGGGACTTGTGCTGTTGTGACATTCCATTGATAATTTACGGGTCAAGGACAGGCGCAAGGAAATTCCTATCAATCATAGACTCCAGCAGGCTTCACCAGGCAAGGTCTGAGGACCCTAGTACGCATGTCGATCTTTTTTCGCGTACTTCGAATCTTCCAGTTTACAGATTCAGACACGTCAGTAGTGTGCTAATTGAAAACCCCCCACCTTGGTCAAGTAATCGCAGCGTATCAGGGAAGTACGGAGTAGCCCAGCCCGTAATTGCTGGGCAGAAGCGTTTTACTGCGGTATAAGGCAAGATCTCGACCCGACAAGTGATATTACATATTATCGCCCTTCCTGAGGGTGATAGCGGAAAAATTGGGTGATATCAGCCTATCATGCTGCCCAAGTGCCAAATTTTCCGCTATCGCCCGAAGAAAAGCAAGGGCGATAATGATTATAACACTAGTACACTTGTTTTAATTGTCTGGTATTCCCCTGATGTTGAAAGAAAAATGTTCCAACCGTGCGATATCACTTGTTATCGCACGGTTGGAACTTTTTTCTATTAACATCAGGGGAATACCAGAAATTTTGGCACTGGGTAGGATTGGACTGGTATCATGGGACTGCACGGTATACTGGTGTTATATATAGATTAATGAAATAGTTGAAGATAATCTGTTTTAGATCAGTAGTGGTCTGTACTGTTTTCGTTTTCTCTTATTGTTCCTACTACATTTTTGTGTTCTTGAACATTATGATGGGTAATAAAATTAATAATAATAACAGTCTGCTGTATTCTAAAGTAAGGAAAATCAAACCCACAAACACAAAATTTAAACTGAAAAGTGAACCAAAAATGGAGTGACTCTTGAGTTTTTTCTTCTTTTTTTTCACCGTACCCTGTTTCATTTCATCAGTCCTTTGGCCTTGACTTATGACGAGTCATAAATAAACAAACAGATGCCCACTGACCTAGCCTTTGGATAGAAACAGCTTTTTCTACGACTTATCTCACGGCACCACTGGAACAAACTTTACACCATTAATACGAAATAAGTTACGTCAAGCAAATTCATTCGTCTGACTACACACAACTTGTGTCACGGATAGGTATGAGACCAGACCAGGGGCGCCAATTGGGAGTTCCGGAAAAAAAGGCGAAGACCCCCGCCAACCCCCTTCCCGATACAAAACCCCCCTAACCCGCAATCCCCCCCCCCCACAATCTCAACTTCAAATACCTCTCCCATATCTCTTTAACCATACAAAAAAAAATCAGCGAGTGGTGATCCGACACTCCCCGATGCCACCACTGAATTTCTTGAGCTCTTAGATTTTCTTAACTAACTTAGCTACTTTACCTAGGGGATTACCTGGTTCCACTCCATCACACCATAGGCCCCCAAAACGACAATCATCAAGTTTTTTGTGTAACCTGCTGAGACCACGGATTCCTTTTCTTATCTTTAAAGGACCCCTGACACTATTTAGTATTTATGTTCCAATATTCTAAAAAAGTTGAATACTTTATAACCAGGCTCCGCTTTTAAGAAATTACCCACGACTTCGGATGTTTTAAGCTTTTGTCCGGACCCGTTGACTTCTACCAAAAACACGAAAAAATGTCGATAACCGTTTTATCTGACGCGCCAGCTTCTCTCCAACAGTCATCGGGGGCATGATACGCATCGAAATTAGCGAAACAAAGAAAGCGTGAAAATAAGTAACATATCGACAGGGAGGTTATAATGTAGCCTACTGTATGAAATTCGGATCAATGGCTTTAAGAATGGATGGAGCGATTAAAGATATAGATTGCATTAGCATTATAGGTACGAAGGGTCCTTTGAGTATTTCCAAATACGTCGCTTTCAATATTCTAACTCATGGTAAATTCGACACTTTCACCAACATCGTATCGTCTTTATCAACCTACTACTCCGGAGCGACCCTGAATCTAAATCACCTGAATAATATAATTTTTTTACAATTATCATTTACAAATTATCTGTTACTTGTGATCACACAATACAATCAATTTGCCACGGTGAGCGCTAAGGGGTCATCTTTCACCTCTTAGACCCCTTCATGACACACGGTCTGGACTCCCTGCCAAGCGCGCGCGGATCCATCTGAGAAGCTCCGCCCAGAAATAACCAATGCCCCCCCCCCTCTCATTTCTCCCAGTTTCGACTTTTAGAATTCAAAGAGGACAGCAACCTCAGACCCTGGCTCAGACCTTTTCTCTCTGCAACAAGAGTCGCCAGTCGTCTCTTTTTGTTGAGTCGATACCCAGACACTCGGGAAGAACGGCCCCGGAAAATAACAAGACCAAAGTTTTCGATGGGATCCCAAAAATTTAATATTGATCCAGGCAATTGGGTCTTGTACGTCTTCGCCAGATCCAGTCTTCGCCAGGCTAATCATCTGAGAAAACCAAGTTCAGATATACCTCTACAAACCATATCTATTTTGACGATACTGATTAAAACTTCCTCCTTTACTTCTGCAAAATTTCCGGTTTCGGCCGAATTCCGAGCGAACTACTTGTCCAGCAAAAAAAAAGAAAGTTCAGAAACGAATTCAGCGAATCTCCTTATCCCTATAAAGAACATATAATCAACTTCAAATAAAACTTCAACTTATAAAAAAATCCGGTTCGACCGGATTCCGGACGATCTATATGTCCCGGTAAAAAATGATTGTCATATACAGATTCAGCGTCTTTTCTTACCCCTAAATCTGTCATCTAATCAACTTCAAATAAAACTTTTGCTTTTAACAAATTTTACGGTTTTGGCCGGATTCCGGGCGAACAAGTTGTCCGGGTAGAAATGTTGTTCACATAAGTGTTCAGCATGTCTTCTTACCCCTAAATCGAACATCTAATCAACTTCAAATAAAACTTTTATCTTTTAAAACTTTCCGGTTTTGGCCAGATTCCGGGCGAACAAATTGTCCGGGTAAAAAATGCTTTTCACATAAATGTTCAGCATGTCTTCCTACCCCTAAATCGAACATCTAATCAACTTCAAATAAACTTTTACTTTTAACAAACTTTCCAGTCTTGGCCGGATTCCGGGCGAACTACTTTTCCGGCGAGAAAATGGTTTTCATCATCGTGTTCAGCATGTCTTCCTACCCCATCATCGACTATCACATTAGCTGTTTAAAAATATTTTGTTTGCCCCTTAATTTAATCCCCCTCCCCCACCCCTAAATGTAGGGCTACAGAGCACATCTACGAACTCGACTTATTCTTGACCCAAAGAATCCTCACACCAACTTTCATCGAAATATCTCATTCCTTTCGAGAGTTATCGTGCTTACAGACGGACAGACGGACGGACGGACAGACAACTTTTGCGATGTCATAGGTATCCCTCCACTTTCGCTTTGGGATCCCGATTACGTTTTGGGATCCCAAAAACATCACAAAACAAGAACAAAGGTTTCGATGGGATCCCAAAAATTTAAATATTCCTTCAGCCCAAGCTGACTGCGAATCATATTTGACAGTGCAAAAACGGATACGTCAGCTAAATTTTATTCGAGCTATATTTCGGCCCTTCTTGGCAAGGGTCCTGTTCAGGCTCAAAACCGCTCAAACTGGAAAAACGAACTTGTGGGAAAACATCACAAAACAAGGTTTTCCCACAAGTTCGTTTTTCCAGTTTGAGCGGTTTTGAGCCTGAAGAGGACCCTTGCCAAGAAGGGCCGAAATATAGCTCGAATAAAATTTAGCTGACGTATCCGTTTTTGCACTGTCCCAAAAATTTAATATTTGATCCAGTCAATTGCGTCTTGTAGATCCAGCCTTTGCCATATTCCTTGAATATTTTTACTATTAAAATTTGACCAATCACTATTCTTCTGAGAAAACAAAGTTCAGGTAGGCTATGTATTCAATGTGTGTTTACCCTATACGTCATATCTCCTTCCACGAAGTTGATCAAAACTTCCTGCCTTACTGCTGCCAAATATCCGGTTTCGGCCGGATTCCGGACAACTACTTGTTCAGCAAAAATTAAAGCTCAAAATTAATTAAGCACATCCGCTTACCCTTATATCGAACCTCTAATCAACTTCAGATAAAACTTTTCTGAGCGAACTATTTGCCCGGCGAGAAAATAATTTTCATATACGTATTCAGCATGTCTCCTTACCACTACATCGAACCTCTTATCAACTTCAGATAAAACTTTTTAAAATTTTCTGGTTTCTGCCGGATTCCGGGCGAACTACATGTCCACGGGAAAATAATTGTCACATATCGATTTAGCAATCTTCGTACCCCTAAATCGAACATTTAATCAACTTCAAATAAAACTTTTACTTTTAACAATTTTTCCGGTTTTGGCCGGATTCCGGGCGAGCTACTTGTCTGGGTAGAAAACAACTGTCATATCGGATTCAGCATGTCTTCTTACCCCTAAATCGAGCACTGAATCAACTTCAAATATAACTTTTACTTTTAACAAATTTTCCGGTTTTGACCAGATTCCGGACGAACCAAGTGTCCGGCGAGAAAATAAGTTTCAGACATGGATACAGCATGTCTCCTTACCCCTATATCGACTATCTCATTGGCTTTTTAAAACATTTTTTTTCGTCCCTTAATTTGAAACCCCTCCCCCACGCCTAAGTATGGGACTACAGGGCTCATCTACGAACTTGAGCTGTACTTTGACCCAATGGATCCTCAAACCAAGTTTGAAGAAAATATCTCTACCCATTCGAGAGTTATCGTGCTGACAGACGGACAACTTTGGGAAGTCATAGGTATCCCTCCACTTACGTTTTGGGATCCCAAAAACAAGATCAATTCAAAAAAAAATATTTCCGCATACACTTCCTCAACAGACATAATTTTTGTATTTACTCAGCTGTATGTGGGCTAATTAATGACCGACGTAGCGGAGTCGATTGATCACGACTGAAATTTCAACAGGTGTTGTTTCCAATTTGTCGTCGCGATCCATTCGACTACTTGGCCTGTGGCTTGTGACGTTAGAACGCTCACCTCTGCAAGAACCGATAAATATGAAGGAGAACTGGCGCATCCAGCCTTTGCACCGTGCATACATTCCCGCTTGACCGGGTACTTGAGCAAGATCATATAGTTTACACATGAACATCATCACAGGAACAGTAAAACTTACCACAAATAATTCATTGCTATTTATTCATTGGTCACTGAACAAACTTCTATGACCCTTTTGTTCGTGGAAGGAATTTTAAAATTCGGGAGACACGCCACTATATCAAAGACTGACAGGAAATAAACATTTTTTTTTCTTTTAGTACCCCGATTTCTGCTCAGTGCTAGAATATAGTAACGCTGTGGGTAGAACTTAGGGACAAAAGGGATGTTTTTTGCTTGTAAAGGAACGATTCGAGAGCCTACAATGTGTGAAGTGGGGTTGGAAATGCGCAATTAACAACCCGAAGGAGGTGTATCTGTGGAGTTGTGTCAGTCTAAGTTGGTCTTGAGCAGAAACAGGGTATTTTAAGGCATTCTTATAAGTTTAACTGAAAAGGCAGCTTATTTTTTACATCTGATATTCAAATACATTGAATTATTTTGACTCATCTAAGTGATTTTGTATTTATTCACCCGGGACTCTAGTATTAAGGTTCAGAATGTGCGCAGCATGCACGAAATCAAAAAATTCACCCAGACGCGGTGAATTTGAATTTTAACAAATGCGTGCATTTCTATGGGTTAAAAATTCAAAGCTCGGATTCGTCAAAGCTGAAGAAAGTAGAAAGTGATGGTAAGACATGTCTTGCAAGGAATTCGCAATTTTTAGTTTATTTTTCGGAGATGGGCTTACCTTTGTAATTGATCAATATTTCAAGCATAGGTGGACATGCACATGAAGCTCATAGAGGTACCACAAATCCGAAAGAATAAGTTCGGTATAAGTCCCTTGTATAAAGTGACATCTATGTATTATAATTTCCGTGACTTGGGGATGTGAACTGATTAGATGAATATTTGCCTTCGGCCGAGATCACTGTTCCTATGGCCGGCTTCTACCGGACTATTGTAGTGGTTTGCGAACTCTGTTCACAAGCTCAAACGGTTAGAGCGCCTACCTTGTAAGCAGAGGGTCCTGGGTTCAAATCCCGGCTGAGGAGCATTTTTGTCTTTCGGTTCACTACTTCTAAAAAGAATAAGTTCATCGATTTTCTGTGGATAGCGGACAAACGAAGTAACGCACTTAAATAAATAAGTGATGAGTCGGATCTCAGCTCTAATCGGTTAGGCTTTAAGGACTGAAGTTCTTGAACAAAATTATCTAAAGAACAAAAGTACTTACTCATTTAATGAGTTGCCATAGGTTTCCAGAACAACCACATTGTGCGTGGGCGACTCCAGAATAATCTTCAATTTCGCATCGTCTGTATTATTAGTGTGAATGGCAACAGTGAGTTTACATCCCTCCCCGGACTCCAGCATCCATGGGCTAACTACAGCAGCAATATTGGCACATGCATCTTCGTCTACTCTCCTGTCGTCTAATTTCTTCCTATTCTTCTTCCCCCCTCTCCGGTCATCCCCAGGTCGAGGAGGAGGGGGCTTCCCTAATTGAGACCGGCATGAACTATTAACAGGTCGTAACTGTGTTTGTTGTGCGAGTAAGAAGTGACCTGAAAAGGAACAAGTGTAACCTTCTGTGACTGAAACGGAGGAGTCTGCTAGGATTTAGCGATATTTCGGCCCTTCCTGGCCCTTCTTGGCCCTTCTCTTCAGGCAGCAGCTAGAAGAAAATTTGAGGCTAAAAGAATAACAAGACCAAAGGTTCCGATGGGATCCCAAAAACCGAATATTTGATCCAGACAAATCGGTTTTGTCTTCTCCAGTGTCCGCTAGACTTCTTGAAGATTTTTAGTGATGAACTTTGGAAAAGGATTAAGGAGAAACAACTAACCATTAAGAAAACGAATTTTAGACATCATGGTAAAAACAAATGTAATCGCTTATGTAACGATAAACACTTGTCCGAGTAGAAAATGCTTTTCATATAAGGATTCAGCATGTCTTCTTACCCCTGAAACGAACATCTAATCAACTTCAAATAAAACTTCTACTTTTAACAAACTTTCCGGTTTTGGCCGGATTCCGGACGAACTACTTGTCTGGCAAAAAAATGATGGTCATATACGGATTCAGCATCTCTTCTTACCCCTAGATCGAACATCTAATCAACTTCAAATAAAACTTTTACTTTTAACAAACTTTCCGGTTCTGGCCGGATTCCGGACGAACTACTTGTCCGGCGAGAAAACGGTTTTCATATTCTTGTTCAGCATGCCTTCTTACCCCTGTATCGACCATCTAATCAACTTCAAATAAGACTTCAACTTTTAACAAACTTTCCGATTTTGGCCGGATTCCGGACGAACTACTTGTCCGGCGAGAAAATGGTTTTCATATTCGTGTTCAGCGTGTCTTCTTACCCCATAATCGACTATCACATTAGCTTTTTAAAAAAAATTTGCTTGCCCCTTAATCTAAACCCCCTCCCCCACCCCTAAATGTAAAGCTACAGGGCCCATCTACGAACTCGACCTTACTCTTGACCCAAAGAATCCCCACACCAAGTTTCATCAAAATATCTCACTGCCTTCGAGAGTTATCGTGCTTACAGACAGACAGACGGACAGACGGACGGACGGACGGACGGACGGACAGACGAACAACTTTTGCGATGTCATAGGTATCCCCCCACTTACGTTTTGGGATCCCAAAAAGATGGTTCATGTTCAGGTGTACAAAATAGTTATAATTCGTACTAGTTCTAAAAATAAAAATTTACACAAATCCGGCAGAGAGCAAAGCACGAACAGGCCGGGTACGATTTTGAAATTTTTGGATAGGATTTGTAATTTTATATTTAGAATATATTTATATATATAGGCTAGTGTAGGTGACGTTATTATATTTATGTATATAGGCTAGTGTAGGTGACTTTATTTTTTTGTTTCAGTGTAATGAAAAACTGTAACGAAAAACTCACTTTTTAACGTCACTTACTGATGCTCATTTACATCGTCTAGTATTTACTGGTAACGGATCTCAATTTTGCAGCAAAAAAAGGTACAGTTGTGTTCATAACAATCACTTCTATCTATTGGTAATGGTTTTCTTTTGGTTTCTTTTGAAACCGTACTAACTGTTGCGCTTCACGAAAACATAACAGGCTGACCTCCCCGTGTCCGTTGTCAGGTCAGTGGTATCCTAGCTGTACCCGTCACGTCTAATAAGGTCAAATCTTGGTCAAATGCACCGGATTTGTTGTTAGGAGAGACGGGTAATCAAGAATGAAATGACCTCGAATAATGCCGGGCAACACCTAAGGATTTCTAAACTCGATTTCTCAACGAAGTCCGCGTCCACCCGACGACAGGTCGAGTCATATACTACAAACAAGGCCTACGAGCTCATTTGGCCCTTGTTATGGGAGTAGCTAGGTAAATTTCCCCAAACGCTCCTCCGGTTTGGTCTCTATGCGTATCGAACCCCCCCCCCCCTGAAGCTAACCACCGTGGCCAGATGCGATTCGGACACACACATATCACATCTTGGGCATTTCAGTTCCAATTTCATTGGACTATCTTTAAAGACAAAAAAATACACAATTAACATTCCTGCCAGGAAAGAACAAAAGGAGTGCTTGGCTAGGGCAGGGAAATAACCGATATTAATTAAACATCAAACAGAATCAACTAACTGGTTAAAGAACAAGATCAAAGATTTCGATGGGATCCCAAAAATTTAATATTTGACTCAGACAACTACGTCCTGACTACGTCTTGTCTACGCCAGATCCAGTCTTCGCCAGGCTAATCATCTGAGAAAGTTAATTTCAGATATACCTGTATAAGCCATATTTATTTTGACGATACTGATCGAAACTACCTGCTTTACTTCTGCCGAATTTCCGTTTTCGGCCGAATTCCGAGCGAACTACTTGTCCAGCCAAAAAAAAATAGTTCAGAAACGAATTCAGCGCATCTCCTTATCCCTATAAAGAACGTCTAATCAACTTCAAATAAAACTTTAACTTATAAAAAAAATCCGGTTTCAACCGGATTCCGGACGAAGTATATGTCAGGGTAAAAAACGATTGTCATATACAGATTCAGCGTCTCTTCTCACCCTTGAATCTATCATCTAATCAACTTCAAATACAAATTTTACTTTTAACAAATTTTCCGGTTTCGGCCAGATTCCGGGCGAACTACTTGTCCGTCGAGAAAATGGTTTTCACCATCGTGTTCAGCATGTCTTCTTACCCCTAAATCGAACGTCTAATCAACTTCAAATAAAACTTTTGCTTTGAACAAATTTTCCGGTTTCGGCCGGATTCCGGGCTAACTACTTGTCCCGTCAAAAAATGGTTTTCACCATCGTGTTCAGCATGTCTTCTTACCCCTAAATCGAACATCTAATTAACTTCAAATAAAACTTTTACTTTTAAGAAACTTTCCGGTTTTGGCCGGATTCCGGGCGAACTACTTGTCCGGCGAGAAAATGGTTTTCACTATCGTGTTCAGCATGTCTTCTTACCCCATAATCGACTATCACATTAGCTGTTTCAAAATATTTTGTTTGTCCCTTAATTTAAACCCCCTCCCCCACCCCTAAATGTAGGGCTACAGTGCCCATCTACGAACTTGACCTTACTCTTGACCCAAAGAATCCTCACACCAAGTTTCATCAAAATATCTCATTCCCTTCGAGAGTTATCGTGCTTACAGACAGACAGACGGACGGACGGACGGACGGACGGACGGACGGACGGACGGACGGACGGACAGACGGACAACTTTTACGATGTCATAGGTATCCGTCACTAACGTTTTGGGATCCCAAAAACCGGAGCACTTCCGGAAAATGTTGGATCCGGTCCCGGTTGAATTCGGTCCCAGACTCACGATTAAACATTTAGAGCCATGAGCTTGTACCGCCCAAGTGTTATCCTAATCCCTTCATCCGTCAGATCCCTGCGCGTGTCAAAGAATCCCGGGACCCCCCCCCCCCCCAGAAACTCTCCCACCGTGGTCAGATGCCGCTCGGACTCACAGATGTTCATCTCGGGCATGTTCTCCTATCACTCATCAAGTTTCACTTGGCTCGGATTGGACGCAAGTTACGGGTGTCACAAGATCCCGGATTCCCTCTCCCCCCCACACGGATGACCGGATCCGGGAAAGAAAGTTTTTCTAAAGCTAAAAAAAAAAAAATCACAAGTTATGGTTATCACAAGTTTCGTTTTTCCATCTTGAGCGGCTTTGAGCCTGAAGAGGACCCTTGCCAAGAAGGGCCGAAATATAGCTCCAATAAATTTCAGCTGACTTATCCGTTTTGCATTGTCAAATTTTCTGAAGCATTGTGTCAGGCCCCTTTTTCAGCGTGCCAAGTTTAATCCGCTCGGGGTGATAGCTAGACCGGAATCCGGAAATAACCGGATAATTAAGAACGAACAAACTGTTCTAAAGAAACGGATTAAGAAGAAGATAGCCTATGATCTAGAGGTAAACAACACGTGCAACCAGGATGCGCAGATGGTCCTGATTGAGATCGAGGGTACTCGAATGCCAGAGTCTTCTTCAATGTCAATCACCACTCAAATGAATACTATCATTTTTCTTTGACTGGACCCCACTGATCTTGGCATTGACCTTCATAACAGCTTTTGTTTTTCCTACGCTCAAGCGGCCGAGAACAACTACAGAAGACGAAGCGAATGGTCTGTCAATACCCTCCTCACAGCGACCGCTTTCCCTCTCTACAGCTCGGCCTTTATATTTGTCACAATAGGCTAAACAATGAACAATACCACATTGTTCTAATCACCCATCCAGTGGCGAGTCAATCTCCGAGCGTTATTGCCGGAAATATAAAATAAGCAGCAAGATACGAAAATGGCATCAGTCATCACTTGCTTCAACATGAGAGCCTTTGCAATCTTTATCATGTTTTCGGCACTCATCGCAGCCGTCTTAGGAGGATCTGCCCAGCCAGAAGACCTAGTCGTCGAGGACTCGAGTTACGTAACGAAAGCCCCTCCAAGCGTTCGTGATATCGCTGAGCAACTCAGAGTGAAAAGAGGAGGAGGTGGACACGGAGGTGGAGGTGGAAAAGGTGGTGGATGCGGAGTCTGCGTCTGTGGGAGTGGCTACGGAGGTGGCGGCTATGGACACTGAGCCACTAGAAACCAAAGTGTTCGTGTTATGTTTGATGCTAGAGATTTTAAATATAGTTAACTTATGAAACACTTTTGTTTATTGAGTAGGTGCAAAGTGATATCGTCAAAGTACTATTTATTCCCCTCCCAAATGGCTTATTAAGGATGTATACGTTCATGAATCATACCATACCTCCCCCAGACCCAATCCCACTTCTACCTCATATTGCCTTTTACCTGGAAAGTAAAAACTTCTTCAATACTTCCTATAAAGTACAGTGAAGTCAAAAATGGATGATATCAATAGGATGATACGTGTGCTTATCTCCTTTCACAAAATGCGAGGGATACAAAGCCCTACATCGCCAAAGCAACAACAACACCAACCTAGTTCCTAATTAATTCAGGAGCCCGCGAAACAATATGGATTTAACTATCGCCAAATGCAAATGTCACCAAATGAAGATTCGGAGGTCCATAACTGAGCATGACGTCAACTATGCTTAAAGTTTAACTGAAAAGCCAACTTATTTGTGTGTCATTTAATTAGGTACAGTGAATTATTTGGATTCTGCGAAGGGATTTTTTGATTTTCCACTATCTGCTCTAGTTATGAGGCTTAGAATATCTCCGGCCGTCCTCACAGCGTAAATTTTACTATGACGCGGGAAATTTTTATTTCAAAACAAATGCGGCTTTTAAGTGGGTAGTGGTGAGATTGGTGAAGATTGCTTAGTGCCTGAACAAAAAAAAAAGATAAATCTTTCTCGTGAGACATACAACAAAAATACAAGCGCATAGAGGCACCACAAATCACACGAAAATTCCACTATTTGAAAATCGATTGTTCGTGAATAGCGGAACAACGAAGTAACTCATTTTCAGCGGGTCTTCAAGCCAATTTAAGTGAATAAGTGATGGGTAACTAGATTGTCCTATCCTAGCCCTTTTCGGTTAAACTTTAAGGGAAACTTCATACTTGTGATAATAATTCATTCTACTTCAGTAATGTTCCATCCATTCTTGTTCCCAAGATTCAACACTTCATAATGGTAACATGTCTCCTATATTAGCATTACAATGATTATCACTTGCCACATTTGTTCTCTTTATGTGACATACGAGGCTCGGGATCTGTTTCCGCAAAGCTTATTGGTCCGAAGACCGGTTATGCAGATTTTGCCAAGTTTGTCACCCAAGGCAAGGGGCATGGAAAGAGGCTAAAAACAGCAGAAGCCTTGTGTTTGTTATTTTCTGTAATCACAGCTAAGTTTTAAAGGTAGTCGACTATCTCAGGCCATCTTAGTAAAAACATTATATAGTGCGTGGTATCCTTTTTGAGGCATTTTCACGATGTCACAGTGATTTTGTGGATAAGTTGTGGCTCGAAAGATTCATCGTTAGTTTGTATGGCTCACAAGTGCGTTTCCGCAATCAACAAAGTTTGTGTGCATCGCTTTGTGGGCCGAATGTCGCTAACAACTATCGAAGTGATTTCGATTTTGAGGCTCAGTTTGGCGAACTTCAGGCATTAGAGATACCGCTAAAAACAAAGACAAAACTACGTTTTCGTCAGTTTAACTTGTCGGTCGAGTGTGGGTCCTACACTTCTGTTTCCGTCACAGAAACTCGGAAATGCGAAGCACAGAACTGTGCAAAAAAAATGCTTTTAGCTTTTAAACGGAATATTATAAGCCTCGACAGACTATTTCCCTGTTCTGTCTAATATGAAAGTCTGCAGATTTGTTTCTTCTTTTTTTTTTTTTTACTGAAACCGAGATTCCGAACTTCCTGTCATTTTTATCCAACGGGTATAGAACACTACGGTAATTTTTTTTACATGACGGGTTTGCTTTTTTCGAGGCAGATCACGTCGATTCGAGGAAGAAACTAACCTGAAATCGGGTCGAAATCTGTTTAACTTTGTCTGGGTCAATTTCAGGCGGGAAATTTCAGTGCGGGGGCCGAGCGAGGTTTGCAACCTTTGAAAAACCTTTTTCGAGTTCCGAATAGTTCCGATCCGATGGTGTCACCATGTTAAAAACACTTCTACTTGTGCTTTACGTAATTCTGTAGTGCTTTAGGTCGAATCTACTGCGTGCTAAGCTTTTATTGAGTCTCTTCATAACATGGTGTGAGTCTACTTGTTTACATTGGCTGTAAAATTAGTCTTTTGAAAAGTATAAATGTTCTACTATAAATGTTCTCTACGAGCTAGGTTAAAAGTAAATTCTTTGCGATGCTTCTGCTCTTCCTCATGTTTTGTTTCTTTACTCATTCTATACCATGTTCAGTAACGAAAACCTTCGCCGAATTCGTTCCATTTACTTTCTTCTTTTCAAGAATTTACTACCCCCTTCCCCGGAAAAGAAAAAGCCACCTCGTAGTCTGTCTTGGAATCCGCTAACATGATGAAGCTAAATTGTGATCAGCCATGGAGCTCCATGATTTTACTGAGTTTTAACTGTCCTGGTTTTTGTTGGTGTTGCTTGTTCCTTTTTAATTTTTTTTACTATAGTCTGTACACTAGACGATTATATCAGGTTCAGGGGTGGCTTCCCGACGAGATGTCCCCATGACAAAACGTCCCCTGGCGAAACGTCCCCGTGGCAAAACGTCCCCGTGGTAAAACGTCCCCGTGACAAAACGTCCCCGTGACAAAACGTCCCCGTGTCAAAACGTCCCCATGACAAAACGTCCCCATGACAAAACGTCCCTACGGCAAAACGTCCGTAAGCATAGACTTTTAAGTTCGCCTCGATCTTTAGGTGCATTATTTAGGTAAAACAACTTCAGAGTGTGCATTACAGATGTGGGACATTTCATATAAGCAGGAAAGATCGGACATATGACCGGTTGCTTCATAAATGTATTGCTTATTGTTAAAGTTTGAAGTGTAATATACCTTGCAATTGACTCGTAACTGATTGGTTTTAGGTCGTTTGAAGCAACATGCACAATCACAATCTGAGGGGCCTCAGAGAAAGGGGAAGCCCGCTGTGCCTCAAAGAGCGTCAAACAGGGAAAATGCAAAAATAAGCGTAGTGCCGTTATGCTGGATAAAAATGACATGGGAAGCGAGGAAACGAAAGCGGATGGAGCGATTAGTTAGGTAGAGAGACATAGTAAATCTAGGCTAGACGGGTTTGATCGTTTAATAAAATCCTTTAATAATAAATATCACCAAATTAAATATCGAACTAAAGCGAGATCAATGAGTCATCAATCAGTGATATCGCAGCATAAACTAACACACAAATAAACCAATTAAATAAAAGAAACAACGAAAATTGACAAACTACTAAATCTTTGCGCTTTCTTTAAGAAATGGTTATAGCCGGGATCAACAGTTTGGTTTGTTTCTTGACTATCGGTTAAATGCTTTAGTAGTCAACCCATCGTGGTTTTCAAAAGTTTATATTCCAAGAATTTGTGTCTGAACTGATGACGTAATCAGTAATCTCATAGGCCTAGTTATCTCTCAGTGATGAAAAAAAAATACTATAGCCGGGGACGTTTCGTCATGGGGACGTTTCGCCAGAGGACGTTTTGATCGGGGATGTTTCGCCACGGGGACGTTTTGTCACGGAGACGTTTCGCCGGAGACGTTTCGCCGGGGACGTTTCGCCAAGGGACGTTTCAAATGGGGACGTTATGTCGACAGCCCTCAGGGGTAATCGGCTTAGCCTAGGCCACCTACCTGAAGGGTTGCCTGAAGCGTCGCTTGTGGGTCCGCTGTAGATTCCTTTACTTTTTGGGATCGCTTGAGCGGACATGACCTGGAATGTTGTAGCGCTCCCTTGGCTTGATGTAACGTTCCAAATGCACTGAGATTCGAAGTCACATGTCATACCTGTAATGTAATTAATGTATTACTTATTTACGTAGCCGTGACAATCAAAATGAAATCACCGAGGACAGGAAACTGAAGAAAGTACAAGAAGAAAAGACGATGGTATATGCCATAGCCTACTTTTGAGTTCAGTTCTGTTTTCATTTCTTTTTCCTTTTATGTTTTTTCTTTCTCAGTGCCTGCTTTTTTTATTATACCAAGTGAACTGGAATCATAAATTACATTCATTCATTCAAGAAAAAAGAAAAATGTGAAGTAAAATAGAAAAAAAGAACAGTATCCACGACAAAAACAAACGAAAGAGCGGACATAAGGGAGATGCAATAGCAATAACATAATACTTTAGAAGAACAAGTTTTTAAAGTCAAGTTCTATTCAATATCAATCTAAATAATACAAGACGGAGCCAATCTGGCACTCAGTAGACTTGATGGCAAAATGGTAAGCTTTCCTTTAAAAGTGTAGTAAACCTGGAGTTCCTGATAATGTTATTAGACTATAACGTTTTCACAATGGGGGGGGGGCAACTGGTTTGAGTGTCACGCCCAATTGAAAGGGCTTTTATCGATAAAAGGATATTTTTTCACAGGAAGTATTTCAGCATAAAAACGATAGGCCCTAATTATATAAAGATGACATTTTTATAATTAATGGATCAAAGGTTCTTTCCATTCTCCACTAAACTTTCTAGGGTAATGAAAAATTACACCAATCCTGTAGGGGAAGCATCTCACTTTCTCTGCATCTTTAACTTCCATATTTCCAGGTACGTATGGGATAGTCGTTGTCTTAAACCAACATCAAGGGATTTTATACAAGACGTCCTGATTTAACCGAAGCTTTAGGCGTACATTATCGAGAGCTTCAGCATGGCGTTTCAGAATTCGTGTTGTACGTTTACGAGAGTGCTCGTGAGGACAGTCTCACAGGTCATTACGCTTTAATAGTAATAATAATACACTTGCAGCAAAACGGCTTTCGCATATACTAATTTCTCAGGACACCAGTAACCAATTCGATGGTCAGCCAGGTATCGGTCCACACCTGATTTAAAGTTGAACTGAAAAGCAAACTTATTTATGTATCATTCAACTGAATGCACCGAATTATTTGGATTCTGCTAAGGGATTTTTTTTATTTTCCACTATCTGCTCTAGTAGTGACGTTCAGAATATCTACAGCCGTCTCCACACCGCAAATTCTACTATGACGCGGAAGATTTGAATCTAAAGACAAACGCGGCTTTTCAGTGGCCAGCGGTGAACTTGGTGAAGACAATGAACACAATTTTTTCGTAAATCTTTTCGGTCAAGCATATATCATAGGTAGAAGCGTATGAGGTACAGCGGAAATTCCACTATTCGAAAATCGATTATTCGCGAACAGCGGCGCAACGAAGTAACGTATTTTCATCGGGTTTTCAAGCCTCTTTAATTGAATAAGTGATGGGTATCTAGACTGTCACATATCAGCCCTTTTCGGTTAAACTTTAAACTGATTGATGGTTTCTGTGTTCACAAGATTTGTAGGAAGATAATTCCAATGATCCATACCATTCGATTTTTGAAACTCCTTTTCGAAAATTTATCACCACGCAGTTTCCAGCTGTGCCTTCTGAGACGGTTGTGGTTGAAGATAGGATATCGTCAGGTCTTATATTACCCCAGGCTCTGGCAGTCAAAATACTATTCCCCTTCCCCTTGCATTTGCCAGTGCATTTATGTCTTCTCATGGGCGGTTACCTATCATGATGGGTTATTCTGTAGTTTGGCAATAAAATAATCTAATCTAAAAAATAATCCCTTGCGCCTGATTGTTTTTTCTACACCGTCAAAAGTTTGATACCATTAAACACCTGAATGCGCGTCTTTGTATGAAAGTTTAACTGAAAAGCCAACTTATTTTTGTATCATTTGACTGAACATTTGACTGAGCCAAATTTGACTCATTTGGCCGTCCTCACAATATTTGGATTGTGTCAAAGGATCTTTTTTTTTCCACTATTTGCTCTGACGTACAGAATTTCTACGGCCGTCCTCCAAAGCAAAACTCTACTATGACGCGGAAAATTTGAATCTCAACACAAACGCGACTTTTCAGTGGCCAGTGATCAGCTCGTGGAAGGTAGCTCACTGAGTGAACTCTTATTTCGTAAATCGTTTTCGTCAAGCATAAAACAGGTTCAAGCGCAGAGATGTAGGCTACCACAAACCAGGAAATTCTACTATATGAAAACCGATTATTCGTGAATAGCGAAACAACGAAGTAACACATTTCCATCGGACGTTCAAGCCTCTTCAAGTGAATAAGTAAGGGGTGACTAGATTGTCCTATCTGAAACCTTTTCGGTTAAACTTTAAACTGACTGATCGTTTCTGCGTTCACAACACTTTAAGGAAGATGATTCTAATGATCGGTACTACACTATGTTTTTAAAACTCCGATTCGAAAACATCTCATCACGCGGTTTTCAGCTGTGCCTTCTAGAGACAGTCGTGGTCGAAGATGAATGTCAAGTCTTATTTTGCCCCAGGCTTTGGCAGTCTACGCTGTCAGAAGTTTGGTACCACTAAACACATGGATGCGCATCCTTGTATTAAAGGTTATGACTGATATCGACAAATTCTTTGACTGTGTAGTAGTATGGTAGTTGTACGAAAAAGTTGCATGGAATGGTATATAGTAGTATGGAATAGTTTGATTGGTGATATGTAGTAGTATGGAATACTTTGATAAACATGCCTCCGACTGGGTTAATTTTATGTAACAGTATCCGATAGCATCCAGTTTGCTAGTAGTAGCATGTAGTAGCAACAGTTACTACTGCATGCTACTTTTTCGTACTACTCCATACTAATAATTCTCGGAAATGTTTCATCGGGTATTGATGATGTTAATGTTACAGCACTTTTAAGCGTTTTCTTTTCGCGAAACATGACAAATAAGGGGTAATTTCGAACAGAAAAAAATGTTATCGGCATCCGTCATACCGTTTAAGATAAACACTCCTTAAGCCAAAGCTTGCTGGGAAACATAAATTCAAAGAAGGGCCGAAATATCACTGCCAAAGCATCGTAGCTGATGTATCCATTTTATCAAGAACAAATAATCTGACAGAACCTCCGTCTCCCTATCTCTGTAATATGACTATGTGGAGTCCCCATACCCTGTCTGCTTCGAACGAGCGGTGGTTAGTAGCTTCGCGCCATATCAGGTTTGTTACCTCTACAAATAGATAAATCGCTGTCAAACCGCCGTGCGGAAAAGAAGAAGTCAAACTGATTGCTTCTACGGACGCGCTCCAGAGCGGGTCAGCGCGCGGAGTACTCCTCCTCCACTATTTTTTCTGCGACGAGCAACGGCGAAGACGGAAGATAAGTAAATGGGGATCAACATCAGCTCAATAGAGTAAATACCTCTAGGTCCGCTCAGTTTTGTCGGGGTATTCATAGTCGCTGCACGAGACTAAAGACAGAAGTTCTATCTGATTATTTGTTCTTGGTTTTATGCATTGTTTGAATATACATTTAACACAATGCGCCTGACGTAATAAATGTTAGCAAACTTCTGACAGCATATGACCTCCCAATTTGGATAAATTTCCATCCTTGTGTTAAGTGTTATCAAACCTCTTCCAGTGTATAACCTGTCAATTTTGAGATATGTATTGGGTCTTGATTAGTGTTATTTGGATGTGTTGTCTTCTTTCTGTTAATGTAGTATGTACTGCTATTACATACAAACTACTGTCTACGCATGTAATTTTAGATACGGTGAAAAGACAATGATATACATAAACTGTCAGAATTTTCATAACAGACAATACAAGGATGCGCGGTTTGAACAGATAACACTTGGGATGTAATCTGTTATCGCGACAAACGTTATGCATGAAATGTTATACGTAACAAGCAGAAGAGCCGAAGAGCCGACAAAAAAGCATCTGCTGACTTTTTTGTTTTCTCGTCATGATATCGGAAAATTCAGCAGATACTTTTTTGGTGGTTCTTCGGCTCTTCCTGGCAATGCTTGTTATGCATTTAACGTTTCATGCATAACGTTTGTCGCGACAACAGATTACATCCCAAGTGTTGTCTGTTGAAACCGCACATCCTTGTGTTGTCTGTTCTGAAACTTTTGACAGTGTACAAGGCAGGCGATCGTCAAAATGCGGGTGTTGAAACAAAGGTAAAAGCGTACCCTACCTCTTGAAAGGTGCATCCCATCAGCAAGTATCACAGAAACAAGAGGCAACACCCATTTTCCGAATCCGCCACTCTTCTCGAGCATTATCGACAGGAAAGAAACCGAATTCGAAACGACATCAAACTACATTTCCGAACGGTATGAAATTCACTAATCTTGTGATCCTGGGAACGGCCAATTATTGGGTCCTTCCGGAAAACCGTTTCTCACTGCAGCTAGCACAAACTCGGGAGTTGGAACGAAAGTGAGAGCTAGCAAGCGATCTCCGAAAATATTGATCCGGGCGTCTTCAAAACATACGGATCCTGCGAAGGAGCAAGGGAATATTCTTCGGTTTCGGAGTGCCTTCGAAGTTCGCACTATCCGCGAACTACAGGTGGGGGTCACCAGTGATAGGGGGCAGTGTTGGGACAAGTAATTCAAATTTGTACTTACGTAGGCTATTAAATATCAACTAAGTACTTCCAAATTTCGTACTTGAGTATCAAGTCGCATAAATGACAAAAACTGTACTTTGTTAGCGCCTGAGTTTTAAATATGTGGGTTGTACTAAAGAGGTGCATGTTCTAAGTACCACACGTTGAGATAAGATAGTCTTTTCAACTTTGAATGGAGCTCCCGCCATCTAGTAGTATGCTTTACCAAGGTGCAGTCTACTTCACAGACTGGCCGAGTTTCATCATTTCATCACATTAAGAAGTATTTCAATGTGCAAATCGATGTGATCCAAGAAGAATGTACTTGAGAAAGTAGCCTACTTGAAGAATTATTGGTACAGTACTTGGAGCCACACAGCAGCTGACGGATCCGTTTTATATATTATATGAATATATGCCTCCAAGTACCGTATATATTTATTTTAGACAAGTAACAAGTAGGCAATTAAGTAGGCTTCTCCAGGAAAGTTGTACTTCAGTAGTTCGATTATATACTTAAGTGGTACTTGAAGTACAAGTACTTAACGAAGACGCTTCCCAACACTGACATGGGACAAGTTACACCAACGTTTATCAGCCAAAAGTGCCGGGTTAACAGATAGGCATAGTGGGCACCTGCCAATGCGCCCCGCTCATTTAGGGGCCCCGCGAACACGAACCACAGAGCGTGTTCCACCCCTCTACCAATAGTAACTATTAGTAACTATTTCCGTTCCAGCCTCACGAAAAGTTACTACGCTGACCGTTCCAACCTTTTCGAAATACTAACTATTTGCTTACCATGCTCGGGAGTAGTAAGCGTGGTAACTACGGATCTCTGTAACGTGATTGGCTGGATTACCCCGTGGAGTGAAGTTTTACCGATTTTTTTAAAAAGCGTTTCAGCCTTGACGCAAAATAGCAAAAATTCGTGACGTTACGCGTAGTAACTACGGTAAGTAGGGTGGAACACGCTCACAATAATGATCTTGACAGAAAATGACAATAATGTTGTTTCGGTGCAAACGGATGGTGATTGTCATCTGATGATGATGATGATGATAATTTTATTACCCATTCGAAAAACGGTACAAGACCACAAATGGAGTAGATAATTAAATAAAGAAAAAAAGACTAGACACTACAAAACATCTAAAATGAACAGAAACTGAGATACTACATATATACATACATATACGCGCTTAGGGACGAATCACAATGGCAAGGCTATTGGACTCTACTGACTTTAAAAATTCAGTCCGACGCTTATAAAGAGCTGCAGTAGGGTCGGCAATACCGAAACGGTGTGACACCGACGAATTCTTTGTCCAAGGACGTAAATTAAGAAGAAATTTCGCATATTTATAAAAATCTGAACGCAGGTTTCTTCTATCACTTGCGGTAAAAATATTCCAAAATGGAGACAAAGCTAAGAAATGTGGTGTAACCAAAGCATTGTACAGCCGAGCACGAATCTGTCGGTTATATTTCTTTTTTGTTGATGAAAGAGCTCCATATGCTTTTCTCGCCTTTCCCGCAAAAAAACTTATATGTAGGGCACGCGTAGATGCCATACTCGACCCAATAGGCATTCCTAAGTAAACAATAGATTCTGACAATACAACTTCTTGATCACCAAATTTAACAACACGATCCGTTGAATTTACTACTCTTCTACTAAACGCAATAACTTCACTTTTACTAGGATTAAAAGAAAGACCGATTTGTTTGTACTCTGCACTAAGTACATCAAAATTGTCCTCAATTGGAGAAAGGCATCGGCTCGCGTTTAAAATATCATCCGCATAATTCAACAGCGAAAGATCTAATCCTCGGAAAATGAAACTCATTTTTACCAGATTTCTGGCTCTCAAGGACGCTGTTATTATACAACGGCGGTGAAGAAATAGCGCCCTGTCGAATTCCTTTCCTCACTGGTACTGATTTACGCAATATAATTGGCCCACTACTAGACGGTACCCGAACTTGGATAGAAAGTTTTCTATACATACTACGAAAAGGTAGAATAACCGACCGATCGACGCCACGTTTATGTGCCGACAATAATAACTACTGAGCGTGTATCCCGGAGTCAAATGCCCGGCGAACATCGTGACCCGCCAGGAAAATGCACTCATTCAACGCGTCAGCTTCTATAAGCATGTTAGCTAAAATGTAATGGACGTGCTCGCGACTAATACCTAGCGGTCGATGTCCACAGTAGTAGGAAACAATTCACAAGAGGGAGGGGGGGTCTCAAATTTCGACAGTCCTCAGTTTAACCCTGAACTGGGTAGGGGGGCAAGTTACACCAGAATTTAGTAGCAAGGAAGATGCGGTACGGTTGGTTTACGCAACTATCCAGGGCAGCAACCTAGCTGCGACACTAGTAAAGGTAGGAAAGGCAAGAGGTTTCCACCTTGGGTCACCTTTTGACTGTTTTGAACGTCGGGAATGATGAAGGCAAAAGGAAACTGACCGCATACACCGTAAATTCTCTGTTTTGAACGGATTCCGGCCGACACGAAACAATCGCAATTACCAATTTAGAATATTACGACCTTCCAATCAATCTTTTCGGAGATTATTTAATGTCCCTAAATTCCTAATCCCCTCCCCTGTCCCAAAATCTGAGGTACAAAGCCCATCCACGAACCCGCCTCACATCTGAATAATCCACTTATCAACCTCGATCAAAATATCTTAGTTATCGAGACAAAACAAAAGGAAGGACAGATTATAGGTGTTATAAGTACCTCTCACTTTTGTCTGGGATTTCCGAAAAGGGAAAACGTTTTCACAGTGGACAAATAGAAGCCAACAATCACTGACGATATGAGAGGTTTAGTACCCCTCCCCTCCCAATACACATACAACACAATAAATGCTGGGTAATGGGAGACGGCTTTGTGTAGGACAAATTAGAACTGAAGTGTCGCAAAGCTTCAACCAAAACTAAATCAGTTCAAAGATAAATGGGCTCTTGTCAAAAGGAACAACAACGAGATGAACAACGTTCAGCAAAATAAAGAGCTCAGTTAAGCGAGCTTTATCTGCGACCTCCGTTTTGACGAACACGGACATAAAAAAATGACAAGATCAAATTTACTGGTGTTGGCAATACGGCGTCAGTGTCATAACATAAAGTGTCGATGAAGCTCGAAGCTCGTGCTGATTTACACTGCATATCTCCTCTTCGGATCTAGACGACCCCCCTCCCCCCAAAACAAGAGCTGTAAGCTCATATGGCACTTGCAAGGCTAGGTAAAAGGATGAAAGTAGGAATTCGCCAATTCGTGTGTTTGGTGTGGTCATTTGTATAAGAATGACGACGGACCCTTAGAAATCACGAGAAGGAATAGTTTGGTAAAAAAAAAAGGTTTATTTTTGATGATGATGCGCACTTTAAGGAAGCTAGAAATCCATCTGTAATCAGGACCTTTGAGGCAGAAATTATCCTGGGCCCTTTAGGATCATGAATATTATGTTTTGGTGAAAAGTATTTTTTTTTTTACTTTTCGGTTAAGATGCGCACTTTAAGGGTGCCAGAAAATCATTTCTAAGAAGAATCCTTGAGGCAAACATGATCATGGGCTCCTGCGCGATCATGAAAATTTAGGTTTTGCTTAAAAGTATTTTTTTTACTTTGCGGTTAAGACGAGTACTTTAAGGGATGGTCGGATCTGCGAAGTGACAATTTCTAAGCCCAATCATGTCAAGTCTCTAATGTTCAAGCCAATTTTCATCGTCCTAGCACATCTTGAAGTACCTTAAATTGCGATCGCCGGAATTCTGGACCCCCCTCCAGCTCCCCCCAGAGTGACCGAATCAGGTCCGGCTCTGTCACTGATGTATCTAGGGCTTACGCTTGTTCCTTCGCCACCAAGTGTCATCCCAATCGCTATATTCTAAGCGTGTCACTATTGATCGGATCCTGTTCGCACTTGAAATGGGACATCTGAGACATGAGTTCTTTCCGAATATCAAGTTTCATTAAGATCTATCACCCGTTCAAAAGTTGGACAACCTCAATATTCCGGATTCCCCTCCCTCCACTTCCCCACGATGGTAAATCAGAGAAACGACTGTTCTTAAGTGAAAATCGTAAAGTCCCTGATACGCCTGCCAAGTTTCATCGTCCTAGCATATGTGTAAGCATCTTAAGTCAGGATCACCGGAATTCCTGAACCCTCCCTCCAACTCCCCCCACAGTAGGCTACTCGGATCCGGTCCGCTCTTGTCAACTATGTATCTAGGGCTTGTGCTTGTTCTTCCCACCAAGTTTCATCCCGATCCGTCCACTCTGAACATGTCACACAATTTCCGGTTCCCCCCTCCAACTCCCCCCAAAGTCACCGGATCCATTCCGGACCTGAAGTGTGACGTCTGAGACACGAGGTCTTTCCAAATATCAAGTTTCATTAAGATCCGATTCCCCGTTCAAAAGTAATAAATAAGTCAACATTCCAGATTCCCCCTCCCTCCACTCCCCCACGGTGGTCGGATCGGGTAAATGACTATTTTCAAGTTAGTTTGGTCGGGTCCCTAATATGCCTGCCAAGTTTCATCGTCCTAGCCCTTCTGAAAGTACCCTAACTCGAGATGAGTGGCCTGACCGACCGACCGACCTAAAAGTGATCGGTATATGGCACTTGAGCGAAGCTGCAAGTTCCATAAAAACGGTACCCCCCCCCCCCTCCGAGAACCCTTTCAGTTACCCCGGACCCCTCCGCTTCAACTTCTCACCGGACTAACAGCTCGACTCGAATTCGACAAGCTTCTCCTACTTTATTTGTTGTTTTTACATCCCAATGCTTTAAAATCACAGATTTTACATTGCTAATTCTAGAAATGTCAATTTTCCAATATGCCTATTAATAAAAAAAAATTCAGGACTGAGCAGAGAGGTGTCACTCGGTTCACTCAGATGATTCACTATGGAAAGAAATTAAGAATTCCGGCATCGCCGAACAACATCCATGGAGAGAGCAACGGGGTAAGCCACCTACAGGTAGAAACCTGAAGGAAGTGAATGCATGTATGGTTCTTGCAGTGCTTATGGCACTTTCTTGAAAGTTTCGGGGAAAGAGCTGCTGAGTCACGGGGTCCAGAGATGAGCTCGTTTTAAGTTGGAACAGCGTATTTTGAGGCGCTCTTTAACGTATGCGTGTACACACAGTATTTAAATACTTTTCTCGTCCTGGTCTTCCCTTCAACCTATAAAGAACTTTAGTAGGCTATACCATCTAGTGGCACAAATTCGAACCTTTCAACTTCAATCCATTTCAAGCCGCCACGACCGGTAGATGGCTCTGAATGATAGAGCCAAGGAAGAAAATGCATTGGACTTTATTGGTTCCCTCTGACTATTTTCAGTCGTAGACTTTAGAAACGTGTAGACGTTCCTAGCGCCGAACCACTTTTACAAGGGATAACGAAATAATTCCCATTCATATTTGAGTTTGTTTCGCGTATGAGTTATACATCGTCGTTGGATCAACCTTGTCCAGTCTTTGCGGACAACCCCGTCGGTAGTCCTGATAGAAGTCTGGACAACAGCCTATATCCACTGATATAGGCACTCCCGAAGAAACTCTCCGAGTCAAACCAAACCTTATGGATGTCCCTAGTCAGTCGAATCCCCTCCTTTGCAAATTATTTCCCACAAGTGTACACGTCAACCAGTAAGATGAAGACGACCATCTCCAATTAAACATTATGTAGCGTACACCGAAAACAATTTAAGAACGCTTGACTATAATTGTCTTTCAAGATGAACTAATATTACGTCGATCCTTTTTCCCGGTGTCCCTAAAAGGAACTCTGCTTATATGGTAATCCGACGCTGTCCCGTTATTTTAGAAGCCGCTCATCGAAAGATACAGAGAAACGTTTTTCGGCAAGGTCCATACTGATGAACGCAGGAGTTGTCACAAACCTTAAACTGCACTCAGGCACCAATCAATAGTTGCGTTTTTGCAGATACCATGGTATCTGTTACCACGGTAACTGGATGTGCAATTAGCCGTTTTTGCAGTTACCGTGGTATCTGATATACGGTTGCTATGCGAAAAAGACAATTGCCGGAATTGCGCTTTTCGAAGTCATCCCAAAAGAAAAACTGATGTCTGAGTGCCAAACTTACTGTCTAGTGCCAAACTTCTTTCCCACCAATTTGACAAAATTTGATGAAAGTGAGATGACTTTTCAGATACCACGATCAGTTACCACGGTCGGACTGCGGTATCTGAATGTCAGATACCACGGGAACTAGACAGATACCACGATAACTGCAAAAACGCCTTTTGACCGTGGCATCACATACCACGGTAACTGCGAAAACGACTTTAGACCATGGCATCAGACACCATGGTATCTACAAAAACCCAACTAAGAAAAGCTTACAGTTGACTGCAAAAACGCCTTTTGACCGTGGTATCAGATACCATGGTATCTGCAAAAACGCAACCAATAAGTATGTAGTCTCCAGAGGCCCGATGAAAAGCTTACAGTTGATGGTGGTGATTATCTCAGGGTTACAGCTTCAGGGTTCAGCTGTAATCTCTCTCCACGGTTGCGCGCGCCAGTCCTCGTCAACCAGTTTCCCCCCCCCCCAATGTCCACACAGGAACAGCTCGGTTGGTGACGAAGTGTTGACGCACATGAGAGGAGCAGGACCTACGGAACTCCACGATTTGCAATCGGGGGCAAAGAGGGGGGGCACGTTGAGTAGTTTGAAGACCGGTAGCATGTCCCCTAAATGATGTTAAGTTGGGTTCGTGTGGGTTAACATCACTCCTAGCGCTCAAGAATCGCTGAAGGCCGACTGAACGACAATTATACGATTACTTACCACAACATTTACTGCAGTGCTGCACCAATCTGCAGCACTTCCCCCTTCCTCCACACTGCTTCCCCTCCTCATCTTGTAAGGAGTTGAGGTTTGTCGAGACTTTACAGCTTCCTGTAAAGATTAGATAAGATAATTTTACGCGGGAACCACAGCTAGAAGTCCAGAAAAAACTTTAAAACTTGAAATAAACGGATCCTTGGCCGTAGGCCTTGGAGTAGGCGTAGGCCTTGGCCGTTGTGGAGTCTGTCATGACTAGTATGTGGGAAAATGTAACATCACGACAGAAGAGAATTCCATATTCAATAGCCAATAACTCTAATACGTTTATATGCTGCTGACCAGTAGCGTATATTAGGGGGGGGGGACAGGGGCGATCGCCCCCCCCCCCCCCGAAATTCTTGAAAAAGGGATTTTTAGTGGGAAAAACGTGTGCGAAACTCGGGCGACAGGGGCGATCCTCACCCGAAATTCTCGGAAAAGGAGTTTTTTACGGTAAAAACGTACGCTAAAATACAAACTGAGAAGATCAATCGAAATTATTTACAGCACGGTTCAGTAATAGATCTCAGAAACTGGTTTGGAGTTGTAATGTGAGTGATTACAAGATTAAAAGATGTTGTTTGCACCTCGTTTTTAAAAAATCGTCATATGGAGTCGAATTTTAGTCTGGCTAGAGGTCTTTTTAGTGTTGAAAACGGTCAAAAAATGAAAAAATCGCCGAAAATTTTTCGGCCTTCCGCCCGAAAAAGGGACGGCATTCGGACGCATATTTTCACTGAGCTGTCGCCCCTCCCGAAACAAATCGGAATATACGCTACTGCTGCTGACCTTCAACCAGCCCCCCATTGCCCCCCAGTTTGCCACTGGACAGGGTCTATAGCAAAAAGAAATAAGCCAACAGAACCTACGTCTTTGGTCCCATGCACCGACTACGAATACCCCGACAAAACTGAGCAGAGCTAGAACTACTTGCTGAGCCTTGAGTTGATGCCCGTCTACTTCCCTCTTAGCAACTGTACATTGAGAGGAAAAGTGTGTCTCGCTTCTGCATTGACGTCACAATGTTAAACAACCAATAGTGTTGTTTACTTTCGACTTTTCTTCTCCGGGGCTCTACTGCGATGAGCTGTTTATAGACGTAATGAATTGTGATGTTCCGCGCAGCTCCTATCGGGAATCTACTCGACTCCTCATGGTCGTACTACAGAGATCGGGAGACGGAGTTTTTTTTATTATTATTATTATTTGTCCTTGCCTACAGTAATAACAATAAAACAACTATATAAGCAAACTAAGAAAAAAAATAAAAAAAATATTCAAAATAGCCTAATGTATGATATAATATTGTTGGAAATACAGTAAAAACTAGAAACTAAGAAGCAGTAACTACTTACTACTTACTAAATACTACTATAATAAACAACATTGGCGTTTTTGATCGCCGATCAAATTTGCCCAGTAGACGAAGCGAGTTTGCCGATTCGTGCATAATACTGTTTTTGATAGCCGATAGCCATTGGCGATCGCTGATGTTTCTGGGTGCGCAAAAACGAGTTTTTCATTTTTGAAAATACCGCCTAACCCTCAAAAGAAATCCATACGTCAACGGCTATCGGCGAGTCCTCGGCCGATGGACACGAATTTAGGCGATACACGTTAGCCGATCTGAACGAAAACACAAACTAAGATAAACAGCTACGGCAATCGGCTTCCGGCGAAGGTCGAAAACACTAAAAAATCAAACGGCTACGCTATCGTCGAACTAATTGGCGATCAAAAACGCCACTAATCATCTTGATGACGTAAATCGTAGGGTAAGATATGAAGAAGCTGCTCACCATTACCACAAAACACTGAACCCCTCAAATGCAAAAGCTCCTGGCACCGAAAGAGAAAATGGTCCAGACCATCGCCATCAGTATGGCAAAAAGACTACAAATACGTTCTCCACCCGGACCTCTCCTAGAACTCCACGCATTACCGCCGTAACTGTTTGTAAGTTGTAAACCGCCGTAAACTGTTTGCTTGCACCCATCCTGATACATTTAGAGCACGGACAGGGTAGTAAGGGGGTGTTGGCGAAAGACGGGAATGTGCTAGTTCCGAGAGCTTCATATAGCAGTAACTTTTCTCGATATCACGAAAAGCGAACTGCCTAATAGGACTCCCTAGTCCACTACTTCAAAACTGGTAGCTTACTTGCTGGGCCTACTTAGTCCCTCTTCAGGCTTGCCATTTCCCTATCTTTTTTCACCCTTTGCGAGCGCGTTCAGTCAAAACAACAAGAGCTGGAAGCTCATATGGCACTTGCAAGGCTGGGTCAGAGGATGAAAGTAGGAATTCGTCAATTAGTCAGTTTGTGGGTTTGATGTGATCATGTGTAAGCAAAACCCTTGAGATAACAATGATCATGGGTCCTTGGAAATCACGAGAATGAACCGTTTGGTAATGCATTGGGGTGTGCGCACTTTAAGGGCGCTAGAAATTAATCTGTAATCAAAAATCTTGAAGCAAAAATTACGTTGAGCTCATCGGGAGCACGAAATGTATATTTTACTCCTAAGTATTGTTTGTACTTTAAGGAATTCAGTTGTAAGCAAAACCCTTACAGCAAAAATAATCATAGGCTCATAGGGATCACGAAAATGTATATTTTGCTCAAAAGTTCTTTTTGTACTTTGCGGCTAGGATTAGTACTTTAAGGGATGGTCGGATCTGAGAACTGACAATTTCTAAGCCAATCTTGTCAAGTGTCTAATTTCCAAGCCAAGTTTCATCGTCCTAGCACATCTGGAAGTACCTTGATTCGCGATCACCGAAATTCCGGACCCCCCTCCAACTCCCCCCCGCAGTGCCCGAACCCGGTCAGGTTCTGCACTGATGTATCTAGGGCTTGTGCTTGTTCTTCCGACAAAGTTTCATACCAATCGCTCCACTCTATAAGCGTGCCATAAGATTTCCGGTTCTCCCCTCCACCCCCCCCCCCAACATTCATCGGATTACATCCGGACTTTAAATAGGACATTTGTGACGTGAGGTCTTTCCAAATATCAAGTTTCATTTACCTTAACTTGCCATCACCGGAATTCTGGACCCCCTCCTCTAACTGTCCCACAGTGCCGAATCCGGTCCGGTTCTGCCACTGATCTAGCCTACATAGGGCTTCTTCTTCCCACCAAGTTTCATTCCGATCGCTCCACTCCAAGCGACCAACCCCCCCCCCCCCCCCCCCACAATCTTCATCGGATCCGATCCGGACTTGAAAGGGAACATCTGAGACATGTGATCTTTCTACATATCAAGTTTCATACGATCCGATCACCCGTTCGGAAGTTATCCATACCTCAAGATTCCGGATCCCCCCCTCTCCACTCCCCCCACGATGGTCGGATCGGGAAGTTGACTATTTCCAGGTTAATGTGGTCGGGTCCCTGATTTGCCTGCCAAGATTCAATGTCCTAGCCCACCTTGAAGTAACTTAACTCCGTATCACCGGAATTCCGGAACCCCCCTCCAACTCCCCCCACACTGCACGAGTCCGGTCCGGTTCTGTCAATGATGTACCTAGGGCTTGTGCTTGTTCCGCCTACCAAGTTTCATCCCGATCGCTCCATTCTAAGCGCGCCACATGATTTCCGGTACCCCCCTCCAACTTCCCCCCACATTCATCGGATTCGGTCCGGACTTGAAACGGGATATCTGAGACATGCCGTCTTGCCAAATATCAAGTTTCATTAAGATCCAATCACCCGTTCGAAAGTTATGCATGCCACTAAATTCCGGATTCCGGCTCCCCCACGATGGTCGGATCGGCAAGTGACTATTTCCAAGTTAGTTTGGTCGGGTCCCTTATACGCCTGCCAAGTTTCATCGTCCTAGCACATCTGGAAGTACCCAACTCGCAAACACCGGACTGACCGACCGACCGACCGACGGAAAAGTTATCGGTATATGGCACTTGGCCCGAAGGCAAGTGCCATAAAAACACAAGACAACTCCTCAGCTTTCCGAACTGGGAAATTAGTTACCAGGCAAACGCAGGCCAACCGAAAATCAAGAGAAAATGCGTCAGACAACGCGAAAACTAAAAGCGTTTCCGATCAGTCGGCTACTCTAGTCTCTACTGCCATCTGTCCTAGATTTTCAGAGAGAGCCGTAAACAAGAGCGAGGCAGGAGATGTCGCGGCCATGTTACAAATGGAAAATTGCTGGAAATGCACTACTAGTTCCAAACAAATGATTTGCTACGGCTGAAGTTCCAGAATGACTTTCCGATGTCAATGAGCTCTTCCGGACGTTGATCAATCGGCTACAGTCTTTTTTTACGATTCCACAAAGTCTTTGTGGCTCTGTTGTGGCTCAAAAAGAGTGTTTCCGTGGCCAATTGTGTAGCATACAAGTGTGTTTCTGTGAGCAAAAAGTTTTCGTGGTTCACTGTGTGGCTCAAAAATTACAGACAACTGTCGTGGTGATTTTCGATTCTGAGGCTGAAATTTGGCAATAAATTCAATTTAGCGCCAAATAAATTCTAAATAATAAAACTGGCTCCTGTATCCAACTGATAGACATAAAACTGAGGATCCTTCTAGTATAGAATGGGAAGGAAGTAAGCCTAAAATTCGATTTATCGAGATTTCATTCTATGAGTACGTATGTACTCAAATAGCCACGCCCTACTGTTTCGAGTATACACGTAGGTACTCGAACAGCCACCCACACCCCTCCAAATATTCACCTTTACCCTCTCTTTAGGCTACCTGCCCCCACTATAAATAACCATCCTACTGCTACTTTCCTAGCTGCCGCCTAGCCTGTGTGGTTTAATTAATAAGGGTAGGTATCACCATTTCAGATGGTAAGCAGAGCCGGGGCGTCGCAAGTGCATTTTCGGTGTGGGGGTGCAGAGCCAAAATTTTACCGAATCTTTAAAAAATTTTACCGATCCTAGAAACTAAGAATTCGAGCTTTAAATTATGGAACATGAAAGGATTACGTAGGAAGAGTAACATTAAAGGGCAGTATGAAAGACGATAAACTAAACCGGCGTTTTGGCGAAGCCCACTTGGAGTGTGATGTTGGTAAGTCTAGTTCGTTGAGGTTTTACAGAGATGCTAAAGAGACATGGGGGGAAAGTATTTATTTTAAAGGAGGGTTGAATAGGTAGGAGTTGGCGTGGGTGATAAGTTTGAGGGCGGATTGTTTACCGTTAGGGGATAGGAGGAGGTATGTGGGAAGAGGTTTAAGTCGGATTGGTCCTTACTAATGCCCAATGTGTGGGGACATGAATGAGAATGTGTTGCACCTGATGTGTGAATGTAGTGAATTGGATGAGATGAGGGATGGAGTGTTTGGAAAAGGAGTGTATGATGAGGAATGGTTGGTTAAAGTAATGAAGGATGAATGCTTTTTTGGGGTTCGCCAGTTGGGAAGATTCCTTAAGCTTTCGATAAAGCATCGAGAAAGATTTATTTAGGCCTAGTTGGAACTTTGTGAAAATTTGTTTTCCATTTTGTTTTGTATTGCCATGGCCCTCGGGCTTTTTGTGCAAATATATATCATATCATATCATATCATATTGCCGGGCAGTAACAGCTTCGATATGTTATACACAAGAGAAATTGAAATCAAGCGCCGCAGGCGAAATTTTTCTTTCTGTATGCTAAAATTCAACTGCTTCTCTTATAAATTCTATCATTTACCGTGGATTAAATAATGAGACTCAAACAATTTCCGGCATTTCCTGCCAAATTTAACTATTTCCATCCAGATCCTAGCTTTTGGTGTTTCAAATCCCAATCGTAAAACTGGCTTAAAACCCCAGTCAAATGACGTGCCCTTCAACAAAATAAAGAATATTACGAAAAGCGCCGCAGGCGAAATTTTTGAAACATTTATGATTAGATCTTCTTTTTCGGATCCAAGATAAAAGTAAGGACTATCGTCCTAACAGTCCTTTTGTCTGCGACCAGTGCTTCACTCGACCTCTTCCAAGTTTCGAGATTTGTGGTAACTCCCGAATCCTGGCAAATATACCGAATAAATTACAGAATCCCAGTTATTATACCGACAAGGTTTAGACCGATAGCATGTTGGGGATACTATAGCCCCTTATCCCGGTTATTATACAGAATTGTTTTGGGATCGAAAGACTACCGGATAATAATGAATAACTACCGAATATACCGAATAAACTACCGAATCCCAATCATGATACCGAATAATTTGGCTTATTCGGGATTCTGTGTAACTACCGAATCTCCATAAATATACCGAGTAGTTCTGGCATCGAAAAATTACCAAATAACGTCAGTAAATTCTCTCACCGAATTTGTGACAACTACCGAAAACTGGCATATCCCAATCATTATACCGAACAGATTTGTACCGATAGCCTATTTGGGATTCTGCATAACTACCGAATCCCCGTAAATATACCGAATAATTCTGCTATCGAAAAATACCGAACAATATTAGTAAAATTTGGGGCCTCCGGTGGGGGGGGGTGCAGCACCCCCCCTTGCGATGCCCCTGAAGCAGAGTATTTGGGTATTTAGGTGAGCAGTGGTAAGGGTTCTGGATCAGTAACTATACCTGCAATATTCAAAGTTAAAGCCAGGCTTCACCTTCCAGAATTTATTCCCGATTCCAGACAGCCATTTAGGTCGAGACGGCTCTGGAAGGTGAAGCCAAAAACGTGGCTCTGAATACGGCCTTGCCTATTGGTCAACCTTATGAACTTCAGAAACAAAAGTTGAGGTTCTTGCCCACTTCTTTAAAGTATTCTATGCAGGTTTACAGATCAACTTTATTGTCTTCATGAACTTTGTAAATGACTTTATCATGAATGATGACTCACCATCCTGTAAGGGGCCTTGAAGAACAAGTATGACAAGACTAAATGGGAATAATTTACATTGGTGACAAAAAGAAGCCATCTGCAACCCCTGTGCAACCCATCCTGAGCCGGACTATAGCCTAACATTCACCAAACAAAACAAATAACACATGCCAGCAGGGGCGTCACTAGCCTTTTACCTTTGGGGGGGTGTCCAGTTCGTGCCGACAGACTCAAAAATGTGCCGACAGAATACGCCTGACAGTGATGCACCTGCATGCCAGGACACTTTTACTGCAAAATACTGCCAAAAACCTTTAACTTTTTAATTCCTAGTAGTTTCTGTACGCTAGGCCTATGCCTATGGTGACCCACTTTCAAAATCAAAGTCAAACATCTTGTCATCGACACGGTTTCTGAAATGTCTTCTTTAGGGATATAATTGTTCACATATCAAAACCTACCCTTCAGCTTCACCTATCAGTTTGAAGTAAAACATGCAGGATTGCAGGTGACCAGGATGACTAACTAGGCAGAAACTTCATCTTTCACCCTTTTCACCAACACTCAACAGATAGGCTAAGCATTCCAACCTACAAATGTTTCTATCCAAATTTCTTACTTCGCTGCTAGATGGTTCAAACCAGGGACTGGAAGAAGGAGAAGTTTCAAAGTTCCTAGAATTTTATCTTACTTAGCCAAAAGGCCGAGAAGCGATTTCTAGCATGCAAATATTGTTTTAAATCTCCTGCGCTTCGACCGGTGTAAGATCCTGGGGACCAAAGAGCTATCAAACTCGCGATGCCAGAGCTAACCAGCAAGTCTTCGCTTTTGAACCAGCTTGTTACTGGCTTGTTACCTATGTGTACTAACTGCTGTCCTTCTCTTCTTGAAGTTTAACTATAAGTAAGGCGTATTCTCACCGTTCCAGTCTAACACAAATCCCTGATTTTGGGAAAGCCTATGCCAAACGCTGGGTATATCTTGCGTTTGGTATACCCTATGCCAAACGCTGGATACACTATGCCAAATGCTGGATAGTGGGGCTAGACCCCGAAGCCACGCCGAATTTTTTTTCAGCGGCGGCGCGCCAGAAAACCCTCGCCGTGGCGCGCCGAAATTTTTCGGCGGCGCGCCGCTTTTTGGCGCCGTTTTCCGGACTTTCTTAGCTAAAATTTTGGAACTTTGCGGCCATGATTTGGAGCAATTTCGTGCCTGAATTGGCTGTAGGTGTAAATAATTAGTACGGAATTAAAATATCGGTTGACTGGCCAGCCAGGTAGCCTATCAAGTTCATAGGCTACCTCGCTGGTATCAACATAATTTCAGCTATTCTTGTACCAGGCGTCATCTCCCTGTTCCAGACGCATTCCCACTGCGAGTCCCGGATTTTTTTTATTGTACTAGCAACTCCCTTCCCCCCATTCTCACGGGTCCCCGTCGTAAGCCATTGCTTCAACTAGAATAATTCGATGTGGAGCTTATTTGAGGAGTTGCTGGTGTCAGTGGTTTAACTAACGCTTAGAAAATAATAAAACTCTGTTTTACTGATTTTTTTTAAACTGTGCAGTTATAAAACCAAGTAAGCAAATCAAATCAACGAAAAGTGAAATAACGTGGACGACTAGACAGACTAATTTTGTTTCGTCAACCAAATGAGTTTGGCAAGGAAATAGATCAGCAAATTTTCGAACCAACTTGATACAGATACATTATATCTGTTCTCGTTGTCTCCAGTCTAGATAGTCCCCAGAAAGTGATTCCTTCTTTTCTCGTGGCTCCCCTTGACTCGTCAAGGAGTACCCGGGAAACAGCGAAATATGGCAAATAAAAATTAGGTGACGACTTTATGGATCGATTGCTTCCAAACAAAACAATTATTCTCAAATTCGATTACTACTTGAAACAACAAATAACACAGAAGATACGACCCGACCCCCCCACCCGACGATGGGATGCTCTGATGAAATGTAAGCATTTTTTCTGGGTCCTTTCTTCGCACGCCTACTATCGTGGTCTAGCTTATCTGGAAGTGCCCGGATTAGTGAAAGTCCGACTGCCGACAGCAAGACAGACGTTATGGTACTTGAGCAAACCAATGTAAGTCCCAGACAAGCTTAATTAACATAAAAAAACATCATGGTCGGATAGTGTGCGTGGACGTGCTCAAAGAAACATCAGTGGTATATGATGGTCTTTTGATTACTTTTTCATTGTCAAAAGACACGGTGGGCAACAATGAAAAGTATTTCCGCCGAAAAAAACGGTGGCGGCGCGCCGCCATCCAAACGGCGTTAGCTATGGCGCGCCATCTGAAAAACGGCGGCGGCGCGCCGAAACTTTTTCGGCGGCGGCGCGCCGATAAACGGCGTGGCTTCGGGGTCTAAGTGGGGCCCAATAAAATATTGATGATTTGCACGAAGCTAAAAAATCAACCAATCAGAATTCATCTCTAGTGAGGTAGGTCAGGGTTAAGGTGCCAACAGCTATCCGGCGTTTGGCATAGGGTGTCCAGGGCTAAGCATAGGCTATGCCAAATGTTGGGAATATCCAGCGTTTGGCATAGGGTATCCAAAAATCAGGGGTTTGTGGTTGACTGCACCGTTCCCCGAGGACTCCACACGGACTCTGCGTACGTACGGAAAACACCGAGAACACGGGGAATGCTTCCAAAATGGATTTTTTCGGAAAAAAATATGCAGTTGACGAAATTAATCTGGATCCAATTGCACCAACACCAGCAAAAATTGATCCCCTCTGAATCAGAAAGGGAGTCCTTTTTTATGATGGTGACGATAATCGGAGCATTCCCCGTCCGTCCCGTAGGGAAAAAAGGTACCCGGATTCCCGTAAAGGTGTCCGGAATTTTGGAACAGCATTCCGGGCACGGAAAACGTAACGGAAATCCCGGCTGGGGGGTTTATTTCCCGGAATTCCGCGTTAAACTGCGGAATTCCAGGAAACAAGACTCCCTAGGCGGGAATTCCGTTGCGTTTTCCGTGCCCGGAATGTTGTTCCAAAATTCCGGACACCTTTACGGGAATCCGGGTACCTTTTTTCCCTACGGGGTGGGGACTCGTCCGGTGAGTCCCCGGGACAAACAAAAACGCGGGGACTCCTCAAGTGGAATCCTCGGACAACGACGAGAATAATCCTCTAGCCATAACCCTTCTGACTACTAGATTCATTTGATAATAGTGCGTAGACTTTGAAGATTGACAAAAACGGCTGGAAACACCGGAACTACCGAAAGACGGAAATCCGTTAGATCGTCGAGTCCGTTTGGTGAACGAGCCCGCCTTGTCAATAGCATCAAGAACAAATAATCTGATAGAACCTCCGTCTCCTTATCCCTGTAATAAGACCATGCGGAGACGAATATTTCCCCATACCCTGCCCGATGCAAACGAGCGGAGGTTAGGAGCTACGCGACACATAACGTTTCGTTACCTCTACAAATAACTGTATCGTTGTGAATCCGCGTAGAAGAAACTTTCAAAGTAAAAGCCAATTGGTTCTCTGGACGCGCTCCAGAGCGGGTCAGCAAGCCTCCTGCACTCATTCCTTTGCTATAGGCAACGGCGAAGACGGGAGTAGACGGACATCAGCTCAAAGCTAGACCAAGTACCTCTAGCTCAGCTCAGTTTTGTCTGGGTATCCATAGTCGAGCTGCATGGAACCAAAGACGACCGTTCTATCAGATTATTTGTTATTAATAGCATTCAATGGAGTCCTCACCTAGCGGTAAATTTCCATTCGAATAAGTTTACTAATCGACCAATTATACTGTGAAACTGCGAAAAATAATTAGAGGAACAATTAGCCATCTGCAAGCTAGTTTTTGGGATTCCAAAACGTCAGTGAAGGGATACTTATGACAGTTTGTCCGTTCGTCCGTCTGTTTGTTAGCACGATAACCCTCGAAGGGATTGACATATTTTGTTCACGCTTGGTATGATTATCTTTTGGGTCAAAGACTCAAAAGTTCAGGTCAAGTTTGTAGATGGGCTTCGTAGCCCTATATTTAGGGTTGGGGGAGGGGTTTCAAAGTAAGGGCGAAACATACATATTTCAAAAGCTAATGGATGGTGGGTTTAGAGGAGACATGCTGAATCGAATAAATATGAAAACATTTTCTCGCCGGACAAGTAGTAGACCCGGAAGCCAGCCAAAACCGGAAAATTTGTTAGAAGTACAATTTTTTTCTGAAGTTGATTAGAGGTTCGATTGATGGGTAAGAGACATGCTGCATTTGTTTTAGAACTTTATTTTCTTGCCGGACAAGTAGTTCGCCCGGAATCCGGAAATTTAGCAGCAAGTTTTAAAACCCAATGAGATAATCGATGTACGGTAAGGGGATTCGATTAGAGGGCCGTATTGGGGTAAGAACATTTGATGAGTCCATTTCTGAACTTTATTTTCTGGTCAGTCAAGTAATCCTGCCGAAATTTGTCAGAACACGGAAATTTAGTAGACTCGAAAAGTTGAACTTTTAAGTCATCTCGTCGATGAAGCAACCGAAAAATGGTTCAGCATATTATTGTTTACGGCTTTCCATAAAATGGATGTATCCATGCAGGATCTGTTGCTTTAAGATAATATGTTGAAACAAACAAAGTGCCAACCAGACGGACGCAGGCTAAGAAGGGGGCCGAAGCACACTCTTCGCCGCACATAGTAGTCGTATCACCGTAACACCAGGGACCCATAAATTTCCTTTACAGGGGGCTTGTCATTTCCTATGCTTCTATATTGCTATGTTGCCCGACCCTTGCCTACTTTCCAAAAATACCACTTGGGTCGAATCGGCATTCTGGTTTGCCTCATTGGACGTGCACGCCAGAGACTCGTCCCTCAAGGTGCCAGCAGCCAATCCCAAATTTTGTCTATCTGGCCTTGGATGTGATTGGACCGTGGGTATTTCTCGAACTATCTTCCGGTCGGTCAACATAGCATCAGAAATCTCTTATTGACAAGCCCCCTGGCATTACAGGAAATTTATGGGTCCCTGGCAGAGCCGTCACTACTGGGGGGGAGGGGGGGACGCCCCCCAATGCTGTCGGCCAGTCGGTAAAAATAACCGAGTCGGCGCGAAGCGCCGCGATTTTTAGTTAAAACAGTGGATTTTTTTCTTGGAAATAGTCGTTTTTTCTTAAAAACAATCAAAAACAGTCGGTTTTTCTTAAAAATAGTCGATTTTTTCTTAAAAATAGTCGTTTTTTCTTAAAATCAGCCGATTTTTCGTCATCACAGTCGTTTTTTCTCAATAACAGTCGTTTTTGACCGCAAAAATAGTCGGTAAAAATAACAAGCCAGTCGGTAAATACCTTGTCCCCCACAAACATTTTGGCTAGTAACGCCTCTGGTCGCTGGTAAGACTGATGTGCCATCCAGCCAGAATGGGAAGATGTCGGGTTCGCGGGCTATCTGACAGAAACTAAGGTCAAAGACAATATTTAGTTGCCCCCGTTGCTTAGGTTGCCTTTTTTTTCCTTCTTTCTTGAGGTTAAGAAGTCACTCGATATCCCAGTCTTGTTTCACAAACTTCCTTTAGTTGTCAGTCCTGTTTGCATAAATACGTTTTATTCATTCGGTTTCCGGAACTAAATCCTTCTCCTGTTGTGACAAACTGGGAAAATCAGAACTTCCTTGGAGAGCAAGTTCCCAGTCCCTTTTGGACAGAAATAATACCAAGAATATATGCTAATAATGAGGAATGGACTAGACGCGAAGACAACGCGGCTTTCAGTTCTCCGGGTCTACACAAATGTGGGAGCTCGCTCTGTGACGGAGCCATGGCATGAGGCTGTGAGGCAAATACCAGGGCTTGGGCATATGGGGCAGTGACACCATTTCTGAAGATCAATTTTATGGCCCAATCCCAGGCTTATTAAACAGCTGTTTTAAAGGTTATCTTTTATAAAAGGTTGAAAGTAGATTTCGAACTGTGTATTTTGCCATTTGAAGCCTACTTAGCGGCCAGAAAATAGCAACAAGGAGGAAGCTCTTCAAATCTAGAGGGTATGCCCCCCCCCCCAAAAAAAAATAAGGCACCTAATATGGGTGTAGTAAATCACTGAGGTAAGTTCGAATTTGTCGAAATCCCCAAGTAAATAAGTCAATGGTGAACTTAATTACAGCCTCTTTTATGTCCCTAAAACCCAAAGCCCAAAACAAAGAAAGCAAACACAAACAAACAAAACAAACAAAGCCCAAAACCTGACTCGCAATTTTTGCATCAATGTATACAGTACTAATTCTCTCCCAAAAGCTAGGAGAATTTCTTGGTCGTTGACTTCTTTTGCCGCGAACATTTTTTGTGTGAACACGTTACATTGTGAACGTTTTCCTGCGAATGTTTCTTCCAAAATTCGTCCAGACGAGGAGAATTTGATTTTAAACAAAAGCCTGCATTTCCATATGTTACGGACGCTAACTCCCGTGAAGGGAGTAGGAAAGTGATGATAAGATATGTCTGTCTGTTATATCTTTTTTTTTGTTGGCGGCAATGGCTTAAGTCTGGTCTTCACCTCCCGGAACTTCCGGAATCTGGGCTTCCAGATTATTCTTCGACGTCTTCTGTAAATTGCATCTGGAGTATGAACCGGTCCGAAAGTATATCAAAATAATCCGGAAAAAAGGGGCTTTTGAACTTCCAGACTTCCGGAATTTTTAAGTATCGCCGAAGAAATTAAAAAAAAAGCTCGGAAAATCTGGGAACCCAGATTCCGGAAGGTGAAGACCCAACTTTACCTTTGCAGTTGCTGAACACTTTAAACATAGAGGAACAAGCACACAGAGGTACCACAAATCCGAAAGACTAAGATCAGTCGATGAAATCAATAATCTGTGACAGGGGCGTCGCAAGGGGGGTGCGGGGGTGCAGCACCCCCATAATTGTTCGGTATTTTTTCGATAGCAGAATTATGCGGTATTTTTAAGGGGATTCGGTAGTTATACAGAATCCCAGATAGGCTGTCGGTACAAATCTATTCGGTATAATTATCGGGATTCGGTATTCGGTAGTTATCATGAATTCGAGGAGAGAATTTACTGAAATTATTTGGTAATTATTCGATGCCAGAACTATTCATTATATTTATGGAGAATCGGTAGTTACACAGGGGTCTAGGCGAAAACCCCCCCAGCGAAAACCCCCCGGACAAAAACCCCCCGCCAAACCGCCCCCCGGCTAAAACCCCCCGTTACCAAACCCCCCCGGACCAAACCCCCCCCGGTACCAGCCCCCCCCCCGACCAAAACCTCCCCGGTACTAAAACCCCCCGGTACCAAAACCCCCCCACATAAAAAAAGACGGGTATGTAAGAAAACGAACAACCATGTGATAGTTTTACCATTGACAAGCACGAGTAAGGTGAAGAGCTGGTAAAATATTTCTGGGACTATCTTGAAAGTGCTATCACAAAACGAGCTCAACCTTTCCCTTGACCCAAAGGATCCTCCCATCAAGTCTCATAAAAATATTCATTCCCGTCGAGAGTTATCCTGCTCACAGACGGATAGCAGGATAACTTTTGCGGTGTCATAGGTATCCCTCCGCTTATTGCCCATCTTTGAGTTTCTGGTATGAATCAGGGATAACTAAGAGCAATCAGGCAAGGGGGGCTTCACATTGCACCAATGGGTGGCAACGTAACTGCAGCTTCCTCGCCAAGAAGGGTGAGGCATTGGGAAAGGATTTGTTGGGGGGATCGTTACACAGAGCGGAACTGGCTTTGATTTGATCATTCACATTTAACATCTCACTGACAACAGCTTCAGTTGAATGCGGGTGTTGGTGACTTCAGCAATTAGTCTGTCACCATCAACCTTCACCTTCGCCTTACACTCCCTTTGTTTATCATTGTTCTGATACCCACTGTACTTCAGACATTCTTGTAGAGTCAAGTTTGCGAAAGAAGTTTATTCTACTCTTACTCTCTACCTACCAGTTACTCTACTCTTGCATACCCGTCTTTTTTATGCGGGGGGGTTTTGGTACCGGGGGGTTTTGGTACCGGGGGGGTTTTGGTCGGGGGGGGTTTGGTCCGGGGGGTTTTGGTAACGGGGGGGGTTAGCCGGGGGGGGGGGGGGTTGTCCGGGGGGGGGGGGGGGTTCGCCGGTTTTTTTTTAGCCGGAACCCGTTACACAGAATCCCGAATAAGGTATCGGTCCAGAAGCATTCGGTGTCATAATCGGGATTCGGTAATTTATTCAGTATAACTTTCAGGATTAGCTACCACGAATCCCCACTTTTGTTCTTGTTTCGTCGAAATTATACCGAATACGAATATTATTCGTTAGTCTTTCGATACCAAAACAGTTCGGTATATTAACCAAGATACGGTAGTTATACATGATCCCGAACATGTTATCGGTCTAAACTTATTTGGTATAATAACTGGGATTCGGTATAATTGCCAGGATTCGGGAGTTACCACGAACCTCGAAACCCGGAAGAGGTCGAGTGAAGCACTGGTTGCAGACGAAACGACTTATCTATGATTTCATCGAGTGTCCTGACTTTTATTTTGGATCCCAAAGTAAACTAAATGGTTGCATTCTATGTTTGTATTATTCTATTTGTTATTAATTATATTTTATCTTCTCATTTAAAAACAAAAATATATAAATGAATTTTATTTGCTTTTTAGTTTAAAATTGCCGAGTTCACTGAAATCTGTCAGCACTAAATTCGTGACTTTTTTCTAATCTAAAGACTACAAGTCAACTATATTTGACTTTGACAAACTTACAAGATGTTTTTGTTAATTAATATATTTGGTTACAAAGAATATAAATTCGGAATTAGGCTTTTGAATTCTCCCGTCACCCCCAAACAGTTGATCCGTCGTCTGGACGGATCAGCCCCTGTTTACGCGCTTGTTTCGGTCCCGTGCGAACAAGCTATTAGCTTGAATAGCAACAGATCAGCTTGGAGAAAAATAAGGATTTATCCTGTAGAATTCGCTCTGTAGTTGACTCCGGTTTGTAGGTACGTATAACGGCTTACTTGTGATGAATTTCAAATTTCAGGCATTAGTATTGGGCAAGTTCTGGTAGAATTAGAACTGATGTCGTATGATTATTAATTACTTCGGTCCGAATAGTCAGGAACATTGGACAGAAATATTGGACTTGAATGACAGTTCGGCATAAGAGAAAACGACTCTATTCGTAGCCGAGGCTTGAGGAACATATAGGTCTTTCCTTCTAGCAGGGGTCGCCGTCATCGAACTAAGCCACGTAATACGAGCTCATTTATGGATATTTAAATCCCTTGCGCTACGTAGCGCCATCTGTCGCGGCTGAATTCGTACCTGTGGCCATAGAGATAGGAATCGCTCAGCCAGGAGTGAGATATGAAGACGTTAAGAGGGATATTATCCCTGTTGCGGGATTTCTTGTTGAAGCTCTACCCCTGATGAATTTGTTCGAGGGAAAAAAAAATAAGATCTAATCATAAATGTTTCAAAAATTCCGCCTTGCGGCGCTTTCCGTAATATTCTCCTATTTTATGGAAGGGCACGTCATTTGACTGGGGTTTTAAGACAGTTTTAGGACTGGGATTTCGAAAAATTGAAAGCTAGAATGAACTGAAATGCACGCTTTTGCTGAAATTCGAATTCTCACCGTCGGGATGAATTTTAGCATTTTTGCAGATACCATGGTACCTGATACTACGGTCAAAAGTCGTTTCGCAGTTACCGTGGTATCTGATACCATGGTCAAAAGGTGTTTTTGCAGTTACCGTGGGATCTGGCAAGGTACCGTGATATCTGATATTTCGACACCACGGTAACTGCGAAAACGACTTTAGACCGTGGTATCAGATACCAAGGTAACTGCAAAACCGAATGATTGCAGATCCAGTTACCGTGGTAACAGATACAATGATATCTGCAAAAACGCAACTATTATAGTGTCTTCAAATCCAAGATATAAAAAGAACCTGGCTTTTCAGTTTAACTTTAAAAGTTTAGATTCTCCAACTGTCCAGTACCAGACTTTCTTCCGAATCAACAATATAATGCTCCATACAGGAGTGGTTCCAAGTGTGTGTGTGGGGGCGATCAAAACATTCGATTGCTAATGCCCCAGCTAGGCTCAAGTCTATGACTCTAACAGAGCAAACTAACACTAGAAGTAGCGCCTAGACTCGACGAGATTGACACACACTCTAATAGCAGCGATACTAGCACCACTAGCGATAGGGAACAAGCGATAGATAGCAATAGAGTCCCTAATAAAACTCATTCAGCGGTTTGCACAGTAGCAGAGCACTGGCCGTCACCGTGTTTGTCGAAGGTCGTGAGTTCAAATCCAGCCTGAGGGGCACTTTAGTATTTTAATTCACTGCTTGTAAAGGTGAGAAATCTTGAAATTTCGTGAGATAATGGACCGAAACAGAAATAATGAGTTTGGTGAAAAAGCGTGATATCCCATATGAAATCAGTGATGTGAAGTCGTTGTTAGGAAGTTTGGAAGAGTTTTGAGATTTAATTGGGAAAATCGAAACCAGAGGAAGCACTAGAGTAGGGTAAAAGTATGGTTTTAGTGAAATGTTAGGAAGTGGAAGAGAGGAAATACACATGCAGCTGTTACTAGAAATGGCCTTTTCAGGCCATTTGGGGGCGCAAAAATACTCGTTTTTTCTCGCGATGAATTTGACACAATGCGCACCGTGGTTAAATAAAAGAGGGAAATCACAGGAGTCGTCGCAGAAAGTGTGAATTTGTGTTTATTGTGTGTGAGTATTTGACTGATATGCTGTTGTTTAAATTTGTATACATTACTCTTCAGTTTCGAAGGATTCAAATAAATAAAAATAACAATAATAACAATAAAGAAGATAATGAAATAAAAAAAGAGTGTGAATAGTCAAAAAGCAAGATGGACTTCTGAAAAATCAAAGAATCGCAATGCTTATTAATTCAGTGAGTGAAAAAGAAATGAGGAAAATTAGCCATGGCAGTGGAGGAAAAGAAGAATATTAAAAAAAATTAAACGTAGAGATAGAGGAAAGTGTAGGTGACGCTAAACAAATAGGTCGGTCACTGAAAAAATAATTTAAAATATTAGATATTACGACCGTTGATAGTCGCCTGGCCAAATCATATTGGACAGGAAGAACGGATAAAGATATGACGCGGCAAAAAAAAAAATGGCAGTGGAGGGGTTCACATTGGGTTTCTGCAGATACTCAAGGAAATTGACAGGTAGGCTACATAATATATAGATGTTGTTTCTTCATTACTACGCCTACGACAATTTTTACAAATCCAAATGAACAAGGCCGGAAACTTACTATTTAAGCGGTATGAAATCCGAAAAGTTACTGATCCTGTTTTCAGTGGCTCAGGATCCCCAACGGATGAGCTATCCAGTGAAAAGTAAATTAGCCAATCAGCTGAGAACCGAGAGTATGGCATCACTTCACGAAGCCAGCTTTTTACGATCTTCGTGACTTCAAAACTGTAGCTACTGTTTGATTCGCCACTTGTCGAAGGTAGGTTGACTTCGCGTTGGAACACTCTTTTACTATCCTGGCACGTGTTATTTGTGGTTGTAATTTGGGTAGGACACGCCAAGGGGTTGAGGACGTCACCTCGCATCACTTCCATCTTCTCATATTCGCTGTTAACATTAACTGCCACTGTTTTCGGCCATTTTGTTTTGATATTGTGAAGGCTTATACTTGCTTCAGCTAGTTGAAAGTGCTCACTGAGGATGTCCGTTAAATAGTAATCCTGAAAGCTGAATGCCTCCACGAGCAGTGGCAGTGAGAACTCCCCCCGTATAGGTGCCATTCTTCGCCAATTCAGGTTTATATTCATCTCATACACCTGGGAAACATCATCCTTATAGCACTGGTCTAAGCCATGAACCACGAGCACATTGAAGACCAAAACACATAGGATGAATTTACAACTCATTTTAAATAACAAGTCGCCAGAAGTCGGACGGAAGTCTGATCTTTGGCATTCATTGTCCTATTCCCGTTGCGAACGTATCCACTAGTCGCCCATGACACTGACCTGATCGTTTTCGGCATAGAAATCCATTGACGGACTCCCAGGTTCTTATAAAGACTACCACTTGCTATCGTCGTAGTTTAGGAAACGACTATCAACTCCGACTGACATAGTCTTTCTGACCCGTTCCTTTTGCTCTTAGTAAATCTTAGCAGGTTCTTCCGCCCGTTCTTTACACAGCCTTTCTTTGCTGGTTTCGAAGCATGCCAGGTCAACTGCTGTCTCTGTTCCTGAAGCGTCCCTCGCGGCTAATCTTTGCTTCATACTGTATCAGAACCACTTCATCTACACTTGATTCTCACTTGTTTCATATCTTTTCCGACTACACGCTCTTTCTCCTACGAGATCTGTGGAGCTACAAGCAGATCTTGTGCTGCTTCTGCCGACACAAGCTTGTGTCACCAGAAGACAAAGTGCGCCGATCTAAGAACTTGCTCCGGAGAGTCAACATTGGGATACAAGTCTGGGTTCTAACAAGGTCGCAGTGGGAGTGGAGATCAGTAGTACCAACCACAAAGACTTGTTAACAAGCTGAGTGAGACGCCGGGGTATATGGGAATGGGAGATTAATTGTTTTATCTGTGTAAGCTGTGGGGTGTCCGTCGGACAATCCTTCGAAATTTTTAAAAACAGTGGACGTTTACTGCAGAGGGACACGAAAATCGGGACAAAAAAAACACGTTTGTTCTTTTTTTGGATCCCAAACGTAAGTGGCGGGATACCTGTGACATCGAAAAAGTTGTCCGTCCGTCTGTGCGCACGATAACTCTCGAAGGGATTGAGATATTTTGATGAAACTTGGTGGGAGGATCCTTGGGTCAAAGTACAAGTCAAGTTCGAAGATGGGCTCTGTAGCTCTATATTTGAGGGTGGGGGAGGGGTTTCAAATTAAGGGGCACAAAATTTGTTTTTGAAAGCTATTTAGATAGTTGACTTAGGGGTAAAGAGACACGCTGAATCCGAATATGAAAGTTATTTTCTCGCCGGACAAGTAGTTCGTCCGGAATCCGGCCAAAACCGGAAAGTTTGTTAAAAGTAAAAGTTTTATTTGAAGTTGATTAGATGTTTGATTTAGGAGTAAGAAGACATGCTGAACACGATGGTGAAAACCATTTTCTTGCCTGACAAGTAGTTCGCCCGGAATCCGGAGAAAACCGGAAAATTTGATAAAAGCAAAATTTGTATTTGAAGCTGATTAGATGTTCGATTTAGGGGTAAGAAGACATGCTGAACACGATGGTGTTTTTAATGCTGCTACAAAAACATTCGAAGTAGTGCAGCAGCACTGATGAGTGACATCTGTGAGGAAGCAGCAATTGATAAAATGATAGTCAACCTCGAGAAGTCAGTTGTTCTGACCATTTCATTCCTCAAAAGCAGCCCTTCCTTCTTCCCAGAACTTCCGGATTCCTGCCGGGTAAAAGAGATAAAACTCCTTGGAGTATACCTTACATCAGACCTAAGATGGGATAAGCAAATTGAGGCTATGCTCAAAAGGGCGAATATGGCCATAGCGTCCCTGAAACTTTTATCCCGCCATGGAGTACCACCTAAACACCTTCTTCATGTTTACTTTTCATTCATACGATCTTCCCTAGAGTACTGCAGCCCTGTGTGGCATTTCGGACTTACACAGGAGCAGTCGGACCGGCTTGAGAAGATCCAGTATAGAGCCCTTCTAATTGTGTCTAAATCTCCGAAAGTTCCCTATTCCTCCCTACTCAGTGATTTCAGATTAGAAACTCTGGCAACCCGCCGCCTCAACATATCCCTCAAGTTTGGTACAAGTATTCTGGCCAACCCAATCCTAAGAAAAATCCTGCCACCAGATTACGAGACGACACGTATCCGACTTCCGCGATCAGTGGCTCAGCCAGTGCCAAGGCTACAACCGGTTGCATGTTCCCACACCCGGTACCTAAATAGTTTTGTCCCTTCTTTCGTCAAGTTTTTTAACAATGGATTTACAGTTGATTCCTAATATCTTCCCTTAGAATTTAAGGTCATTTATAGTTTGGTTATTTTAGCGTAATTTTGTTAATTGTAAATAATATGAATTTCGACACTAAGATTCAAGCGATATTAATAACTGTAATTTTATTGACAAGTTATGTGACTTGACAGACAAATGGTATAGGCCATGGTGTGATTTAGCTCGATAGGCTACATGTTATTCAGTTCCAAATATTACAGTTTCAGTGTATACATTGTTGACGTAAAATCAACCAGTCGGCTTATCGCCGTTTAAAGATTTTTAATGAATAAACTAAATTGAATTGAATTGATGGTGAAAACCATTTTCTCGCCGGACAAGTAGTTCGTCCGGAATCAAGCCGAAACATGAAAATTTGTTAAAAGCAAAATTTGTATTTGAAGTTGATTAGATGATATATTTAAGGGTAAGAAAAAACGCTGAATCTGTATATGACAATCATTTTCTACCCGGATATAGTTCTTCCAGAATCCAGTTGAAACCGGATTTTATTTTTTAGAAGTTAAAGTTTTATTTGAAGTTGATTAGATGTTCTTTAAAGGGATAAGGAGATACGCTGAATTCGTTTCTGAACTATCTTTTTTTTTTTTGCTGGGCAACGCTCGGAATTCGGCCGAAACCGGAAATTTGGCAGAAGTAAAGCAGGAAGTTTCGATCACTATCGTCAAAATAGATATGGCTAATACAGGTATATCTGAACTTGGTTTTCTCAGATGATTAGCCTGGCGAAGGCTGGATCTGGCGAAGACAAGACCTAGTTGTCTGGATCAAATATTAGATTTTTGGGATCCCATCGAAACCTTTGGTCTTGTTAGTTCTGAACTGAAGATAAAACTAGAAGTGTAAGAATTCATGACAGCATCAAAACCGTAAACCCAAGCAGCACATCAGAGTTCAGTGTTCTTGCCTAGCTTAGCTAGTATAAAATTAAGGATTTAAAAAAAGATTAAATTGTAATTTGTAAGAATATCCAAATATTGAAGTTTGATTATGAGTCTTTTTTTAAATAGGTTGTTTGTAGATATCGTGCTATGTGTTTGTTGGAGATAATATTTGTGGCATTTGAGTAAAATTTGTAGCAATTGAGTAAGGTTGGAGTTTATGTGTGTAGCCTAGCGGTGATGAACTACAAATTACAATAAGATTAAATGTTAAATTTAAATGATGAAAGAAAATGATAGGATAAAATGTTAAATATAAATGATAGAAGTGAATGATAAAAATACGGAATTTTTATATTAGGAAGTATATGGTAGTAGGCCTACCCTTAGAGAAAAAAAAGTAAAAGTTTAAAGTAAATTAGATTAGATGCGGATGTTTTGAAAATAGAAGGTAGTCATATTTTGAATGTTTAAAATAAAGTTTTTTCTTAGGATGAAAGTGTAAGTGTCGTTAAAGCATGTCAAATTGTTAGGATTTTGTTTTTTATTAACGTCACTGAGTTGGAGGTGGAGACGTAGCCACTGGTTTAGTCAATCTAACACAGGAAAAATGGAAAAAGAAGCTACGCGGGGAAAAAAAAGAAAAAAACAGGAACGACCGACATGCAAGTAAACCATCCTCTCCCTCAGAAATGTTAACTTTGTCTGCAAAGTCACAATTATACTCCACAGAGAATCCGCCAGTTTTCACACTTTGCTGAAGGGTACAAAGAATAACAGTTTGACATCTGCAACTGAAGAATGCTTTGAAGATGCCTTTGCTAATCATTCACGGTGGTTGATCAAGTTTTTTTTTTTTTTTTTTTTTTATTAAGTAGATGAGATGGTTGATCCTGCGACTACAAGACTCTGCAATGAACAACCCAAAGCCCGTCTGTAAGCGTGCGAGTTATTTACTGAAGTTGACACCAGGCCTATTGCCTATGCCCATACCTTCCTGTTTTCTTACTTAGAACTGAAGGAGAAGCGAAAATAATTGGCAACTTCAGTTTTTGGCCCATTAGGCTACCGATTATCTGGGATTTGCTGCATCTGCAGTTTATGGACAAAGACACGATTTCCAAAGGAAGAAACGATTCCAGTTTTGCTGACCCTCCATCAGTGATTTTGATAAGATGTTGACAAGAAAAAAAAAAATGTTCAAATGTCGATGACTGGCCCGGGCAAACAAAATTACCGAGCTGTTGGGAAGTGACCAGACCCGTGGCTCTAGGGATCCAAGATATTTATTTGCGCATAATTTGCAGGCCCCGAACAGACAGTTCCCTAAACAGAATTTCCATTGTTCCAAACCTTGTCTAAGGCTTGTAATGCAATGACCACAATAAAGCTGAATTTAAACCAACCGCGAACATTGTCTAATTGGATTGTATCCCCCCCTGTTGCGGTGTAGAATCTTGCTTCGTTACATGACAATTGTCTTTGAAGGGTGCAGCGCTCTTTACTGCACACCTGGAAAGCAAAAGAGGATCCATAGGATCCAAGGGCCCATAGCAAATTATGCATAGCTTAAAGTTTAACTGAAAAGGGCCGAGATGGGACAGTCTAGTTACCCATCACTTATTCGGCTTGAAGACCAGATGAAAATGCAGTACTTCGTTGCTCCGCTATTCACGAATAGTCGATTTTCAAGTGGAATTTCACTGTCGGATTTGTGGTACCTCTATGAGCTTGCAGGGGCATCACGACTGGGGGGGAGGGGGAGGGAGCTTCAGGGAGTCCCCCCCAATGTTGTCGACCAGTCGGTAAAATATTACCGAGTCGGCGCGAAGCGCCGCAATTTTTCGTCAAAACAGTTGATTTTTTTTTTCAAGAAAACAGTCGGTTTTTCTGAAAAGCAGTCGATTTTTTGTCAAAACAGTCGTTTCTTTGGAAAATCAGTTGATTTTTTTCAAAACTGTCGTTTTTTTCTTGACAACAGTCGTTTTTTCTTGAGTCGGTACAAATTACCAGCCAGTCGGTAATGCCTTGCCCCCTCCCCCCAAACATTTTGGCGAGTAACGCCTCTGTGCGCTTGTGCTTGTGTTGTATGCGCGACGAAAACGATCTACGAAAAATCAGTTTTCAACCAGCGAGCTACCTTCAGAGAGCTGATCACTGGCCATTGAAAAGCCGCGTTTGTATTGAGATTCAAATTTTCCGTGATACAGTAGAATTTTGCGTTGTGAGGACGGCCGTAGACATTCTGAACGTCATACTAGAGCAAACAGAGAAAAATGAAAAAATCCCTTAGCAAAATCCAAATATTGCCGTGTATTCAGTCAACTGACATACTTTAAGGAAAAAATAATTAAACATTCATAAAAGTTAACGTGAGAAATTTACAGTGAAGAAAGCTTGTTTACTGCCTGCATATTCTACAAGTATTCCTTCAGCCGAAACTGATTGCAAATCATGTATGTGATGGCATTGAAAGGACAAGTCAGCTGATGTTTTTGCTCTTCTTGGCAAGGGTCATCTTCATACTCTAGCTGTGACAAGACAACAAGCCTGCGACACAAATCTGACGCTTTAGTCTAAGTGCCCACAGAACGCGAATTCGCGTTAGCCTGGGCGAATTTGACGTCGCGAGCGGAAAAAATTCGCGCCCCGCCGTTTCAACTCCAAGTCGAATTTGTTTCGCGCCGCGTGGCGGAAAAGATTCGCGTTCCGTGTGCACCTAGCTTTATTCTTTCTGGACGGGAGGGGTGGTGACTAGCCAGATGGGTGGGAGGGGATCGAAAAAATAACCTATAAGTTATGAAAGGAAAATATCGCAGATTCGTTTTTCAAGCTGGAACCTTGCCAAGAAGGGCTGAAGTGACGCTCGAATACGTAAATTTAGCGCCATTAATTTGGTAGTATTCTAAGTTTGTTGGGCGCTATTCAGTTTTTTCGATATACCCATATAGCCTATCAGCATTTTCACTATCGATAGATTGATAGCGACGTTTTGGGACTAATTTTCGCTTAGATACGCTAAAACTTAAGAAGGAAAATTGCAGTCAATTCCCATTTGCATCAAAATAATATTGATAACAATAAATCATGATAGCATATTACATTGAATACTACTAAAATTGAATTACGAAAACATGTTGCGCAAACTTCGGATATAGAAGAGTTCCTTTTATTAGATTATTCACCATTATTAGAAAATAAATGAGAAGTGCAAAATATGCTTTTCGATATTTGCATTTCGATGTGTATTTTGGTCCGATATATCGATATCGAATATTGCCCGTCACTAATTCTAACTGTGAACAACCCTCATGAACCTTTGATCACAATCAACTGGACGAACTGGACGAACTGATGGTGACCAGGCCCGTCATTTCAGCAAAACCTAGGGGGGGGCAAAGATTTTTCAACCCCTAGGACCATCATTTCACTGAAAAATCCGGGGGGGGGGATAGCGCCTGTTCCCTAATGCAGCAAATCTGTCTACAACCTCTTCCCAGAGGCGTCACTACTGGAGGGGGAGGACGCCCCCCCCCCAATGTTGTCGGCCAGTCGGTGAAAAATAGCCGAGTCGGCGCGAAGCGCCGCGATTTTTAGTAAAAAACAGTCAATTTTTTCTTAGAAATAGTCGTTTTTTCTTAAAAACAATTATAAACAGTAGGTTTTTCGTAAAATCAGCCGATTTTTCGTCAACACAGTCGTTTTTTTCTCAATAATAGTTGTTTTCATCCGCAAAAACAGTCGGTAAAAATGACCAGTAAGTCGGTAAATACCTTGTCCCCCCCAAACGTTTTGGCTAGTAACGCCTCTGCCTCTTCCACATCGAGGCAGTTCGTCTCCTCTTTATTACATGCGATAATCGCGCCCGGTGATCGCGCTTTCTTATCCGAGCCGGATACCGATTTAGAAAGTTTAAACAGGTGCGTTCCGACGGTGCACCCCCCCCCCCGCAGCACCCGTCCTAAAGCTTTTGGCCATTCGGTAAAATTTTGTATCCCACCCCCACCCCCAAAATTTAGAAAGTTTAAACAGGTGCGTTCCGACGGTGCACCCCCCCCCGCAGCACCCGTCTTAAAGCTTTTGGCCATTCGGTAAAATTTTGTATCCCACCCCCACCCCCAAAAGTAGCCTCAAGCCTGTAATCGGAACGCCCCGAGTTCAGAAACAATCAACATTTTGTGTTTTTTGACGGCTTGATCAAACCAAAATGAACGCATAATATTGTTAAATGAACCTTTTCTGTCTTCGTTCTTCTTCACTTTCTGTGTTTTTGCGCTTAAAAAAGCTTAAAACAGTTGGCTGATGTCTGCTCATCATAATCCACAATAATTTCTTCGCAATCAATCCTTCATTCACTGCATAAGCATAAACTCAACCAACTCTGTCCAAGTATGCAACTAACCTTAGCAACGATACATTTTCCCAGTCCAAAGGTCGAAATGAGACACGTTGTTTTGACTCGAAATGGGCTTGAAAGCCAAGGAACGAATCAACGAAATAAAACTGATAGGAGGGGTTCTGAACTCTCGGGTAGTGAGCGAGTAGTGACTCGCTGACTGAATAGTAAGAGAAAACACTTAAATCCAGGGAATTTCTGTAAGCAAAGTGGGAAAGGCAGTACGTTTGGGTCTATGCAGAAAAATAAAGGTTTAAAAAGTGAAATTTTTCGAAAATCAGGGGGGGGCAAATGCCCCCCCCCTGCCCCCCCCCAATTTACGGGCCTGATGGTGACTGACCAGATAAGTTGACTGGCACTAGTTACAGTGACAAACATCTGCGGCAATGTCCACCTGGTGCTTCTATATTTCTCCTGTGTTATAGTCTATCTTCGCAAAAGCGATTTGGATGAGAGAATAGCAATTAAGTTACGATGTAGACCGGTGTCATGTTAGTATGATATTCCTTACAATGAATATTCTCCCCAGAGCCAACCTTGACGATGACAATTGTGAAGAGTATATTGTCATTATACCCACATACTTAATTCGTCTCGAGTTTGAAAGTGCAGTCTGTCATTCAAAATTACCAGCGTCTGTTAATGGCAAATTAACCTCCACGATCATTGGCGAAATTACAGATCGTGCGTGGCTGTATTCGTCCCCACTACCCGTAACTGCGTACGATATATTTGAAAATGCTCAGACATTAAGGAACATAAATTTGGGTGGAAGCTTAGGAGCGCTATAACAAGAATGACAAGTCACCGGTAATAAAACAACGTTTCAAACAAATACGGCTGATTTACAGAAGTACTCAATCCCAGAGTCTTGACGAAAATCACTACTTCAGGACATGGTAACTCCATCCCATTCATATTTCCTTCTAGTAGCCAATTCAGTACTGCCGATGGGAAATCCGATAACCCGTTCCAAAGTTACGCATGACTCAATATTCCGGATTCCCCGTCCCTCCACTCCCCACGACTATCGGATCGAGTAAATTTGTATTCCACAAGTCAGTTTGATCGGGTCCCTGATACGCCTTCCAAGTTTCGTCGTGAAATCCCCAAAACCGCCATCACCGGAATTCCGGGAGACTCCCCTCCAGCCCCCCAAAAAGCCCGGATCCAGTCCAATTGTATAAACGATTCATCTGGAGCAGATGCTTGTTCTTACCTGCAAGTTTCAGTCCGATCCCTCCATTCTAACCGTTTCTCGAGACTTCCGGTCTCCCCCCCACCAACTCCCCCATAGCTGTTGAATCCGGTACGGACTTCAAATGGGACATCACTGGTATGTTATTTATTCAGTTATTTGGTTTCATTCCAATCGGATCACCCGTTCGAAATAAGTTACACACTAGTCAATTTTCCGGATTTCCCGCCCTCTATTCCCCCCACAGATGGTCGGATCAGGAAACTTATTATTTTCCAGGTTAGTTTGGTCGGGTCCCTGATACGCTTGCCAAGTTTCGTCGTCCTAGCACATCTGAAAGTACCCGAACTCGAAAAGTGTGACAAAAACCACTAAATTTTCTGGATTCCCGCGCCCCCCCACTCCCCCTCCAGATAGTCGGATCGGGAAACCGATCATTTCCTGGTTAGTTTGGTCGAGTCCCTGATACGCCTGCCAAGTTTCATCTCCTAGCACATCTGGAAGTACCCTAACTCGAAAAAGTGTGACAAAAAACTCGGACAGACCGACCGACCGACAGACGGGATTGCGGTCGGTACATGGCACTTGAGGCAGAGGCTGCAAGTGCCGTAAAAAACATCCAAATGCCGTTAGGGTGTATCGGGTGCTAGATATTTTATTTGTGAATAAACCCATACACGGCATTTCACAGCTGCAACCATAAGATAAAATACGCCACTAAACTATACATTCACAACAAAACAAAACATCCCTAACACGCGGAATTCGAAGTTTCGGGAAGAAGGACGAATCTGGGGAAGATGAGTAGGTTGTTAAGCACTGCACTTCCAATACTGGCGACGAATATCGGCGATCTTTGTGCAATGCTTGTCCAAAACACGCCAGTGATCCTCAGGAAGAAGGAGTAAACGTCTCCGTAACGACTCAAACTCAACGACTCAAATCCTGTGTCAAACAATCACGGCGATCTTTGGGAGCAGCTGTGATACCACTTCTGCCTTTCTTCCGATAGGTACCCGGAGAGGCCGGAGATTTTACATCGGCAAGAAGAGATAGTCGTCAAGAGTATTGATGGGAGCGACACTTCCTACAGAACAAGACCGTTGGACACCCAAACTGGAGCCGACAACGCTCCGGCAGTCTCATAAACAATTCTCACTAAATGCCGAATTAAACGTTAATACCCAGTTTGCTATGTTAATATGTGGAACGGAAAACCTTGACTGTCACTTGGACACATTCACGACTTCAGCCAGTACCCATACAAGCTTCATAGTGTCAGCCAGTGATATATGGCATTGGGTTGATCGTCATCAGCTTGGATTCATATTAAGTTCGATCATCAAACACCAAATTGAGTCAAAGGTGTGGAGTCACTACAATTCATGGAGTTCCTTAAGAAGACAAATGCGGTTCTTTTTTTTTCCGAACACTGTTTGGTGCGATTTGGATGTCATCGTGGCAGCGCGCATGCGCAATTAGGCTATCTTTGGACCGAGGGTTATCCATTCTTAGAGCAGCCATGCCAGTATCATGCCCAGTAATCCAATTCTCCCTTTCATATGGTTTGTTTCCTAGCCATAATCGCATCAGTGTTTCAAAATTTAACCCAAAATTGTTATTGAAAACAAATAATAGTTCAATTGACACAGCAAGATCTGTAGTATTATTCGATCAACTACCAGTTGACTGATGGAAAATTAATCAGTCGGCTTATGCTTTGTGTATTTAACCACGGATTATAGAGAATGTCGATAGAAGCAGGGACCCATAAATTTCCTGAAATGCCTCGCCAGTCAGGGGGCTTGTCAATAAAAGATTTCTGATGCGTTCTTGACCGACCGTCCGGTAGTTCGAGAAATACCCACGGGGATAGAATACGCGACTATCCACATAGACAAAATTTGGGATTGGCTGCTGGCGACTTGAGGGAGGATTCTCTTTGGCGCTCACATCCAATGAGGCAAACAAGAACGCCGATTCGACCCAAGCGGAATTTTCGGAAAGTAGGAGAGGGTCGGGCAACACAGCAACATAGAAGCATAGGAAATGAAAAGCCCCCTGAATGGCGAGGTATTACAGGAAATTTATGGGTCCCTGGTAGAAGGGATATATCCTTAAAGACGGTAGTGTTGTAGGTTGAGTTTCTAGTGTTAGAATTCGGAATTTTGATAGGTTTTGTAAGAAGGATGAAAATGTCGTCTGTCAAGATGACAAGTGTCCTGAGTGTGCACATTTTGGGAAAAAGTTCATGGACACGTCAAATTGAACATTCCATAAAATGGTAAGCCCTCCCAAGTTTTCAGCGATATTGAACTGTGGTTTGATGTGATTCGATGTTCGCGAAATGTGTATATTAGGTTAAGCCCCTTCTTGTGCAAAACCGGGAAAGAGATACTCTCTTCTTGTTTTGTATTTATTGCCCGTACGATCATACAGCAAACATCATGCTCTTAAATCTCAAATGAACTCGAATGGAACCAGTGCTCCAGGAGGTATAATCGTAGGATTAAATAAACCTACCTTAGGTGAAGTTTGATCCTGGTTATACCGACTAATAGGAGCACTGGCGTAATGAGGGTTCATTTGCCTTCCCGTCCCTCCCTCTTGTTTTCATGTTCGCTGTATGATTCCCTCTAAATCCTGACACGCTACCCGCCGAAAGGTTGCCAGGCCTACCTTAAATGAACCCCAATTACGCTAGGTATCACCAAGAATAAATAAGGGAAGAATTGAGAACTCACATAACCTCGATGTCAGCAAGCTAGATCTACTTTCATCCGGTCTTATTTACCGGGGGTGGAGCCTGGGTGGAGCTTCGCGTGTTGCCTCTTGCAGTATTAAGTGTTACCTCCAGAGCAAAAGTGATGAAGCAGTCAGAAAAGGTGGGAATTTCAAACAGTACTGATTTCCGAGGATTATACAAAGGGAAACAACTTTTCAATCTCGGGTCAGATTTGCAATGTGTTGCCAAGGTTCGTTTAGTCCTACGATTGCCGTGCACGTTTTTGAGCATAATGTTTTGTTCTGATAAGGAATCGAAACCTCGAGGTCTGAGAATTCGAAGCAGTAAACGGGTCGGTGACTTTATCCTCTACCGATACTCTACGAAAAACGGGCCAAGGGAGGTAGCCTAAGTGCTACACTGTCAGACAGACAGACAACACTTCGGATGTTATCTGTTGTGTTTACAAACGTTATTCATGAAATGTTATGCACAAGAAGCTATGTCAGGAAGAGCCAAAAAACGACCGAAAAATCATATACTGACTTTTTTTTTGTCGTCATGATGTCGGAAAACTCGGCAGATGCTTTTCTGCGGTTTTTCGACTCTTCCTGATGGCAACGCTTATTATGCATAACATTTTGAAACACAACAGAAAACATCTGAGGTGTTATCTGTTATGCATTAGGCCTATCTGTTGAAACCGCGCATCCTCGTGTATCTGTTATGAAACTTCTGACAGTGTAGAAGGTATTTTCATATTCAGTTTCATATTTTTTATTCAGTATTTACAATATGTTGAACGATCATTCTTTATCAATAGAGACCGTAAAATATGATACAGACAAAAACGAAAAGTAAAGGACGTCGAGAGAACACTGTTTCTAGTAAAATCTAGGAAGCCAACAGCGTGTAAACTAGCCCGACAACACAAATATCGTCGCTAAAGCTCTAAAGCTACACAGTGCCTCGCATACGAGCAGTCAGTCACACGAAACACGGCCGGACTGTCCACCAGATTGTGGGGTACTAGCTCCTCCACTGGCTATTAATCTTCAAAGTTTTGTAATCATGGATTAAAACATCTCGGAGGTGGGTGAGAAAGCTGCACCACCTTAATTCCTTATCTCGACCATCTTTCTAGAAACGGGACATTCATTGGGTTCAATTCTTCTCGCAAAACATTGTTCAAATCTGTGTAATAAGCTGCAATTGGATTTTCCGCGTCATCGTTTCTTGACTAGCCAGGCGGTGATTTGATTAGAGCTGCATTAAGAGAAAACAGAATCGATTTCTTTTTTTTCTTAATCACACCCGTCACGTCCGATTCGCAGAATAAGCTGACGTGGATAGCTCTCACACAGCTGAATACATCTTACACCACTTAGAAGAATTCTTAAAGTTTAACTGAAAAGCCAGATTATATTTTATCTGGACTTGAGTAAGCTGACTTGTTTTGACTCTGCTAAGAGATTTTTATTTCACCTTGGGCTCTAGCAGTGACATTTAGAGCGTGTTCCACCCTTCTAACAATAGTAACTATTAGTTACTGTTTCCGTTCCAACCTCACGAGAGTTACTACGCTGACCGTTCCAACCTTCTCGAAATAGTAACTAATATTTGCTTATCTTACCATGCTCGGGAGCGTAGGAAACGTAGTAACTACGGATCTCTGTAACGTGATTGGCTGGATTCCCCGAGGAGTGATGTTTTACCGAAAATTAAAAAATGCGTTCCAGCCAAAGAAGCCGAAATTCGTGACGTCATGCGTAGTAACTACGGTAAGTAGGGTGGAACACGCTCTCAGAACACTGCGGTACGACAAGACAAGTTCGTCCAGACGCTGAGAATTTGAATTTCAACAAAAGCTTGCATTTCAATGGCAAATGAAGCTCAGGAAATGTTCAGTTCCAGATTGTAAGGTCACTTCTGAAGAAACACCCCTACTTCGTCTGACCCCAACAAAATTTACTTTTTTTTTGCTAAATATTTGAAGCATAGAGGTACAAGCACATACAAACAGAAAGAAAGAGTTTATTCGATGAAAATCTATGATATGAATCGCGGAGCAACAAACTAACATATTTTCATGATTCTAGGACAATTGGTCACAAGACAATTCGTCACAGGACAATTCGTCACAGGACAATTCGTCACAGGACAATTCGTCACAGACAATTCGTCACACGTAAAATTGTCACAGGGACAATTTGTCACACGACAATTGGTCACACGGACTATTCGTCACAGGACAATTCGTCACTAGGACAGTTCGTCACTAGGACAATTCGTCATATTTTCGAAAAATTGCTACCGGAAAGGTAGTTTGGATCAAATCAAAGCTGCCACCCCTTCACAAGAGCGTGTTTGAATTCATATTTGAATCATTATTTTTAATTCCTGCATTAACCTCCGATATTGATATCTCAGTCGTATTGGTATTGGACAAGCAGAAATGCTGTCTCTCCCATCCCTGTCCGAAACTTCTTTGAGCGCATCGGAGAAGACCGTACTAAGACCAACAACAATTTTGTCATTCCTGGCATAGTGTTAGGATGGCATTCAACAAACGTGTTGGAGTAGCTCATCCAAACGTTTGGAAAGTAATATCGTTTCTGCTACAGGAGCAGGGCCAAACAGAAATGAATATTGAGCGATTTGTTGCTGGTTGCCCGAGGGAGATATCGGTCTGGTCAAACTAATGTACTCAAATATCTGCGGGGAGTTGCTCATAGCTAAATGTTTTAATGTATTATATAGCCACCTCATTTTAATGTAACTGAGTGTTAAGAATATGTAACTTAAAATATATCGAAATTCGAACTTGAAATTAGGCCTTTTTGTGACGAAATGTCCGTATGACAAATTGTCCTAATGACGAATTGTCCTTGTGACGAATTGTCCTTGTGACGAAATGTCCTTGTGACAAATTGTCCTGTGACGAATTGACCGGACACCATTTTCATCGGGTCTTCAAGCCTATTTAAGTAAATAAGTGATGGATGACTAGACTGTCGTATCTCAGACCTACTCGGTCAAACTCTAGCATCCTGGACTAAATGCAATATATGGGCACCTACCTTGTACGGAAGCCATCGTCCTGGGATCCCAAACGATAGTTTGGAGATACATCTGGCATCTTTGTCAGTCGGTCTGTGTGCCTGGAGGCATGGCAAATATACAGGATCACCCACCTTTTGCGTCTGATTTTTATTCCGTCCACGTGCCGTACGTAATTTGAAAACAAATGGAAGTGATGATGACGGTGAAAATGTTGCTGCTGAGCTGTAGAAAACAGCAGACTAACAAATTTGAAAACACATGATACTGATGATGATGTTGAAAATGTTGCTGTTGAGGCTTACACAACAGCAGACGAACAATGAAAACCAGCCAATCAGGGTTGAAAAGGTCTGCCATGACGGAATATATCTCAACTCAAGTTTTGGGATTGTTATTGTATTTTTACTAAACTGGGAATACAGAAAGATAAGTAAGAAGGAAAAATACTGGAAAAAAAGAAGAAGAATAGATCTTTATTTCTAGATATTTCTATCATTTTTTGGACAAGTGTGAAATATCACAGGGACATTCAAAGTTTGAGAATGTTGTTACTACATTGAAAACATGACGGTAATACCAAGTGATCCTGTAGAAAGATCTGAGATACTCTGGTAAAAAGGATGGTCCGGCCGGGCGAAAAGCGAGGCAGAGTTTGTGGGCTTGGTTTCAATAATCACGGGGGGGGGGGGGGGGGTAAAAAAGTCGGGATCCAAAAGGCTGTCTAATCTTGTATTTTCCCGCGATGTCCGATTTTTTGTGTATACCTAACCTGTAAAATGTGGTTTGGTCTTTAATTTACGGAAAGGAAATACTTTTCCTTACGGAATCTTTTTTAATACTTCGATTCCTGAAATTCGACGGTCAAAACATTGTATAATGCGATCAGGTTTCACCGAAGAGTTTATCGACGGTTGCTATGGAATGGTCTTATTTTCCGTTGTTTTTCGGCTTTGAAATTCTTATAAATACAGATCTCACCGTAGTGGTCTCCAATATACGGAGTCAAAATCCTTTTTGCGATGAAACTTAATTAATTTGTTGACATCTCAACTTCGCTCATCAAAGGATTGAGTGGTGTGGTATTACTATGTAATAGGCTTATTTTCGGCAAAAAAAGTGGCCGGAAATAACTCTGCTACAAAATCCGGCATATAGCAAACACTGGGAACATTTGACGATCCACCAATGTTTCGCCGGCTCTCTTGAGAAACGAGCCACGATGATCTTCATTCCTCAGCTGCTCCACTCCTGGGAATTAAAGAAGATGCAAATCCAGGACGATTGAATCAAACTAGTACACAACTGACAATGTACAGGAGAAACGAGCTATTCTCATAAAACAACCCTTTCGCTGTGATTACTTCAAGAACCTCAAATGAGAGTCCCACTAGAGCTGTGGTTGAGCGAAGTATTTCCTGGTTGTTAGTTCGAGCCAGCAGACGGGAAAACCGAGGGGAAACCCCCTATAACACAGGCCCTGGACCCTCTGCACCTTTCATCAGCCAGGCGAGATAAAACCCCTTATTATAATAAAACCTTTATATTACTGACTGGCTAAAGTAAAAAAAAAAGTATTTAAACTCCATAGAACATTTTGTAAAGTAGTACTTATGCGCATGTTTTTCTGTTGACATATCCTACGCTATTTTTCACACCGACGAATTTTCGCAATAATAAAGTGAACGAGGGGTTACTCACACCCCCGCACCTGCTGTACACCCTTTCCCTGCACCGGCAAAAACCAGCGCTGCAGGCCGTAATCGTTGACACAGGATCTGAGCTGTTGAGTTTGAGTCGCTAGTGAGATGGTTTGTCGATCTTCCTGAGGATCACAGGCGTGTTTTGGACTTAGTCATATAGAGTATATAGGCGATTCCCGCTTCCAAATCTGCCAATTTTAATGTTCTACCACGTGGCAACGGCTGCCAGCCAGCATCGGACACTTGCTGTACACCAAAATCGAGAGTGGGCAAGCCCTCAAAAGTGAACTGAATTGAACCCTACAACACCAAACTTTATGAGCTTTCGAAACTTTGAAATCCATGCTTAAATGTTAAGAAGGATAATATTCATGTTATGACCCTTTTAAGTGTTGTTTTGCTACAGGATAACAATCAAAAGGATCATAACATAGTTGTCACACTTCTGACAGTGTGGTCTTTCAAATCTGTGAATATCAGAGCAAAAGAACACTAGAGAGTAGCGCCAAGACTTGAAAGAAGTGACACACACTCGAACAGCAGCGACACTAGCAGTGATAGTGAACGTCTCTACTGAAACTCAATCAGTCGTGCATCAGCGCTGGCTCCAATAACTTCATATTTTGAAAACAGCAAAAAAAAAGATACAACCTCCCCTCTTTCCTCGATGTGTGCAGTCCGCATCTTAGCTTTACTAGAAATTTCTAAATCCCAACTTTGTCTCGCTTTAAATGCCGTAAGCTTAGTGGAAGGCGCTATTGTTATTTTGCTCTGGTGAAGATCGAGCACTTTGAGAGCTGAGGGCGTGTAGAACATTAGAATTAGCATATTTGGAAGTGGGGATCGCCTAATTGTGTTGCGAGAGCAACACTTTGGTTTTGTCCTGTTTTTTTTTTTTTTTTTTTTCCTATGCCGCCGATTTCAGCTGTTTCCTGGTAACTGGTAAGGGTCTATCTAGCTTGTGCGGTTTTTACGGATAGTGTGGACCTCAGGCCGGATTGATGAATATGACATTACATTTTGGAAAGCTCCCTAGAACTCTTGCCTGGGGCCAAAAAGGATGGTTTTTGCTTGTCCTCGAGCCAGAGCCTATGGTGTGCGAAGTGAAGTGGAGTTGTATAGCCTATGTCGGAGAGGAGTATCTGAAGTTGTGCAGCCAAGCTTTTGTTTCATCAAACCATGTTTCTGCTTTTGAGTGGAAAGCTCCGTTCTAGCAGGCAAGCAGGCAGGCACCAGTTTCAAACTGAATATGGACTAAAATCTATAAGTGCGAAATATGTGAGGCCGTTGCCCGGCCCCATAGCCAACATATCTTCTTTGAATGATAAATAGAAAAATCTGGAGAAACAAAAAAGTATCATTTTCCCACGGGTCCGAAAGTGCTGCCATCTATTGTTTCTACTCATTTCAGTTCGTGATTTCAGCCAAGTTCATCATTCCATTTTTGCCCTTGGGATTGCGGTAGAGCAATGGTATTGGACATGCCTCTTAAACTTTAAAAGTTCTCTCATTGCTAAAGAAATTAGAGTTTATCCTTTGTTCCTTTCTAAGTGGTGTCGTTAGAAAGTTGGCCTACGGCAAAAAAGTCAACTTTTGAACTAAGACAGCTAGATTTTTTTTTTGACGGCATTCGATAGCGCTTGATGAGATGATCAAAGTATATGCCATCCATTTTTTGGTTCAAAAATTCCTTCATGAGATATACCAGTTTGAAAGTTTCAAGGGGTTGACAACTTCAGTGGTAAGGTACACACTGAAACCAAAAATAGGCCGATACCAACTGTGAGACATGTCGAGGACTTGTAAGCAACAGTCGGCAGTTGGCTCATAAGCATCTTCGGCAATGAGAGGTTTGCAACTTTTGCTAGTTGGTGTACCTATTATTCGTTTCCGGTGTATTTGATGGTAAGAACAATTTGGTTCCCAATTGTAAGACATGTAGGGGACTTGTAAGTACTAATCGGCTGTTAGGCTACAATCATCTTCAGCGAAGAGGGGTTTGCAACTTTTGCTAATTGGTGTACCCATTATTCGTTTCCGGTGAACTGGATGTCTATCACGGGAGAAGGGCTTGTAAGTAAGAATCTGTTCACGGGGGGCTAGAAATTGGTGCACATTGTATCCGATTTCTGTAGATCTGACGGTAAGAAAGTTCGTATCGATGGTTTGTCACTGTAACCTAGAATTAAGTGTTTACGCAACGGGTACAAACGATAATGTAAAACAATGAGGTAGTTTCGTAATAATTAATAGAGTGTCATCTATGGTATCTTGATCGTGAAAAGTTACGGATAGCTTTATAATACCAACTAGATTATATTAAATAATGTCCCAGGCTTTCATCCGTCACGCTGTCTACGATTGAAAAGGATAAAGTTCAACTGTGTTTACGCAACGGGTACAAACGATAATGTAAAACAATGAGGTAGTTTCGTAATAATTAATAGAGTGTCATCTATGGTATCTTGATCGTGAAAAGTTACGGATAGCTTTATAATACCAACTAGATTATATTAAATAATGTCCCAGGCTTTCATCCGTCACGATGTCTACGATTGAAAAGGATAAAGTTCAACTGGCTGCAAAGTCAATTTAGTCCCTTCTTCCGATATTCTTTTGTTGTTGTTTTTTCAACGCCGAGGAATAGCCTGTGACCATGTGTTTACTGACGATTGTACACAAATTCCTTTATGAGATACACCATTTGAAGGTATAGAGGGGTTGACAACTCCAATGGTAGGGTACACATTGAAACCCAAAATAGGCCGATCCCAATTGCGACACACGAAGGGGACTTGCAAGCAACAATGGGCGTTTAGACCACAATATCGTCGGCGATGAGGGGTTTGCAAATTTTGCTATTTGGTGTACTTATTATTTGTTTCCGGTGTATTTGGCGGTAAGAACAATTTGGTTCCTAATAGTAAGACGTTTATGGGACTTGCAAGTAACAATCGGCAGTTAAGCTACAATTATCTTCGGCGATGAGGGGTTTGCAACTTTTACTAGTTGGTGTACCTATTATTTGTTTCGAATTTCTGCAAATTGGTGCACATCTATAGTATTTTGATCCTGGAAAGTTACGGATAGCTCCATAATACGAACTAGATTATTTAAGATAATGTTCCAAGTTTTCATCTGTCACGATGTGTACGATTGAAAAGGATTAAGTTCACCCAGCTGCGAAGTCAATTTAGTCCCTTCTTCCGAGGTTCTTCTGATGTTGTTTTTTCAACGCTGAGGAATTTGATCATATGATTACTGATTGTGTTTTTCTTTGAACATATCATTTTGAAAGCTTCGATAGGTTGACAACCAGCATTTAAAACCTATGGCGAAGAAACAACACCAAAGTGTTGCTCTCGCAACACTTTAGTCGGCGAAGCCGGACAAAGGTTGCCGCAACACTTCACGTTGCCCAGGCAACGTAGGTCTAGTTTATGTCCGGACCCGCTGATTTCGGCCGGTACGGGGAAAGGGTGTACAACAGGTGTGGGTAACCCCTCGTTCACTTTATTTTTGCGAAAATTAGTCAGTATGAAAAATAGCACATGTCAACAGAAACACATGCAAGTAAATAAGTACTACTTTACATGATCTTCTATGTAAGTTAGTAAGTAAGTATATTTACTTACTTACTTAAGATTTTTTTTACTTTAGTCAGTAAAGAAAATAATGGTTTCATGATAATAATGGGTTTTATCTCGTCTGGCTGGTGACAGGTGTAGAGGGTCCAGGGCTTAGGTTATTGTGGGCTCCCCTTCTGCTGGCTGGAACTAACAATTAGGAAACTTCGCTCCTCCGCGGCTCTAGTGGGACTCTCATTTGAGACTCTTGAAAGTAATGACGGGCGAAGGACTGATGTATGAGAGTAGCTCGTTTCTCCTGAACATTGGCCGCAAAATACACCTCGCATGTTCATAGTTGCTGAGGTGCCCAAACCTCACTCTATTTTGTGCCACTGATTGAATTCCTTCTACCGTAGACCGAAGACACAACCCCACACGTTCAAGCTGGAATTCACAAAGAAGCATGAGCAGAGGCGTTACTAGCCAAAATGTTTGGGGGGGAGGGACAAGGTATTTACCGACTGGCTGGTCATTTTTACCGACTGTTTTTGCGGATAAAAACGACTATTACTGAGAAAAACGACTGTGTTGACGAAAATGCGGCTTATTTTAAGAAAAATCGACTATTTTTACGAAAAAACGACTATTTTTAAGAAAAATTAACTGTTTTCAAGAAAAAACGACTATTCTAAGTAAAAAATCGACTGTTTTTACTACGCTTCGCGCCGACTCGGCTATTTTTTACCAACTGGCCGACAACATTGGGGGGGGGGGCGTCCCCCCTCCCCCTAGTAGTGACGCCTCTGAGCATGAGGGTTGCCCTTTGAAACCAACTGGAGCATTTCCTTTCCCCACTTCTTACAGTCCCGTCACGAATCCGTAGTGTCAAACTGTAATTGACAGAGAGCGGTAAATCGAGTTCAAATCGAATCCAATGACGCCTCTGTCTTCAGAATGATAAACGGGATGCCGATTTTCCGATCCCGGAATGCTAAGAGGTAGTTGGGCCCTAATTTACTTCGTTTCCGGAAACGAAGGCAACTTGAATTCAGGACTCTCGAGTGGGGAAAGAGGCATTTTTTGTATTGGAAAACTGATAAAGGAGCGCCAGAATGGGTCAATCAGGCCATTGTTGATGGCGCTATACCGCATAAGGCGTAGGATTTGTCCTAGCGATTTTTCGGTCCTGCTTGGGAAGGGTCTCTTTAGGCTGTACGCTATCTAGCTAAACAAAAAACGGCAAGGTTCGCAATTACAGCAAGTACTACTTCACACCAATTTGACGGTGAATCATAATTGACGCCGCTAAATGAAATGGTCAGCTAAGCTAAGCTCTAGTGAAATTTCGACGCTTAAGGGCAAGGGTGCTTCACTGTAAAAAGTATCTCCGAGTAGGGATTAAAGTGAACTGCAGCATTTGCTACTAGGATTAATCTTATCTCTAATGAGATAATCTTTTCTCTACTTCGTATTAATTTTATCTCAGTAGAGATAAGATTATAATCTCAGTAGCAAATACTGCCAGATTTTTTTTTTTTTTTTTTTTACAGTGTTGTCAATATTATAGTTGCTCCATTTACTTTGTTGCAGGTTCGTTTCTTCTACCTGGGGCCTGACGAGGACCCTTGCCAAGAGGTTCAAAAATCGTAAGAGCAAATCTTAGCTGCAAAAAAATTCTTCTGCCAAAGCCCAAAGCTGACTGGGAAACATCTATTAAACAATGGCTCAAAACGCGAAAGTCAGCTACTATGTTCGTCAATTGCAGGTTCGTTTCTCCACGTATCTGCCTGACGGGGACCCTTGCCAAGAAGGGCCGAAATACTGTTGGAATAAACCTCAGCTAACATATCCGTTTGCCGTCATCGACTATGATTCACAGTCAGCTTTGGCTGAAGGAAGACTTGTTTTCTTGACAAACTTTGGTCGAGCTGAAGTCGCACCAGAATCCAATCAAAACTAACACTGACGGATCAAGATTCGGCTTGAGATCGCACGAAGCCTAATAGTACAGGAAAATGAGGACCAAAAAGAGGTCGACCCCAAACAAATTGCAACAGAAATGATTTTTACACCATCTTGTAGAGAAAAAAAAGCTGAACAACATATCCATTTTCGCATATTCTCGCTCGAAGCAAAATAAGCGTTTTTTGGCTTTTAATGCCTTTTTCCGCTAATCTTGAACTGGAGTACGATTCAAATGCAAAATGACAAGCTGAAACCAAAAATGAAGTCAGATTTGGCGCATATAGAACCAGAAAAAAGTTAATGTAATTTTTTCAGCCTATTTCGCAAAAAATGACAATTTTCAGTGTGGCCCGATTTTCTTGAATTAAAGTGCTTTCCTGACATAGAATCACGAGCTGAGACCGAAAATGGAGTCATGTTAGGTGTCTGCCGTGCCTGAAAAAGTTTCGTAACCACAAATGTGTTATCTTTACGTTTTTTAGTAAAAATAGTAGGAGTAGGAGTCAAAACTGCTTTTCAATGCTCAATATTTACAAAACAATACAACACATCCAAAGTTCTACATACTGAGTCGGTTTTAAGAACAAAAATTACGATTTTCCTGGTCGTCTTTTTTCGGGACTTTTTTCGGGACTCCGGATGCAGAATGAAAAGCTGAGGTCATATTTGTGGTGTATCTTCCACCAGAAAAAAGATTCACTATATCAATAATATTCGCCGTTATTATTTTTGTAAAGACATTTACTCAGCACTTCCTATCCATCAAAATGATCGATTGTAGAAAAAACAAAACATATACATGAGCTGGCCATTAGTAGCAGAACCTTCTTGAAGACCAAATAACTTATCCTTGGAAGAACGCCCAAAGTAAAACAAAAATGCAGTCGGATAGAAAATTAGTTATGTTCAATCAAAGTAATAATATTTTTTTCCTTCGCGGTTTATCCTGAGACCTACCTACCCTACTCTGAACTTTATTCGATATTTCTGCCATATCGGAATATAGTAAAGTTTTGCGAGAAAACGTATTCCTAGGATTAATAAAATGCATATGACATATTATTGTTTACAAATATTTTTTACGCACTGTGCACCACAAATCAGATGGTTCGACTTAGCCTACCAGCAAGCCAAAATCGGATCCAAAATCCTGGGTTCGAATGGAACACAGCAATCACTTATGGTCGAGCTTCACCCATTGAAATAGTTTACTCTTTTCCCTTTTGGTGACTGATCTTCCAGCTTTTGAAGACACGTGTATTTACTCTCGATGTAACCTTTGACCAACCCCTGTGGTGGAAATTCATGAAACTGGTCCAAACAGCTTCACCAGGAAGCGGACATTCAGTGTTCGACCTGAAACTTGGAGGATTCCACGCCACGATGAGCTTATGATGCTACATCCTGGAGGAGTCTGGACTGGGAGTCCGGACTCGAAAGATGTCTGGAATGGGAGTCAGGACTCGGAAGATGTCCGGACTGGGAGTCAGGACTCGGAAGATGTCCGGACTGGGAGTCAGGACTCGGAAGATGTCCGGACTGGGAGTCAGGACTCGGAGATGTCCTTTCAGCGGATAAGTGATCGCCAGAAGCATAGCCTACGTCGCCAGGTAATGATTGACGCGGCGCTACACGCTATTCTGCTTTCCACGACCATCTGAACAGATCATGGAACTTTTTCACGAAGCTGATGAACAAGGAAGTAAATGTTGAGGATGTAGCATGTAGTCATTCCTTAGAATAAATACTGGAACTGATCAGGACTGCTACAGTATCGGATGTCAAAGCTGTGGTTCCAGTATTGGGAGATGCTTCGGTACTGCGAAATTGAAGGATCTGGATCATAGGAAGTCTGGTGAAGACACCCTTCTCCTGATCTGTGGCGTCGATAGGAGGAGACCTGAATAAGCTCCAAAGGGAAGATTTCGAAAAAGTGACAACGACAAGTTCGTTTGTTCACCCAGAACAGTCACCATCAATGGTTGATGTAACAAAATAACACAAGTACCGAGTTTTTTTTCTTTTATCAAGTTTAGGAATGAACTGGGGAGCTTGATCCTCAACTGAAAATCGAGGAAATGGGATATAAGAATCAAGATGACTTCTTATACCCGTTAGCAAATGACCTTCAACAAGCTCTGCGCATGCTCTTAGAATCGACTTAAAATCGACGATGCTCTTAAAATATACTAAGATCCCAAAATTCGCGGAGATCTTATGTTGATGATGATGAAACTTCTTTCTGGTACACTAGACACCCAGGTTGATTCCATTTTTGGCCTCAGCTCGAGATTATATGTCAGGCTAGCACTTTCGTTCAAGAAAATCGGACCAGTGTGGAATTTTGTACTTTTTCAATAGTTGGTTGAAAAAATGACGTTAACTTTTTCTGGTACTTTAAGCGTCAAATCCGACTTCATTTTCGATTTCACCTTGTCATTTGCATTAGAATCGTGCTTCAGTTCAAGACTAAAGGACAACCACGAAAACTGAGCATTGAAAAGCAGTTTGTATTCGTACTTCACTTTTCTTAATCATTTTCCTGTTTTTACTAAAAATTCGAAAAGATCACATATCTATGGTTACGAAACTTTCTTGATTCCCTTTTCGGTCTAAGCTCGTGATTATATGTCCGGATCGCACTTTCATTCAGGAAAATCGGGCCAAATAAAAAATTGCTCTTTTTGGCGAAATAGGTTGAAAAACTGGCAATAACTTTTTTCTGGTGCTTTATACGCCAAATCTGATTTCATTTTCGGTTTCAGCTTGTCATTTTGCAATGGAATCATAAGTCAGTTTCAAGACTAGCGGACAACCACGAAAGTTTTGTATTTTTTTCGAAATACGTAAAAAAAGGCATTAAAAGCCAAAAAACGCTTATTTTGCTTCGAGCGAGAATATGCGAAAATGGATATGTTGTTCAGGTTTTTTTTCCCTACAAGATGGTGTAAAAATCATTTCTGTTGCAATTTGTTTGGGGTCAAACCTCCATTTGCCTGTACTATAAACAAAATATATTCCTCGTCAAACCTACCCAATCTGACTGCTTGATTTTCGAGGGTAGAAAATTTACGTTTTTCTTAGTTTTAAATATAAACTTTTATGAACGGGTCAAAGGCAGGTTAATGAAGAGCGTGTATTGAATGTTTTTCACGACTCGAAAAATGATTTTCTGAAATTTAGTAAATGATACTTATAAAATTATGATTTAACAAAAAATATCAGGGAAATACTGGGGAAATGTTGCCAGTACCACACTCGTCCAAAAGAGAAGTCTCTGAGAGTTAAATTGCATTAGATTTTTAAGTTGGGATTTAATTTCATCGAAGGAGGGGAGACGTTAGCATCAAAGAATTCTGGTTTGAAAAGTGTGGGAAAAGGGTAAAAAAATATAAGTTTAAAAAAAAGTCTTCGGAAAAGGAACAATTGGTGAGAAGCCTCCTCCAACGGCGCCAACAACAATATTAATGCACTCGGGTATATATTCGGTCCGGACGCTGACCGAGTTATCAGTCCCTTGCATCCCTATGGCTGCCCCCTAGCAAACCCATTATCGGGAGCCCCACTTCAAAGTGAGGTTATTGTCTTGCTTTCCCAGAGTTGGGGAGTATTTCACACACCTGCACTCGCAACTTTAGAAGTTGCTGCTCTTCAAGGTCCGTAATGTCGATCGATAGAATCCGCTTGACAAACTCCAGTGCAGTTTATCGTTCGGGTAAACGGACCCGAATTTCTTTCAGAAATGTCGGTACCATCAACAAATCCGTAAGGAAATGCTGACATTTTTTTTATTTATTTAACGATTAAAGCGCATAAAAATAGGCCGGGAAGACCCGATCGCCTGTTTTCTCTTCGACACGTCTTATTTGCCATGATTTTCGGGACGATCAACAATTCCGTAAGGAAAAGCTGACATTTGTTAAACTTCACGACGGAAGTGCAGGAAATCCGACCAAGAAGACCCAATCGTCTGTCTTCACTTCGACACGTCTTGTTATAGGCCGGGTTGGCACTTCGACAAGTTTGCCATGATTTTCGACACCACCGACAATTCCGTAAGGAAAACTTCACAACCAAAGTGCAGAAAATTCGGCCTCAAAGACCCGATCGTCTGTTTCCACTTTGACAGACAGCGTCTCAATCATCTGTATGAACCCTCTGACTGGTCAGAAAATATGCTAAATTTCGAAGCAATTCGCCATATTCCGGTTCAGCGCTTCCAGTAAGCGGACTAGTTTCTGTTAATCCCCCTGTGCTTCACCATCAGCTTGTCACAGACATAGTAAAATAGATCCACAGGTTCATAGGTAGGAAATCTTCAATCTGCTTCCCAGGTAATGGAGGTTTTGCATATGTCTCAGTAGTAGAAAGTGAAAGTTACCCACTACCTTATCGGTACGACTTTTTACTATGTCTACACCAGTGCCGAATATGAGACAATGGGGGACTAATAGAAACTAGTCCACTTGGAGCGCTGAACGGAGAGCTAAATAAAGTTAGGTGCCCACAGAACGCGAATCTTTTCCACCACGCGGCGCGAAACAAATTCGACTTGGAGTTGAAACGGCGCGGGGCGAATTTTTTCCGCTCGCGACGTCAAATTCGCCCAGGCGAACGCGAATTCGCGTTCTGTGGGGACCTAGCTTAAGGCGAATCGTGGCCACTCGACGAATTCCCTTATCTTTTTCAAAATCCCACAGAGCTGCTGCCCGAAGTAGGTGGTGTCACAACCCACTAGGTAGTGATGTCGCAACCCACTCATCACACGGTAGTGACTATACCGTAAACTGAAAAACATCAAAAGCTTCAAGTATAATATTTATTAACAATGGCTTCAAGAAGTTCTTTACAATTAATAAGAATATATAACGTTTTGTTACTAAAAGCACCGAGTGTTTGACAGTTTGGCAAACAGAAAACTATGAATATCGCATAGGTACTACCATAACCGAAAATTTTTAAAAACATCACAATTTCAGGCCTTGGGATCGTAGACTCAAATCATCACAACTTACAATCATTAAGATCAAATATAAATCAACAATTATTTTATGTTGGTGGGGGTCCGTCTGGAAAACGGAGGGCGGGTTCCAGGATGTGTGACAGGGAGTTAGTCAATGTGCAGCGCCAGTCCCCGTCAGGACTTGGCACTAACGAAGCCACTCCAATCAGAACCAGCATCAGAGCCTGAAAAGAAAAAAAAATAATATAAAAGGGGCAGCTAAAGGACACGTCGTAGGCTATTTATGATAGTAAGTCATTCCGTATGAGTGAATGAATAAGTTTATTAACCATCTTTACATGAAGTGTCACCGATGGAGTGTAAGAAAAGAAAAAAAAAATAAAGAAGAAGGAATAATGAACAGCAACACACAAGATACAATTTTAACTTGGCAAGACATAATTCAACAAGAGCTGTAAGCTCATATGGCACTTGCAAGGCTTGGTAAGAGGATGAAAGTAGGAACTCACCAATTCGTGGGTTTGTTGTGATCACTTGTAAGCAAAACCCTTGAGATAAGAATGATACGGACCCTTTTAAATTACGAGAATGTATCGTTTGGTAAAAAAAAAAGTAATTTATTTGTGCACTTAGCTGTGATGATGCGCACTTTGAGGGAGCTAGAAATACATCTGTAATCAAAACTCTTAAGGCAAAAATGATCCTGGGCCCTTTAGGATCATGAATACATGGTTTGGTGAAAAGTATTTTTTTTTTGCTTTTCTGTGAAGATGCGCACTTTAAGGGTGGTAGAAATTTATTTCTAAGCAAAACCCTTGAGGCAAAAATGATCATGGGCTCATGGGGATCATGAAAATGTAGGTTTGCTTAAAAGTATTTTTTGTACTTTGCGGTTAAGATGAGTAAGCTACTTTAAGGGATGGTTAGCTGATGTGGGAAGTGACAATTTATAAGTCAATCTTGTCAAGTCTCTAATGTTCAAGCCAAGTTTCATCGTCCTCATCTTGAGATAGCCTACCTTAAATTTCGATCACTGGAATTCTGGATGCCCCTCCAGCTCACCCCCAGAGTTACCGAATCCGGTCCGGTTCTGTTACTGATGTATTTAGGGCTTACGCTTATTCTTCCCACCAAGTGTCATCCCAATCGCTGTATTCTAAGCGTGTCACAAAATCCCCCCCCCCTTCCGACTCCCCACATTGATCGGATCCTATCCGATCAATCCCACTTGAAATTGGACATCTGAGACATGAGTTCTTTCCGAATATCAAGCTTCATTAAGCTCCTATCACCCGTTCAAAAGTTGGACAACCTCAAGATTCAGATTCCCCCTCCTCCACTCCCCCACGATGGCCACATCGGAGAAACTACTGTTATTAAGTTAAAATTGTAAAGTTCCTGATATGCCTGCCAAGTTTCGTCGTCCTAGCACATGTGTAAGCATCTTAAGTCGGGATCACCGGAATTCTGGAACCCTCCCTCTAACTCCCCCCACAGTACTCGGATCCGGTCCGATCTTGTTAACTATGTATCTAAGGCTTGTGCGTGTTCTTCCCACCAAGTTTCATCCCGATCCGTCCACTCTGAACATGTCACAGAATTTCCGGTTCCCCCCTCCAACTCCCCCCAAAGTCACTGGATCCATTCTGGACTGGAAGTGTGACATCTGAGACACGAGGTCTTTCCAAATATAAAGTTTCATTAAGATCCGATCACCCGTTCGAAAGTTATACTTGCCTCAAGATTCCGGATTCCCCATCCCTCCACTCCCCCCCACGGTGGTCGGTTCGGGGAAGTAACTAATTCCAAGTTAGTTTGGTCGGGTCCCTAATATGCCTGCCAAGTTTCATCTTCCTAGCTCATGTGTAAGCATCTTAAGCCGGGATCACCGGAATTCCGGAACCCTCCCTCCAACTCCCCCCACAGTGCTCGAATCCGGCCCGGTCTTGTTAGCTATGTACCTAGGACTTGTGCTTGTTCTTCCCACCAAGTTTCATCCCGATCCGTCCACTCTGAGCATATCACACGATTTCCGGTCCCCCCCTCCAGCTCCCCCCAAAGTCACCGGATTCATTCCGGAGTTGAAGTGTGACGTCTGAGACACGAGGTCTTTCCAAATATAAAGTTTCATTAAGATCCGATCACCCGTTCGAAAGTTATGCTTCCCTCAAGATTCCGGATTCCCCATCCCTCCGCTCCACCCACGGTGGTCGGATCGGGGAAGTGACTATTTCTAAGTTAGTTTGGTCGGGTCCCTGATATGCCTGCCAAGTTTCATCGTCCTAGCACTTCTGTAAGTACCCTAACTCGAGAACAGTGGACCGCCCGACCGACCGACAGACCGACGGACCGACAGACCGAAAAGTGATCGGTATATGGCACTTGAGCGAAGCTGCAAGTGCCATAAAAACAAAAAGAAGAGTAAATAAATAACTAATACCCTTTTCTCTTTAATTATTTTTTAATCGCTGGATAGAGGCTGTTTAGAGGGTCGAGGGATTCCAGAAATCGAGCACGATGCTCTAAAGCAACCTCAATCGGAGATTCATCGGATGATTCTCAATCGGATGATTTCTTGTAACTCGTCGATAAACAGCGGCAGCGCAAGCAGGAACTTTACGTATTTGTAATAAGTAGTTTTAACATCAGATGTGTGGAAAAGTTCCCAGAAAGGTGATAGAGCCAGTGCAGGCGGTGATGCAAGAGCACTATACAGCTGCGCTAGCACCAGTCTGTTGTAACGCGCTTTCGACGCAGCTAGCATACCACAAGCTTTTCTGATTTTAGCGGAAAAATGCGCGATGCGACTTCAATAGTATTTACATCATTCTCGATCCCGAGATTCTGCAGTTCATTAACATTACACTGACAATCACGCTCCCGTTCATTGTTTCCAAGACGCATATTGGTCCGAAGACCGGTTATGCTCATTTTGCCAAGATTGTCATTCAAAGCAAGGGACATGGAAAGAGGCTAAAAACCGCGAAAGCTTTGTGTAATTTTCTATGAGCATAGCTAATACTTAAAGTGGTAAACTATCTTTGAACATCTTGGCAGAAACCTGGCAGAAACACTATGTAGTGTGAGGTGTCCTTTAAAGTTTAACTGAAAAGCCAACTTATTTCTGTGTCATTTAGTTGAATACAGTGAGTTATTTGGATTCTGCAAAGGGATTTTTTTGTTTTCCACTATCTGCTCTAGTTATGACGTTCAGAATATCTGTGGCTGTCCCCACAGCGAAAATTCTACTATGACGTGGGAAGTTTTTATCTAAACACAAACAAGGCTTTCGGTGGGTAGTGGCGATATTGGTGAAGATTGCTTAGTGCCGGAACAAAAAAAAGTCATAAATATTTCTTGTAAGGCATACAACAAATTAGAGGTACCACAAATCACACGGAAATTCCACTATTTGAAAATCGATTATTCCTGAATAGCGGAACAACCAAGAAACGCATTTTCAGCGGGTCTTCAAGCCAATTTAAGTGAATAAGTGATGGGTAACTAGACTGTCCTATCCCAGTCCTTTTCGGTTAAACTTTAAAGGACCCCTCTTGCTTATTCTGCCTTTAATAATATACCTAGCTCCCTTGTGGAATTATAAGCTTCTAAAATCCTCACCTTTCTCCATTGTTTCGTTTTGTGCCTACGAATTTTTAGCTCTTTTTCGGCCGTGCCGAGTTTTGCTCGTCACAGAACGCAAAGTTTGCCGCAATCTTCAATGTCCTCTGACAACTCCTTCACATATAAGGATACGAGAATCTTCTGTTTTTTACTTCTTTTATTTGGTTAGTTTTCCAACTTTTTAACCACGGCGCGTTCAGTTTTCAAACGTTTTGCGCCCAGCCGCCGTGTCGGAGAGCAAGAAGGCTGGATATAGTCGACAAGCTCTAACAAGAAAATCACTAATTTCAGGTGGAAAGTAATGGTGTTTTCGAAAATAGTTTTATCTGGTCCGTTCCATAGGGAAAAGATCATTTCTAGTAAGAGTTATGCTTTAAGGTTCGTCAAAGAAGTTCAAGCATCAAAAATTCTATTTAAATTACATAAAAATCCGTCGATTTCGATTTTGAGCTGATGAAGTGTTGCGGGTGAAGGTATTTAGTTGTGGACATATTTCGCCATCGTGGACGTGTTTTCTTGTGGACAAGGAAATTATAGTATGCAATGGATGTTTCTTTTTCTGTTGAACTTTCGACGGTTTGGTCGCATGTTCCCCGAGCCTGTCTAAACGATGCTTATCCTTCTCTAGGCTTGTCTTTGCATAACGTTTTACCGACGCTTCAGTTTCTCAAGTGCAGGATTCAATCTCTTCGGGACCCATTTTCTAATCGGGATAGAAATCCACCAACTTGTCAGACACAGACAGGATCCCTTCTCTATGCAAATTAGGGATTCTTAAATGAAAACTGGGTCAGTCGTTACAGGGTGCCTATTAACGAAGATGCGTTTTCATGACCTGATGAGAAACCGGTGGGTCCAAAATTGGCGGGGAAAGTACATTCAACGGTCAGAGGTTCTTCAAGGTCCAGGAACTTCTAGCAACGAATCGAAGTTCCTAGAACTTGTTGCCTCAATAACCTCAGGTGGTTGAGGTTTTATTGACGATATGACGACGTGTTTCCATCATCCAGTTAGTTCAAAATTAGCGGTGAAAGATAGTCGTACAAACAAGGTATAACGAGCAGAAATGTATGAGCCCCGTCTGCTTAAAACATTATACGGGTAGTGGAGGCGGTTCTACGGTGGTGAAGTCAATGGCTCCTTTGCTTGCCGTCAAGACACAGCGGCGCTAGCCTCAGGCTATGTCGCCGTTTTATTTAGAGTGTCGGGAGGATTTTTCATGGTTTCTTCTATTGGTTTTGGTTTGATTTAAATCGGTGTTGCTACAAATACCTCTTAACTTATAATTAAGGAAATTAATATGACTAAAAAAATGATACTATAGTTTTAGTAGACTATACATATTTTGGTTGTGTAAACTTTGAGTTCTATATAAGTGTTTATTTTGAGTGCTTGTAAATACTGATGGATTTTTGGATTTGGCCGTTTTCTGGGTGAAAGCTTCAGCGCTTTCCTAGGCAGATATTTGTACACACAAGCACCAAATTGTTAATACACACAGAACTCAGTAATGTAAATAATCACAGATTTGTACATATACAATTTTGACACGCACATTTTATGTTTCGTTATTTTGCTTTTATCTGCAAGTCGTTCAGTCCGTAACGTTTCTTTCTGGTTTTTGGTTACACGCCGTTTCATTTTTTGTTGGTTCCGCATCGTTTTGCTGTTGGTATTGTGGTGGATTACATGATTTAGTTTTTTTCGCTGAGGATGGTTTGCCGGAAGTGCAACCGAAATATCCGGAACTTTATTATCCCTCGACACATCATCTTAGAGGGTCAACCCCGAAAATCTCGTTTTCATAATTTTGTTTACATATTTAATACCTTCATAAATGAAACGGATCAGGTACATGACGAGGTGTTATATACTCTGCTTCAAATTACACACCGTGCTCGTTGGGGGTCCGCGCTTTGACCGGGCGGAGGGTTCTTTCGGAGATCCGGGGTTCTTTTGGCATCTTTGAACGAAATGAAATCCGGTGACCGGGAGTCTGCCCTCCGCCCCTCAGTAAAGCCTCCAAATTCACCTCAAATAAAGCTGGCAGGGGAGGAGGTCGAGAGGGGGGGGGGGGGGGTTGACGGTGCAAAACGGATACGCCCGGTGAATTTTATCAGAGCTATATTTCGGCCCTTCTTGGCAAGGGTCCTGTTCAGGCTCAAGCTGGAAAATGAACTTGTGGAAAAACAACTAAATATTCTAGCGTAAGTATCTGATTTTGTGATTTTTTGTTTGTTTGGGGGGGGGGGGGGTACAAATTGGCATTCTGGATTGCGGATCAAACCATTAAATATCGTGATACTGAGGAAGGATTAACACCTTGCGCCGTTCCGTCGGCGGTCTAATGGGGGGGGGGGGGGGGGCATACGGAACCCTATTAATGGGTTGTGACCAGCTTCGGCGCATAGGTTTTTGTGCGACCGTTTCTGTTATTTGCCTCTAGATCCTTTAATTTACTTTTACGAAGGTTGGCAAAGAGTACCTTTTGTCTTTAAATAGTTAAAACAGATCAGAAAGAGAGATAAATTGCAAAGAATGTTTGATTTGTTTCGAGTGTAACCATTGCTCAGGACTAAAGGTTGAAATGTGGGGGTGAGGACGGTGAGCCCAGCGAGGTCCCCAGTTAGTAAGCCAAGCTTAGTTTCGAATTGCAGTAAGATGCCTCACTCACAAGCACTGGTGCTTGAGCGTCGTTTCCTCCTCAAACACTGGTAGGCTACTCTTCGTAAGAAGAACAAGACTCAGATCAAGGCATACCTGAATGGGCAGTGCTGCGCGAACAACTCTCCCAAGGAATCTGTAGCTCCGTCGGATGACGGTCGTGTCAACATCCTCTTCTTCTGGAACGTTCTCCGCTTCCTCCGGCCTGTAAAGAAAAAAGAAAATAAGCCTCCTGGGTCCGAGAAAAAGCTCACTTCAGTAAATTTTTTCAAAATTTCTTCACGATGGAAAATAGCACTGAGATAGTCAAACATGAGCGTTAGAATTGTCAAGCGTAAACAGAACAATGCATGGGTTAAAGAAAAAGTAATGTAGCAAAATAAGGTTAAACCGAGTTAAAACGATGGGAGAAATATTTCAGGTTGACGGGACCAACCCGGCTCCATTACTTGGTTGCGATCGACAGCGGGGGGGGGGGGGGGGGTATACGCGACTATTCGAAGATGTATGGGGATCTTAATCTTTCGTTTGAATGGTTCGTGCCTTCTTTATACCTACGTATATTATCCTTTTGATAGAAGGGTTACCAGCCATCCAGCTAGCTTGGTTCAAGTTATAAGATTACAATGCCTACTGTTCTCTCTCCCATCACTCTATCATTCTGCTTAATTTTTAGCTTGAGATCAATTCGCTTTTCGGTTCCTATTTTTGTCGTTAAAACACTTTCCGAAGTTCACACACAACGTCCCGTTTTTGGCGGATTTTCAGAGAATCCGGGAAGTTCTTCCAACTCTTACCTCCTAAAACCCAAGATCCGGAATGATATGATATGATATGATATTTATTTGCCTTAAAAGCCCAAGGGCCATAACAAACAAACAAAAATAAATAAATACACAAGAACTGACACACTACGATTTGTCTAACCCCCACCCAAACATTTTTCCCTGTGTAGACTGGCCACTCTGAGGAACCTTGCCAGGTTTCTTATACTAAGAAAAGTCCTACACCGCATAACTTTCAACAGCCACTCCCTCCCATGAATCCCTCCCTTAAAAATTTCCTTCCTCAAATCCTCTAACTCATCGCAACCACACATAAAATGAATAAGATCCTCATCTCCTTCGCCGCACATTGGACAAAAGTAACCCTAACACTACCCAAATATTTACGTCTTTCACCAAGTGGCAGACTATCTGCCCTTAAATTTATAACTAATTTCATTTCCTCTTTATTTAAACCCGCTTTAAAATAAATTTCTTCTCCCCAAATCTCTTTAGCCTCTGCATACAAACTTAACGATCTACTATCTCTTATCCTAGCTGACCAAACTTGGATTTCTTGGTCAAATAACCTACTTCTCACTTCTTTCGACACATATCCTAGCTCTCTCCCCGGACCCTCCCCACTATTCCACATATACCCTATCCCACAACTATCTAATATTGAACGAATCTGGAAAGTCCAAGATTCACATGTTTCATCCTTCAATGACTCCAAATACGCCTCTTTCAATATTCTCTCACCCGGCAAACTTAATATTTTTTCCCAATACTTAATCATTTTTACTAATCTAATACTTTTCATCGACCTTAAGCCTAAATCCCCCCTAACCACCAACCCATTAGTTTTATTGCTTAGACCTAGTGCTCTTTTGAAATAACTTAACTGTAACTGTTCTAACTTATCCCCCTGACAAAAACCCCATATTTCGGCCGCATAATGGACTGCCGGCAACACTTTCATATTGAAAATATCCTTAAATACTTTCAAATTACAACTCCTTTTTATATCACTTCTAAGTATCATATTTGTTGAACCAAGATATGTGTAAAATTGGTCTAGGCTGGATTGGAGAATTTTTGGGCAAGAATTGGTCCTCGTTATGTATATGTATGTATATACTAGGGCTAAACAGTTTGCTGGTCAAGAGAACATATAAGTAGGCACGACAGACAAGGGAGATATGAGTTGCATGACTTGGTTGAGAAGCACATGCAAACATACAACAAACATGCAGAGATTGCCCAGCATGGGTAAGCCTACGACTGGAGGCATTCCGCGCTTTGACTTTCGACCTGCATGCTGTTTTGAGAATGGCTTGTCTGAAGGGACTGTCTAACTTTTTGCGATTGACGGGACGACTGGACAGCTTTTAAATTTGGAAGAACGCGATAACAAGTGTTATCAATCGAATATAGTGATAGCTTGCCATCAATTGCTTACTTTGGAGGACTGAGACGATGTGCTATTTGCGGTCTGAGTTTTTGGCCCAACCCACAGCATAAATAATAAATAAAATACAACAATCAAACCAACATACCTATCACTACGCGAGGTGGAGGTGGATGGTGCTGGTGATGCACTAATAAACGATTGCTCTAAAGGTGTAGAGCGGCCGCTCGAAATCTGAAAAACAAAAATACAATTAGAACAGAAAGAAAAAAAACATGCAGCATTCTTTCAGCGTTCTGGTTCCTAAAAGCCCTTTCTTCGAAGCTGTCATTTCCTCGTCTGAAAACACTAACGCTTGACAGAGCACAATCAGCTGAAGATTTATTCTAGCATGGAAAATTCCGATCCATAATAGACATTTCGTTCCGAGAAAAAATGAAGTGGCAAAACAGGCTGAGAGATAGGCATCCACGTGTGATCAACGGTTCGAAAAGAAAATTTTGAAATAGCTTAAGCAGCGATTAGCTAAGGAGACAAGAGGGCTACGGGATGGAAATGTAGGTAAGGGATGGAGCGGGGATGGGGACTCCATTCCAAAACTATGCCTAGAGCTATACCAAACTGTGTGCCAGGAGGTTTGGCGCATATCGCTATGCCGAACGCGACGAGTCATGTTACTGATCCATTTGTTGTTGTGGACCAACGCCGTGCCGGGTTTGATTCTTCTCTAGACCGGAGCTACCATTATTATAGTGTGTTTATTTGGTTATTTAGTTTAGTATGACCTTTTCTTTCTTCTTCATATTGTTTTTCAACTACTCCATATGGGCACGCCTTGTGCCATTTCTTATATGGGCTGATAAATTACTGATTGACTGATTTGAAGCAATAACTGGGTGGTCGCTTTTACGGAAAGGAAGTCCGTCAGATAGACTTGTAGCACACTTTCCTCACATGGGTTTGGGATAAATTTGTAAACAAGAGCAAAAGTTGTTCGAAGAAACCGCGTGGGAAGATGTACCTTCCCAAAGGATGCCGTATAGAAAGGAAAAAAATACTAGACTAGGACAAAGCTGGCCAACGCAGTACAAATGGTTCGCTAATTTTTTTATTTTATTTATTTTTTATTTTATTTTATATATTTATATTTTTTTTTAAACAGGTTATTTTTATTCGTTTGTGGTGGTTTACTCGAGTCCTTTGACGCCTTTGTTCTAGCTTAGCATTCAGTGTTATCGCTACACACAAGTGTACCATGTGTTGTGATATACTTCTTGGCAACCTGAAAGAACAAACGAGGGGCTGCTCAACTGACAGTTTTGGCGTACACCAAGAGGCACGGCGGCAGGGACCCTGAACACCTTGCGACAGAAGCGAGCAGCCCCTCGGTAAAAATGGAAAGATGAGACAGCAGAAACCGACAAACAAGTCATAAAAAGCTGCAACACACCAAGGTGACCATACGATATCGATTGTGATCACGTTGAACGGCATAACGATGCAAATCCAGTTGGCAAAGTTTCTAAAGGATTCCTAGAAAGCGGGGAAGCATACGACATCAAAATCCCCATTTCCTCTCCCCAAGGCCAGTTTTCTTCCGCTAAGGAAGCTATCAGTGAATAAAATAAGGAACCCATTCCCAACCAATCAAAGAGCCATTAGCGACCCTCTGGACAGAGAATACTGAATTAAAGCACAAAGGAAATAAGAGCCTGTGTTTTTTCGCCCTACCAAGTTTTAAAGTTTAACTGAAAAGCCAACTTATTTTTTTGTCATTTAGTTGAATACACTGAATTATTTGGATTCTGCAAAGGGATTTTTTTTGTTTTCCACTATCTGCTCTAGTTATGACGTTCAGAATATCTGCGGCCGCCCCACAGCGAAAATTCTACTATGACGCGGGAAATTTTTATCTAAACACAAACAAGGCTTTTCAGTGGGCAGTGGCGATACTGGTGAAGACTGCTTAGTGCCTGAACAAGAAAAAGCCATAAATCTTTCTTGTAAGGCATACAACAAATTAGAGGTACCACAAATCACACGGAAATTCCACTATTTGAAAATCGGTTATTCCTGAATAGCGGAACAACCAAGTAACGCATTTTCAGTGGGTCTTCAAGCCAATTTAAGTGAATAAGTGATGGGTAACTAGATTGTCCTATCCCAGTCCTTTTCGGTTAAACTTTAAGACCTTAAAGCATACGATACAGTGTCTATTCCAATGTACATTTTAGCGTGAAGTCTTGGAAACTCTGACGTGTTTCTCTAAAGACACGAACCCGTCCAAATTGTTTTCATCTTTCCTTAGTCCCCTTCATTTCGACAAGAAACGCGGACAAATTTCCATGGTCGGCATTCCTGAGCAATGAGAACTCCTCAGAAGCAATAAGCGGGAGCCTGATCCGCCTCGAAAAGAGCCAAACACGGCAGATGCAAAAATCTGACGAGTGCCGTTGGGGTGGATAAAAATGACACAGGAAGTCCGATATCGTAGTGGTTAGGGACGTGAATCAGTCAAATACTTTAAAAATCAAATGCGAAGAGCCTATAGCCTACGGTCATTTGCATTTGTACATGAACGTCTTATAGTATCTTTGAAATTCGTCAACAAAAGACAAACCCTTTCTTAGTATCTTTCCTCGTAAGGAAAGCTTCTCCGGGATTGGCCCACGAGACATACCGAATTCCTGCTAGCTCACTATCTTCAAACCATGCGTGGAGTTAACGGAAAACAAGCTAATTTAGTAAACTTTGACTGAGCAAGCTGTACATTCAAAGTTTTACAGAAATTATCTTGTTCTCGCTTCTTAGTTTGGACTTTCTTTTTGTTTATTTTTTCTTCTTCTATGTTTGCTTTTTTCTGTGTTGTTGCTCTGGCCAGTTGGCTTTTGCAACTAGTTTGATCACATCATAAAGGCGAACTCGACCAAACAGTTGTTTTGAGGCAACCGCGGGGGCTTTCGGGGCACAGAATATTAGCAGTAAACGAAAGTAGGATCACGGATTTTTTTCTGTGTTAGTCTTTAAGTGAGAGGGATGGTCTTCAAACAAAGAGTGCCATTTACTATGACTTTTAAAGAATTAGAGCAACCAAATTAGGGTTTTATCTTTCTCCTAGGGTTACTTCCCTTTCGATTGCTCTCTTACTTTTCCCATATAGTTTACAAGCATGACCCTTGACGCGAATCACCAGACCAACAATTAAAAAGAAGATTAATCCAAGATCATAGATAGTGGAGACTCCTTCTCCGGCGTTTCCAATACCACGCATCATTAGATACCGAATGCGGGCAATCCTCATGGCATTTTCTTCCATATCCTTTAGAAGACAGCAAATAAGCTACTCCAGACAAACTCGTAATAATCTTCAGGTCCCAGGAGAGTCGCCCCGAAAGTTCTCGATCCTTTCCGTCCATTTCTGATGCAGAACTGATGAAACCAATCAATCAGAAGGAAAACCTCTGGATGCTGATCAAGCTTATTGAGGTGATGCACGCCGCTGCATGAGGCCAGATCCGGAACCGAGGCGCTTCATTAACCCCGGAACTCTGTTAACGTAATGAGTCCAAGAGGCCAGCAAGGCCGAGGATTGGTTGAGAGAATATTCGGTAAGGTTTCTTGGAAAAAAATACTTAACATTGTAACAGTGCGTTTTTTAGCTAAATAAATAATGAAACATTATGCATGCACTTAGAAATTCTTTGTAACACTGCTTTGAATGACCAGCATATTACCTTTACTTATAAAGTAGATGAAATGGCACCGTTTAAACTTAGGTAACAAGCGAACTTGCTGAGACCATAGTGAAGCGTGATCAAATAAAATCACGCTAATTTAGAAAAAAATCGCGTGCCTTATCCTAACTTTAATTTACTATAAGCAGGGACCCATAAATTTCCTTTATTGGATAATATTCCTTTATTTCCTGTCAATAAGAGATTTCTGATGCGCTCTTGACCGGTCGGAATGTAATTCGAGAAATATCCGCGGTTCAATGACGTTCAAGACCAGATAGACAAAAGTTGGGATTGGCTGCTGGCGCCTCTTTGGCGCGCACGTCCAATGAGGCAAACAAGAATGCCGATCGACTCACGCGGTGATTTTTGGAAACTGGATGGTTCGGCCATCATATCAATATAGAAGCATAGGAAATGACAGGCCCCCTATATTATTTGTAAGGAAATTTATGGGTCCCTGCTATAAGTGTATTTGCTTGAAATGAAATAGTTGGGTATTGGATATGAATACGTAATGACTGCATGACCATTCAGGGTCATCACTACGCAGAGACCGTCAATGCTGGTGGGAAAAGATTAGGGTTTATCGACGGGAGGAGGATTTGGTGGGAAAAGATAAAGGTGTCCGGCTCTAAGTCAGCGGCGACTTCCCGTCCTGATGAAATACGGCTTATCGGTCTCGGAATCAGTACATAACTGCGACATTCTCAACCTCAGCAAACCAGGACGTTGCCCAGCAGACACGAGAGAGAGAGAGATACGGCTGCAAGTAAGCAAAGTCTCGAGCTGCCGCCGATACACTTCACTGAGCGATTTTTTAAATTCCCGGTTCCAAGTTTTACGAAATTTAAAAAAGGCCTGATGAATCTTTAATACACATTTCTTTGTTCGTTGTTTATAGTCTGACCGTTTTTATTCTTGGTAAATTGTTTCAGTAATACATTTGACGCTACGCTTAGCTTGTCGTCATGATGATTACTTTCTCTTACTAGGCTGATTTTTACAGCGACACGCTTCTAGCCTATCGTTTTTTTGGGATTGATAAATAATACTTTACTTGTTACTGATTCGTTTTATTGCACTGACATGTCCAATATTATATTCATGTACAGTAGAGGTATGCTTATGTGAACAGTTACTTTAATGTGAACACTGCAGTTTTGGGCTAAATGGTAGACTGAAGATCCAAAATACTGGTACAGGTGTTTTCAGCTGCCCCTTTTACCTACTTTGGCTAACTGGTAGTTTGCTTTAGACACAGCAACTGTGCATGAAAATGGCAAAGTCCGAAGTCAACCAACATTAGATTAGATTAGATTAGATTTTATTTATTGCTAAATTACATAATAATCCATCATGATAGGTAACCGCCCATGAGAAGACATAAATGCACTGGCACTGGGCGGCTACCACAAACTACTTCAACTTAACTACTTCAACTTAACTTTATTTTATTCAACACTAATTAATCAAAATAATTTTTTTTTTAATAAGAAAAAAAAAAAAGAAAAAAAAAAGTAAATGTAGGCTAATAAGAAAAATGAATAAATATTAACGTATCACTTCATCCTCTGAATCGTGGCTCCTCACCCCTCCAACAAAAATTTCTTTAGTCTTGTTTTAAACAATTGTTGGTGTTCAGCCGCCTTAACACTATCTGGGAGTGAATTCCATACCGCCTGGCCCAAATATTTAATTAAAAAACCAGCTCGTCTACCACTCCTATACTCCGTCACCAGGTTAGTAGCATTCCTTGTAAAATAATCATGGAGATCATTATTTTGTCTATACAAATCTAAAAACACAGACGGACATACTTCATGCAAACACTGGTAAGTAAAAACCGCAGCCTGGTAATCACGAACTTGGCCCACATCCATCACCTTTAATTTCCTAAAACATGCTACTGTATTATTAGTATCTTTTACGTATCCACCAATCAAACGGACTGCCTTATTCTGTAAAATCTGTACACGCTTAAAATTACTAATAAAATTGCTAGCCCATAACACACAACCATAAGATATATAGGGGCTAATAATCGCATGATAAAGAAGTATCAACACCCGAGCTGGTACGAAGTGCTTCAGCCGACGTATGATTCCAAGGCCTCTTGCAACTTTTGATGCCACGACATCGCTGTGACGTTTCCAAGACATTTTACAATCTAGGTAAAATCCTAGATACTTCACCAGGTCCACCTGTTCAAGTGACTTACCAGATAAAAATATTCGCCCACCAAGATCTATGGGTGTGCCAATTCGACTAAAAACCATAAAATTTGTCTTTTTTACATTGACTGCCAACATACTTATTGTTGTAAACACATTTAAATCATTTAAGACTATATTTACTTTATTTATTAAATCATCAACAGTAACACCACAAAAAGAAATAGCCGTGTCATCTGCGAAAGATGTAAGACACGAATCACGAAGGTAGAATCTCATAGTATCTACATAAACTAAATATAGTAGCGGACCTAAAACAGAACCTTGTGGGACACCACAATTCACAAAATATGGACCAGAAGTAACATTATCAATGACAACCTTTATCGACCTTCCCTTTAAAAAAGAATCAAACCAATCTAAACAAACCCCCTTAACCCCTAAAAACTCTAATCTTCTCAATAAAATACTAAAATCAACTGTATCAAATGCCTTTTTAAAATCAATAAACACAGTAAGAGGTATTTTTCCACTATCAAGACATTGATTCACAAAATCACACAGATGTTGCACTGCATGCGAAGTTGAGTGGCCTTTGCGGAAACCAAACTGAGTTTCGCTTAGGAAACCATGTTGTGTTAGATACTCGTACATACTCGTACAACAATCACAAAAGCATACCTCTACCGTAAAAAGAAATATCTGGACCAAATAAAACAAGAGCTGTAAGCTCATATGGCACTTGCATGGGTTGAAATGTAGTGTTTGATCAAAAGTACTTTTAAGGTTACCTTTGCGGTTCAGACGCGCACTTTAAGGGAGCTAGAGAAAAAGTATTTTGTTTTAGAACTTGGCTGTAATGATACGCACTTTATAGGCGCTAGAAATTCATCTGTAAGAAAACCTATTGAGAGAAAACGATCACACGCCCTTAGGGATCACTGATACCTATATACCATTTGGTAAAAAAAAAAAAATCACTTTTCGGTTAAAATGTGCACTTTAAGGGTGATAAAATAAAATTTTAAGTAAAACCCTTGTGGCACAAATGATAATGGGTTGAGATGTAGCCTATCGTTTGATAAAAAAAAGTAGTTTTCGACCTTGCGGTTCAGATGTGCACTTTAAGGGAGCTAGAACTTCATTTGTAAGCAAAACCCTTGAGGCAAAATGATAATGGGCTCATGGGGATGATGAAGATGTATAATTTGCTTAAAAGTATTTTTCTAAATTTACGGTCAAGATTGGTACTTTAAGGAATGTCGGATTTGGAAAATGGCGATTTCTGAACCAATCTTGTCGAATCTCTAATATTCCGGCCCAGTTCCATCGTCCTAGCACATCTGGAAGTACCTTAAATCGCGATCACCGGAATTCCGGACCCCCCCCAAAAATACCCCACAGTCGCCGGAGCCAATCCGGTTCTGTAAGTGATTTATCCAGAGCATCTCTTTATTATTCCCACAAAGTTCCATCCCGATCTCCCCAGTCAGAGCCGGTCACGTACTCCCCCCCCCCCCAATTGTTGTCGAATCCGGTCCGGACATGACAAAGATCACCAGAGACATGTCCTCTGATCAATTATCAAATTTCACTCAAATCCGATCAGCCGCTCCAAAGTTACGCATGACTCAATATTCCGGATTCCCCCTCCCGCTACTCCCCCCACGACTATCGGATCATGTAAATTTTTATTTATAAGTCAGTTTGATCGGGTCCCTGATTCGCCTCCCAAGTTTTGTCGTGAAAATCCCCAAAACCGCCATTACCGGAATTCCGTGAAACTACCCTCCACCCCCCCCCCTACTGTCCGGATCCAGTCCAAATGTATAAACGATTTATCTGGAGCAGATGATTGTTCTTCCCAGCAAGTTTCACTTCGATCCCTCCATTCTAACCGTTTCTCGAAGTTTCCGGTCTCCCCCCCCCAAACTCCCCATAACTGTCGAATCCGGTCCGGACTTCAAATGGGATATCAGAGGTATGCCATTTATCCAGTTATTAAGTTTCATTCCAATCCGATCACCCGTTCGAAAGTTACACACTACTCTAGTTTTCCGGATTCCCTAGCCCTCCACTCCCCCCCAGGTGGTCGGATTGGGAAACTGATTATTTCCAGGTTAGTCCGGTCGGGTCCCTGATGCTCCTGCCAAGTTTCATCGTCCTAGCACATCTGGAAGTACCCCAACTCGAAAAAGTGTGACGAAAACTACTTAATTCTCAGAATTCCCCGGCCCACCACTCCCCCCCAGATGGTCGGATTGGGAAACTGATTATTTCCAGGTTAGTTTGGTCGGGTCCCTGATTTTCCTGCCAAGTTTCATCGTCCTAACACATCTGGAAGTACCCTAACTAGAACATGTGGGACAAAAAATTCGGACAGACCGACCGACCGACCGACCGACGGACGGAATTGCGATCGGTATATGGCACTTGAGCCAGAGGCTACAAGTGCCATAACAACACACAGTAACTCTGAATGCAAGTACAACATTCAGGAAGCCATTGGCAGGTGGTGAGAAGCAAGTGGTAAGAAATTATGGGCCCTTCTTGCCGTACCGGATGATGATAACCGTTGACGCTCTGAAATTTATTTATTTTTCAAACCATTTTGTTTTGACGTACAAGGTTATTTTTGTCCTACAGAAATATTATGTGAAATATACTTATTGATACTGATTGAAGTAAGGCTTCATAGCCCATTAATCAGTCACGCTCAAATAGCGTTCTAACATGAGAATTCAGGTACGACAAAATATCTCTGGACTTCTTTTACAACTACTTTTCTAGATTTTGGGTAAACCTCTTAGGACGGATTGAAAGGGTCCTCAGGATGATCAGTATCTACCTAAGGATTAGAGCAATTATGAAGGAAAGATTGGGTTTCCGAAACGATATTTGTGGAAACTCGCCGAGAAAGAAGATCCGTCGAGTAAGAGGAAAACCAGGAAAAACGCAACACGAAAATGCAAGCTTCCCACATCAGAATTCGGTAGTAGGGACAGAAAACAAGATCAGATATTCTACGGGATCCTATATTATATGGTCAGTCTTAATGGGTGGTACGGATTCTGGTCCAAAGATATAATCAGTAGAAAAACAGGATACTCCTGTACGAGTGGCAAAATTCAGCACCGTTTACCGGCTGTTTTTTGTTAAAACAATCACTGTTTTGTGTTTATGTTATTTGTTTGTTTACGCTCACGTTCATCATTTAGCGTTTCAGGATAGGAGCAAAGCAAACGCTAGGTAGCGGGCAGCTCGACACTTTCAATTCCATCTGCATTTTACCCAAAAATATACAATGACAAAACAACCGAAATATAAAAGGGTGTACGGAATGTTTTTGTCTTTGCACGTATGATACACCCAGATACAGTAGAGGTAGGTTTATTTGAACATTTGCTGAATTTGAACAATTCCATTTTCATGCACTTGACTTGACGAAAGTCAACTAACAGTTAGCCAAAAAAGCTAATTAAGGGCCCTTGAGAACACCTGGATAGCTCAGAAGCTGCACTGTTCAAATTTAAGTATCTGTTCAAATGAACACAACTCTACTGTACTATTTTAAAACAGTAGACTGTATGAACTCCCCGTTGTTCCCCCCAGAATTCGGGGCCAACGCCAGGGCCCTTGTTCTTTAAGGCTCACTGTCACCAAAGAATTCGGGCCCAGCCCCCGACAATTTTTTCACAGTCGTCACAGCCCTTGCTCTCCAAAGTGAGATGTCCAGCCTCCTGAATTTTAAAGGACTCCTCTTGCTTATTCTGCCTTTCATATTATCCCTAGCTCCCTTATGGGATTATGAGATTCTGAAATCCCAGCCTTTCGCTTTTGTTTCGTCTGTACCTATGACTTTTTATCGCTTTTTCGGCCTGGCCGAGTTTTGACAGTCACGCAACGCAAACTTCGCCGAAAGCTTGAAGGTCCGTCAACGACTCTTTCACAAATAATATGAAAAAAACTTCGTTTTCTTAAAGAGTTAAAGAGGCTGCGTCCCAAAGTCGAACCTTAAAACGTACAGGAATTAGGAGAGGCAGTTGGGGGGCTGCCGCCCCCCAAACCCCCCGCTTTTAAAGACTCTTTTGTACAGGTTTTTGTTTGCTACCCTACCCCCACCCCCAGCTCTTAGCTTGTGTGCTCTGTGTCTGGGAAACAGTTTCAATAATTATGTTAAAATGTAAATGGAGTGGTCAACTTCATTGTTACTAATTACTAGTTTCGGCGCAATGGTTCTCCTGTCCTCTTGTGTTTAACATTTTTCGAAGTTACGCTCGCTGATTATTCATTCATTTCAACTTTTTTGTTAATTAAAAGAGGGCCTTTCCGAAGCCAAGAGCGGGGGGTTTAACAAAAAACCTGTACAAAAGAGTCTTTAAAAGCGGGGGGTTTGGGGGGCGGCAGCCCCCCAACTGCCTCTCCTAATTCCTGTACGTTTTAAGGTTCGACTTTGGGACGCAGCCTCTTTAACTCTTTAAGAAAACGAAGTTTTTTTCATATTATTTCTGTACGTTTTTCTACAATCCATGGTGGATGTACTACTACTCGTACAGGAATTAGGAGAGGAAGTTGGGTGGCTGCCGCCCCCCAACCCTCCCACTTTTAAAGACTCTTTTGTACAGGTTTTTTGTTGTGGGGGGCTGCCGCCCCCCTAACCCCCCGCTCTTGGCTTCGGAAAAATTTAAGGTCATTTTTCTCAAATAAAAATTTTACGGATTAAGACAGAATTTTTTGAAGCTTGCAGTCAGTCTCACCATGTCGAGCTGATCATTTTGATGTACTTGAATGTTGAAATTCGTAACTTTTAAGAATTTCAAAAATTAACATGGGCTCTTATGGGGAAATGGGGTTTTTCTAAGCTAGAAAATCGGGGGGTTAAGATTTTCCGACGAAACTTTCCAGGAAAATTACTCGGAGAATTCCGCGTCGAATGAGTCTTCGTACACCCAGATCCGATGTCGGCTGTGACCTGTAGGCGTGGCAGAAAAAAAACAAAAGGAGAACATGAACATTAAGTGGCTATGCGTGGTTTCTGGAAAACAGGGAAGGAGTTATCGGATCGAGCTGAAATTTCGCGGATAAGCTCCTGGGCCCTAGGGGACCTTAACTTGTGAATTTCAGCCCGATCGGACAACGTTAAAGGGGGGGTGGGGTTGGGGGGTCGAAACTTTCGGCCAGATTTTCCCCATGAAGGAAAAGTCGGAGGGGGATGAAATTTGGCAGGTTTCTTAGTTGGAGCTCGGGCTACGAAATGCATCCCTCCCCATCCATCTGCGACCACTGGAACCGAAGATCGCTTAACATTGTCGTGGTTCGCCTCTTTAAAGAGGCACGAGTGTGCCTCCTTGATAAGGACATGAGAAGCTTCATAGTACTATTTCTGGAAGACATGGGTCTACAATCAGTTTTCGACTTCTTTAGGTTTGCGTGGTTTTCCCACTTTTTAACCAAGGCGCGTTTAATTTTCATATATTTTGCGTCGAGCCACCGCGTGGGAGAGACGGAGGCTGAGACAGGTCGACAAGCGGTAACAAGCAAATCGCTACGTTCTCGTTGAACGTAATGGTATTTCCGAAAACGTTATTTCCCATTTTTGCATCGTGAAAAGATCATTTCTAGTAAGAGTTGTGATTTAAGAGTTCGGACCCTTGTTTTCCCAGAAACACAATACAATCAGTGATAACAGTTTCCAACAAGGAAAACAGAAGCCTTTGCAATCATTAAATTTGTCGGAATCTAATCTACAACGGGACTTCCGTCACCTGTAACAACCATAACGTGATCAGGAAACTTTCATTCCGGAAGTCGAAATCCATCAGCGGAACCAAGGATATTTTTGACGAAAAAGCAGGCAGGATAAAACGAATTCTTTCGGTGATAAACGTGAAAGCCGACAGCTCCCCCATCAGAGCAAAATAACACTAAGGAGTAGCGCCAAGACCTACCATACTTGTAACGGCGCCCACTATGCTTGTGGCATTTCGAGCGAGAAAAACTTGTGAGTTTAGAAATTTCTTGTAAAGCTAAGATGCGGTCTGCATACATCGAAGAAACAGGAAAGGTTATATCTTTTTTTTGTTGTTTTCAGAATTTTAAGTTATAGGAGCCAGCGCTGGAGCACAACTGACTGAGTTTCAGTAGGGACGTTCTCTATCACTAGTGGTGCTAATGTCGCTGCTGTTCGAGTGTGTGTCACTTCCATACTTTCAGAGCTCCAAACCAACGTAATCAAGAAAGTCGAGGCGAAGGGGGGGGGGGGAGTATTTGCTGTACCAAACTGTAGCCCACTATTTGAAGGAATACCGACGGGATTTGTAAAGAAAAGCAAGTATTTCAAGAAAAGAAATAAAATGAATGACGCCCTCCTGGCTGCACTTCAAAGGCAAATATTTGCGACAGCAATCAGCGACATAATAGATGAAGCTTCACAAATTATCTCCATTGGTGCAGCACCCAAATCATTGCAGATAATGCGAGGATTATCGGCGAGGTTCCCCCTTAGGAAACGAGATTTTCAACGAGACATATTGCAGGGATGGATGACACTGAGTAGACGGGGGAAATATCGTTTTCTGGTAATTAAGAGAGTAGGAACGTCATCTAATCAGGTGAAGAAGGTTATCAGATTTCGTCATCGGGACACAGATGTGAAGGATTCTGTAATGTAATGGTTATTTTTCACCCATCGTACAGGAAAGAAAAAATGATGAAGTAGATAAAAAAGGAAAATAGGGAAACACAGAAAAAGATTGGGATCGACTAAAAACTGGAATGGAACGGAACGACACGGTGCAGGAGGAACGCGTACTAAAAACTGGAACGCGTACTAAAATCTGGAACGCTGCACCAGGAGGAAGGCTATAAGAAGGGGGAACAATGCACCAACCTTCCTTCTTTTTGTAGTTTTTCTGGGAACGAGTTTCAGATCATTCCGATGCATGCAGGGGGAACAAGTACTAAAATCTGGAAGGCCCGTCCTCTGTTGTTTAGCACTTGGTTATTCGTCAGAAGCCAGTACTAAAAACGGGAACGAGGATCCCTGTTCTTTAGCACTTGTATTCGTCCTCAGGAGCTTCTGACGAACTGACGGGCTTCTGACGAAGAACCAAGAGCTAAAAAACAGAGGACGGGCCTTCCAGATTTTAGTACTTGTTCCTCCTGCAGCCTCCTGCATGCATAGGAATTATCGAAAACTAGTTCCCAGACAAAATACTAAAAAAAGGAAGGATGGTGCTTTGTTCCCCCTTTTAGTACTGTTCCTCCTGGTGTAGAGATCTGGATTTTTGTTCCGTGCTCCAGATTTTAGTACGTGTTCCAGAGTTTAGTACGCGTTCCTCCTGCACCGTCTCGTTCCGTTCCATTCCAGTTTTTAGTCGATCCCAAAAAGATTACACAACAAAGAAAAACAAAAGGCAAAACACAGAGAGATAAATCAAACTAATAAATCAAAAATTATCAAAGAACAATCCCTTGCCACTCATGGTCGCTCTGACTGCAAATTAATCGTTGATGTAGCTCGACGAGTTTCCGAATCGGGTCAACGATACCATATTTCTGGGAATTCTGGTCATGTAGGTATTGCGCGTCCAAGGAGGAAGACGACGAAGACATTTTGCATTTTAACAAGAGCTGTAAGCTCATATGGCACTTGCAAGGGTTGAGATGTATTATTTGATCAAAAGTAATTTTCGACTGTGCGGTTCAGATGCGCACTTTAAGGGAGCTAGACAAAAAGTATATTATCGTTGAACTTGGCTGTAATGATGCGCACTTTAAAGGAACTAGAAATTCATCTGTAAGGAAGACCCTTGGGCCTTGAGGCAAAAACGATAGCAGGCTCTTAGGGATCATTGATATATACGTATGATCAGAAGTATTTTTCCCCCACTAATTTGCGCACTTTAAGGGTGCAAGAAATTATTTTTTTTGCAAAACCCTTGTGGGACCACTGATCATGGGTTGAGATGTATCGTTTGATAAAAAGTACTTTTCGACCTTGCGGTTAAGATGCACACTTTAAGGGAGCTAGAACATCATCTGTAAGCAAAACCCTTGAGGCAAAAATGATCATGAGCTCATGGGGATCATGGAAATGCATATTTTGCTTAAAAGTATTTTTCTTAATTTGCGGTCATGATTGGTACTTTAGGGAATGGTCGGATTTGGAAAGTGGCGATTTCTAAGCCAATCTTGTCGAATTTCTAATATTCCAGCCAAATTTCATCGTGCTAGCACATCTGGAGGTACCTTAACTCGCGATCACCGGAATTCCGGACCTGCCCCTCAAACTCCCCCCACAGTCTCCGGAGCCAATCCGGTTCAGTTTGGACTTGTTTGTTATTCCCACAAAGTTCCATCCCGATCTCTCCAGTCCAATCCGGTCACGTATTCCCCCCCCCCCAATTGTTGTCGGATCCGGTCCGGACATGAAAAAGATCACCACAGGCACGCCCCCTGTTCAGTTATTAAATTTCACTCGAATCCGATCACCCGTTCAAAATTTACGCATGGCTAAATATTCCGAATTCCCCCTCCGTCCGATCCTCCCACGACTATCGGATCGAGTGAATTTTTATTTACAAGTCAGTTTGATCGGGTCCCTGATACGCCTCCCAAGTTTCATCGTGAATTCCGTGATACTCCCCTCCACCTGCCCCCCCCCCCCCAAGTGTCCGGGTCCAGTCCAAACGTCTAAACAAATTATCTGGAGCAGATTCTTGTTCTTCCCAGCAAGTTTTACTCCCCTCCATTATAACCGTTTCTCGAGATTTCCGGTCTTCCCCCACCCCAATTCCCCCATAGCTGTCGAATCCGGTTCGGACTTCAAATGGAACATCAGAGATATGTCATTCATCCAGGTATTAAGTTCCGTCCCAATCCGATCACCCATTCGAAAGTTACACAACACTCAATTTTCCATATTCCCCCGCACTGCACCACAGATACAAACCCCTTTGACCCTCGAATGCACTAGCTCTTTCCAATGTTAACAGAGTGATCCGATGCAAAGAGTGACGTCACGCCGCGCGCAGACCTACTAGTGTAAAGAAAGGGGTAGGGGTTTTACAAAAACTACTAAATTTTCCGGATTCCCCCGCCCTCTACTCCCTCCACGGTGGTCGGATCGGGGAAGTGATTATTTGCAAGTTAGTTTGGTCGGGTCCCTGATATGCCTGCTAAGTTTCATCGTCCTAGCACATCTGCAAGTACCCTAACTCGCGATCACCGGACCGACCGACCGACCGACCGACCGACCGACGGAAAAGTGATCGGTATATGGCACTTGAGCGAAGCTGCAAGTGCCATAAAAACAAATTCTTTTTCGAGAATTTCTCCAAAATAGAATGGGGCGCTATCCTAGGGTTAGCGATGAGAGTAGAGTAATTTTTTTTTTCTTTTAATGTGTTAAATTTCTGTTATAGCCTTGATGTTTGGCAAATAAACCAACATATATATGTTATACGAGGATGATTTTTAGAGGGCTTTTTTAGCCTTTTTCGTGTGTTTGGCTTTTGCCGCGTCCCTCGGGCTGTTTGACAGATAGATCTATAATTATAACAATAAAACATAGCAAAATAAAAATGCCACAAAGCCTGTGCAAAAATTGAGTAGTTTAACGGTAATGAAGAATTTAAATATTTATTAATAGTTATGGTAGGTTAAAGTTAATATAGTTCAAAATGGTTTGCAAAATATCATTAGTGTAGACGACACTAATAGGGACAGATCCTATAAGTAAACAAGAGCTGGAAGCTCATATGGCACTTGCAAGGCTAGGTCAGAGGATGAAAGTAGGAATTCGTCAATTCGTGGGTTTCTTTTGATCATTTGTAAGCAAAACCCTTTATATAAGAATGATCATGGGTCCTTGGAAATCACGAGACTGTATCGTTTTGGCAATGCATTTGGCTGTGCGCACTTTAAGGGCGCTAGAAAATCATCTGTAATCAAAACTCTTGAAGCAAAAAAGATGATCACCAGGAGCACGAAAATCTATATTTTACTCAGAAGTATTGTTTGTACTTTAAGGAATTCAGTTGTAAGCAAAACCCTTGAGGCAAAAATGATCATGGGCTCATAGGGATAACGAAAATGTATCTGTTGCTTAAAAGTATTTTTTGTACTTTGCGGTTAGCATTAGTACTTTAAGGGATGGCCGGATCTGGGAACTAACTATTTCTTAGCCAATCATGTCAAGTCTCTAATTTTCAAGCCAAGTTTCATCGTCCTAGCATGTCTGGAAGTATCTTAACTTGCGATCACCGGAATTCCGGACCCCCCCCCCCCTAACTCCCCCACAATACTCGAATCCGGTCCGGTTCTGTCACTGATCTACATAGGGCTTGTGCTTGTTCTTCCCACCAAGTTTCATTCCGATCGCTCCACTCCAAGCATGTCACAAGGTTTCCGGACCCCCCCTCCGACCCCCCCCCCCCAGCTTCATCGGATCCGATCCGGACTTGAAATGGGACATCCGAGACATGTGGTCTTTCTACATACCAAGTTTCATTATGATCCGATCACCCGTTCGGAAGTTATACATACCTCAAGAGTCCGGATTCCCCCTCCCTCCTCTCCCCCACGATGGTCGGATCGGGAAGCTGACTGTTTCCAGGTTAATCTGGTCGTGTCCCTGATTTGCCTGCCAAGTTTCATCGTCCTAGCCCACCTGGAAGTATCTTATTTCCGTATGACCGGAATTCCGGAGCTTCCCTCCACTCCCCCCCCCCAGTGCACGAATCCGGTCCGGTTCTGTCAATGATGTACCTAGGGGTTGTGCTTGTTCCTCCCACCAAGTTTCATCCCGATCGCTCCACTCTAAGCGTTTAACATGATTTCCGGTTCCCCCCTCCGACCCCCCCCCACATTCATCGGATTCGGTCCGGACTTGAGTTGGGACATGTGAGACATGGTGTCTTTCCAAATATCAAGTTTCATTAAGATCCGATTACCCGTTCGAAAGTTATGCATGTCACTAAATTCCGGATTCCGGCTCCCCTCCCTCCCCCCACGATGGTTGGATGGGGCAAGTGACGATCTCCAAGTTAGTTTGGTCGGGCCCCTAATACGCCTGCCAAGTTTCATCGTCCTAGCACATCTGGAAGTACCCTAACTCGCGATCACCGGACTGACCGACCGACCGACCGACCGACCGACCGACCGACCGACAGACCGACCGACGGAAAAGTGATCGGTATATGGCACTTGGCCGGAAGGCAAGTGCCATAAAAAGTAAAAAGTAAAAGTAAAAGACGTAGCATCCAGCTACTGTCAAAAATAGTCTGAAAAGTGTAAAAGACAAAAGAAAGCTTCTGTAAGATGCATTACCTGAGCATTGATTTGTTACCTGACCATTGAAATCTGTAATTTCAGGTAACAACAAATTTTCAGGTAACTCCCCCCCTGTGGGGCTACCATCTACCAAAAGCATAAACGAATGCAGCCGAACGGCGCAACATCCAATTCATCCCCCACACAAATGTTTATTACAGGAGGGGCACCCAACCTCAACTTTAAAATTCACAGAATCGCCTTCCCTTCAGAAGGATCTATCTGGCTTAAATATGGACTAAAACACATCACAAAAACAACAGATTCAAGCTAAAACAACGGCTTATATGACGGAAGAAGAGCTTACATGTTGGAAGAGCAAATTACCAAAAAAAGAAAAGACAAGAGTTAACAAGTAGCAACACCATTTTTATAGCAGGTTCACACAAAAGAAAAAAACAAGCGTTTTTGCAGATAACATTGTATCTGTTACCACGGTAACAGGATCTGCAATTACTCGTTTTTGGGATCCCGAAACGTCAGTGACGGATACCTATGACATCGCAAAAGTTGTCCGTCTGTCTGTCCGTCTGTCCGTCTGTTAGCACGATAACTCTCGAAGGGATTGAGATATTTTGATGAAACTTGGTGGGAGGATCCTTCGGGTCAAAGTACAAGTCAAGTTCGAAGATGGGCTCTGTAGCTCTATGTTTGAGGGTGTGGGAGGGGTTTCAAATTAAGGGGCTTTTTTTGAAAGCTGTTTAGATAGTGGATTTAGGGGTAAGGAGACACGCTGAATCCGAATATGAAAGTTATTTTCTCGCCGGACAAGTAGTTCGCCCGGAATCCGGCCAAAACCGGAAAGTTTGTTAAAAGTAAAATTTTTATTTGAAGTTGATTAGATGTTTGATTTAGGGGTAAGAAGACATGCTGAATACGATGGTGAAAACCATTTTCTTGCTTGACAAGTAGTTCGCCCGGAATCCGGCGCAAACCAGAAAATTTGATAAGAGCAAAATTTGTATTTGAAGTTGATTAGATATTCGATTTAGGGGTAAGAAAACGTGCTGAACACGATGGTGAAAACCATTTTCTTGCCAGACAAATAGTTCGTCCGGAATCCGGCCAAATCCGGAAAATTTGTTCAAAGCAAAATTTGTATTTGAAGTTGATTAGATGATAGATTTAAGGGTAAGAAAAAACGCTGAATCTATATATGACAATCATTTTTTAACCGGACATATAGTTCGTGCGGTATCCGGTTGAAACCGGATTTTTTTTTTAGAAGTTAAAGTTTTATTTGAAGTTGATTAGATGTTCTTTATAGGGATAAGGAGATACGCTGAACTCGTTTCTGAACTATCTTTTGTTTTTGCTGGGCAAGTAGTTTGCTCGGAATTCCGCCGAAACCGGAAATTTGGCAGAAGTACACCAGGAAGTTTTGATCAGTATCGTCAAAATAGATATGGCTTATACAGGTATATCTGAACTTGGTTTTCTCAGATGATTAGCCTGGCGAAGACTGGATTTGGCGAAGACAAGACGTAGTTAATATTAAATTTTTGGGATCCCATCGAAAACTTTGGTCTTGTTCCATTTACCGTGGTATCTGATATATGGTTGCTCTGCAAAAACGACAATCGCCGACGTCATACCAAAAGAAAAACTGATATCGAGTCACATCCAGAGGCGTTACTAGCCAAAATGTTTGGGGGGGGGGGGGGACAAGGTATTTACCGACTGGCTGGTCCTTTTTACCGACTGTTTTTGCGGATAAAAACGACTATTATTGAGAAAAAAACGACTGTGTTGACGAAAAATCGGCTAATTTTAAGAAAAAACGACCATTTTTAAGAAAAACCGACTGTTTTTAAGAAAAATCGATTGTTTTTAAGAAAAAACGACCATTTCTAACAAAAAAATCGACTGTTTTTACTGAAAATCGGGGCTCTTCGCGCCGACTCGGCTCTTTTTTACCGACTGGCCGACAACATTGGGGGGGGGGTCCCCCCCCCCCAGTAGTGACGCCTCTGGTCACATCACTAAGTGCCAAACTTCTTTCCCACCAATCTGACAAACATTGATGAAAGCGAGAAGACTTTTCCAGATACCACGGTCGGACCGTGGTACCTGAATATCAGATACCACGACAACTGCAAAAAGGCCTTTTGACCGTGGTATCAGATACCACGATAACTGCAAAAACGACTTTAGATCGCGGTATCAGATACCATAGTATCTGCAAAAACGCAACTAATATCTTGGTAACTGAGAACGATTTTGCTTATTGACTGTTAGAGCTACATCTGGGGTGGGCGGTTCATGGAAATTTTTCATGCAAAATTTTGCGCAGCCAATTCCGAAGTTACATAAATCGAGGTCGATCTACTCTCCCATATTACACAGAAGCGAGAACTACATACCTGTTCAGAGAGCGACAGTACAGTAGCTCGAGACGGTCTGTCCTTGATAGCTGCTTCAAGGGTTTTGCAATATGTAGCTGAGAGGGCGAATACAGCTGCCAGTTTTTCAGACAGCAGCTGCAGCTGGGACTTCAAGGTGGCGCTCTCGGAGTCATCCGATTCGGCAAAAAGCTGTTCTGTGGCTTCGCGCAAAGAAGCCACACGCGGTTCACATCTTTCAACTTCACTTTGTACTTCCTGAAAAAATGTAAAATCGCAAGATTAATTCAAAATGTAGGCTACCACCAGGGCCGTATCCAGGGGGGGTTAGGGGGTTCGACCCCCCCGAAACCCACAAAAGTAATAGTTTTTTACAGCTTTAACCTCTGATCTATGTTTTTTTTTACTTTTTGGTCTAACCCGTGGGCCCCCTCCCCGAAATAAATTCCGCGGGCAAACCCCCTCCCCGAAATAAATTCCTGGATACGGCCCTGGCTACCACTCCTCGTTACTGTGAGGCACGCTGATGTCAGATGTCTTCTTCGTTTTTTTTCCGGGCACAGATCCGGACCACCGGAATCCGGAGAGAAGCGGAAACACCTTAGTATGAATACACAAACACACATCATCACGTCTCGTTAAGACTTTGAGGAACTCGGGAACAAAACTTATGGCATTTTTCGCGCGCTTTGTAAGCACAGAACAGAGTTTGGGTACCCTAGAACTTGCCACTCGTTCTGGTCGATCCTGAGGTTATGTTGGGGGAGGGACAATAAATAGGTGCCGCAGCCAAAAAACATGAGTATGAATGAATGAATGAATATTTTAATAGCCAATTGGCCATACAAAACACATAATGGTAACAATTATAATACACTTTACGTCACTCAATGATTATCTTATTTAACTAATACGCTCTTTAGAAATTGGCACATTTTAATTATCTTAGCTTTATTTTTATGGCACTTGCAGCCTCTGGCTCAAGTGCCATATACCGATCGCAATTCCGTCCGTCGGTCGGTCGGTCGGTCGGTCCGAATTTTTTTGTCCCACATGTTCGAGTTAGGGTACTTCCAGATGTGTTAGGACGATGAAACTTGGCAGGAAAATCAGGGACCCGACCAAACTAACCTGGAAATAATCAGTTTCCCGATCCGACCATCTGGGGGGGAGTGGTGGGCCGGGGAATTCTGAGAATTAAGTAGTTTTTTTCACACTTTTTCGAGTTGGGGTACTTCTAGATGTGCTAGGACGATGAAACTTGGCAGGAGCATCAGGGACCCGACCGGGCTAACCTGGAAATAATCAGTTTCCCAATCCGACCACCTGGGGGGGAGTGGAGGGCTGGGGAATCCGGAAAACTGGAGTAGTGTGTAACTTTCGAACGGGTGATCGGATTGGAATGAAACTTAATAACTGAATAAATGGTATACCTCTGATGTCCCAGTTGAAGTCCGGACCGGATTCGACAGCTATGGGGGAGTTGGGGGGGGAGACCGGAAATCTCGAGAAACGGTTAGAATGGAGGGATCGGAGTGAAACTTGCTGGGAAGAACAAGCATCTGCTCCAGATAAATCATTTATACATTTGGACTGGATCCGGACACTAGGGGGGGGGGTGGAGGGGAGTTTCCCGGAATTCCGGTAATGGCGGTTTTGGGGATTTCCACGACGAAAATTGGGAGGCGAATCAGGGACCCGATCAAAATGACTTATAAATAAAAATTTACATGATCCGATAGTCGTGGGGGGAGTAGCGGGAGGGGGAATCCGGAATATTGAGTCATGCGTAACTTTGGAACGGCTGATCGGATTTGAGTGAAATTTGATAATTGATCAGAGGACATGTCTCTGGTGATCTTTGTCATGTCCGGACCGGATTCGACAACAATGGGGGGGGGGAATACGTGACCGGCTCAGACTGGGGAGATCGGGATGGAACTTTGTGGGAATAATAAAGAGATGCTCTGGATAAATCACTTACAGATCCGGATTGGCTCCGGCGACTGTGGGGGAGTTTGAGGGGGGGGGTCCGGAATTCCGGTGATCGCGATTTAAGGTACTTCCAGATGTGCTAGGACGATGGAACTGGGCTGAAATATTAGAGATTCGATAAGATTGGCTCAGAAATCGCCACTTTCCAAATCCGACATTCCTTAAAGTACCAATCTTGACCGTAAATTTTGAAAAATACTTTTAAGCAAATTATACATTTTCATTATCCCCATGAGCCCATTATCATTTTTGCCTCAAGGGTTTTGCTTACAAAGGAAGTTCTAGCTCCCTTAAAGTGTGAATCTGAACCGCAAGGTCGAAAACTACTTTTTTTTATGAAACGATACATCTCAACCCATGATCATTTGTGCCACAAGGGTTTTGCTTAAAAATTTATGTTATCACCCTTAAAGTGCACATTTTAACCGAAAAGTGAAAAAAAAAACTTTTTACCAAACGGTATATATCAATGATCCCTAAGGGCCTGTGATCGTTTTGTCTCAATAGTTTTTCTTACAGATGAATTTCTAGCGCCTATAAAGTGCGTATCATAACAGCCAAGTTCTAAAACAAAATACGTTTTCTCTAGCTTCCTTAAAGTGCGCATCTGAACCGCAAAGGTAACCTTAAAAGTACTTTTGATCAAACACTACATCTCAACCCATGCAAGTGCCATATGAGCTTACAGCTCTTGTTTGTTTCGAAGACGTCAGGGAACTTAATAGTATACCGATTAAGAAAATTTCTCCTGGGGTCCACCCCAGACCCATTCAGAAAATTTCTCCTGGGTTCCACCTCTCACCACCGCTTCCTCACCGGATCAACAGGCCAACCAGAATCCGGCGAAAACCGGAAAGTTTGAACAAAAAAGAAATTCTACGTCGGGTCCAGACTGCCTGTCAGTTAGACCACGATCCGACGGACACAGATAATCCGGTACATCTACAACTTTCCAAGATATTGAAATCAACCAATTTTTTCCGTTCGTTTTCTTATCGGAGCAGAAAAGTCAAAACATACCCCGGTTTGAGATCCCATCGAAGCCTGTGACCTTGCTTTTAAAGGAAATGGCGGTCACCTGATACCTTCGATTTCAGACATCGAAAGCTGTGAAACTGTGAAACCGAAACTCAGCTTCCGCGAGTATCGATAACACCCATTCGAGATATGAACACAAAAAATATGACTCGATTCTGAGGGACGGAGTCCCACGAGGGACTTTCTGACAACTTTCTGGGGAGATGGACAAGTATATCCTCTGAAAGACGATATGCGCGCGAAAGCCAGGCGTATCAGGCTATCCGGCGTATATCAGTTACGCATAGGTGCGTACATAGTCTACACTGGGAAAAGTGTTTGAGCAGGGTTTAGTGTAAAATAGTAGTGTGTCAGTTTCTTTTTGTATTTACATATATTTATTTTTAATAACAGACCCTTGCCAAGAAGGGCCGAAATATCGCTTCATAAGCATCACTTTTGTTATGGCCCTTGGGCTTTTAAGGCAAATAAATATCATATCATATAATATCAGGTGTAAAAGCCTATATCAGCTGGCGTGAACGTGAGTCAATCAATAACCAAAGAACTCAAAATTTGTGAAAAATAAAAGTTTAAGCTGAAGTTGGTTAGAGGTTCAATTTAGGGGTAAGGACACGTGCCAACTACGTGTATGAAAATTATTTTTTCGCCGGAATCCGCACAAAACTGGAAAATTTGTTTAAAGTTTTAGTTTTATCTGTTCAGTTCAGGGCTAAGAAGACATACTGAATCCGTATATGACAACCATTTTCTACCCGGGCATATAGTTTGCCCGGAATTCGGCTGAAACCGGAAAATTTGAAAAAACTGAAAGTTTTATCTGAAGTTGATTAGAGGTCCGATGTAGTGCTAAAGAGGCATGCTGAATCCGTCTATGTAAATTATTCTCTAGCCGGACAAATAGTTCGCCCGGAATCCGGCCAAAACCTGAAAATTCATTAAAAGGGAGTTTTATCTGAAGTTGACTAAATAAAGGTTCGATATAGGAGTGAGGAGATATGCTGAATTCGTTTCGGGCTTTTTTTTTACCGGACAACTAGTTCGGCCTGAATTCGGCAGAAACCAAAAATTTGGCAGAAGTAAAGCTTCTAGAAGTTCTGATGAATTTCGTCAAATTATATCAGACGTAACGGGGTAAACACACACGCTATGTTTCTAAATTTTGTGTGAGGAGGAGTCGGTGAAAGTGTTCAAGGAGTCGGGAAAAGTGTTCAAGGAGTCGGGCGAAGACGTGATATCTGAAAGATCCAATTGTCTGGATCAGACATGAAATTATTGAGATCCCATCGAAACCTTTGGTCTTGTTTTTTAAATGTTTCAGTAAATGGTATACACTCACCTGGAACTTAGCTAACTGCTTCTTCAGCACTGACTGTTTCGCTCTCAAGTTAAGTGGTTCCGTGGCCTTTATCTCTCCTTCCGTTTTGTTCAACCATGCAAGTAGGTCCTTGATTATATCCCGGAATTCTTTGTTCTGTAAGGAAACGTAGGTATTACTTCCACATTACTACGAGGTTCTGGTATGGAGTCAAGGTAATTGTCTGACAGAACTAACCAAGATACAAAGCAAATATATTTCTTAAATAAGGCTGGTATTTTGACGTCGAAACTAAACTATAATAATATCTCTCTCCGAGACTTTGGAAAAGAAAACACATTTCCCAGATGCGACTAATTACGTAATTTATGAAAAAACGTTACTCGCCGCGTCAACTTATTTTATCTGCTTGGCAGTTCCACGGGACGACCACTATGTTCTCGAATTGCCAACAGCCAACCTATTTTGAATGTTTGCATGAATTGTTCTAAAACGCTGTCTCAATTGCTCTCTTGAAACTGTCTCTGACTTCAACCAGGTTTTCAATCGGGAGGCCACGGTAAGGGGCAAGGTATAGTTTAAACTTATCGATCAAATCCCCTCGCTAATCCCCTTACTCCAACAGCTCGTCGGAATATACTTTTTACAGCGGTGATTAACTGCATATGTAAGGGCATAGGACCGGATGCACCTTGTCTTCTAGGATTTTCTAGTAAGAACGGAGCAAAACTTTTGAAAATGGCCAATAGGTCCTTCAACTATAGCTGCAAGTATCCACAGCCGTAATATCGCTTTCATGCTAATTGTCTATTCCCCCAATGTCCTTGCCATTTACCAAGAAAGTGTGTATGGTACTTCCCAATTTCGTCTCAAGTGTCATACACCAATCTCTTTTCCGTCGGTCCGAATATCACCAGTTGGGTACTTCTAGATGGGCTAGGAGGATAAACCTGCTCAGTGTATTAGGTTCTTAACCAGATTCCCTTGGAAATCCTCTCTCCGGATTCGACAATCTTGGACGGCGAGTCCGGAATTACCTTTCGAATGGGCGATCCGAATCCGATTAAACTTGAAATGCACCAGATAAGTTATTTATAAGTCCGGAGCGGATCTGGCAATGCGCATGTCCCATGTCAATTTCTAGCTGTCGTTCTGGATCTCCCTTATGCCCACACAGCGCAGCCAAAGCCTGTGCATAAAGCAAGGAATCCAGCCTCCCGGTCGACTAGTCACACATGCTGCTATTCAAATCGCTGTATGAGGCGAGCGGATACATGGTTCTGCTCCCGATGAAAAATTTGTGGCCTGCGTAGTTGTATGATAGTTGTACGAAAAAGTTGTATGTATTGATACATAATAGTAAAGAATGTTATCACTTAATGTGCCTCAGACTGGGCCAGTCTTAAGGAGTAGTATCCAGTCATCCTATCTTGCTATAGTAGCATCCAGTCTTGCTAATAGTAGCATGCAGTGGAATGCAGTAACGGTAACCTTGACATAGAAGCATGTAGTAGCATCACTTGGTACTGCATGCTACTTGTTCGTGCAACTTCATACTAGTATTTTGAGAAAAGCTTTCATCGGGCTTCCAAATAACATGGTACTCGGTGTAATGATTTCCGATACTCGGGCATGGTCTTTAGGAACAAAACGATTTCTTGCTTTTTTTGCTGCTGTCCCTATAGACTGGTGGGGCGAACAGCCCGTGCCAAAGATCGGAAAACAGTGTTGTAAGCCCCCTCTCACCAGCCATGACATCTGCTTCGAGTCGTGGCTTAGAGATAAGACCATAAGAAGTCTACGCAAGAAAATTCTCATGAAAAAACATGTTCTTCCGGTTCACCTAACAAGTGCACATTGTCTCGACAAACAGTGTCAAACAAAGAGCCATGTAAACAAGTCCAAGCTTTCCTAGCAACAGAATGGGGCAAACAGGATCTCGATTCCGGCAAGGTACGATTAAAGCAAGTTAATGGAAACTATCTAGGACCAGACAAATATCCTCATCCAACGCGAACTCTAGGGCTAGAAGGAAATACTGATTGAGTCTGGCAACATAAGTTGAACTTTTCCTGGTTACGCTAACTTTGTCCAGATTGATTGAAACGAACGTGGGAAGTGAACGTGATCTTAAAGTCGATTAACGTAGAGCAACGGGAGAGGGCTGAGGTGGAACTTGAGTTCAGATAAACTGACGACCAATGCAAGTACATGCAGAGATTGTACCTCGCGTTATTTGTGAAAAGATTCTCCACGGGAAGATTGGATTTGGATTGACAGCAAAAGAAAGCAACTGTGAAACGAAAATAGGCGGACTGGTGATGGCGCTTACCATTGAGAAGGAACATAATGGAATACGGGTCGGATTTAAATTCTGCTTTAAGATGGCCTTTAATGAATGTGGCGGCTTTACCTGTAACAGGTTCATTTGAAGTCGTCCTTGTAAGAGCTTGGCATCAGCGCAGACAATTTCCCATCGAGAATTCGTGTTGCTAAGTCTCTCGTTCAACTGGCTCACAGTGCTGCGCATGGATGAAGGCGCATGCTCACGTAAATGAGTGCCGACGATGTTCAAACTGATAATGAGGCTCTTGTGGCTGTCAAGATCAAGCAGGAGCTCCTATAGAAGAAAAATGGTATCAATCACATTGCATCCACGATCTTTAGCACTTATTATCACAATAAGCGATCATCAACAAACCTCAACACTTATGTCCCATCCGTGACGAACTCCATGAGAGCCTGCAGCACCTGATGTATGCATCTGCAGGATTGTTGGGAATAAGTTTTCGGAGACATAAGGGGGTGGGGGATTGGGAAGAAGTTAAAACGCAAAGTGTGTTTCTTGTGTTTAAAGTTTAACTGAAAAGCCAACTTATTTGTGTGACATTTAATTGGATACACTGAATTATTTGGATTCTGCAAAGGGATTTTTTTATTTTCCACCATCTGCTCTAGTTATGAGGCTCGGAATATCTCTGGCCGTCCCCACAGTGTAAATTCTACTATGACGCGGGAAATTTTAATCTCAACACAAATGCGGCTTTTCAGTGGGCAGGGGTGAGATTGGTGACGATGGCTTAGTGCCCGAACAAAAAAAATTGATCAATCTTTCTCGTAAGGCATACAACAAAAATACAAGCGCATAGAGGCACCACAAATCAAAGGAAATTCCACTATTTGAAAATCGATTATTCGTGAATAGCGGAACAACGAAGTAACTCATTTTCAGCGGGTCTTCAGGAAGTGAATAAGTGATGGGTAACTAGATTGTCCTATCCTAGACCTTTTCGGTTAAACTTTAAAGATTTTGCCAAAGTTCCCAAAGCTGGCCCTACCCTCTGACCCTTGAGAAAAGTTGACAAGGACCATCATGTTTCTGCCCTTGACCATTTTTTCTGCTTTTCATCTAGGAAGAATATTTTTTAGACCCGATTGGTCCCTTTTTTCCTATGTTTGTTTTTTTGATCCTGCATTTACTCCATTACTGAAAGCTCAATGTTTATTTTTTCTTTGTCTTGCACTACTTCCTTTTTCTTGTCAAGTGCAAACCAGAATTTCATCGTCATCATAAGCTGCTGCGTTTTGTGGTGTTGGTTCTGTACAAAATAGCCTGTCGTTCACGCCCAACTGCATCGTTTTTGTTCACCCTTCTATTAGTAGTAGCCATTAGTTACTATTTTCGTTCCAGCCTCGTGAAAAGTTACTACGCTGACCGTCTAGCCTTCTCGAAATAGTAACTAACAGTAACTATTTGCTTACCATGCTCGGGAGCATAGTAAGCGTGGTAACTACGGATCTCTGTAACGTGATTAGCTGGATTACCCTGAGCAGTTATATTTTTACCGAAAATTTAAAATGCGTTCCAGCCTTGACACCAAGAAGCCAAAATTCGAGCGTGTTCCACCACTTCCACCCCTCTACCAATAGTAACTATTAGTTACTATTTCCGTTCCAGCCTCACGAAAAGTTACTACGCTGACCGTTCCAACCTTCTCAAAATAGTAACTAATAGTAACTATTTGCTTACCACGCTCGGGAGCGTAGTAACTACGCAACTCTGCAACGTGACTGGTCCGATCAGCCCGCGGCCTGATATTTGACCGAAAAAATAAAAAAGCGTTCCAGCCTAGCGTAGGTAACCTACGGTAACTAGCGTAGTTACTACGGTAAGTAGGGTGGAACACGCTCTTCGTGACGTCACGCGTAGTAACTACGATAAGTAGGGTGGAACACGCTCTAAGAGATAGTTCAGGCCGGAAAGAAACCACTCAGTTAATTTTAGGCTGGACATTCTTAGGAGTCATCTACTCTTACTGGTGCAAATGGTTCAAAGGCTATACTGAATGGAATTAACCCAAGACTGGCAAACTATTTTTTCTGCAGCAGTGCGTGATAGTCCTTACACAAAACGGAAGAGGAACCAACTTCTTATACAAGTTCGAGAAGGTTAAAAGTAAAAATTCCTTCAGCCCAAGCTGACTGCGAATCATATTTGACACTGCAAAATGCCGGATACGTCAGCTACATTTTTACAAAAAATTGGTGGGCTTGGTCACGTAGCTACACATTTGTTACAATTTAAAACAAAATACCAGTTCTAAGTGAATGAAAGTTATGCGCTGTCGCAACGGACACATCTGTGTCCTTCTCGGGTACGTTATGTTTGTTGAGAATGATGGAAAGAAAACTAGTGAACTGAATAGATAGATAGGTGGTATTATTGATCCAACTCGTAGCTCCGAATTGGCACTAAATATGTGGACCATTACAGTTAACGGGCTAAAATGACTTGAATATACATAATCATACAAAAAAAAACTCACTTGGAATCCACCAGTTTTTTCTTAATTTTTGTCTGCAAAATAAGGTAGGCTACAAAAGAATTGAACTAAAGCAATTGACAGTATCTTAGATACCTTTAAAATATCCTTTTGTGGACCGTTCAAATCACTCAACGACAGCACAATAAGAGATGTCTAAAAAACTGATGAAACTGATAGCTGTAATCTAATGGTTTCTAGGGTTTCAGTAATGGCGAGCGACTCCGATCGAAAGAGGAAGCCACGTGGGAACAACTTTGGCGACTAAGAGCGAAAAAACTGAAGACGTCGAAAGGGAACAAAAATAATCGAGAATTCCCTCGAAATCTACCGAAAAGCACAAAGAATCTAAGGCAAGACCTAGGCTTGCTCGAGCATATTTCAGCAAATTAAGAAGCGAAGATGGTGTGTTCCCAGATGAGATGTCTATTTCCCCCTCCCGTCGTTCCGAGAGGGAGTTTTTGTTTCAGATCGTTTCCCGTGCACTAATTAATTTGTTGCTGTTGTTATTAACTGTTTTTTCTTCAAAACTGCCTTGTACGACCTCTTCTAGCTGTAAGCTATCTGGTTAATAAAGTTGATTGATTTATTGATTAGCTAGACCGGTAGAGAAGTCGCAGACGACATTCCCCTCACATTCTTGGAGGTGCTGTGACTTACAGCACCTACGTGATTTACAGGAGTTACACAAACTTGGAACCGAGGTTAACAGGGCTGCTGGCCTATAGCCTATCCGTCCTCATAAAATCTAGAATTTGCTTTCAGCCCAATTTGCTCATGCCGAAAAAACACAAAACTAGAGGGGTATTCTCGTCGTTCCTCGAGGACTCCTCGGGGAATCGAAGGGAACGCCGAGAATAGAGGTAGTCACTCCACGAGGACTCCGCGTACGGATAACAACGAGAACACGGGGGATGCTTCTAAAATGGATTCTGCTCGAAAAAAAAATATGCGGTTGACGAAATTAGTCTGGATGCACTTTATTTTAGGTTTTGTTTATTCTGATTCTTTTTTAATTAATTTTTACATTGCACCAACAGCAGCAAAAATTGATTAACCTCCGAATCTGAAAGGGAGTTCTTTTTGATGGTGGTGACGATAATCGGAGCATTCCCCGTCCGTGGGGACTCGCGAGAATGCGGGGAGTGAGTCCCTGGGACAAACAAAAACGGAGGGACTCCTCAAAAGGAGTCCTCGGGGAACGGCGAGAATACGCCTATAAGCTTAATTCGTCATAACGGTACTTACTCTCTGATCCTGGATAGCATCTTCAAGTTGCTCCATAGATTTGAAATTGCTCGATCCACTTTGCTCGAGGCGTTTTTCCGCTGCGTCAATCCACCTCTCTAGCCGCCAGAGGTCGTGTTCATGTTGCCTCCAGGTTTTCCTGTGGGACAGAATGTAAGTTTCCTTCACTCATACAAACAAGAGCTGTAAGCTCATATGGCACTTGCAAGGCTTGGTAAAAGTATGAAAGTAGGAGTTCGCCAATTCGTGGGTCTGTTGTGAACATTTTTAAGAAAAACCCTTGAGAAAAGAATGAACACGGACCCTTTGGAAATCAAGAGAATCTATCGTTATGTACAAATTTTTTTTTTTTGCAGCTGGCTGTGATGATGTGCACTGAAAAGTGATCGGTATATGGCACTTAGCCGAAAGGCAAGTGCCATAAAAAGTATTTTATTTGTGAACTTGGCTGTAATGATGCGCACTCCAAAGGCGTAAAAATTCATCTGTAAGAAAAATTATTGAGACAAAAACGATCACAGGCCCTTAGGGATCATTGATATATACCGTTTGGTCGAAAGTATTTTTTTACACTTTTCGGTTGAAATGCGCACTTTAACGGTGATAGAAATAAATTTTGAAGCAAAACAATTGCGGCACAAATCAGCTTGGGTTGAGATGTACCGTTTACAAAAAAAGTACCTGGCGGTTCAGATGCGCACTTTAAGGGAGCTAGAACTTCATTTGTAAGCAAAACCCCTGAGTCAAAAATGATAATGGGCTCATGGGGATCATGAAAATGTAAATTTTGCTTAAAAGTATCTTTCTGAATTTGCAGTCAAGATTGGTACTTTAAGGAATGGTCGGATTTAGAAAGTGGCGGTTTCTAAGCTAATCTTGCCGAATCTCTAATATTTCAGCCAAGTTTCATCGTCCTAGCACTAATGGAATTACCTTAAATCGCGATCGCCGGAATTCCGCCCCCCCCCTCAAACCGGAATCAATCCGGTTGTGTACAAAGATCAAGACATGACAAAGATCACCATAGACATGTCCTCTGTTCAATTATCAAATTTCACTCAAATCCGATCAGCCGTTCCAAAGTTAAGCATTACTCAATATTCCGGATTCCCCCTCCCGCTACTCCCCCCACGACTATCGGATCATGTAAATTTTTATTTATAAGTAAGTTTTATCGGGTCCCTGATACGCCTCCCAAGTTTCGTTGTGAAAATCCCCCAAACCGCCATTACCGGAATTCCGGGAGACTCCCCTCCCCCCCCAGTGTCCGGATCCAGTCCTAATGTATAAAAGATTTATCTAGAGCAGATGCTTGTTCTTCCCAGCAAGTTTCACCGCGATCCCTCCATTCTAACCGTTTCTCGAGATTTCCGGTCTCCCCCCCCCAACTCCCCCATAGCTGTCGAGTCCGGTCCGGACTTCAAATGGGACATCAGAGGTATGCCATTTATTCAGTTATTAAATTTCATTCCAATCCGACCACCCGTTCGAAAGTTACACACTACTCCAATTTTCCAGATTCCCCAGCCCTCCACCCCCCCCCCAGGTGGTCGGATTGGGAAATTGATTATTTCTAGGTTATTCGGATCGGGTCCCTGATGCTCCTGTCAAGTTTCATCGTCCTAGCACATCTGGAAATACCCCAACTCGAAAAAGTTTGACAAAAACTACTTGATTTTCCGAATTCCCCGGCCCACCACTCCCCCCGAAATGGTCGGATAGTGAAACTGATTATTTCCAGGTTAGTTATATCGGGTCCCTGATATGCCTGCCAAGTTTCATCGTCCTAGCACATCTGGAAGTACCCCAACTCGAAAAAGTGTGACAAAAACTACTTAATTTTCAGGATTCCCCGGCCCACCACTCCCCCCCAGATGGTCGGATCATGAAACTGATTATTTCCAGGTTAGTTATATCGGGTCCCTGATATGCCTGCCAAGTTTCATCGTCCTAGCACATCTGGAAGTACCCTAACTCGAAAACAGTGGACCGCCCGACCGACCGACCGACCGACCGAAAAGCGATCGGTATATGGCCCTTGAGCGGAGCTGCAAGTGCCATAAAAAGCCATTAACCAAGAAATCACTCGGGAACATCCCCACAATCGAAGGGAATTCCATTTCCGACGGAGCTAACCGATAAAATTTTCTCACAGTTGTTTCTTAAAGGGTATAAAGGATAAAGGATATGTTTGTAGGATAGCCTACGTGAGTGGAAAGTCAAGATTTTTGCTGCTATTTGCTGATATCATTAATATAAAAAATAATTTAGGTTTAAAAAGGGGAAAAAGGAGATGAAACAAAGTAAAACAGTTAAAGAAATGACTTTAATGACTTAAGTCTGAATATAAATAAGGGACGTCAAGTAAGGAATTTTAATATTGCGATATTAATTTTTAAGGTCACAGAGTGGACGGAGACATGGCACCAGCATTGGTTCACTTCATTGTGAGGGAGAAGGAAAGAAGCTACGAGCATAACAAAAAACAGAAACAAGAGCTGTAAGCTCATATGGCACTTGCAAGGGTTGAGATATATTATTTGATCAAAAGTAATTTTCGACTGTGCGGTTAAGATGCGCACTTTAAGGGAGCTAGAGAAAAAGTATATTATCGTTGAACTTGGCTGTAATGATGCGCACTTTAAAGGCACTAGAAATTCATCTGTAAGAAAGACCCTTGAGGCAAAAACGATAGCAGGCTCTTAGGGATCATTGATATATACGTATGATCAGAAGTATTTTTTTTCCCACTAATTTTGCGCACTTTAAGGGTGCAAGAAATTATTTTTTTTGCAAAACCCTTCTGGGACAACTGATCATGGGTTGAGATGTATCGTTTGATAAAAAGTACTTTTCGACCTTGCGGTTAAGATGCACACTTTAAGGGAGCTAGAACTTCATTTGTAAGCAAAACCCTTGAGGCAAAAATGATCATGAGCTCATGGGGATAATGGAAATGCATATTTTGCTTAAAGGTATTTTTCTTAATTTGCGGTCATGATTGGTACTTTAGGGAATGGTCGGATTTGAAAAGTGGCGATTTCTAAGCCAATCTTGTCGAATTTCTAATATTCCAGCCAAATTTCATCGTCCTAGCACATCTGGAAGTACCTTAACTCGCGATCACCGGAATTCCGGACCCGCCTCTCAAACTCCCCCCCACAGTCGCCGGAGCCAATCCGGTTCAGTTTGGACTTGTTTGTTATTCCCACAAAGTTCCATCCCGATCTCTCCAGTCCAATCCGGTCACGTATTCCCCCCCCCCAATTGTTGTCGGATCCGGTCCGGACATGAAAAAGATCACCACAGGCACGCCCTCTGTTCAGTTATTAAATTTCACTCGAATCCGATCACCCGTTCCAAAGTTACGCATGGCTAAATATTCCGGATTCCCCCTCCCTCCGATTCCCCCCACAACTATCGGATCGAGTGAATTTTTATTTACAGGTCAGTTTGATCGGGTCCCTGATACGCCTCCCAAGTTTCGTCGTGAAAATCCCAAAAACTGTCATCACCAGAATTCCGTGAAACTCCCCTCCACAGTACCTCCCCCCCCCCAAGTGTCCGGGTCCAGTCCAAACGTGTAAACAAATTATCTGGAGCAGATTCTTGTTCTTCCCAGCAAGTTTTACTCCGATCCCTCCATTATAACCGTTTCTCGAGATTTCCGGTCTTCCCCCACCCCAATTCCCCCATAGCTGTCGAATCCGGTTCGGACTTCAAATGGAACATCAGAGATATGTCATTCATTCAGATATTAAGTTTCGTCCCAATCCGATCACCCGTTCGAAAGTTACAGAACACTCAATTTTCCATATTCCCCCGCACTGCACCACAGATACAAACCCCTTTGACCCTCGAATGCACTAGCTCTTTCCAATGTTAACAGAGTGATCCGATGCAAAGAGTGGCGTCACGCCGCGCGCAGACCTACTAGTGTAAAGAAAGGGGTACGGGTTTTACAAAAACTACTAAATTTTCCGGATTCCCCCGCCCTCTACTCCCTCCACGGTGGTCGGATCGGGGAAGTGATTATTTGCAAGTTAGTTTGGTCGGGTCCCTGATATGCCTGCCAAGTTTCATCGTCCTAGCACATCTGCAAGTACCCTAACTCGCGATCACCGGACCGACCGACCGACCGACCGACGGAAAAGTGATCGGTATATGGCACTTGAGCGAAGCTGCAAGTGCCATAAAAACTAATTGATGTATAGATATTTAGATAAATATTTATGAATGTCAAAAGCCATAATTAGTATATTCAAATAATGCATAAAACGGATACGTCCGGTACGATGCTTCGGCAGCGACATTTCGGCCCTTCTTGGCAAGGGTCCTCGTCAGGCTTCAGGGTCAACATTGGGAAGAAGAAACCCGTAATGATTATTAAGCTATTACGATTATGAATTAATGATTACAGTATGTATTAGTGATAGCAGCAAAAAAACTTGACTTTTCAATCACGTAGGCTATCCTACACACATATCCGTTATCCTTTACACACTTTAAAGTTTAACTGAAAAGCCGACTTATTTTTGTGTCATTTAATTTAATACACTGAATTATTTGGATTCTGCAAAGGAATTTTTTTTATTTTCCACTATCTGCTCTAGTTATGACGTTCAGAATATCTGCGACCGTCCCCACAGCGTAAATTCTACTATGACGCAGGAAATTTTAACCTCAACACAAATGCGGCTTTTCAGTGGGCAGTGATGAGATTGGTGAAGATTGCTTAGTGCCTGAACAAAAAAAAAATCATAAATCTTTCTCGTAAGGCATACAACAAAAATACACGCGCATATAGTACCACAATCACAAGGAAATTCCCCTATTTGAAAATCGATTACTCGTGAATAGCGGAACAACAAAGTCACGCATTTTCAGCGGGTCTTCAAGCCAATTTAAGTGAAAAGTGATGGGTAACTAGCTTGCACTATCCCAGCCCTTTTCGGTTAAGCTTTAAGAAGTAACGATTGTGAAATGCTATCTGTATACCCTTTCAGAGGTAATGATTACAGGTTTGTTCTTCCCCAATGTTGACCCTGAAGATTGACAGCCTGACGAGGACCCTTGCCAAGAAGGGCCGAAACATCGCTGCCAAAGCTTAGTAGCTGACGTATCCGTCATGACGTATGACGTACAAAAAATAATTAACTTGGAAAAAATAAATTTCCAAATAAATCCAATGAATAAATAAATTTCCGATAATACAGTCTAATAAGCAACTCTTTCTTCCTAACTCACATTAAAAAGCAACAACATAGAATTTTCTCTGTGTGCCATATTACCCAACCTTCCCAGACTCTTTTTCCCCAACAAATTTGTATCCCTCAAAATTATCTCCATCCACTCTTCTTTTTCTAAACATCGTGAATAAATTTCCTGCCACAACTATTTTAACTATTTACAAAAATGCACGAAATGCAGTAGGTCTTCATTACTTTCTCCACAAATCGGACAAAAGAAGTGACCAACATTCGACCTCGCCCCCCCCCCCTATCTAAAGGTCGTAAAAAATTTCCCCTTGCTTACACATTCCTAAATTAAACTTCAAACTTCCTCCCCCCACCCATCCCAGAGCAAGAGAATGAGACGAGGATATCTAACATTGCCATTTCTGTTTCTGCTGACTCTCTAAAGTAAGAGTTGACTTGTTTTGCAACCACCTCTCCAACCCCCAAGGCATACCACTAAATCAGATCCAAGCTTATCCACTTTTTTTCAGTCGGCTAGCCCAAGATCCTTGCCTCATATCCCATAGAAACCAAGGGCCATCGGTAGAGGAAGGTCACTAATAATCAGTCAATTCAGAATAAAGTCGAATAGCATGAAGATGGTAGCTAGAGAAATAACCCAAGAATGGATCGAACGATTACGAAAAAGTTTAATATGAGTACTGCATTTCCTTTAACTAACGTACTGTGAAGCAGTAAACTTTCCGGAACCCCTCCGGTCTTTCATCGAGTGATTATAATTACTTTTCAGTAGGACCTCGAATAACATTAGGATCAGCGGTCGGCTATAAAAGCCAGCCATAAGCCATACTTAAACACAGATATACTAACTTTCCCCTTTAAATGTTTGCACCCATTTCATGATGTCAATCCAGCAACGAAGTTGGATTTCCAAGTACTTCACAAACACCGGAAGTGGAACTTTCAAGCCCCTTGGATACAAACTCGACACTTATACCAAGTTCGAACCTGCTTTGCACTCTCAGTCACGGCCCGAGTTAGGGGACGTTTTCGCTTGAATTATGGTAAACTCAACAAAGGACGCAGTCCGAGCGAAAATGTCGCTTGGTGCTGCCACCTTCAGGAAAATTTGTCGAGATCGACAAGGGGGAGGAAATTTTCTTGTGGATGGTTCCTCTGAATGTTACGTCCCATCATCATGATGGATTTTTCGCGTCAATGCCATCTATTTCAATGGACATTTGAAAGCTCGGCGGGCGACGTCACCATCAAGCTGGATGGATGTCTCTAATTCAACGACGCTCCTCGAGCAATGTTAACCGGGAAGACAAAGATGGCATCTTCCTCTGTCTCAACAGGCTGTCAGGTAGATGGCATCATCCAGTGAATTTATTGAGTGGATTGCATCGTCTGTTCAGCTCAACAGCACGAGAAAATATCCCCACGAGCTCCACAGCAGACGCATTTTTGTTCAACGTCAAGCTATTTACGCAAAAATAACTTTGATGATCCTCGGAAAAAGGCATTTCATGATGATGCCTTGTCCCGTCGAACAACCACTTTCCCTCGAAAAGTCCTCTTAAACAAATTCTCTTGCATGCAGGGGACGAAGAAAATAATGGTATGGATTATTGTATCCACAAAAGACATCCGGGGGGGGGGGGGTACCACGGATTTATAGGGCCGACTGAACTACACAGGAGGCGGACTTCGGTAGAAGTCCAACTACTCGAGCAGCTTGATTTACAATCTTGGGACCCCCATTTTCTCATCTATATATTAGCCACTGCCTGTCTTAAAATTTCAAATCCTCTGCGCTTAGTGCCGAGAGAAATACAAAACCATAAGTTTAAATAGTAAAAAAAATATCGTTTCAAATTAGCGGAAGATAGAAATAAAATTTTATCAAAAGCTTCTCACTTGCACAAAAAAAAATAATTTAATACTATAAAAATATCAGTCTATACTCTATAGTCGAGAATATGCGGACATAAAAAATATCAGTTTAACTTCGATCATACGGGAATTCCTGACTATTTCCACCGCCACCACCCAACCAGCCTTGGAAGATATTTCGACGTGTGGGAAGCATACAGGAAAGGAGGCAGTAAAGCAAAGCAAGCCAAACTAAAACAGCCTTACGTATTGCACTGAGGACATGAGCTCTGGTCGTCGACTGGCTTTTTAGCTTTCTTCTTCTTCCTGTTCTTCCGAACAGAGCGGCCAGCGGCGGAATCCGATCTGGAGGACGGCACGTCACTATCGGTCACGTGGTCTGAGGCAGTCAACACGGCACTACGGCAAAGCATGCATGGTCAAAATAAGACGGCAGTCTACGTGCAAATACAGTACACAAATCTAAACTCAACGCAGGAATAGGTTGGTTCTCGCAAACACATTCTTACAAGGTCGTTATTTTAACCATATAGTGGTATTTTTTTTTTTCATTTTCGGCATTCGCCGGGCAGATCTTTATCTTTTGAATAGTAAGCAAACTCTTGACAGAAAGGTAGTGTTTCTTTATTAAAGCGTATGTGCGTCACATTTTTTCTTTTCACATGATAGAAGACCGCTCGCTTGTTCGCTAATTGTGTTATTAGTTTTGTTGTTGTTCTCTTCTAATTTCTTTTTTCCTCTCCTAGTGTGAAGAGTAAACGATGCGAGTATACTTTTTGTCTGAACAAACAAAACAAAACTAATTAAGAAATGAGCTTTTCGACAAAGTTTAGATCAAACGTTCAGGTAATGCCTATATGAAACAACTCACTCCATGAGTGAAAACATCTGACATGACTGAGTTATTTGCTCAAAACTTTTCTTTCGAGAATGTATGTAGGGACTTGCTCGAGAAATTAGGCTGAACACTACTAGAACAAAACAAACACAGGTAGCAATTTATCTCTACAGTAATCGCCAAAACTTGTTGACTGGTGTCCTTTCCGGGAAAAAGGCTTGTTACGGCTGAAGAACTTGAACGTGGACTATCTGGCAACACTGCACAATGGAGCGCAAACAGCGAGCCCCCCACCCTCCTCCACAGACAAGATCACTTAAAAGTTGGAACTTTCTCTTGATCAGAGGGTGGGGTTTTGAAACTTTCTCTCAGATGGCAGAATCATGTCAACACTCGACTACGTAGAGATGAGTTTCATCTTCCATTTTCGAAAACATGAGAGGCTAGATTTTTTCTTTTAATTACTGAGAGAATCAGAGGCCTTTGCGTAGTGCCAAAATCATCAATATCAGTGTATGAAAACTTGCAGGCTTCTACTGGAGAACAGTATGGTAACTTTGACAAGCAGGAAAAGGGTATCTGATGCACTAGCCCAGTGGTTCCCAACCTTTTCCGTACCGCATACCCCTAATCAAGGTTCGAAAATGTTGCGTACCCCCTTTTCCAGAACGTTAAAAAGACGATATTTATTATCATACTGATAAGGTATACATGTTTAGAAATCTATACAAAACTAATGAGACACTTGAAGCTGCTTTTTAGCTAAAGTTTATGAAATCTCGGCTCGACGTCATTTACGGCAATATTTTTTTTACAGTCAACCTGTTTCTGTGTTTGGTTTTGATGTTCTCCGTGCTTTCATCATACTGCATCGCAAACGTTTTCGTTAGCTTAATTCGTAACCTGAATCGCAATATCCCTTGTTACGTCTTCGATTCTTCTTGAAACAATATTGTTAGACACAGGATCAGAATTTACGGCAGTAGGCTAGCTGTAGTCAGGGGCGTCACGCACTTGTTGGCAACACCCCTTCCCCAAAGTGGTCGTCCAGCGGTTAAAAAGAAACGAGTGTGCGCGAAGCGCCGCGATTTTTCGTAAAAACAGTTATTTTTCTAAAAACAGTCGGTAAAAATACCTTGCCCCTCAAAACGTTTTGGCTAGTGATGGCTCTGCTGGTAATATTAGGCTTTCGGCAATAAAAAATGAGTAAGGCGAGATTTTGAAGTTACGAATTAAACGATTTTGGTTCCTTCGCGTACCCCTTGCAAGGGTCTCGCGTACCCCTTTGGGTACGCGTACCCCCGGTTGGGAACCACTGCACTAGCCCATATCCCTGAAAAGGTCATTGTAAGAACTAGACTAGGGTACCAGACTGGGACGATCAGCGCTGCATGGCCATGCTGGTAAACGAACTGAACAAACCACAATCCACAACTTCTGCGAAGTTTAGGACTGCTCATACCCATACTACTTTCGGGGGGGGGGGGGGGCAGCTACGAGGCTGCTGACTACACCACTGTGTACAATAGCTGCCTGATACCAAGAAGGGATAACCAACTACACTTAACTACGCAATACTAACTACGCACTGTTGGAAGTTCCATAAAAGATAACACAAGAATGCACGGTTTCAACTGATAACACTTAGAATGTTAAACGTTATGTTTTTCAAACTTTACGCATTAAAACGATATGCACAGAAGACGAACCGAAACACCACCAAAAAAAATCTGCCGACTGTTTTGATCCGAAAAGTCTCGGCGGTTTTTCGCCTCTTCCTGGCAATGCCTGTTATGCATAACGTTTGCAAACCCATAAAAGATAACATTCCAAGTGTTATCTGTGAAAACTGCGCGTCCTACCGTTCTGAAACTTCTGACAATGTGAATATGAAGCCACTGAAGCACTGCTCACGAAAACTGTCAAATATCAAGACAGGGCATACTGGATACTCTCAAGAGGCATGGCTCAGAACTTTTTAGCAGCTGGCAAGATGCCGGTGTTGCAAGTAGTCCCAATGACAGCCTGTCGTTGTGGCAGGTTGTCTTTGTCGCGAGATCCCTCAGTGTCCACCTGTCGGTACCCGATGAAAACTTCTTTGACTGTGTAGCTGTATGGTAGTTGTACAAAAACGTTGCATGTATTGATATGTAGCAGTATGGAATACTTTGATTTAACATGCCTCCGACTGGGTTAATCTTAAGTAGTAGTTTCCGATAGCATCCAATCTTGCTGTAGTAGCATCCAGTTTGCTGGTAGTAGCATGCAGTGGCAACAGTTACTACTGCATGCTACTTTTCATACAACTCCATTCGACTAATTCTCGAAAACTTTTCATCGGGTGTGTCTAGTTACAAGAAGTCCCAATGACAGGATGCCCTTGCAGCCAGAGCAAAATAACACTAGGGAGTAGCGCCAAGATCTATGCTTTCAATGCTTTGCAAACGGGACATACTCGTAGCGCCGCCCACTACGCTTGCGACATGAAAAGCGAGACAAACTTGCGGGTTTAGAAATTTCTATAGTAAAGCAAAAGTGCGATCTGCACACACCAAGGAAACAATGGAGACTGTGTCATTATTTTACTATGTTTAGAATATGAAGTTATCGGAGCCAGCGCTGCAATGGTGAACGATCGAATGAGTTTCAGTAGGGACGTTCTCTATCTCTAGTGGTGCTAGTATCGCTGTTATTCGATTGTGTGTCAATCTGTAAAGCCTTGGCGCTACTCCCTAGTGCTGTTTTGCTCTGCTTGCAGCAAGTTGTCAAAGTGGCGAGTTATCGCAGTGGCCATCTTTACGTGTGTCTAGTTCTTTATGTGGCAGGAAGTCGTCGGGCCAGAGCAAAATAATACTAGGGAGTAGCGTCAAGACCTATGCTTTCCTTGCTTCGCAAACGGGCCATGCTCATAGAGCCGCCCACTACTCTTGCGACATTTAAAGCGAAACAAACTTGCGGGTCTAGAAATTTCTAGTAAAGCTAGGATGAGGTCTGCACACATCGAGAAACTGAGGAGGTTGTATCTTTTTTGTGCTCTGTTAAGAATATGAAGTTATTGGAGCCAGCGCTGGTGCACGACCGATTGAGTTTTTGTAGGGACGTTCACTATCGCTAGTGGTGCTAGTGTCGCTGCTATTCGATTGTGTGTCACTTTTTTAAGTCTTGGCGCTACTCTCTAGTGTTGTTTTGCTCTGCGTCGGGCGACTCCTTCCGGTTCGCCGTTATTTGCTACCACTTAACCTTCTCGGCTCAAAATTTGTCACACACCACAGAGACACGAAGACTTTTCATCCCAACTATCCCCAGTGCTACTTCAGTGGCTAATCCACAAAGTAAATAGCGAAGTAGGATCATACCTTATTTCCATTCTTTGCAGGTTCGCCGTCCGTGCGACAACCTCAAGCTCGTTGAATTTCTTATTCAAGGTGTAAGCGTCTTTGACAAGCTTTTGATTTTCGTCGTAGTCGCTCGACGTCATCTGATGGGTCAGCAGACAGTCCGTGAGCGCCTTTGCCAGGCGATTCGTCTCGTCCTGGCAACCGTGGCACACGTCAACAAATCGTGTCTGAAAATACGGAAAAATGAAAATTTTAAGGTTCTAGTTTCTAAGGTTTCCAGGCAACGTAGATGGCAACAAATTAGACGGGATTTCTGGAGCAATCAGGTGGGGTAATTTCCTCGGATTATGGCGAAGTAATTTGGATCGTCTTGTCTTGACGGCATGTAACAAGGGACAGATTGGGAAATGAAGTATAGCCTATATGAAATATCAACGCTATTATGCCTCTCAGAACGAACGATACCTGAATTATTTTTCGTTGCTAAGAGAACTACCAAAACACGTGCTTCACAGTTAGTATAGCCTATGGCTTAGCAACTTAAAGGCTACTGAAGCAACTAAATCGACAGATTTGGGTTTACTAGATCCTAACAACTGGTAGCGAAGAAACTAAACCAAAGTTTATTCAAAAGTAGTGAGCTGAAAAAGTCCCTTGTATAAAGCGCCATCTACGTAATATTTACTGAACCAAAGTGTTACCCCATCGCTTTACCCAGGCGATCTGGATCTAGTTTTATTTTGATTAACAGCTGTGGGTTGTGGACCATATAAGAAGACTGACCACTAGTAACAAAGAAACTGTATTCTTCTAAGCAAGCTTTTATCAATCGGAGATTTTTTCCGACAAAAAGGCGTACTTTCGCCGTTCCCCGGGGACTCTTTTGTGACTCCTACTTACAAAGTACACCGTATCATCTGCCTACACCAGGCCAAGTCAAATCTCAGTCTATTGGCCAATCACACGCTGTCACAGAAAATGGATTCCTCAGAATCCATTAACGTCGTTGAAAGTTAATACTGAGATTCAAGGAAAACGAAGTTAACGAGAACCAAAATGAGGATTCGGCAATTAAGAAGTAAGGGAAGTGAAATTCGTTTGAAGAAATGTTCGCAAAAGAGAATGCGATTAAACACACATTTAGTGTTTTCCTTACAGTTTCGAGAATCTTAGTACCCTGGTTTTCACTAAGTAACAGATAATCGTCGAATATTCGTTTCGTACGAACCATTACGTTCAAAAGATGTACCACCCAATTATCGCTGAAAGGGATACAGAAACAAATCATGCCGAATTCGGGGAATTCTGTTTGGCGCGGAAACCGTGCTCGAGTCGGCAATACAAGCGTCTTCACGCGGCCATGGTCCATTACTCATCGGTTCGAGAATAACCAGGTTGTACTTTTAGCTGAAAAGACGATGTCACGCAGTTTGTCCAAAGATTGGGGCCCACAGAACACGGATTCACGCGTAACACGCGTGCGACGTCGCTAGCGGAAAAAAGCGCTGCATTTCCATCCAAATTGATTTTAACCAGCAAAGACGAATGCTTGCTTCCCACCTGTGGTACTGCGATTTCACTGGTTCGGGAATAGTAAAGCGAAGCGCTTAGTGTAGGCAAGAGCGACTGATGGTTGTTTCGCTTTTGCTTTAAACATTATGCTAGCCCTGAGCTAGATACAACGTTTGCCAACGTTTGCTGAGATTGCCAAAACCAAGAAGGGTCTGATAACCACTACCAGTATCGCATCTGTTAAACCAGTAAAGCTTATCTTTAAATGCACAAGGCGCATCTTACTTCCTAACAGGAATGGACAGCAAGCGCCTTTTCAGATTCGTATAAAGGCTACTCCGAAGTGTGTGGAATAGCAGGGGTTTCAAGAATCGTTAGGAAAAGCTTTTATCTTATTTTCATTCAACGTTTGCCAGTTTCGAAGACGCCAGGACTTTTATATGATTTTAGGAAACTTTCCAAAAATCTTCCTGACCAAAGGAACGGGGACGGAAACGGGAGTGCGGCGCGAAAGAGAGCTAGCGGGGAGTTTGGCAATGGGTACGAACAAAATCCCGTTCGTTTTCGACAAGGCAAGAAAGCTTTTGGTGAAACAAGTGGCGTATGCATCTTCTACAGGATTCCCAAGACATGCTTAACGTTCATGTTTTTCTAACCCGAATAAACTGCAAATAATAAATGTTGTCACTATTATTATTACTTTTTTTTTTTTAATTTTACTCAGAGACGTACAACAAAATCACGACAAAAAATGAAAAACACATTATCGAGTATTCCTGGACAAAGGCTGGCGTCATTCTGTGAAATCCAGTTACCAGTCGGTTACGCGGGGAGAGTTTTTTTCCACACAGTAGAAGGTCTTCGAATACATCGGCTCCGATGCAGTCCTATTATTTCATTTAATGACTGAATTTCAAGAAACCAAAATTGTATTTAAACTGTATAGAAGATTATGTAAAGTATTTGCATGTCAGTGTATTCCTGTTCACAATTCCTATGCATTTCTCGTAATGAAGTCTTCATAGCCGCAGGGGCTGACTGATGCTTTCTTGGCAGGCGACATAGAAGTGTCAAGCTTTACTGTTTAACTCTCTCTCTAGCGAAAACAGCAGAATAAAAAATTTAAGCGAAACCATCGAAACCCAGCTAGGAAATAATTAGTTGCGTTTTTGCGGATACCATGGTATCTGTTACCACGGTAAATGGATATGCAATTAGTCGTTTTCGCAGTTACCGTAGTATCTGATATACGGTCCACTGCAAAAACGACTATTGCCGAAATTGCACTTTTCGAAGTCATCCCAAAAGAAAAACTGATATCCAGTTACATCACCAAGTGCTGAACTTCTTTTTCACCAATTTGACACAATTTTGATGAAAGTGAGATAACTTTTCAGATACCACGACCAGATACTACGGTCGGACCGTGATATCTGAATATCTGTTACCACGGTAACTGGCCAGATACCACGACAACTGCAAAAACGCCTTTTGACCGTGGTATCAGATACCACGATAACTACAAAAACGACTTTAGTCCACACAACTATTATGTGGCGTTTCCTCTATTTGGTGGGAAGCGGTGTGAAGAGGGGGGGGGGGGGCACTTAGCAGTCAATCTGGCACCTGATTGTTTCTAAATCCGAAGCTGAGGTTTATTTACCAGTCAGGAGATTACTGAGGGATTGATCTCAACCCCTATCCTAAACAAACCTAACCCCTATGACCTTGAAGATATGCAATTCCTGACTACTATACAGTTTTGCACATGAATGGCTTCTCTCTGAGGGTTGCGATAATCCTGACCCTAATCAGTCTGGAAAGGCATAATCACCGCGCATTAATTGGTGAGCCTGCTAGACGACATCCTAACGGCCTCTTGGGGACCAGAAAACAACGTTCGATCACACGGCTGCCTCAGAGCCATGTCGGAAATGGGTACCACTACATTTTTACAATTTCTAATTGCTAGTCTCCTCTTGGATGGAAGTCAAGTAATGTTCTATGTTTTAATGTTCTATGTTAGCTCTATGTTTCTCTATCCTCAGTTAAAATTATTAATTTTGCTCCTCCCCCCACACCCCAAGGAAAAAGGTCGTGGCTACTTATTTTTGACTGTTCTTCAAACAAGTACAGCTAAAGATTTGCGTCACAAGTATAATTCTAATCCGGTCCTTTTCTTCCCTCAACTCAAAACCAACTGTCAAGTAAGAAAATGCAAATGAGCGAAAACCAAGTATTATTGGTCGACTGAAAGCAGCTACACGCCAGCACTCACTTTTTAGAATATCAGGAAAGTAAGTTTTAGTTACTTGGGATTAGAGTCGATGACGGTTTGAAAACGGAATTTCATGTTCTTTTTTTTTGACTATTTATTTTGTTGGGATCCCAAACATTAGTGACGGGATACAGTGGCTTCGTAAAGTTAGTCCGTCCGTCTGTTAGCCAATAACTCTCGAAGGGATCGAGATATTTGTTTTCAAACTTGGTGTGAGGATTCACTGGGTCAAAGTATAGGTCAAGTTCGTAGCCGGGTCCGTAGCCTTAATATATAGGGGTTGGGAAGGGGGGGGGGTCAAATTAAGGGGCGAAACGAAATGTTGTTTAAAAGTCAACGGGACAGTCGATATGGGGTGAGGAGGCATGCTGGATACATGTCTGAAACTTTTTTTCTTGCCTGACAGGAGTTCATTCGGAATCCGGCAAAAACCGGAAAATAATACTGCTCAGCACAAGCAAGCACCGTGGTGGATATGTTCTCCTTCAAGCCTTAAGCTGCATTCACACTGAGCTACGTAAGTCTTGCGTTGTCGAAGACGCCAACGCCAGCTTTACGTACCGAAAATCCAAGCAACGTAAGAATGGGAAGTCCATTTTTGCGTTTGCGTTCGGGCAACCCATCCCGCAGAAAGTCCGAATCCACGTTAGATATTAGTATTGATACAATCAGTATGTGATAAGATATCATACGATCTATTACTGAAAGCCCAAGGACCATCGCATACAAAACAAATAAAAACAAACAAACAACTCTTTTAATAAATCCTAACTGCGAAAACTCTTCTATGCGCTTCCAACCTATCCGCAAGAACCTTCCAAATTGCCGAACCCCAAACAGTATTATATAAAACACTGAAAATTATATATACGGAACCCTAATCTTCAAATAGATGTAAGCCCCCACAGAAGTTCATATCGGGTCTTCATCAGAACCAGCCATTTCGCTTTCACGCGGACGGAACGCGCGAGCACTCGAGATGGGACCGGTGTTTTTTACCTTCTGAATGTGAACATCCCTCCAAACAAGAAGTTTAGTTTTCATATCAAGCAGACTTACCACTTGATTCAGTGATTCGACTTGATCCGGGGAATCAACTGATCTCAGCAGATCATCCAGCGCTCCCATGTTCAGCTTAAACCGGTCAAGAGTAGTTCTAAGCTCTTCCGAAATCGGTTGGGTCTTCGAAAATGTTTCAGCGGATGTAGATGGACCTTCAGCCGCCAACGGAAGAAGGGAAGCTGATATGACGGAGGTTGAGACAAGCGCCGCTGCGACGGCGGCGTAGCTACGGCGGTCATGGAGTTTCGTGTAGTCAGTTACTGCTTCTTCGACAGCACATTGGTCGGCCAAGTCGCTGCCAGATTGGCTGCCATAGGGTGTGGAGGTCTTCTGTTGATAAAGATTCTCAACAAGGTCGGGTACGGCAAGAGAATCAGATTGTGGCTCAAGCTAAAACAAAAGAAATTACTGATTTACATTGAAATCGACAATTGCTGCGTAACTGTCGGTTCACGCAGAGAGTCGGGCGCAAAACTTCATTTTCGCTGCAGTTTTATAGAAGCTACAAAACCGCAACAAGGTTCACACACGACGATTAAAGTTTATAGGGCTGAGATCCGAGAATCTAATTACACATCACTTGTTCTCTTAAATAGGCTTGAAAACCCGATAAAAATGCGTTGCTCCGTTTGTCCGCTATCCACAGATAATCAAATTGCATCGAATGAACTTAATCTTTCGGACTTCAGCGTCTTCAATCCTGGAATTGCAGGCTCTTTTGAAATTCTCGTGAAAGCAGCGCACATTTTGAACGTTATTTTTTGAGCCTCGGGTGAAAAAAAATACAAAATCCCTTAAATGGGTCAAAATATTTCAGTGTACACACTATAAGCTGACTTTTCAGTTAAACTTTAAAATCAGCTACAAAAGTTGGCAAATAGCCTAATTAAAGTATAAAACTTGCAATGGTACTAAACGCTATCTCTTGAGAACAATGTGGAAACAAGTAGTATTGTGTCTTATGTCAGTCTCGCCCCATCTAACAGGTAATATCAGTTTCGCATTAATTGTTTTGTGTTGCTGTGTCGCGAATTTTGTATGGTAACTATGTGAAATTTACCAAATACAGCGTTTCTCCAAATACTGTAGCGAATCTGTAGGCTATTTGGTGAACGTTCGCTTCACTGCGAACCCACAGTAAAACTTTTCTAAACAGTCTAAGGACTAATTAAGAGCATCGTGCTCGATTACTGGAGACCCTTGTTGACCCTCTAAACATACTTCCATCGAACCATTAAGCAACAGTTTGTCATGTGTACCAAGCGAGCCTTGCGAATAATCTTGGGGGACAGCCATATACCATACGATATCTGTCTCTCACAGCTCAAGCTGACCACTTTGAAGGAGAGAAGGCATGAGTTGGTCATGTCTTTTGGACATGGCTTGCTATCGTCTTCGAAGCACCGTGACATCCTTCCGCCGTCAAAATCAGCCCAGCGCTACACCCGACACCAAAACAAGTTGGAACCATGCAACCCTGGTGCGTCGACGAGATACAGGCAGTCGTTCAGACAATATTTTGTGGAAAATTTTAACAAGTGACAGACATTTTATTTTTGTACTATATATTTTTTTATTTATCCTTGCGATATTAACAATAAAGTTATTCATTCAAAAGAGTTCCTATGTTTATTGAAGTTAAAACTGTGTCTTACGTGTTTCTATATACTTTTTTTCTCCATGACCTACTTCATCGGTAGCCTAACGTTTTAGGTAAAGATGGGTAATACACATTCCTTTTCTGCTTGTTTGAAGGCAATAAGGTATACTGTATACAGGCTACCGCGGTTGTTGCCAGAGCACCAATAATTATATTAATGGTCGGACAAGAGTGACAATATGCAGATGCGTCTGCACTCCGAATGTGTGGAGTCTAACTGAAAATCAAATTTATGATGCTGTCGGTAATGTGGCTCAACCCCGCAATAATCTTGCGATTTAACGGCAGTGTCTATTAGCATACACTGTCAGAATTTTGATAACGCAACACAAGCCGTGTTGCATCACCAAAATCCTGACAGTGTAGGGGAGAAGGGCCCACGTTCGGCACTTTTTTGGACTAGGATTTTTGCAGGAGACATTTCCGCACGTTTTTGGAGTTTAGCGATACAATTTTGTTTGCTTCATGTCTTGCCTAGCTTAGGAAAAAAAAAATCCTTCCGATTTCTATCCTGCTGTGAGCAAAAGAGGTTTTCCTGAAGCTGGTCAAAAGTGCCGAACCTTCCCCACCCCTGTCCACGTTCGGCATTCAATGGTCCAGGTTCGGCATGTCATTATTTCGGTACTAAGACCAATGGCGAACTATCTTTCAAGTGGTCTTGTAGTGTCTATTACTGTGAAAATGAAGCTTGTACTTTGGAAAGTAAAAAAAAAGTATGTCGGACATTGTCGAAGTCACGCTAAAGACTAGTTTTACGAACATTAGTATATTACACTGTATCCGCACTAAAAACAAGCTGTTAATTTTTTATTCCCGCTAAAGGATGAAATGCAAACCTAGAACGTGAAAATATCATGTAACCGATGCACATTAATGTTATGCTATTCCAGCATGTGGGGCCCACGTTCGGCAGGGGAGGATTGCATGGAGAATTGCATGCCGAACGAGAGCCTGGATTAGGTGCCGAACCTGGGATTCACGCCACCTTTTGGAAGAAAATTAATTTCGGACGAAAATAAAAGATGCCGTTGTTCTCGACAACGAAACGCACGAGATCAAGCCTATCCGAATTCGACACCGTTCACAGTTTTTACTTCTTCAAACATTTCATGTCGACTTTTCAACTTTTTGTGGATCCAAAAATGTTCGATTTAACGGCTTAAAACAACTTGTGTCAACAAAAATTTCGAAATTGAACAGAGAGCATCGAAGTTACAATCAAAACATCCGGAACAACTGTGACAACGTCCGAGCAGTACTTTCGGAATTTTTCGAAATATGGCTCGCCTTTGAAATAAAAAAGACGAACGTGGGCCCTGCCGATCGTGGCCCCTTCTCCCCTATAACTCAGCATCTTAAGAAGATGCGCGCCGTTGTGTTAAATGTTGTCAAGCGTCAGTTATCCTTCCGTAAGAAATAACACAGAAGAGCAGTAAGCCAAAAATGAATGAAAAAATATAACTCTGTATCTGATGCAGGCATCCCCTCACTACTTAAGAACATTACGCAACAGATGAGTCGAAAAAGCTTTCCTTTTCAAAACGCACGTTCAGCGGAATCAGCATTTACATTCAAAGAGAAATCCGCAAACTAAGGAAAACAAGATGACAATCGAAATCGTTTCAGAATCAACTCGGTACGCTCCCAGCAGCAGGAAGCCATAAGCTTATGAGATTTTCGAAATATAAGGAATGTGAGGTCAAAGAATGAATAGTACACTTCGACAAGAATGTCTAAGAAATTGCTGGTTGGTAAAGAACAACTGAGAGCTTCGCAATTTCATTCAGAATATTTTAGGGTCGGTGTAAAATTTTCTACTATTCTTTTGCTACACGGAAACGTCAGCGAGTACTATTCTAGCGATATTTCGGCTGTTCTTGGCAAAAGGTTGTTTTTCTAGCTTCAATCAATTCACTTCATTCGAAAAACATGCGACGGACAGAGCCGATTATTAGTTTTTGTTGTCATAAAATAAACATGTATGTCGGTCGACGAGCCAAAATTAACATACACAAAAATACAATATATACAATTGATAACTGTTTTACAGACAAACAAATCGACCCGGCATTAAACAACTTAACAGCCTGAACAGTACCCTTGCCGAGAGGGTCGAAATACCTCTAGGATGGAATTCAGCTGACGTCTCCGTTTAGCACAGTCAAATCCGGTTCGCAGTTAGCTTAGGCTGAAGGAATATTTATATTTCTAGTTATGTTTTACGTGCCCTGTTAGTATACTTAGTGTGTTTAACTTGTTGTAAGCCATTCATAATTTGTATACACAAGGCATGAACAGCGTTAATTTTGGGGGAGGAAAACGTAACTTTTCTGGACGGTGAACTTAATACCACAAAGATGTGTCAAAAGGTAGAAACATTAGCCTAGGCCTAACCCGGGGATCTGAAATGACAAAGAATCCTATAGAAAGGAGAAAATGTAAAGATTTGTGAAAAAGTTTGAACACTAGTCCTAAGTAGGGGATCTTAAAAGGCAAGGAATCCTATAGAGTTGTTTAGGCCCAGTTAGTAATTCAGTATAATCTGTCGTGCTTTAGGTTGATTTTACTTGTGTGTGTTTTTCCTTTTATTCCACTGTCGCGTTGTTCATCTGGTGGGTTTTTTTTTTTATTAAATATATATATATAGAAAGAAGAAAAGGTAATAACCTGTTCAGTCGATGCTTCCACCTCCGCAGTCTTCAGCCTGTCTGCAAAACTATCCTTGCTTCCCTGATATTCATCTATCCTTCTTCTCAACCTCACAGCATCATCTGGTGAGCATCTGGAAAGTATTCCCTCGCACAATTTGTCCACTTCTTCTCTCACTGCCGCTAGATGGTCCCACTGCTCACGGATCTCTTTAAGCAATATTTCCTTTTCACTATATGATAGGGTCGAAATTCGCTCTAGCTGGATATTAGCCTGGAGCAACCAGATTGTTATTTGATCAAGGTATGTATCAAGCTCCCTCCAGGTATCGGCAACCTCCTGCCCTCGTCGAATGAGGTTGGCAATTCGGGTTTTTTGTTCATCCAAGCTCGCGACGGCTTGGTTTTTTAGACTAGTAATTTTACCGGAACGATCCAATTTTGATTCTCTAGCCAAGGTCAGATACGCATCTCTCAGCTCATTCAATTGGTCAATACTGTCAAATTCCTGGGCGAGGTCATGAAGCTGGTTCACTCTTGACTCAATTTCTATCACAGATACAAGACTGGGGTCAACGACTATCGATTCAATCACAGAGTCACTAGCAGTAAGGGATTCGTTGAGTTTGTTCGACGCGGTTCTGAACCGAGTCCACAAGGCGTCGGTTGACTCGACGTTTGATTTACGCTGGGCTATCAGCCTGCATAGAAGCTCCCACCGCCTCTCAATCGACTGCACTGTCGACTGGAGGTCTTCCAAATCCTGAATATTCAGATCTGAGTCATTCAGGATGATTTCTGAGAGGTTCAGGATGGAACTAACGTCTTCACTCTTTTTCAAGACTTCCTGCTCGAGGTCTTGATTGGCACTTCGATTTCTTGTGATTTCTTCTTCACTAAAATCGACAAGTTTCACCGGAGTCATGATTCTGGCTTCAGTACGGTCCAGCCACACAAGGAGACTGGTTATCTGATTTTGCATGTCGGGCAATGCTGTTTCAATTTCTTTGAGTTTGTGCAGTCGATTATTCCAAAGCGACCGGATCTTCGAATACTGTTCCGACGCGAGGTTTGCATCCTGGACTGCTTTACTGCTAGAAAGATCCATGTTCAGAAGGCGTGCAATTCCTTCGGAGCCGGACTTCAGTTCCGTAAGTTCCGTTTCCTTGGAGTTGAGCTCACTAGCAAAGGTGGTGGTGTAAGCTTGTACGAGTTCGATGAGGTTCATCTTGTACATTCCTTTCAGTCTGGTTTCGAAGGAGGTCAGCCAGAGTCCAAACTTGCCAAGCCTGAAATTAAAATATCAAATGTCTGAAGCGCGCATAAAAAGCCACACCACGTCTTATGATAGCTGGCCTAGATCTACCTTCCAGATCGCAAGGCCCGACAGGACCATTGATAAAAAGATCAAAACATCACCAGTAAAATAAATAGCTTATCATAATTAAGATACTAGCAATACTGTGCATGTGTTTGGTTGACAGTGTTCGTTAAAGAAAAAATAAGTTTTCGTGCCAAATCGATAAGCAACTGTTATTATTATTTGTCCTTCGAACTACACTAGAGAAGTGTTGAAAGAAAATGAAATAGACGGCACGTAACAATTGAATAAATGCAGCCAAACAATTAACAAAACAACACACTGGATAAAATCATTACTGTTCAAAGAAGGGGAAAAGATAGTAGTATGGGAAGATTACAGTGTGAAATAGTTTCTCCGAATAAAGTTTAATTGAAAAGCCAACTTATTTTTGTGTCATTTAGTTGAATACACAGAATTATTTGGATTCTGCAAAGGGATTTTTTTTTGTTTTCCACTATCTGCTCTAGTTATGGCGTTCAGAATATCTGCGGCCGTCCCCACAGCGAAAATTCTACTATGACGCGGGAAATTTTTATCTAAACACAAACAAGGCTTTTCAGTGGGCAGTGGCGATATTGGTGAAGATTGATTAGTGCCTGACCAAAAAAAAAGTCATAAATCTTTCTTGTAAGGCATACAACAAATTAGAGGTACCGCAAATCACACGGAAATTCCACTATTTGAAAATCGATTATTCCTGAATAGCGGAACAACCAAGTAACGCATTTTCAACGGGTCTTCAAGCCAGTTTAAGTGAATAAGTGATGGGTAACTAGATTGTCCTATCCCAGTCCTTTTCGGTTAAACTTTAAGGATTAAAGTTAACTGCAGCATTTGCTACTGGGATTAATCTTATCTCTAATGGGATAAGATTAATCTGAATTAGAGAAAAGATTATCTCAGCAGAGACAAGATTAATCCCAGTAGCAAATACTGCAGGATTTTTTTTTACAGTGTACTATCCATTTTCGTAAAACGAACCAAGTTTCTTCCAAAGCGTCGTCATCGGGTCTTGCACTTTAATTTTCTTACTAGTTCTATATCACTAAAACTTCAAGGAGAAATTTATGTATTTGTTTGAAAACTGTTCGGATACTATCATGCCTTTGTTAAAAGTGGTTGAGCAAGCAAATAAATAGTTCATACACATCCATCAACTCACAGGATGCATAACCGTTCAAGGAGTTACATGCATAGGAATGTTTTCAAGTCAAATCTTTTTATTTTTCGAATGCCAGTGGAAAAAAGGTTTACAGTGGTAACTATCTAAAAAGGGTTGGATTAGAACGGTGTCTATAGTAGTAATAGTAGCTATATAACATATGGGCACGACGTAGCTTCTAGCAATTACTCATAGGAGACTGACGACACCCCATAAGACCTATCAAACAAAAATAAATGACAAAGTCATACCTGATACTGAACCGAGATTCCGTCTCCATTCTCTGTTGGATCCTATACAGCAAAGTGAGAATTTGGTGTTCTAGCTCCTCTCGTTGGTGGGTGAGGAGCCATACTCTCTGTGTCGAGACCCGGGAATCGACAGGTCCCACCGCTGAACGGATTTCATCTGCAGATGTCTGGCACGACGTGATGTCAACAGTCATGGCTTTCAAAGACTGCAGATGGCGCTGGAAGAAGAAAGAATAAATATGAGCAAGAGAACGGCAACCCTGACGCTATTGTGTTCTTTCTAGCCTACTCGACACACTGGTACAAACTGGCAAGGATCAGAAAAGAGGACGCAAAATTGGCACAATATCCTCGGCCCTCTTCAATTCAATTCATTTATTTATATCCGCCAAAGCTGGGGAGTAGAAAAACATAATAAAATATAAATAATCGGTCTACAACTGACCAACAACTAGACCACACACTTTCACAAACTGTTTGCTGAAAACAAGCCAGAAAGGGATTCAGTTTAAAACTGCAGAACTGAGGGGGGGGGGGGTCCTACAGCTAAAATGCGAAGGGTCGAAGCACAGGTAACATGAGAAATTCCCCACCATTCCCACGTCATCTAACCCTAGCGGTAAACCCTTTCTCCCAGTCCTCGGCAGTGCTCAGTCTCTCCGCTTCAAGTTTGTAGTGTGTTTGTCATGTGGGCATGCGATCCCGAGTACAGACTAGGGTATTAAGCACCAACGCAACACTAGTAGGAAACCGCGGCTAGGGACACTGAAGCCTTAAAGTACAAGTCACAGTTGACAGTATATATAGCTTCTGCTCTAACATTCTAACATACGTGACTCGCTTTGAAACCCCATGGTTTTTATTTTAAACAACAGTCCCGTCTCGGATGTTTTTACTCTCACTACTTCTCCTTGACTTTGCTGAAAATCACAGAAAACCTAGCATAAACTGTATTGACCCATCTCGAAAAGTGCCACATAAGGGAAATGTAGAAATCGGTGTCGTGCTGTTAGGGCAGATACAAATGACACAAGAAATTCTTGCAAACGACAGTGGACCGAACGATTTGGGACTAAAACTGAATCAGCCATATAAGTGCGAGGGGTCCTTTAACAAACTTCCGACTTACTTTCCCAGATTCGCAGGCAAACTTACCTCAAGGACGGTCTCGTACTCGATCAGCTCTTCCAGCGACAGGGGCAAGTCGTCCCTGATATCCTTGTTGATTTGCTGATACGTCTCTTGAATCCGGTCACAGCCGGCGTTAAAGGACGAGTGCATGTTGGATAGCCTTTTTAAGAAATCAGACCACGTGTTCAGCGCAGATTCCAGGCAGACGAGGCGTTCTCTAAGAGCGTTGGTTTGGGAACGGAGTAGTCTAGCATCTTCGGTTTCAAAAGCTGGAAGTAATCGGGCAGAAAAGGCTTCTGTTTCAGCTATAAGTGAATCGCCAGTGGCAAGACGTTCGAGTATGACCTGAAAGTGAACAAACTGTAAGTCATAATAAATCTTTTTTCGTTTATCTTTCAAATAAATTTCTATTTTGTCAACAAGGTTTTTTTTTTAATTTTATTTGTCTTTGTTCGTCTGGGGTCGGAACTAACTGCCATTCTTGTTATGGTAATGTTAGACCTTTCCGACTCAAAACTGATTTTGACAGTGAATCCTAACGTAATGTAACCAACGTAAGACACGAAAATGACAAATTGCCATAATTGTATATAGGTCTAATCATGATTTTGTTTGTACTGTTCTGTCTAAAACAAAATTAAAAACTATCTGGGCGAAGAAATATAGTTAACTGAATAAAAGAACTAAACTGCTGGGAGGGGTAGAACAACTCTTTACGGGTTGGAGCAAACATTATGAACAAAAAGCAGAATAAAACTAACGTAGGATATCGTAGGTTAGGAATAACTCAATGCGTTTTTTTTTGTTTTTTTTTTACATAGGAACTTGAGAATGTCAAGAAATCCATGGAAGCTCTTTTCGGCGAAGCAACTGCCCCTGACACTAATGAGGGTCAAATTACCAGCTTGACTTGACTGCTGATGCCTCAAAAGTTTCACAGAGCTGCCACTAAGTGATTTTGGGCCTCATCACAGGCTGATTTTAATCCTTTGCTTTTGCTCTGCTAAATTTTTGCGCAATTTAAAGCAAGTTTAAAATAACTGAACTAATAGGACCGTTCTAACGTCCTTCGGCAACAAGTGAAGATAAACCAAACTGTCATCCGTTGAAGACGGAAAAATGTCAGCGAGGCTTTCACATCGTGACAAAAATCACATACACTCACAAAAAAAGGAACACGATAGCTCCCATAATATTTCCAATGCACTGAGCTCAAATTTATCGGAACACCTGCAGGGCCGCTGCCACATTTATTTTACACTCACAAAACAATTCCATACGCCGGAATTCCAAACGCATGTGTACAATCTTAGATGCGAAGGAATAGTGCCAAGGCGACTGTAAGGCGCAAGAAAGCACCAGGGGGTATTATGCGGAGATGCTTTGTTTTTACCGAAGAGGCTGAGACATTTGCATCCAATTACCATAACGTGACGTAAGCCCAAGTGACTGATGACGAACAGTAACATGAATAAACAGGAGAAGGATGACAGTACAAGTAGTGGAACCGGTATTAGGGGCAAGGTAGTGCGGGGGTTGATACACGCAACTTAAAACAAAAGTCAAACCGTATTTGAAGAAAAGACCAAGGTAGCGTTCCAGTGAGTTACGACAGTTACAATTCTGTTATTATTTTCGTTCCACCGTTCGGCGTGATAAGAAAATTAGCTCCTCCCTCTTATTTTTGTTCCACAAGAGGTAGCCTACGATCGTTACAGTTTATTTATGATGGTCTAGAGCATCATCAGGGATAATAACTATCTGTTCTGAAGGAAGCCCCGGCAGAGTGGTGACGCATATCCGCGCTGTTATTATTTTCGTTCCAGAGAGATTAGGCAATACAAGATGCAAAAATAGAGCACTGTATCCAACACATTACTACAACCTGTGGCGCGAGAAACGACTGTTTCATTTCATACATAAAACTTCCAGAATCTTTACAATCATAAACGTTGGACCCTGACCCATACCCTATGCCTCGGGTAGACGATTTCCTTGTGCGAGTAGGACGTGCGAAATACCTGACGATAATCGATCTTACGAAAGGGTATTGGCAAATCCCTTTAGATGCTGGTAGTGTCGAGAAAACGGCATTTGTTACGCATTCCGGGCACTACGAGTTTCTCACAATGCCGTTCGGATTACGCGATGCGTGCGCCACGTTTCAAGCCCTTTTGGACAAGGTGCTGGATGGTGCACAAATGTACGCTGGTGCGTATTTTGACGACTGTTTGGTTTTCTCGGAAACGTGGGACGACCACCTACGTCACGTGACGGACGTCCTGAGTAGACTCCAGAATGCGAACCTGACTGCGAATCCAGAAAAATGTAAATTCGGATTTTTCGAAGTAGAATACCTTGGCCATCTGTTGGGCGGTGGGTCAATTCGTGTTACGGAAGAAAAGGCTAGGGGGATTAAAGAATTTCCGACACCTCGCACAAAGAAAGATGTCAAAGCGTTCCTAGGAATCGTATCGTATTACAACGAATTCATACGCAACAGGGCTCAAGTTGCCAGGCCTTTGGTTGACCTGACACTTAAATCCAAACCAAATATTGTCGAATGGAGGGCTGACTGCGAAACAGCATTCCAAGAACTGAAAAGACAGCTTTGCAGCAGTGCTGTACTGCGCTGCCCGGACTTCAAAAGGCCTGTCATCCTACAGTGTGACGCATGCGACACAGGCCTAGGGGTCACAGCATCTCAGATCTACGATGACGGGGAGCATCCGTTCATGTTTTTGAGCAGGTCGCTAACCCAAGCTGAGAAAAATTATAGCACAGTTGAAAGGGAATGTCTCTGCATAAAATGGGCTATCTCCAAACTATATCCGTATGTGGAAGGTCGCAAGTTCTACGTGTATACGGACCATGCGCCGCTGAAGTGGCTCAGCGACATGAAGAATTCGAATCCGCGTTTAACACGTTGGGCTTTGATGCTCCAGGGATTCGATATGGAGATCTGTCCGAAAAGGGGGGCGGATAACGGCAATGCTGACGGGCTCAGTCGAGCTCATATGAACGACTAAACTCTCACGAGAAGAAATTGCCGTGTACATAGTGTAATTATTGTTTTGTTCCAGAAAATCGCTCGCGCGAAACGCTTGAGAGATACACGATCCTAAGTGGCCGCAAGATGAGCATGTTTCAAGAGGCTATCATCGAGCTTCGCGACGACCAAATCGAGGACGAACGCCTGATGTTGTTAACAACGAAGCCGAAGCTGAAGGACGGAGAACGTCTCGTGAAAATCTTTGACGTCTGGTTCCGCCTGTGGGAAGAGCGCCATCTTCAGTTGCTGTTGCCATGGAGGTATCGTACGAGGTTATTTACGGCTTGCCATACGCTCGAGTCTTCCAACAAACACTTGGACCTCGGGGCCACGTTAGCACGGCTGCGTTTTCGATTTTTTTGGCCACAAGTTTCAGAAGACATAGAGAGACTGATGAAAGCATGCTCTTGCCGACAGACTTCAGCAACAAGAGATTAGGCCTATAAAGTGAAGATCATGTATAACTATAAACTTGGGGGAGTGATGTGACAGAGTCACAAATGTATTTTAAGTTTATATTTAGTTGTTATGTCAAAATCAGTTATCAACAGCTCCGAGCGTGCTCGTTATCTTAATTTATTCCGTGTTTACCAGTAAGGTGCGCGCCTCGGGGCTTCCAATTCATTCAGTGGTTGAATGGACCGAGCTTATATCATGTTGGAATTATTGTATTTTGGTCAGTTGAAAATATACAGAGCTTGTGTGCACTTGACTCTGTAACACCAACTATGGAAAGCGATTCAATACCTCAATCGTCTTGGATTAATCATTACTCCGGGATGTTTTCCGAAGTCAATTACCGTGTGCACAAGCGTTTTTCCGAATTGCTCTCGAAAGTGTTGCCATCTCGTATTCTGCAAAGGCATATTATACCTGTGTCTAAAGAAGATGTTTTAAAGTGCATTAAACGGCTGAAATCCAAGTCTGTTGACATGGATGGTTTATCTTCAAACCATCTGACAACTGATTCGTCAGATTTACTATTTCATTTACAGCTATTCTATCAAATGTGTGTCACTACATCTTTAGTACCTGATAGTTTTCTTTGCGGTATGGTTACATCAATTCTGAAGCGAGGGAAAGACCCTAAAGTCTGTGCTTCTTACCGACCAATTACGGTAGCATGTAATTTAAGCAAAGTTTTGGAGTACCTTCTACTTCCATCTATCACTGAATACGTAGACTATGATTCAAACCAGTTTGGTTTCAAAACGGGCATTGGTTGCCAACACGCACATAGAGCTCTAGCTTGCCTGTTAAAAGATGCTCATAAAAAGGGATATGTACTTCATTTATGCACTTTGGATTTGGCGAAAGCTTTCGATAGTGTGGTTCATAGTCAAGTCTGGTATGCTCTTTTTTCACTTGGTGTTAATGTATCCGTGATACATATTCTTCGCTTTTGGTACTCAAACTCTTATCTTCGTCTGAAGTCAAATGGGAATATTTTTGGAAATGTATCTGTGCGATGTGGTGTAAGGCAGGGAGGTGTGCTCTCACCTTATTTGTTTAATGCGTGTATAGCGGGTGTCCTATCAAAAATATGTAATACTTTTTTTGTTGGTATGACTGATGTTTCTTACCTTGCATACGCAGATGACCTGCTTCTCATCAGCAGATGCAAAGGTAGTCTTTCTTCAACCGTGCAGAGAGTTTCTTCGAGTTTCAGTGATATTGGCCTCCGTTTAAACATTGATAAATGCGAATACCTATCTTTTAATCATGTCTCAACCGTAACGTCACTTGATTGTCATGATTTTTGCATTCCTAGAGTGAATTGCTTTAAATGGTTGGGTATTTCTGTGTGCGGAGCTTTCTCACAATTGCGTGAAAAAACACTAAGTGATATCAAAAGTAAACTCAGGTTTGGTTATTCAAAAATTGTTGCGAACCGAGGCAAATATCGACGAAGTGCTTTAGCAAAGCTTTACGCTTGTTTTTGTAATCCAGCTGTTCTGTTCAACGCTGGTTTATACAGTATCTTGACAGAACGTGATCTTAAACGGATTAGAATCGATTATTTTCGATACTGTAAATTTCTACTGTATTTACCACGTTCGCACAGTAACCGCAAAATTATCCGTGTTTACGGTGCTACTGATATACTTGTACTTTTTAAATCCTTACACGAGGATTTACTGGCCGATGCTTGTATGAGGTTGAATCCTCACCACCGCCTTATTAGGTTATTTTAGTCTTTTTTGTTAACGTATTTTGTCTTTTTTCTTTCTTATTTTTTTTCTCCTTATTTACTCCACTGTTTGTTTTTGTCAAAACTTTAGTGGGTTATAAATATACTTACTTACTTATTACTGAAACTGCAAAACTACAAAATGCATGTTTTCTAAACATAAGCAGTAACCCTATCTCTGTTCTATGCCCCCCTCTGGCGAACTTAGTCGTGGCTTTGTGCTTGTTCAGACCCCCTCAAAGTTGTCACAGAAGTTCCTTGGACCCAGAGTGTGTTAACATGACGAGTTTTTTGTGGTAATGATGAAAGTTTGTTTAATGTGCCATTTCAATTTGCGATAACTCGCGCTAAAGATGTTTCCGTGTAAGGGCTTTCGATAACCACCAACAATACTGGCAGGAAAGCAAACCAAGGGTCATTAATACTTGACGCCGTGATCTGAAACCCCTGCAGTACTCCAGGGAAAGGTAAGAGCCCAGAGAGCGGCAGCCACAGATTTCCCCCCGAAGTCGAACTTATCCGACGAACCAACCGGTCCCGGGACAACACGTGACAAGTATGCTAAGAGGAAATTTGTATGTATGCTAAGAGGAAAATTTTAAACAAGAAAGCTGTGGCATTTGTACTAGTTTCGATAACACTCTTTCGTTTGTTGTGTACCACCTATTTAGCGTGTTCAGGATTTGGGCAATAATGAAAGACTTCTCCATTTAATTATTTAGGAAAAACTGTACCTGTATCCTCTTTAGCAGCAAAGGCAGACCCTTCTCCTGAAGTCTTCGCAGTTCAAGCTTGGACTTCTCTGACTCAATACTATCCAACCACTTGAGCACATTTTGCATGGACTTCCTGTACAGTTCCCAGTCATTAAATCTGTCGCAGAGCTCTGTGTGTTTTCTGTTCAGAGCTTCAATGGTATCTTGGTGCAGTTTATGAAGGTCAGCTAATGCCTGTACTCCGGACTCCTGGTTGGCGAGGGCTTGCTGTGATTCTTCCTCGATGGCACGCAACTGCTTAGCTACTTTTGGTTGTAGTTGGAGTAGGGCTTTTTGTCTTGTGAGCAATATCTCATGTAGCTGAAACAAAAGAATGTCTGTCATTTCAGAATTCAATTCAACTACTAAAAACCCATCTCTACAAATAGTAGGGCAAGACACCCTAAAGATGGAGCAAAAAAAAAACAAAAGAAAAATAAAACGACAAATAGGCATAATTGAACAGACCATTAAATAAATAACGCTGATCAAGGGTGAGATAGCATTAGTGGAGAGGAACGGAAAATGTGTGGAAGTTTATCAATCTCAGAGGTAGGAGACGTTAGACGGAATTTACTAATAAAATAGCATGTGTATTTCTAGTCCATGGAGGGTAGCTAAGGAGAAATTTAGCGAAACAAAAATATGCTGTACGAACAGATTACTTGTGAAATTCAGTAAAATATTCCGTGAAAATTCAGTAAAATTTTGTAACTATACAAAATGTACTGATCCCTTGTTGCAGCTGCTGTACTTACTGCTTACTGATACGGTGGATAAGCATTGATATCTATCAGCAGGCTTATTAACTCTTGAGAGACAATTCTGTGTTTAAAAGGTTGCTTAGGGTTCAGGCATGAAGTGCTGCTTTTTCAACAGAGCAGCTATGGATACACATTATCATCTTTCAAAAATATATAGGCTTATGCGCAACTGGAACAGTATAATCCGGATCCAAAGACATTCAAGCTAGAAGCAGTGCAAGTATTGGAGACATAATCAATATCTGACATATTGCAGCAGCATCTCTAGTTGCAGGCTTAGGCTACAACTGGTAAGCTATCATTGGTTATCTCAGTCTTAGTTAAATAATGCTGTGCAGAATAATTAGTATGGTCTCGTGCATATGTTACCCATATGTTACCATCAACTATCTGCTGGGAGGCTAGGCTAGTTACTGCCCAGGGTTTTGTGCTGAAACCAATATATTCAACTGAATTTTTCTTTGGCATTCTAACCTCCTATTCCAGAAGTTATTTTAGGCTGCAGGAAAAAGGTCGGGTCAGATCAAAAAAATAATGTCACACTCGAGAACAATGTATGGCATTGGCATAAGTAGTAGTAGTAGCTTCAGAATCCCCTCCATAGCTTTTCTTTTGCAGAGTGAAAGAGTGCAGAAAGTGAGGAAGCAAGTAGGTTCGATGGGTCCACTACAGCCGAATCCAAATCAAAATTTCAAGCTTACATTCTACAAATATGAATATCAAAGGTTAAGTGTTAGGATAAACTGGCCTGTAAAGAATATTTACATACCTCACACTTCTGGATTTCCTCGCTGAGGCAACTGAATGATGAAGGGATGGGCTGATCGACAAAGTTTGTAATGCCTTCAAGATATACTCTCCAGGAGCTCTCAACACCTTTATGATCTTCTCTCTTCAACAGATCTGAGCAAAGCTGCTCGTAGCTTGCAAAAGTGTCCTGGAACACGCCTTGCCAAGCCTAAATAAAATAAAAGAAAGTTAAGTCCCATCATTTCAGTTTCACCAGACAGATGTGTCTGCATTGGGAAAAGGCAGAAACTGTATGGACAAAAGTTGTCCAGTCTACAAGAATATATTTTTTTGTATAGCCTAATGGCTATGCCATACACTGGTGTTTGTCCTACATTTCATCAAGCCAGTCCCAGTAGCCTCTGCCAAAACCTTGAGATGCCCTGGCCCACTAACAGTACAAAGAATTCTGGATGTGTTTTTTTAGAAATTCGCACAGGTCATCAACAATTTCTTGGCCAGGGGCTAGTTAGGGGTGCCTCAAAATTTGGCGTACCCTAGATTCCCTTTGGCTTGCAACAAATCTCTGGACACTGCCAACATTGGGGAGATCCCCATACCTAGGCAGTGATTATTTGACTGAGGTAAAGGGATAAGTCAACTGAAATAAATCAATCCAGTGCGGTCATACTCAAATCCTGAATTTTGGGCATGGTTCCCCTACAACTGGACATGCCCCAATGTATGGGCATGGTGCTCATACATGGGGGCACCATGCCCTGTAGCAAGAGCATGGTAGGTGCCACCATAAAAATCCGTTTGAAAAGAAAATTTCCATTTCAGATTCTCAGTTCAACAGATTTGTATGGGGTACCATGCCCCAATATATGAGCACCATGTCAATATGTTAGGACATGCCCGGACGTTCAAGCCCGATGCCCCAAATTTGGGGATTTGTGTATGACTGATCTAGTGTTCGTCTTTAGCTGTTCACGTATAGGAGGGGTACTTGACCTCGTTTTTACACAACCAGGGTAGCCACAAAAAAAAAATTTAATCAAACCTGAGCTTTTGAAGATCAGAATGTGATTCTCCTATCTTTTAGCTTTGATTTGAGGCCAAAATCACCTCTCTATCTTGTCTCAAAGCATCTTAAATCTTCTTTAGAAAACAGTATTTTACATAAAAAATGCCTATGTTCATCCATTGACTTTAGGGTTTTGTCCATCTAGTGACCAGCTTGGAACTATGTGCTTCAATGAAATTCTATGAAACTGGGTGATTTTGATCTGGTTTTGAGTGCATGGGGAGCCCCAGCAAGTGAGTTAGATGAGAAAATATAAATATGATCATCAAGGTTATAGTCCAATAGACCCATTGCTGCTATAGGCTGCTGACTTTTCCTCCTTAGTATCAACAAATTTTTGTAGGCAAGTTCAGCTACTTTTTTTTACATCTAAATTTACATTGAATATTAAGAAATAATATTAAATAGCTAGGACATCTTACTGTTAGCCTTATAAAATAGACAATTTTGTCCTGAATGCAATGGTATTTTTAAAATATTTTTTGGAGATGTTTTAGATAGGTAAAACTGATAAGGAAAATTCACAGCAATTCATGCATTCATTACAAAAAAATCGCCAATTTTTGCCACTAGGTGTTTTTGTGGCTACCCTAACACAACCTCGAAATGTGTGTAGACCGTAGGACCAATCAATATGTACAACTTACAATAACATGAAACATCTGCGGCACTAAACCTGCACTAAACTATAGCTAACTGGTGCATTGATGGGAAAGTTTGGGCTTGACTTACTTAGGCTATTTTACGTTGTAATGTTAACAGGGTTACAAACGTTACACAGTGACCAATGTCTCAATGAAGAGCATGGTTGGACAGTTAATATAATATGAATGGAATCGATTTAATCCCAAAAAAGTCCAAGGCCACCAAGGGGGCAAGGGCCATGGCGGGAAACATAAAACAATAACAAAAAACAAAATATCATACACTCCAACCAAAACAAACTAAAAATCAACTTCTATATTCTCTGAATCCCAGTTATTCAGGCAAATACCACGGAAAAGAAAATAGGCCGGAAAGACGGAATCACCTGGAAACTCTTGGGACTTTGTCAGGTACAGTATGAGTCATGCAGGTCATGCTCATGCCAGCACACAGTTTTGAATTCAAACAAGAGCGCGAACCCGCCCGTCGAGACGAGGATGGCGTGTAATAAAGCTACTAAATCGTCGTGACAAAGGCAAGAACACTAACTACAGTCCGCATTCCCGGCATACGGAGTGACGTGACAGAACCCACACTTAAAGTAACTATTGCACCTGGCATGTTGCATATTAATCCTTTGAATTTAGAATTTAAAATAATATAACATACAGAAATTTTTCAAATTTTGCTTCGGTATAAGCCGTTCTTTCGCGATTCCAGAAAGGGATTGTTTCTCGGTTGTGGCTCCAAAACAGTGTTCTCGCAGTCGTGTATGTGGATCATAAGTGTGTTTCCGCGACCAACAAAGTTTGTGTGGATCGGTGGCTCGAATTTGAAAAAACAACTGTCGAGGTAGTTTTCGATTTTCCGGCTAGATTTTGGCAGGATATTCAATTTAGCTTTCAACAGAAAGCTAAGAAAGCTTTCAGAAAGGGATCCAGAATGGAACCCAAGTGCGGGACATTTGAAGGAAGGGAAGGAAGCAGATAGACATAAGACTGAAGATCCTTCTAAGGCGCATTCTCGCTGTTCCCCCAGAACTCATCAGGGAATCAAAGGAGACGGCGAGAATAGAGGGAGTCACTCCACGCAGACTCCACGTCCAGAGAACAGCGAGATCGAACACGGGGAATGCTTCTAAAATGGATTTCTTTGAAAAAAAACATGCAGTTGACGAAATTAGTCTGGACCAACTTTATATTGGGTTTTGTTTGTTCTCATTGTTTTTAATTAATTCTACATTGCACCACACCAGCAAAAATTGATTCCCCTCCGAATCTGAGAGGGAGTCCTTTTTGATGATGTTGATGATAATCGGTGCATCCCTGTCGTGGGGACTCGCGGGAATACGGGGAGTGAGTCCCCGGGACAAACAAAAGCGTGGGGACTCCTCAAGTGGAGTCCTCGGGGAACGGCGAGAATACGCCTCTAGTAAAGAATGGCAAGGGAGTAAGTTTCATTGTTGAGATGAAGTTATCGTAAAAAATAGAAAAAACGGGCCTCTCCGCGAAGTTCAACTTGTGGGTTGATTGTGTGGCACACAATCCTGTTTCAGCCTCCAGAAGTGTGTGGCACACAAATGTGCCGCGGACAAACGTCTATAGTATTTATGACAAGAATGCGACATGCCGCCTCAAGTCTGTCTCAAATGAAGTTCAGCCTTAGGCTATCACATGGCGGGCTCGAATCTTCGTTGTGGAAAGTCATAACTTCTATACCGAAACAGAATTTGAGAAATATCTCTTCCATTATTTTGATTTAATTTCTAACCTTTTCAAGTGCCAACACGTTTTTCAACCATCTTCAGCAGTACAGTAGAGGTATGCTTATGTGAACGTTTGTTGACTTCGGACTTTGCCATTTCCATGCACTTGTTGTGTCTAAAGCTCACTACCAGTTAGCCAAAGTAGGTAAGAAGGGCAGCTGAAGACACCTGTACAGATATTTTGGATCTTCCGTCTACCATTTGGCCCAAAACTGCAGTGTTCGCATTAAATAATAATAATAATAATAATAATAATAATACAAAGCAAGAAAAAGGCTTTCGCCTCTAAATAAAAAGTAACTGTTCACTTAAGCATACCTCTACTGTACCATTTAACCTCCTTAGAATACATACAACCCGCCTCATTACAGAACTGTCCACTTTCCCGACCATCCATCGAGGAATTCAAAGTCAAGGGAAACGCGGATTCCAACTCTCCGCTAGGCCCCCACTAGTTCTCGAAAACGAATTTTGGGAATTCCTTTATATAAGAGATTTTTCTGAAACTGTATGTGCATTAGCGAAAATTAAAAAAAGCATGAAATCAGCAGTGCCGTCTTTTACTTTTGGTGGACCCTAGGCCATCCACGGGTTTTTGGCCCCTATTCATGAGTCAAAAACGTAAAAACGCCTCGTAATCCTAAACGTAAACGTAATTCTAGGTCGAGCCAGACTATGGTCACATCTGAGCATGATTTCGGTAACGTAAAAGACGGTGCAACGTAGCTGGTCACACCTGGATCGTAATGATCAAGGTAGCACGGCCAGCACCCGTAGCCTGATTTCTCAACAATTAATGAATGATTTATAACGCACTGCCCAAAGGCATAAGTGCAGTAGAAAAATACAAAAAAAAATACATTAATCACAAAACACTCAAAAATATTTTCCAGAAAGGGTATTCACTAATTCAGAATCAACTTGATGGAATCATGGACAGGTAAATTCCCAATCGGAGAACTCAAATTGGAGGAGAGGTTTTCAAGCGTCAACAATGGGTCGGAAATTGACAGGCGGCGGATCAGGTAGCGGTTGCGCCTGCGCCGTGGTAGGTATAGCAGAAATCTCAGATATTTGAAGTAAGTCGAGCGTATGCGTCGAAGGTCCTTTTTTCTGAGAACAGGATATAGTCCAGCAAGGAAGTTTACATATGGAGCGTGTTCCAACCCTCTACCAATAGTAACTATTAGTTACTATTTTCGTTCCAGCCTCACGAAAAGTTACTACGCTGACCGTTCCAACCTTCTCAAAATTGTAACTAATAGTAACTATTTGCTTACCACGCTCGGGAGCGTAGTAACTACGCATCTCTGCAACGTGACTGGTCCGATCAGCCCGCGGCCTGATATTTGAGCGAAAAAATAAAAAAGCGTTCCAGCCTAGCGTAGTAACTACGGTAACTAGCGTAGTAACTACGGTAAGTAGGGTGGAACACGCTCATGGTGAGCAAAAGGCAGTATATAACTTCCCAAGCCCAGGTCAATTTACACCGGCCGCTTGGCCTCTCGTTTTCCCTACCCCCCCCCCCCCCCAGAACCGGCCTAAGGGTAAAGACGGCACTGGAAATGAGCGTTGGCAGACATATCTCCCAGAAAGACATATCTCCCAACAATCTCCCAGAAAGTGTTGTGAATGCCGAAAATATCAACCACTTCAAAGCAGGTGTCGACTACCACCTGGCTGAAATTCAATTTAGTGTGTAGAGTGTCCCGAGAATTTTATAGAGGCGAAAGCCTTATTATTGCAATTATATAATATTATTATTATATAAGAAAAAGCCTTACCTGAAGTGTTTCTAACACTGCAGCAGTGTCGACATTCGAACACGACTGGCTTGGTGCAAGTACCAAATGTTTTTCACTACCGCTCAAAGCCTTCAGCTGGTCTCGAAGAAGAGCAAGCTGGTCCTCGTTTGTCTGTGACTCCGGTTCCTCCTCCACCGTACTGAGAGTCTAAACGAAAATGAATTGTCAGCAGTAGTTGCATTTTTGCAGATACGATGGTATCTGATACCACGGTCTAAAGTCGTTTTTGCAGTTACCGTGGTATCTGATACCACGGTCAAAATGCGTTTTTGCAGTTATCGTGGTCTGGGCAGTTATCGTGGTATCTGATATTCAGATACCACGGTCCGACCGTGGTAACTGATCGTGGTATCTGAAAAGTAATTTCACTTTCATCAAATTTTGTTAAATTGGTGACAAAGAAGGTTAGCACTTAGTGATGTAACTGGATATCAGTTTTTCTTTAGGGATGACTTCGAAAAGTGCAATTTCGGCAATAGTCGTTTTTGCAGAGCAACCGTGTATCAGATACCACAGTAACTGCAAAAACGACTAATTGCAGATCCAATTACCGTGGTAACAGATACCATGAGTTGCGTTTTTGCAGATACCATGGTATCTGATATCACGGTCTAAAAGTCGTTTTTGCAGTTATCGTGGTATCTGATACCACGGTCAAAAGGCGTTTTTGCAGTTATCGCGGTATCTTGCCAGTTATCGTGGTATCTGAAAAGTCATTTCACTTTCATCAAATTTTGTTAAATTGGTGACAAAGAAGGTTAGCACTTAGTGATGTAACTGGATATCAGTTTTTCTTTAGGGATGACTTCGAAAAGTGCAATTTCGGCAATAGTCGTTTTTGCAGAGCAACCGTGTATCAGATACCACGGTTACTGCAAAAACGACTAATTGCAGATCCAGTTACCGTGGTAACAGATACCATAGTCGTTTTTGCTGATACCATGGTATCTGATACCACGGTCTACAAGTCGGTTTTGCAGTTATCGTGGTATCTGAAACCACGGTCAAAAGGCGTTTTTGCAGTTATCGTAGTATCTGGCCAGTTATCGTGGTATCTGAAAAGGTCATATTACTTTCATCAATTTTTGTCAAATTGGTGGGAAAGAAGTTTGGCACTTAGTGATGTGACTGGATATCAGTTTGTGTTTTGGGATGACTTCGAAAAGCGCGATTTCGGCCATTGTCGTTTTTGCAAAGCAACTGCATATCAGATACCAAGGTAACTGCAAAAACGACTAATTGCAGATCCAGTTACCATGGTAACAGATACCATGAGTTGCGTTTTTGCAGATACCATGGTATCTGATATCACGGTCTACAAGTCGTTTTTGCAGTTATCGTGGTATCTGATACCACGGTCAAAAGGCGTTTTGCAGTTATCGTCTGGCCAGTTACCGTGGTATCTGAAAAAGTCATCTCACTTTCATCTATTTTTGTCAAATTGGTGGGAAAGAAGTTTGGCACTTAGTGATGTGACTGGATATCAGTTTTTGTTTTGGGATGACTTCGAAAAGTGCAATTTCGGCAATTGTCGTTTTTGCAAAGCAACTGTATATCAGATATCAAGGTAACTGCAAAAACGACTAATTGCAGATCCAGTTACCGTGGTAACAGATACCATGAGTTTCGTTTTTGCAGATACCATGGTATCTGATATCACGGTCTAAGTCGTTTTTGCAGTTATCGTGGTATCTGATACCACGGTCAAAAGGTGTTTTTGCAGTTATCGTCTGGCCAGTTACCGTGGTATCTGAAAAAGTCATCTCACTTTCATCAATTTTTGTCAAATTGGTGAGAAAGAAGTTTGGCACTTAGTGATGTGACTGGATATCAGTTTTTCTTTAGGGATGACTACGAAAAGTGAAATTTCGGCAATAGTCGTTTTTGCAGAGCAACCGTGTATCAGACCACGGTAACTGCAAAAACGACTAATTGCAGATCCAGTTACCGTGGTAACAGATACCATGAGTTTCGTTTTTGTAGATACCATGGTATCTGATATCACGGTCTAAAGTCGTTTTTGCAGTTATCGTGGTATCTGATACCACGGTCAAAAGGTCAAAAGGCGTTTTTACTATGGTATCTCCAAAAACGAAACTCATGGTATCTGCAAAAACGCAACTAGTATTTCGTACTTCGGTTATGGCGGTGCGAATTTCAGTGAAGCCGTAGCCGATCACTCAAATCTTAGACTTCAGAAACAGAACCACAACAAGTAGTTGCACTTTCGAAAACCTTCTGAACACAAGTTGCACGGTGGGTGGAACATTTAAGCAAAATAAACCTTTGCCGACCTTTTTTCCCGGATTTTTCCCGGATTTATGCCATTGGCGTTACAACGAGTTTCCAAGAAAATTGTACCTTATCTTTTTCTGAGGAAAGCGGGAGCCTCAAGGCCACACTAACAATACAATGCAAATTTTTTGAATCCACACAGTTCGTCTCGGACACTGCTCGTTCTATCTTCTTTTTGCAAGAATGAATCTTTTAGTGTTTATTCCTACCAGTGAAGTAAACTTGAAAAACTTTCCCTGGTTAGATGCCTGCCTCGACACTTACCAGCTATTTGCCCTTCAATATAGTGAACAGTGGTTGACGGACAAATCCTTCAACTGCGTTGAGCCACGAAAAAGCTATTTTTACTTTTATATCCACGGAAATATGCCGAGTCAGAACCTGAGGGCGATTTCAGCGCGAAAGCTAGTACAATTACTTAATCATCGATCGGCGTACCCCACCGATTACCGCTTACCTGTCTTGCGTTCTGAAGTGTCTCAGTAACAGCAGCAACTTGGGAATCTTGAGTCTGCTTTTCACACGTCATCCTAGTGCATACGGTAGCTATATCCTCCATACTCTGCCTCATTACTGAGAGGCGGCGTTTTAGGCTTTCCACGTCATCAAGAAGTCCGGTTGGCGTTATCATCAAGCCTAAAAGAAAAGTAACAAGAGTTAGTGATAAAACGGAAGCAGGAAGTGCAGCTATAAGAAGCCACACTTGGAGTCTCACAATTTCTTCAGTTCCGAGTACACTTCCCACAAAAACTTTAAAGTTACGGATTAGAAGGCCTATCACGCATGAAGCCCCGGCTCATTAAAGTTTAACCGAAAAACCAGCTTAATTTTGCATCTTGTATTTTTGAATTTGGAGACGCTCAATTATTTTGGGGATTTTTTTTTCAAAATAGGCACCTGTAGTAACGTTGAGAATATTGATGGCGTCCCGACAAGACCAAATTCACAGCTAGACAGCGCAATTCGAATTTATCGTGGACGTGATTTTTCCGTGTATTATATGCCGCTTCTCTCCGGTCAAGGACAATTGGATTAGTAACGGATGTGTAGCCCAACGGTATCGCTGGACTTGAAGATTCAACTGTCCACGACCAAAGTTTTTTGCCTTTTTTTTTAATAACTAAGTTACACCATGCAATGCACTTAAGCCTTCGGCCTTACCATGCCTCGACGCTTGATCATCAACTGCTTTGTCCGAGACCTCCGAGCCGCGCCATAGTATTATATGCCGCTTCTCTCGGTCACGGACAATTGGATTAGTAACGGATGTGTAGCCCACGGCCACTCTAGCCATTCTGTTACAGTATTTATACCGATTCCCTACTCTAAAACTCCAATCCTCATCTCACACACCACAAAAATGTATATCCTCCAAGCTTGAAAAACGTTTGACACAAAGAAAAATCCTTATGCAGGAATAGGATTTTCATCTGGTGTCCATGTCTGCTGTTAAGGGGGTCCCGTCATAACCCCCACACGTCATAACCCCCACACGTCAGTTCACCCACAAAATCCGTCACTACGCCCACATTTTCCGACAGTTCACCCACACGTCACAAGGCCCACATTTTCCGACAGTTCGCCTACACGTCAGTTCGCCCACACGTCAGTTCACCCACACGTCAGTTCACCCACACGTCAGTTCGCCCACACGTCAGTTCACCCACCGTCAGTTCGCCCACACGTCAGTACACCCACTCCTAAAATCCGACAGTTCCCACGTCAGTTCGCCGACCGTCATAACCCCCACACGTCATAACCCCCACACGTCATAACCCCCACACGTCATAACCCCCACACGTCATAACCCCCACACGTCATAACCCCCACACGTCATAACCCCCACACGACATAACCCCCACACGTCATAACCCCCACACGTCATAACCCCCACACGTCATAACCCCCACACGTCATAACCCCCACACTTTCCGACAGTTCGCCCACAACAAAGACCCACCGCCAATTAATTCAGAAAACCCGACTGAGTCAACGGTCAAAACCCAGGGGACTAAATAGAAGGGGCCGACGTTTGCGCATTTTAACGAAGGCAAAAAATTCATTCAGAATCGCCGGAAGCTTGCTGTCGGGTCTGATAGCTTTGATTTCTTTTACGAAAAGAAAAAAAAGACGAAAAAAAACACGCAGGGATCAGAGAAGGAAGCTCGTCCTTCTCGCTCGTTAAAGTACATACGAGGACCTGGCGGGTTGCATTTCAATCCCTTAAAGGATACGTCGTACTTATTATAGTAATTCATTCTGCTTCAGTATTATTTCCATCCATTCTCGTTCCAGAGATGCTCAACTTCATAAGAGTATCCTATTTCCTCTATTAGCAACACACTGATCGCTTGCCATGTTTCTTCTCTTTGCGTGACGTATTAGGCACCCGATCATTGTATCCGAGGAGCTTATTCGTCCGAAGACCGGTTATGCAAATTTTGCCAAGATTGTCGTTCAAGGTAAGGGAGATGGATAGAGGCTAAAAACAGCCGAAGACGTGTGTAATTTTCTGTTAGCATATCTTAGTTGTAAAGTGGTCAACTACATCTGAGCAGAAACACAATGTAGTTCGAGGTTCTTTTACATCTACATCTTACTAAAATAATGCTTCGGTAGAACAGATTTGATATTTCACTGCGAGAAGTCGAGCTTTCCATGCGATAAGGCTGCGCTTCATTTGAGGCCGGTTTGAGGCGGCAAAGTCATTCCTGGTGCGCGAGAAAATTAAAAAGGACTTGCCACCTCCAATAGGCCGCAAGTGAAGCGTAGCCTTATCGAATGGAACGCCTGACTCTATGCATTGAAACTTATAGGACCTCTCTGCCTTTTCGATTATCCGTAGCTTACTTGTGGAATTACAAGTTTCAGAAATCCCCACCCTTCGCCAGTGTTTCCTTTTGCACCTACGGCTTTTTAGCACTTTTTCGACTTAGTCTAGTTTGTCAGTCACGGAGCAAAGCCTCAAAGGTCCGCCAATTGACCTTTTAAAAATAAGTGAATGATTATAAGCTCCAAAATGTTATTTTTTTTCATTTTCCAGGCTCTTTTTCTTTGTTTTTCCAGTTTTTAACCACGGCGTGCTGGCCCGGCCCGATACTGAAGTTTCCTATTGGCGAACGGCACTGAGACTACCGAAAACTTCTGTTTCTGTCCGGTTCGGCAATAATAACATTGAATATAATACTGCGGGTGTGTGTATCTGGCTCGGTCATTGAACATGCATCGTTATGTCAAGTGGGAGTGGGAGACACGAGGGGAGAAAACTAAAATAGGACGAGTATACCATTAAGAATGAATGCTTCGATTATTATTACTTCATATAAGTACAAAATAAAACATGGTAAAGAAGAACATTTCAAATATATTAAGCAAAAACTTGGTCGCAGAAAGGGACTAGAAATTTATGCACACATGAAACAAAAATAAAAGCACAAACACGAAATTTACACGGTTTCAAATATATGGAGTGAGGAGAATGTATACTTCAGAAGAGCAACAGTTAATAAAGAGACAAAAAGGGCATCTGCCGATTAAGCGTGACTCGGCAGAGTGGGCATGTTGGAGAACCTCGCCTTTGTAGGACGATGAAACATGGCACACATAAAGGACCCGACAAAATGCTCTAGGATTTTTTCTTTTCTCAGATTCAACCATCGTCGGGGGGTGGAGGGATGGGGAATCCGGAAGCTTGCGGCATGCGTAAGTTGCGAGCGGGTGATTCGATTGGAATGAAACTTGATGAGTCGTAAGAGAAGATGCCCTCGATGATCTACATATGTAGTTAAACCGGACTCGGCAACTGTGGGGGGAGTTAGAGGGTGGGTCCCGGAAATACTGCGGCACGCATAGGGGTAGAAGCGATTGGAACGAAACTTGGAGTATAGGATGGTCGTATGCCCTAGATGCTGAATTTTGGAATCCGAACACTTGTGCTGATGGGGAACGAAATTTCACGAAAAACGCTTAGATTTGAGTGAAACTTGATGGGTGGTAAGAGAAGATACCCTAGATGACATTTTTATTTATCCGAACCGGATTCAAGCACTGTGGGGTGAGTTGGACGGGGGATTCCGGAAAGTTTGTGTCACGCCTAGGGATCAAACGAGTGGAACGATTGGGATGAAACTTGGAAGGTACAAAGGTCATATGTTCTAGATGGTTCATTATGGGGTCCCGTCCCGATCTGGCCTCTGAGGGGGCACCCGGAAATGCTCAGATTCGAGTGGAACTTAATTGGTGGTAAAATAAGATACTCTAGACGCTGCATTTATATGCCTGAATCGGACACGGTAGGGGGAATTGGAGGGGGATTAAGGAAAATTTCTGGCATGCCTATAGGCATCAAACAGGTGGAGCGATTGGATGAAACTTGGAAGCTAAAAAGGTCATTTACCCTAGATGTTCCATTTTTGGCTCCCGGAAGGATTTGGCTTCGGGGTGTCGGATATTACCCGGAAATGCTCAGATTCGAGTGAAACTTGATGGGTTGTAGGAGCAGATGCCATAAATATCCCATTTCTAGGTCAAAACGCATCTTTCGACGGCGGGAGGTTGGAAGGGGGGTATTTTGTGACGTTTTCATTCACTTTCTTGTACTGCCTACTCGTATCAAGTGCCATATGAGCTCGTAACTCTGGTCGTAAAAGAACTTGAACTGTTCGAACAAGTTCGAGCTACAGTAAGTTTTGTTTGCAGCCATTCTTAGAGTATACTTAGCAAAGCCGGAATAGGAAATTACTACAGAAACAGGCAACGCTTGAGATTCGCCCACACTTAAAGTGCAGGAAAAGGCTTATGAGGTCAGAAAAAACATGCTGAACAAGATCGACCCTAACCTTCTTGACACAACTTATAAAGCAGCGTCGACTTGAAGTTTAGCTTATTTTCTTCTTCTCAGTTTTACTATATGTTTATATGACATGTTCCTTTCTGGGCTAGCCTTGATGTTAATGTCCAAAAGTATAGCCTACCGAGTAATCTAATACAAGAAAAACCTGAAGAAAAAAAGGTTTTTCTCCTCAGTTTCCCAGACTTGTTGTTGTCTTCTTCTCAATTTTACTATATGCTTATATGACATGTTCCTTTCTGGGCTGGCCTTGATGTTAATGTCCAGAAGTGTAGCCTACCGAGTAATGTAACAACCAAGAAAAACCTGAAGAAAAAAAAGAGTTTTCTCGTCAGTTCCCAGACTTGTTGGCACAACCCGGAACGTACCCGCCTCCTCCCCCCTTAAAGGTAAACGGCTAGTGACGTTGGTTTTTATCCAGCGTAAAACCTTCACATTGAAACATAGCCTACAAACTGTAACTAGTCTCCTATCTGGGTACAGTACTGTACTGAACAACCCAGGACCGATTAGATTCGTCGCTGAGCATTAATTTCGGTTATTTTCGAAATACCCTTTCTCTAAGGTTCAGATAGAACATACAATATCTGAAGTCAGGCGAAAAACTATGCATCCATCTCCATTTCCGGTATCCTACGGCACTGAATGAGATTTATCGGCACACTTAGGGTTCCGATGGTAGTTACGCCCCTGACTATATTAAGCGTTGTTGAAAAAAGAGTAAGAAAGCAGGCCAACAAAAGTTATAATTCTTATAATTTTCATTTCCATATGAACTAGCCCCAATCGTCAACCTTCGTTACAACTTGTTACGACGCCTTTCTCTTGCACATACTCTTCTTTTTGTGTCCTTCCCTCTCATAAAACAAAAGTATCGAATCAATTAGCAAGCTTCTGACGATACTGAATTAATATTCGCCCTCATTAAAACGCGCAGAAGTCGACTTCTTCTTATGAATCCCCTGGGTTATGATCCCTTTCTTTTAATTGCATTCACTCGAGATTATCAAACTGGCGCTTGGGTCATTATATGTGAGCGAACTGTCGGAAAATGTGGGGGTTATGACGTGTGGGGGTTATGACGTGTGGGGGTTATGTCGTGTGGGGGTTATGACGTGTGGGGGTTATGACGTGTGGGGGTTATGACGTGTGGGGGTTATGACGTGTGGGGGTTATGACGTGTGGGGGTTATGACGTGTGGGGTTATGACATGTGGGGGTTATGTCGTGTGGGGGTTATGACGTGTGGGAGAACTGACGGATTTCTGAAGTGGGCGAACTGACGGTGGGTCAACTGACGGTGGGCGAACTGACGTGTGGGCGAACTGACGTGTGGGGGTTCTGACGTGTGGGCGAACTGACGTGTGGGAGTACTGACGTGTGGGCGAACTGACGTGTCGGTGAACTGTCGGATTTTTCTTGTGGGTGAACTGACGTGTGGGGTTTATGACGTGTGGGGGTAGTGACGGCGACCCCTGTTAAGGCTGACAAGACAGCAGACAAGTGATTAGTTTAAAAATAACACACACATAACAGAAAGACATATTGTATCATCACTTGCCTACACCCGAGCTTAGCGTTCGTTACACATGGAAATGCAGTCTTTTGTTGAAATTCAAGTTCTCCGCGTCTGGATGAATTTCGGGTTGTCGTGCAAGCAGCGCACATTCTTAACGTTATTACTAGAGCCCCGGGTCGCAAAAAAAAAAATCCCAGATGCAAAAATAAGCTGCCTTTTCAGTTAAGCTTTAAATAGGTTTTCGTATTTCAGCCTTATTCGGTGAACCTGCCTAGTGCGTATCCACCTTAATGTACGATGGAAAGACCAATAATATTTCGTAAGAATGATTTCTAGTATTGGAAGACGAGGATTTCTTCTGACTGGTGGTTACTAAAGCCCGTCCAGACTACCGCGGAATTCTCTTCAAACGTCTCTCAGCATTTTTTGTTTAAGTTAAAGTAGGCGGGAGTGCGACTAAGAGGTTTGCCTACACCTTGACTGCAAGAATAGCTTTATCGGTACAGCATCTGCCCCGCCTTTTGGTTCTGTAGGCTGTCATAAGCAAGACATGTACCAAAGCTAATTAAACACAGGTGCGGTAAAATCCAACCAGAAAGACTACAATTAAGTAGGTTATATGGTTACAGGCCTATCCGTTGTTTAAACACTGCGGCACTATGCAAACCCAAATAAACGCCGTAGCCAAACAAAAAGAAATATCGAAATACGATAGTGCGGCCAATCTAAAAGTTCCAAACAGCACTCAAGGCTATACAAAGGAAAAAAATGTTAACCTCCCTCGCTACCCCCCCCCCCCCCCCCCCACCTCCATCGGTCCTATCGCAACCAGAATTCATCACCAAGCTCATCGTAGCCTATATTTGGCGTTTTTTTCAGAATTTGTTAAGCCCATTAAAAATATGTCCAAAATGTCCGTGCTCAAATTTCGTTTGTTCTTTGTGCTGTTTGTCGGTCATTTTCTACTCCGCTGCCTGGTTTACTCTGGTTAAATATACATACAAATAGACCGTCGTTTGCTGAGCTGTACATTATTAATGTTGTTTCTTATTTGTAAATTTTATTTATGACAAATCATCATCGAGAAAAATATTAATTATGCTAAGCGTGTCTTTTTATGTTGACGGTAAAGTTAAATTCGGCGTCTTCGTTGCGAAAGTTAATTTTCGAATAATTCTATTCTATTCTTACCGGCTGCGAACATACTATATAGTTGCACCATGGTAGCCTACTTTCACGAAATGAAAAATAAAACACGCTTTCTAGGAGCCTAAATGCTAAACCAATTTAAGGGCTTCCTAATGACGAGTTACAAACATTCCATAACGTCACAAGGAAGACAAACAAATCCGGATGCGGTGCATTTTAAAGTGCACCGAACAAAAAATATGAAATGCACCGAAATTAAAATGCGTCAAAATACGCTGTTTTTACTCAAAACAGATCTACCCTGTGTAACTTACTCCTCGAGCCCAAGCTGACTGAGAAACAAATTAGTTGCGTTTTTGCAGATACCACGGTAGCTGATACCAACGTCTAACTAAAGTCTTTTTCGCAGTTACCGTGGTATCTATTTCCACGGTCAAAAGGCGTTTTTGCAGTTACCGTAGTATCTGGCCAGTTATCGTGGTATCTGATATACAGATACCACGGTCCGACTGTGGTAACTGATCGTGGTATCTGAAAAGTAATCTTCATCAAATTTTGTCAAATTGGTGAGCAAAAAGTTTTAGCACTTTGTGATGTAATTGGATATCAGTTTTTCTTTTGTGATGACTGCGAAAAGTGCAATTTCAGCAATAGTCGTTTTTGCGGAGCATCCGTGCACCACGGTAACAGCAAAAATTATTAATTGCAGATCCAGTTATCGTGGTAACATATACTATGGTATCTGCAAAAACGCAACTGTTTTTTGCGTTATTTCGGCCCTTCGTGGCAAGGGTCCTCGTCAGGCTGTTGACCGTCAGTAAGTGAACGAAACGAACCTGCTTTCTTCCAGTCCCAGACGGTCAAAAGCCTGACAAGGCATGCAAGCTTTTTCTTCCAAAGTGTCGCAAGCAATTACACAACCGCTCGGCCATTTATTTTCAATTACTCTATTCCGTAGCTCCGCGAGGCCAGGATAATGGAAGAGATTTTCAAATCTCTTCCAATACCGTAATGAATTGTCAGTGAATGGCTAGAAAGTTCATAATTATGAAAGTTTTCGACGTAATTTTCTAATTACTTCATCTTTACTGTATTTTTTTTTACGTTTTTGGCATTCTTCCTTGAAATAAGTTGTTATTAAAGACGTGAATGTTTGATGACTGAAATCTTGGCTCACCGTGACCATGTAACACAACGGAGGGTGGGTTGGTTTGAATCAGGAGGTGAAGACAAGAGTATGACCTCGACTATGACCAAGAAGGTTTTGGCACGGACTTGAAACTGCAAAAACTCGACGAAATTGCAATCCAGAGAAATCTTCGTTGCTAAATATCACCGACGACAAAAATCAATCGCCTAAACGTAAAACTAACTAAACAACAATAGTCATCGTCAGCCAAACGCTCATCGAAGGGGGTATAGTATAAATACGCATCTTCCCCGAACATTTACGAAACATCCACGTCACTCACCAGCGTTTAAACCCAGGAGAACAGAAAACAACACCAGACCAGAAGGCCTAATATTCGCGATATGCCGATCAATATACTGAATCACCGGTTTGCTCTCCCGAGACACAGAGGAAGCAAATGCTTTTAAAAGCGAAGAGAGAAAGACTAGCTGCGCCAAGCAGTTGTAGTCCTCGTCATGAGGGACGGCAGGTGGAACGACGGCACGGAAATAAACCAAATTTCAAGGACATAATGAATCAAAGTTCTTACTAGTTTTCGGAATCGAGTATTTGCGTTTCTGAGGCTGTGGCAGCCGAGTTCTCGAAGCTTTACTAAATATCCTCCGTGTCACCATTCTAACACATGCAACAATAAAAATCCAGACAAGCGTCAAAGCTCAAAGGAGACTGTCAGTGAACCAGTGCGGAAGAATCAGCAGAATTACGTTCGCGGTGGACAACCTCAAAACGCTGCTGGCGAGCTGAGCGTGGAAACAGTTGATTTATTGATCGTTAGACCGGCAAAACTAAAGAGACAAATCACTCGTCTCGTCAAGACTCCAACATCTACTGATAGCATTTGTATGCGTAAAAATATGGGCTAGGGCTCGTGGAGACAGGGAACCTTTTGGGCTCCAGTCCAAACGGAGTGCGGCGTGAATGGGGAGTGCCCGATTGGAATGAAGCACATGAATATCTCAATTTATTTTTTTTGGGGGACAGGTGATCAGTTTATCTCGGCCGGGTTTTGTGCACTTTCATCAAAAAGTTAAACAATATATGGATATCAATATGCACTATATGAATTTGATATTTACGAATATGTTTAGGCTACCAATTGTTGCAAGCGTTTGCAGATTCCTGTGCTTTGTTCTCTGTATTGCACTCAAAGATTTGGGCGGACAAAAAAATTCTAAAGGCGAAATTCTACAAAAGAATTCAGTATCTAAAAATGGAAACTGGGTCACGCGGTCGCTGGATTCCCAGATAGTTTTATATTCTGGATTTCCACTGGAATTGATCCCATCTATTATCAAAATCAACGAAAGTAGGATTTATGACAGGAATGTCAGAAGCAGCCCTGTCCCTATTCAAAGCTGTAGGCTCATTAAGGAACACGGAAGCACCTCAATTAACACCGCCGACCTGGCTGTATTTTCCCATGCACACACATACCAGTGTTCCCCCACTTGAAAACACACGCGTGCGATAATGACGAGCCAGACCAGACATGCGATAGATTGCATCCCATTTCGAAAACAACATGACGTAGAGGAAGTATAGAATGCATAATACATTCTATAGCAGACAGTCAACCCGGAAATGAAAATTCTGATTCAACAAAAAAATAGCAACGCTTAATTTTGCAAAACCCATTTTGAATTCTTGCCATTTTTTTTCTTCGCAAGAAGCACGCCTATAAACAACTCGGTGAAAATAAATAATCACGTACCTTCAGTGAAATTTTCAAATATGGTCGAACGTTTCACATGGGAACTATGTATGTCACCCACGAGCTCAATAATCCTTTCCTCGACGAGATAAAGTTGCGACTGTTTCTCTTCCAACTCAGTCAAGCGACTCTGAAAGTATGCACAGCTTGTTATGTGTGTTACTTTGGAGTGATGACATCACATACTATCACAAATGAAGGCGCAGCATGCGCATATCCGACAACGTGACATATTCACAATTAAAAAAAAAATATACAATAAAAAAACTTAAAACCCACGTATAGAGGGTTTTAAGTTTCGTGTCGTTCGTGAAACTAGACTGTCAGAAGTTCCATAACAGATAGCACAAGGATGCGCGGTTTCAACAGACAATGAAACCTCTGACAGTGTATCTGCGAAGTTGTCTTCTTCTTCTGCGTGCGGCAGCTGAAACCTTTTATTTGTTCATGATTGCTTTAAGATCTCATCTTCGAGTTTAGCTCTTGTCAGGCTGAACACAATTTTGTTTAGTTGCACTTCGACTTCTTGGGAAATGGGTCACGGTTTATTATTCTTCTTCATCTGCTACTGATACCAAGGCTTTGAAACTTTGATATTAAACTTGAGAAAACGCAGAATCGTATCTCTTATAATTTTTTAGCAGTGAACACATGTCCGGTTCTCATCAATTCGCTGGAGTCGGGCGTGGCTTTGTCCTCTCCGTCATGGTAATTCCACATGAACACGTGAGACATGTTCCGTGACGTCCGCGTGAATGAACATGTAACATGGGCAGATGACAAAATTATTTTCAACGTAATTTGCTTCTCAGACAAAACTACGAAGTTAGAACTCCTCTTATGTAGTTATTAAAGAGTAACCGAAAAGGACTGGGATAGGACAATCTAGTTAACCATCACTTATTCACTTAAATTGGCTTGAAGACCCGCTGAAAATGCGTTACTTGGTTGTTCCGCTATTCAGGAATAATCGATTTTCAAATAGTGGAATTTCCGTGTAATTTGTGGTACCTCTAATTTGTTGTATGCCTTACAAGAAAGATTTATGACATTTTTTTTTGTTCAGGCACTAAGCAATCTTCACCAATATCGCCACTGCCCACTGAAAAGCCTTGTTTGTGTTTAGATAAAAATCTCCCGCGTCATAGTAGAATTTTCGCTGTGGGGACAGCCGCAGATATTCTGAACGTCATAACTAGATCAGATAGTGGAAAACAAAAATCCCTTTGCAAAATCCAAACAATTCAGTGTATTCAACTAAATGACACAAAAATAAGTTGGCTTTTCAGTTAAACTTTAAAGGCCCACAAAAGGATATTTAAGGCCTACAAAACTAGAAGATAAAACGCTACTGTCGTTGATACTTTAACCTCAAATATCGAGATATTTTACTCAAATTATGCCCGCTTTGGTTCACCAGACAAATGCATGCTGATTCCTTGAAATGTTATACCGAAAGAACTGTCTCTTTTTCAACCAACATTAGAATGTATCTTTGCCTGTGACAAACAATGATCGAAAAGCGAAGTAACATTTTCAGTAAACCTAACGTCAAATAGGCTACTGACTGAAACCATTAGCCTACAGCTCAAGAGCGAAGAACATCATATCATATTATGGCATGACAAACAGGCTGATTAAAGGATGTAAACTGATGTACTTGACGTGGCAGAAGATGGAGGAGAAATCATTAACCAATCTACATAAATGAATTTTGCGAACACAACTATAGTTTTTTCTGCAAAATTCCGACATCACTCACATATTACACAAAGCAAATTCAACTCTTCACGGCAACTCATTCCCCATTCTCGCCAGCCCCTACCTGGTGGTAGGGCACACGCACTTTTTTCTTGAAAATTTGGCGGCTTTTTAAGAAATATGAAAATTTTCTTTTGTTATGTTGAGAGCTACTTTGACAGTACACTTTCCGATCCACCCATGATTGTACCAAGTCCTGGTTTGATTCCCTAGACATGGCCCATGCGAGAATGCTTTCAGATCGAATCCTTTTCAGTCTGTCACAAAGTCTGATTTACAAGCCTTAGACAAAGTCCTCAGGTAATCCGCAAGTCTTCCTGCCAGCGTACTTGAAACTAAACTTACACAGTGTATAGCCACGAATATTCTTCAACTTTAGCAACAAATCTCTGCTTGCGACTGGAGCATGGCTAGCAGAACACTTCCCGACAGCGCGGGTAGGAGCAAACAAATATTACACCAGATAAAGGGATATACAAAGGTGATATATACATACCTGAGCTATGATATGGCCTGGCAGTCGACCTGAGGTCTCCTGGAACCACGCCTCTTGGTTGTTGATCCAATCAGAGATGTTGTTTAGTTTCTCAGCGGTTTCCGCCCAAATGACAAGAGCTGCTTCATACGATCCGCGAATGGTGTTTATCGATTGACAGATTAATCTGATCTTCTCACTTATCGAAATACCAGACGCCTCGTCAAGTGAATCCAACTGAAGTGCTGAAAGCCGTTTCTCTTGGTCGATCAGCCGATGACTGAGGACCTGGAAGAATAAAACAAGTTATTTTAATATGAAGTAGCGGATTTGGAAGCGACAAGTCAATACAAATTTTATTTTGACCCCATTAGCACTTGGCTAGCCCAGGAAGAAACTGGGAAAACAAAGCCTTTATCTGTTATCAGGCCCGTATCCAGGAATTTATTTTGGGAGGGGGTTTGCCCGCGGATTTTTTTTTGGAGGGGGTTGCCCACGGGTCGGACCAAAAAGTACAGAAAAGACATAGATCAGAGGTTAAAGCCTACAAACAACTATTCCTTTCGTGGGTTTCGCGGAGGGGGTGGGGTCGAACCCCCTAAGCCACCCCTGGATACTGACGGGAGGTATGCTTGTCCACTCTGTGAGGAGGAGGAAGAAAATTTGGACCATTTTCTCCGCAGATGCCTGAAGCTTTCTGAGTTAAGAAAAATGTATCTGGAAGGTATAAATTTGTCACTTCCTGAAATTTTGACTAATATCAACCCTACCGTAATTACTCGAGTGGGCGTGTACATAGATAATGTTTAGAGTTAAGAAGGAGTCTGAGTGTTTAAGTTATATTTTGTTGTGTTTTTTATGTATACGGCCCTTGGGCTTTTGAAATACACTTATCTATCTATCTATACGATCAATTTCTATCTTTTACTAGCCAAACCGATACGGACCATCCAAACAAAACGTCTCCATTTTGCGATCCCACAAACCTCTGGTCTTGTTTATCTAGGGGTGGAAGGAAGCGTGCTGCCAGAGCGCTTTAATTACACCCCATTATCATAATTTGGTGCATCTGGTTTTTTTTTAGGGTAGGCAAGGAGTCGTGGATAGGTTTAGTTCCGGCTAATGGGCGAAATGGGTCTTCTAAACCAAACATATTAGCCTACTAGAAATCAGGGAAATAATTTCCTTACCCCTCTGTTACGGCTGACCACTCGTCGAAAACTACTACACTAGGCTTGACGTGGAACACTAATCACTAGCTGAGATTAAAGATAACACCTGACTGACACCCCAGGGAACATAACTAAATTAGCTTTATCTCGTACGGTATTTGCACGCGACAATGTTTTTTGTTTTATCTCAGAGTCGAGATTATCATCCGAGTCCGTCATGTTTGTCATTGTTTATATTAATAAATATAGTATAGGCCCACAGTTTTATCTCTGACATGCGTGGCTTAATAGTATGGAGAACAAGAACTGTAGCAAAATGCGATTTTACTACGTATAATATACTGGCATCTCGGAGTATTTCAGCAATACGGGCCGCAGAGGCCAATTCTCAAGTCCCTCGATCTTTTTGAGACTGTTTCAAAAAAAAAAAAACAGATGAAGCGAATTTCTAAAAAGGGTACACACTAATTAAAACGTATGTAATGTATGAAGTCTGTCAGTAGAACTGACGTTTGACATGTTGTATTTACGGCTTATTGTCACTATTAATTAATATTATTATAATTATTATTATTAGTTTAATATTACTCTCGGAATTCCGGAAGAAATACGGTAATAATAAGACAGCAAAAAGCTGGATCTGTCGTCAACACAGTTCCGTACTTCACCCAAGGATGCCTGATGATTTTTAACATACATCTATATTTCTTCGATTTATACTTTTATTATTTGAAGTTTAATTTAATTTTAAATCTTAAAAGTTATTTGACGACTATGTTAACAAAAAAAAAACTGTATATATTTATGAGATTGTTTTTAAAATATTATTTTGTCCAATGTTATTCCGAATACACACATATGTTACAGACTATAACAGAAGGATCGTAATATTTGACTTGTTTACGAAAAATCTGATCGATCGACTTGTCCTACGCTTTCCAAACCAGATAAGGAAGATAACTGAAATTTTCTTAATTGCGACTAATGAGCTTTTTAATCACAAGAAAGGGTCTTACCGTAAGTTGAGCAACAGCGGTTTCAATCCTATGGGGGTTTAAACTGCCACGCAACAAGGAAAGCTCTTGCGTGACGCTAATCCGATCAGCTTCTTCTTCGATCTCGCGTAGTTTCACCCTTGAATCTTCCCATCGCTTGACTTCCGACCTCGCGACAGCCTCCAGCTCCAGAATCTGTTCCTCCAAAGGTAAATACTCGGTCTCAACAGGCTCATAACTGATGTAATAATCGGATTTTGGCAACGACTCAAAGAACCGCCGCTGGGCCACACTGGCGTTACGGATGGCAGCCAGTTTGTATTTGCACATCTAAAAACAACAGAACTGATTAAGGTTGCAAAAATTAACCAGTCAGAAACGCAGAACAAAGTTTTGTCAGTTCGAAGGGGTTAAGGGAATCCCGAGACCTACTTTGGACGGCGCACTCTATGATGAAAGGTTATTTAGCAACGCCGACGATTAAACAATTCGGTCGACGTCAACAACTGAATCAATTTTTATTACGCTACGCTATGGCATGCATTTGGGGTCAAAATTGGCAGAAATGTTGCCGAGAATGCACGGATTGTCGCCGAGAATGCATGAAATGTATCCGAGAATGCTGCTTTTGTCGCCGAGTTTTTTTGTGTGTATCCGAGACTGCAATGTTTGTCGCCGAGAATGACAACTTTGTAGCCGAGATTTCCACTGAAAATCGTGTCGCCGAGAAATACAGATATGTGTTCGAGACCAAAAATCTGGTTCCCGAGATGAATTAAAGTGTCGCCGAGATCGCTAGAAATGTCGCCGAGATTTCACGTAATGTCGCCGAGAATGCATCAAATGTCGCCGAGATTTTTTTGAAAATAACATGAAAGTGAAAAAAGTGTCACCGAGAATTGAAAAAAAATACAGCTTAGAACGATAAATCTCAGTTTTGAGATAGGAACAAATGTTGCCGAGATAGCACGAAATGTCGCCGAGATTGCATTAAATGTCGCCGAGAATACCCGAAATGTTTTTGAGAATATCCTACACACACAGCTGAAAAAAGTGTCGCCAAAAATCGAACCAGTCCAGGTCCAGACTAGAATGACTAAGTTTTGAGATAGGGAACAATGTAGCCGAGATTGCACGACATGCAGTGCATAACGATAGGCTATTTTGTGATCAAAGTAACAGTCAAACGCGTGATCCAATCCCGACAGAGCTTGGCAGTTGGCGAGAGTACATGTCACAGATGCTGCATTTACAAGCCCGGACCAACCAAATGCGACTCTTCGCTGGAACATATGCTAACTACCTTAAGTGTGTCATATACGCTAAGAAACTCTTCTTGGTAATAGTCTTTACTCAATAAACATGCCAGTGTAAACAAAAGAATTTTGGTTGGGTTGCTAAAAAGTAAGATCCACAGGGAGTTTTAAAGTTTAACCGAATAGGACTGAGATAGGACAATCTAGTTACCCATCACTCCTTCACTTAAATAGGCTTGTAGACCCGAGGAAAACACGTTACTTCGTTGCTCCGCTGTCCATGAATAATCGATTTTCGGATAGTGGACTTTCTCTCTCGGATTTGTGGTACCTCTATGCGCTTGTATCTGTGTTTTATGTATGAAGGGGTAAAATCGGGTCAAAACGAAAATTAAAATTAAAATGATTGTCCCTAGAACGGTTTATAAGTGTAAACGCGTCCGGCGCCTCGCTGGCCGCTCGGCTCTATATATATAGCTTACCGCAATTCTAATTTTAATTTTAATTTTCGTTTTGACCCGATTTACCCCTTCATATTTATGGTTGACAAAAACGACTTTACGAATAAAGTGTTAACGCGCTGTGCCCCTGCCGCGAGCTGACCGACCGTAAATATTCTGAACGTCACTACTAGAGCAGATAGTGGAAAATCAAAAAGCCCTTGGGCTGAATCCAAATAATTCAATGTATTCGATTAAATGATACACAAATAAGTTGGCTTTTCAGTTAAACTTTAAGGTATAGGATATGGATCACAGGTGCTAACAGAGCTAAAATAAATATAGCCAGCAAAACAAATATAATCCAAACTCGCTTATAAGTAGACCATAGACCATAAAAAATGTGTTCCCACCTTACAAGTTTAGAAATATATGACTTTTGCAAGCGAATCTGATCTGGAGACTTGATTTTGAAATCGACGACTTGATTTTCCTTCACTTGAAGTCCTCCCCTAATAGTCTTGTAACATGGTAAGCTCAAGGTTCAACCTCCAAACACTGCTGGTATGATAGGACAGTTTGGTTCTATCAAACAGAAAATGTCAGGTAAGCAGCACTGTGCAGCATCTCCGTTTAGGCCCATGCCAGGTCCACACTTTTTCATGGTTTTACAACGAAGTCGGTGATCAGAGGTTCTGAGAAACTTCCACATAAGCATGGACATGAATGTGGCAAAGCACAATGCTTCCTAGCTGGGTTTCCTACAGCTTGTAATGATAGTGCTTGTTCAGTTGCACTTCACATGTAGGCTTCCTCACATGCCACATCCTTTGATGCCAAGGTTCGAGTCAAATCACTCAAACTCAACCTCTCCGGTCTCAAAAACCGAAATATTGTTTATGAAAACCAGATGTGACAGAGGGTTTCCAATGACCATTTCAATTGGGCAAAAGTAGTGAGACCATTTACTTTTCCTGTTACGATCCAGAAAGGTCTTCTTATCTTGCAAGATCCTTTTTCCCCTAAGCTAACCTTCACAATGACTTCATCAGGAAATATCTTCTAAAAGGACTTCTAAACAACATCATGTAATAGACTCTGGCTTTGGATTTTCTGCAATGCTGCAAAAAAAAAACAATAGTTGTAACAATAGTTGTTATAGGTAAGTAAATATGTGGATTTTCGCGCGAATGCAAACCCTCATAGGTTTTTCCTGCAGCGCGAAAGTGTTATTTTTTATTTTTATTTATTTGTGAATGTGAAAATAATCATGACTTTGAAAAAAGTCATATCTTGCCTCTTGACTGTCAGGACAGCTTGTACATTTCGTTTTAACATTTTTGCGGCAAAAATCGAGGTAGTGTAAAAACGAGGTCAGATACCCCTCCTGTAGCCAAGTAAAGTGACTCTACTCCATCAAAAAGGATCCTGCTGGAAAAAAGTCTCTATCACAAAGGATTCTGCTGGTTAGACTCTCCATCTCTAAAGATGCACCGGGCAGGAGAATCTCTCAGCAAACGGAACACACAGGTGCAACTGCTGAGAGATACTCCGGCCCAATGAAGACTATCCCGATGAAAAATATCTGAGAATGAGTCGTATGGAGTAGTACGAAAAAGTAGCATGCAGTAGTAACTGTTGCTACTACATGCTACTACTAGCAAACTGGATGCTATCGGATACTACTACAGAATATTAACCCAGTCGGAGGCATGTTTATCAAAGTATTCCATACTACTACACGTCACTAGTCAAACTCCTCCATACTACTACAAACCATTCCATGCAACTTTTTCGTACAACTACCATACTACTACACAGTCAAAGAATTTTTCATCAGGATGAGATCGAGAGTCTCCGGCCAGCAGAGTCTTTTTGGTAGAATACATGCAGTTCCCTTTATTTGGCTACTCTCCTTGCTGCAGGAGGAGAATATGGTCCAGACTGCAGCTAAGTTATATCTACCGTCTACCACGAATCATCCAAAAATCCCTGATTTGTGGATACCCTATAACAGTGGTTCCCAACCGGGGGTACGCGTACCCAAAGGGGTACGCGAGACCCTTGCAAGGGGTACGCGAAGGAAACAAAATCTTTTAATTTGTAACTTCAAAATCTCGCCTTACTCATTTTTGAATGCCGAAAGCCTAATATTACCAGCAGAGGCATGACTAGCCCAATCGTTTTGAGGGGCAAGGTTTTTACCGACTGTTTTTCAAAAAAATAACTGTTTTTACGAAAAATCGCGGCGCTTCGCGCCGACTCGTTTCTTTTTAACCGTCTGGACGACCACTTTGGGGGAGGAGTGTTGCCAACAAGTTCGTGACGCCCCTGACTACAGCTAGCCTACTGCTGAAAAATCTTTTCCTGTGTCTAACAATATTGTTTTCAAGAAGAATCGAAGACAGAACAAGTGATATTGTCATTCAGGTTACGAATTAAGCTAACGAAAACGTTTGCGATGCAGTTTGATGAAAGCACGGAGAACATCAAAACCAAAACCAACTGTAAAAAAAAAAATTGCCGTAAATGACGTCGAGCAGAGATTTCATAATGTTTTAGCTAAAAAGTAGCCTCAAGTGTCTCATTGATTTTGTATAAATTTCTACAAATATCGTATTTTTAATGTTCTGGAAAAGGGGGTACGCAACATTTTCGAACCTTGATTAGGGGTACGCGCTACGGAAAAGGTTGGGAACCACTGCCCTATAATGCCAAATCCTGTTATGCAAATTAAGTGTCTGTGGTAAACTCTGGGAGACTGGCCAGCTAGCTGAGTGCCTACTGAGAGGGTTTGAGTGTAACATGTGTTCTTTCACTCGTTAGTGAACTGGTAATGAGCACTGTAGAATTCTGAATTTACCTTTCATGTCATGTAGAAAACACTTGCTGATGAATAGCTTGCTTATTAGCCCTTCCTTCCTTCAAATGTCTGGCACTTGGGTTCCACTCTGGATCCCTTTCCCAAGCCCATATTTATTAGTTTTGAATTTAGCCAACAAATTCTTAGCACTGTTGCCACTTCCTCTGGCGGAACCTGTGACATTTGGCAGGAAAAGTCTGTGACATTCTTTCCTGGTAGTTTTTTCAGCAAAAAACTCGAGGATTCTAAGGTCCCGAATTAGTTTTATAACAGAAGCTAATATTTATTCGTAAAACAAATAAGTCCTTTTCCGGAAAAGAGTTGCCTTGAAACTGGCCAAAATATTTGGAAATCGCAGAATTTACGAGATTTTTTCCAAGTGTAATTCCTGCAGGATTCCTGTGGCGAATGCCCCCCCCCCCCCCACCAGCGAGCCGCCGTCACACGTTTACGTTGAAACGCGTGTCTAGGGCCTGAACAGGTCGCGTGTCTTCAAAACTGTAGCAGTTTTTAATCAGATTTGGTAATTTCCTGTGTATTTGCGCACTGGGGAGAAGTACCCGGAATACCGTCGCCAGGGAGTTCAAAATGTTCCAGCCAGGGATGTTCGGGAATCTGGAGAGTCTTGCCAGGGGGTTATAATAAAATAATAATAATATATAATATTCGCTTGTCTTTTGTCAAAAAAGACAAGTCACTTGTCTTCTGGGACTTGTGAATTAGACCCCGAAGCCGCGCCGAATTTTTTTTCAGCGGCGGCGCGCCGGAAAACCCTCGGCGTGGCGGCGCGCCGTGGCGCGCCGAAATTTGTTTAGCGGCGCGCCGCCGAAAATTTTCGGCGGCTCGCCGCTTTTTGGCGCCGTTTTCCGGACATTTTTAGCTAAAATTTTTGAACTTTGCGGCCATGATTTTGAGCAATTTTGTGCCTGAATTGGCTGTAGGTGTAAATAATTAGAACGGAATTAAAATATCGGTTGACTGGCCAGCCAGGTAGCCTATCAAGTTTATAGGCTACCTCGCTGGTATCAACATAATTTCAGCTATTCTTGTACAAGGCGTCATCTCCCTGTTCCAGACGGATTCCCACTGCGAGTCCCGGATTTTTTTTATTGTACTAGCAACTCCCTTCCCCCCATTCTCACGGGTCCCCGTCGTAAGCCATTGCTTCAACTAGAATAACTAGAAAATAACTCCTTTCGGATTCGATGTGGAGCTTATTTGAGGAGTTGCTGGTGTCAGTGGTTTAACTAACGCTTAGAATTTAATAAAACTCTGTTTTACTGATTTTTTTTTAACTGTGCAGTTATAAAACTAAGTAAGCAAATCAAATCAAAGAAAAGTGAAATAACGTGGACCATTAGACAGACTAATTTTGTTTCGTCAACCAAATGAGTTTGGCAAGGAAATAGATCAGCAAATTTTCGAACCAACTTGATACAGATTCATTATATCTGTTCTCGTTGTTTTCAGTCTCGAAAGTCCCCAGAAATCCTTCTTTTCACGTGGCTCCCCTTGACTCGTCAAGGAATACCCGGGAAATTAGGTGACGACTTTTATGGATCGATTGCTTCTATGCAAAACAATTAAAAAAATTCGATTACTACCTGAAACAACAAATAACACAGAAGATACGACCCTCCCCCCCCCCAACCGACGATGGGATGCTGTGATGAAACGTAAGCATTTTTTCTGGGTCCTTTCTTCGCACGCCAACTATCGTGGTCTAGCTTATCTGGAAACTGCCCGGATTAGTGAAAGTCCGACTGCCGACAGCAAGACAGACGTTATGGTACTTGAGCAAACCAATGTAGGTCCCAGACAAGCTTAATTAACATAAAAAAACATCATGGTCGGACAGTGTGCGTGGACGTGCTCAAAGAAACATCAGTGGTATACAGGGCCGTATCCAGGAATTTATTTCGGGGGGGGTTTTGCTCGCGGAATTTATTTCGGGGGGGGTTTTGTCCACGGGTCGGACCAAAAAGTACAAAAAATACGTAGATCAGAGGTTAAAACCTGCAAAAAACTATTACTTTTGTGGGTTTCGGGGGGGGTTTCAACCCCCTAACCCCCCCCCCCTGGATACGGCCTTGGTGGTATATGACGGTCTTTTGATTACTTTTTCATTGTCAAAAGACACGGTGGGCAACAATGAAAAGTATTTCCGCCGAATAAAAACGGCGGCGGCGCGCCGCCGTTCAAACGGCGTTACCTATGGCGCGCCATCTGAAAAACGGCGGCGGCGCGCCGAAACTTTTTCGGCGGCGGCGCGCCGATATACGGCGTGGCTTCGGGGTCTATTGTGAATACGTTCGCCCGGAGATAAACGAAACAAAGACGAAACCACAAAAGCGAAAGGGAAAACAATTATTTGATACTGAAAATTATGCTTTTTGTGTAAAGATAAAGAAGAGATAAAGAAAGAAAATGTGATCATTTTTTTCCGACTACTTTTCAGATTTTGCTACCTTTTGTTGTCACACCGCTAGGGATTTTAGAAAGGAACATGACAGCCACCGACAGGCAGGTACCGCCAGGATTCAAAATCTACAAAAGGTGTGTGCACTCTCTGGAATGTCTGAGTCTTCCAAAGGCTAGGACTGATTTTCATGGATCATACAGATATTTCATTGACAAAGCAGGTAGGTGAAGGTACTGTCTGAACCACGAACCTATGTTCTTTTTTTTCAGTGTGCCTGCTACAGACAAAGTTGGTTTTATTTGATTAGAAGAGGTAGGCTATGCTTATTTGAATACATTTTTCAAACAAAAAGTGATAAAAGCGTGAGTGGTCATTCCAAGAATTCATAGTAAAAAATACCTGGTTTGGGTTTTAGTTTTTTCTTCGGTGATTGTTCACTGTTAGCAGACATTAGTTGCGTTTTTTTGCCTTTTCTCCGTAGGTCGGTTAACCGACCTATTTGTCACTATTGACCATTTTTTCGTCTCGCCGGTCGGTTTGACTGAGCTCTAAAAACGGCTTTAGTTATAAGAAAACATGGCGTCATCCCGTCGCCGGCGCCTATCTCTCCAATGAGAATTTTGAATTTCGCGCCGTGCCAAGAGCGTAGGTCTGTTGGATGGACCTCCGCCTCAGTCCACAGGTTGGTTAACCGACCGGCGAACGGAGCCAAAAAAACGGCTTATAAGAACTTAGGTCGGTTAACCGAAGGAAGAAAACGACGTATAGTGGGAAATCTTGTAGGTTGGTTAACTGGATGAAGGCAAAAAATGCAACTATTCACATAAGCATACCACTACTGTAGATAATTAGGCTGAACAGGGGAGTGTCAGGTGCAGGGCTGCTTGAGTCAGAGAATCACAATCTGAGGCATTGCTTGGGGAGGGGATCTGCCAGCTCGCTTTACAAGGGGGCCTGGAGCAGACCACAAAAAAACAGAAAATGGGTCAGAAAATTTAGGTGCATATTTGACAGTGCAAAACATATACGTCAGCTAAATTTTATTAGAGCTATATTTTGGTCCTTCTTGGCAAGGCTTCAGGCTCAAAACTGCTCAAGATGGAAAAATGAACTTGTAGGCCTAGACAAACCTTTTTTTCAAACAAGTTCATTTTACCTTGAGCTGTTTTGAGCCTGAAGAGCACCCTTGCCAAGAAGGGCCAAAATAAAGCTCTAATAAAATTTAGCCAACGTATCCATTTTGCACTGTCAAATATAATTCGCAGTCAGCTTGGGCTGAAGAGATATTTAATTTAGGTGCAGTAGGCGAAAATTTGTAAGCATACAATTGCCATTTTCTCTGGATACCCGGTTCCTTGCCCCTCTAGGTTTCCGTAAAATGAGACATCTTCCGAGAAGACTAGAATCACTCAGACAAAATGATCTTGAAAAAAAGATTAGGAATTATGCAGGAGTGCATTTCTATATTATTCATAGGCCTACCTTTAGTGCCCGCTCGATTCGCTGTGGGGCCAGTTAACTGCCTCACATATTTAGCACTTATAGATTTTAGTCCACCTTCAATCTGAACCTGGTGCCTGCCTGCTTGCCTGGTAGAACGGAGCTTTCCACTCAAAAGCAGAAACATAGTTTGATGAACAAAAGCTTGGCTGCACAACTTCAGATAGTCCTCTCTGACATAGGCTATATACCTCCGCTTCACTTTGCATACTGTAGGCTTACCACTTTCTAGTAATAAGCTGAAATCGGGTTACTAGGAAAAAAAAAATAAAAAAAAAACTGGGACAAAACCAAAGTGTTGCTTTAAAGTTTCTCAAAGGAGGAAATCATTTATCAAAGAAAAGTTATAGATCAAGGCCGTCGCAGCCTCTGTTAAAGTTCTGTAGCTCAAGTCTTAGCCTATTATAATTTGAGTTCGGTTTGACGGAAATACCTTTGTCAATGGCACTTTTACTGACAATTTTCTGTAAGTATGTGCAGCCATCACTTTGGCTCTCTGGTGTTATGGCGTCAAGTTTTTGCAACTCTTCATAATAGTCCTAGGTTGTCTTTAAGCAAAGAGCTGCTAAAAGTCTCCTTGGTTTATTGTAATAGTACAGACTGTCAGTTATTCAAAGTAGCTGCATTAAAGTAATAGACAATTGAAAATCGATGATTTCACGTAACCAGACTTCTTAAATAGGTTGTGAACTTCAGGATTATAGTATTTGCTGCCAAATGACAAAGCAAAAGTATCTTGTTCCTGATCCAACATTTTTTTGTTGTCCTAGAGAAAAGAGTTGCTGCTTGAAATATGTCAGGAAAAAAAGCCATCAGTTAGTTTGATGGTTCCAGAGTCGGTGTAAAGTACTGTCACAAAAAACTAAATAAACTAATTATGTTATTAAAATGCGTACTGACAGCTTTCCAGGATGGAGCTGATTAATTAATAGCCGAACACTTGACAATATAACTGTAACTTCTGAAGTTTGCTACGTGTGCCGAACCTGATCTCTTTTCCAGGGCACAGTCATTTATCAAGAAACATGAACTGACTCGGCAGTATCACCAGAAATTCGAAGATGGATTCCAAAGTGTTTGATGCAGTTGTCGATGATGGAAGTCGGTGTGGAGATTTGCTATTAAAGCTCCATGTGTGGAAGCTCGAACTTGTCCAGAAGAAGGATTACGCAAGAAGAAATGTTAAGTCAAGGGCTGATAGCCAAAATTTAGAAGAAGAGTATTAATTGATAATCAATACATGAAGCATGTATGCAAAAGATACGTTCTTCAGCTTCTGAGGATCCATAGTGGTGGAGAAGCCGGAATTTCAAGGTGAAAAGCTGTATCAGAAGAAGTATTTGGACAGTAATGTCTTGTTTATCTCCACCAATACATCAGATAAACCACTTATTTTCTCTGAAGTACAGTTGAACAATCACAGTATTAATAAAGGATTGAAAGCACAGTTGGGAAGCAGTGTGCTTGAGCAAATTCCTGTCCATGCTGATGTGGAAGTTCTCAGAGGCTCTGATCTCCGACTTGATTGTGAAACCATGAACAAGCATGGGCCTGGCATGGACTTGTACTTCCAGTCACGGAAATGCTACAAAGTGCTTCCTACCTGACATTTCCTGTTAAGAAGAACGAAAATATCATACAAACCATGTTTGGAGACATGGACCTTATACTAACCATGTGACAAGGCTGTTGCAAGAACCAAACTGTCATACATACTATATTTGGAGGCTTTTAACCCTAACCATTTACAAGCTATTTGTGGATGACTTTAATGGGAGAGAAAATCAAGTCGTCGACGTCAGTATCAAGCCTCCCTGCAGAGCCAGATTTATGTGCAAAAGTTATTATTTCGAAACTTTTAAGGTGGTGACACATTTTTGAGGGTATGTATCCATAAACGCTTTTCAATTACATTTTTTTTTTCAATGACTATACTTATTGTAGCTTTGTTAGCACCTGTGATCCATATCCTTTCCCTTAAAACTTTCTGTGGATCTAACTTTTAAGCAGTTGCTGTTCACGTTGACACTGAATCTATTGAGGAAAGACTAATACCAACAAGAGCCGATACCAAATATGGCACTCAAGGATACCAAATATCCAGGGGGGATTAGGGGGTCCGACCCCCCCCCCGAAACCCACAAAGGTAATCGTTTTTTGTATGCTTTAAAATCTGATCTATGTCTTTTTTGTACTTTTTGGTCCGACCCGCGGGCAACCCCCCCCCCACGAAATAAATTCCTGGATACGGGCCTGATGGCACTTATTAAAGTTTAACTGAAAAGCCGATTTAATTTTTGTGTCATCCAATTGAATACACTGAATTATTTGGATTCTGCAAAGGGATTTTTTTATTTTCCACTATCTGCTCTAGTTATGACGTTCAGAATATCTGCGAGAATATCACAACGTAAATTCTACTATGACGCGGGAAATTCTGATCTCAACACAAACGCAGCTTTTCAGTGGGCAGTGGTGAGATTGGTGAAGATTGCTTAGTGCCTGAACAAAAAAAAAATCATAAATCTTTCTCGTAAAGCATAGGCTACAACAAAAATTCAGTACCATAAATCACAAGGAAATTCCACTATCTGAAAATCGATTATTTCATGGATTCTCGGCGACAATCCGTGCATTCTCGGCAACATTTATGCCAATTTCAACCCCAAATGCATGCCATAATATGGCATAAATAAATCCAATTCGGGTATTCTCGGCGACATTTCATGCAATCTCGGCGACATTTCGTGCTATCTCGGCAACATTTGTTCCTATCTCAAAACTGAGATTTATCGTTCTAAGCTGTATTTTTTTTTTCAATTCTCGGCGACACTTTTTTCACTTTCATGTTATTTTCAAAAAAATCTCGGCGACATTTGATGCATTCTCGGCGACATTACGTGAAATCTCGGCGACATTTCTAGCGATCTCGGCGACACTTTAATTCATCTCGGGAACCAGATTTTTGGTCTCGAACACATATCTGTATTTCTCGGCGACACGATTTTCAGTGGAAATCTCGGCTACAAAGTTGTCATTCTCGGCGACAAACATTGCAGTCTCGGATACACACAAAAAATCTCGGCGACAAAAGCAGCATTCTCGGATACATTTCATGGATTCTCGGCGACAATCCGTGCATTCTCGGCAACATTTCTGCCAATTTTGACCCCAAATGCATGCCATACTACGCGATTCTGCGAAAGTACAAATCATCAGTTTTATTAGCCATATAAAAACGGCACAAGGCGTGAACAGATGGAGTATTTGAAAGAAAAAAATCAAACTAAACTAAACTACAATGAACTAACGGACTATAATATGAGTGTCTCTGGTTTGCTACAATAGTTCAATACAGGAAGCTGTCGATGATGCGTTCAACATACAAGATCAGCAGAATAAAAAGAAAAATGGCAAAAACAATCGGGCCTAAAACATCGTCTTCTTAAATGGCTAGTCAATAATAGCCGAATGCGCGAATGTCAATGTCCTGAGAATCAGATAATGATTGCCACATTGTCCTGAGAATTAGATAATGATTGCCACATGGATGAATAGGTAATATAAAAAGGCGGGGAGTTTTAGTCTGATTTCCAAAAATAGTTGCAGTATTTAAAATAAAAAGTTTTAACAGGTTTAAACTGCACTGAAATTTTTGCGAGCTGATTTTGCTACAAATTTACGATCAAAAGCTCACTTCTTGACACAAACAATGGCGCCATGTCCTACAATAACGTAACGTCGGACATCGATACTGGTCACCAGGTCCGTATCAAGGAATTTATTTAATGGGGGGCGGATAGCCGCGGGTCGGGGTCCATACCAAAAAGTACAGAAAATATATAGAAAACGATTATGTTTGTTTGTTTCGGGGAGGGTTTGACGACCGTTACCCCGTCGATATGGGCCCTGCTGGTCACACGAGCAAACAACAAACATCGAAGGAGTCAGGTCGGAAGCATACTGACCAAACACAGCCATTTTTCATTGTCCTAATACCCATCCATTGTCAAGTTATGAAATTGAAATTACATGTCAATGTGGGCCTAGTTGCCTACGAATCGGGGGGGGGGGGGGGAGGCAGAAGAAATCTGAAAAGAGGCCATTCTTAAGACATGTTTTGGAGGGGGGATGTTTTGGTTGAGGACGTTTTGTTATGTTTATCTTTTTTCGGAGATACGGCACGTTATGCAGAAACCTGCTGGTTCAAACCACGACTCCAAACGTCCGCAGGACCACCTAGTGGCACGACTTGGAACCTTGCCGATTGACCAATTTCAAAACAGATCTTAACACGAAAAGCAGACAAAAAGAAAATCATTTAGCATATAAAGTCCAAATATTTGGCAGTACCTCTTTATTCCAATAATCTGTTTAGACATTTTTTGTCTGTCATTTCTGCTTAAAAATCCGGCATTTACAAGTAGAAAATACGTGTCCCCTGAGCTAGTCGATGCAATTTGCTGATTAATTAATTAATGACTGATTAATGAGCAGCAGAGTTGGCTGATTTGTTAAATTGTTAGAAAGGGCGAACTTGATTTTTTGTGAGTAGGCTAATGTTGACTGGTGTTAAGATTTATAAAAAAAAAAAGCAACCTGCCTATATTAAGGCCTCATTTGACTTTATCCGCAGAGTCGCTCACCTGACAAGACAAGGTTAAATAACAAGAGCTGTAAGCTCATATGGCACTTGCAAGGCTTGGTAAAATGATTAAAGTAGGAATTCGCCAATGCGTGTGTTTGCTGTGATCATTTGTAAGCAAAATCCGACTTATCTTAAGTGAAAATTGTACTCGGTTTAAGTGAAAGTTGTACTCTAATTGTACTGAAAATTGTAACCCCACATTACTCGGATCCGGTCCGGTCTTGTCAATTATGTATTTAGGGCTTGTGCTTATTCTTCCCCCAAAGTTTCATCCCGATCCGTCCACTCTGAACATGTCAAACAATTCCCCCCCCCCCCTAAATCCCCCCAAAGTCACCGGATCCATCCCGGACTTGAAGTGTGACGTCTGAGACACGAGATCTTTCCAAATATCAAGTTTCATTAAGATCCGGTTCCCCGTTCAAAAGTTATAAATACGTCAAAATTCCGGATTCCCCCTCCCTCCATCCCCCCCGGTGGTCAGATCGAGGAAATGACAATTTCCAAGTTGGTTTGGTCGGGTCCCTAATATGCCTGCCAAGTTCCATCGACCCAGCACATGTGTAAGTATCTTAAGTCGGGATCACCGGAATTCCGGAACCCTCCCTCCAACTCCCCCCACAGTGCTCGGATCCGGTCCGGTCTTGTCAACTATGTATCTAGGGCTTGTGCTTGTTCTTCCCACCAAGTTTCATCCCGATCCGTCCACTCTGAAAATGTCACATGATTTCCGACTCCCCCCCTCCAACTCCCCCAAAGTCACCGGATCCATTCCGGACTTGAAATGTGACATCTGAGACACGAGGTCTTTCCAAACATCAAGTTTCATTAAGATCCGATTCCCCGCTCAAAAGTTATAAGTACGTCAATATTCCGGATTCCCCATCCCTCCACTCCCCCCACGGTGGTCGGATCGGAGAAGTGACTATTTCCAAATTAGTTTGGTCGGGTCCCTGATATGCCTGCCAAGTTTCATCGTCCTAGCTCATCTGGAAGTACCGTAACTCGAGATGAGTGGCCTGACTTTTTTGATTTTCCACTATCTGCTCTGGTTATGAGGCTCAGAATATCTCCGGCCGTCCCCACAGCGTAAATTCTACTATGACGCTGGAAATTTTAATCTCAACACAAATGCAGCTTTTCAGTGGGCAGTGGTGAGATTGGTGACGATTGCTTAGTGCCTGAACCAAAAAAAAATTATAAATCTTTCTCGCAAGGCAAACAACAAAAATACAAGCGCATAGAGGCACCACAAATCACACGGAAATTCCACTATTTGAAAATCGATTACTCGTGAATAGCGGAACAACGAAGTAACTCATTTTCAGCGGGTCTTCAAGCCAATTTAAGTGAATAAGTGATGGGTAACTAGATTGTCCTATCCTAGCCCTTTTCGGTTAAACTTTAAGCATTGACAAGGACCGAGACAAGAGAACTTCAACAGAACGCGGATCAAGTCCAAACAACTTTATTTTATTAATTCGCCATTCCAAAATCCTGTTGGTGATAGCAGAATTCCTTCACATGGTGATAATACGGTTGCTCTAGCCCCGTCATGACTTGCTAGATGAGTGATATCCCTTCGCCTTTTCTCACGAAGATAAAGAGGAACTGCGTCACAGTTTTAACCCAGCTTAATCATTCTATCTTATGAACTGAACTTTAACAGAAACAATTTGCGTCACAGCTTTAACCCAACTTCATCATTCTATCTTATCAACCCTTAGCTACATGACCTTCTGGTCCTGAAGATAACTCTAACCTGACCAGCCAAAGTAATTAATACTAACCTCACAATCACGAAGGACCACAACTGCAAGCCTGCCATCTGGTTTCTGTCGGAACTCCTCCCATCTCTGGAGCATTCTCTGCAAGTCATATGTCCACAAGTTTAGGGTCAAATTTTGCCTCTTGAGGTTTCTTACGCCAGTATGAAGCTGTTCAAGCTGAGAGAGAGACGCTTTGGCTTGAGCTTCGAGCTCTTCAAGAATCGAGCCGAGGAAAGTTACTTCTTTCAAATCGGCGTTCTCGTCACTTGAGAGCTTATCCACAACGGCAGCGCGGGATTTGATTAGTCGTAGAATGAGATGAAGTTCAATCCGGACGGTCCAGAGGTCGGTTTCGTCTTCAATTGGTCTGTCAATATTCCAGAGACGGTTCTGGAGATCGTCAAGAGTCGACCCTATGGTATCGCCGTCTTCAACGATACTGCTGGCGTGTTCTCGACTTTCTACTAGACTTTGAAGATGCTCTATTCGAGCACTGCAATCAGAAGCATCTGCTCGTAGATTCTGCTCATCTTGTAGTGGCAAATGATTAACAGCTTGGTCGAGCATAAGCTCCATGAAAGTGTGAAGCTCGGACTTCCGAAGTTCAAGCTCACTTTTAACTTTCTGAAAAAAGAAGTCTTTCTCAAGCTCAAGTTCAATGAATTTGGTACAGATCACCTTTTCTTACTCCTGGAAGCCCGACCTTAAATTCCAAATACCTCGCCTCGAATATAGGGTTACCTTTCACTCTGACACATAAGAAATCCAAGAAATAGATGAAATCACGTATTATGAAGAGGCTATCAGTAGGCTAAAATAGACCTTCTCAAATTAAACGACAGACACAAAACACCTCTAAAAAAAATGCAGCCTAGTAAGTAGTAACCCAGATGATCCGTTTATTCCCTCCTCCCCTCCCATGGGTCTGAGGCAGAGCTGATGGACTCGGACTCTGGACTCGTGTCAAGACACCTTTTTCAAAGACTCAGACTTCTCGGACTCGGATTTGCTGGACTCGCAGCAGCTCTGGTCTCAAGAGAGGATTGGTAGCTGGTTCTGTTATATCCTCCGGCGTAGCAGGGTTTTAGCACCACCGTGATTTTTCGCAACTGGGTATTTATCACTACTCTGGGTTTCGACCCATATCCTAATAACGCGCTGAACCTTACAAGTTACCTGGAGTATTTATACTCCATTATACTATTTAAATAGTATATATATCATACTATTTAAATAGTATAAAATACTATTTATACTCCTTATACTAGGACAAGTTTAACTGGGTATTTATCACCACTCTGGGTTTCGACCCATATCCTAATAACGCGCTGAACCTTACAAGTTACCTGGAGATTTACCAACAGATTTACAAGTTACCTGGAGGCTTAGTGGGATTAGTGACCAAGGATTTTTCGCCAATCTCATAACTCATTAAATAATCCAATTAGCCTAGCCATTCAACAAGTAAAACCGTATGATTGGTTCCCGCCTTACCAGAAAATTCCTTGAATATAAGCATTTAATTAATATTTACAGAGACTAAAATACAGAGATAGAGACTATTTTTATCGGTTAGAAGAGACGGCAAAATGAGACAGCATAAAATCAGCAGTTTTTCTTTTAATACTTAAAATAAAAAGTAGCAAGGAGTGGCGAAAATTTTTTCGCTGATCCCATCACTTATGTATAATCTGTTTTGATCTTCTTGACCTGTTTGGGTGAAAAATACCCAGTGGCGAAAAATCGCGGTGGCGCTAAAACACGTACCTCATCCTACGGACGGACAGATAAAACATGTACATATTCACGGTACCAGACATTTACCCTTGGTTCACACTGCTGCGTCGTATGCGACACGATTTTTTCTTTGATGTTCCGACATGCGACAAAATCGCACGGACGTTCTCACTACCACGCAGACACAAAATGAAAACGAAATTTTTGTCATGATTAATCTGCAAAACGACAAAGAAGCCCTTGTGGAAACGACCTCTGAAGATGCGGGGAGATTACACTTCTGAATTCCACCCTTGCATTAGGAAATTTTCAGTCAAAACCTATAGGTCATCTTGCTCAAAACAGGTTAATACAAGTTTATTCAGAAGATATTTTGCATTCAGCCATCATAGGATTACAATCAGAACAAGGTAGAGCAATTTTTAGTCTTGAAAATTAACTAATCTTTGTTCTTTCTTTTCATTCCCTCAAAAAATCGCATGCGTTATGTCGGATGAGTTGAAATTTTTCAACGCATACGACACTGCGACAAAACGCACAGTTCTGCGTCACTTGTCGGACGATTTGTGGCGTATGTCGCATGACGCAGAATTTTGCGCGAAATCGCAGCAGTGTGAACCATAGGTTATCTCTCACTTTCGCCTGGTCAGAAGTAAACGCAGGGACACGTTTTGGCAGATACGCGATAACACGCTATCTGCTGACGTTACAGAATATTTCCGTTATGACCTTTTGAGTATTATTTTTCGCCACAAAATAAAGTAGCAAATCATGTTCATTGACAGGTCTGTACCGATACGGACAAAAGTCGAAAAACACAAAACAAGAAAGACGGCAAGCTTATTTGAGAATTTATGGGATTGCTCGAATTTGCAGGCAGGTGAGGTTGGGGGGAAATAAGGCAGTATCTCGGCTGGCAATTTCTTAAGAATGCAATACCAGTTAGAGTTGGGAAATACTTAATTTCGGCGGGACCAGAACTCATAGGCACATATTAAAGATCCATATTAATCAACTAACAGCAATTTGCAGTCTTATTCTAAAAGAGATGAGTGGTTTTCACCAAACGGCTTCCGAATCTCTCCCAGACCCACGACCCACCGTATTTTTGTCTTTCTTCTCATATTTTTTTTGCGGTGTTGGTAAATATGTAAAAGACCGAGTTATAGTTTACTGTTCATTTGTTTTTACGATACAAACAAATACACAATCCGCAGTAGCCTACACAGATTTACAAGCTTAAGAAACAAGATTGCATAGTAATAAAACGAGAGGAGCATTGCCAGGGGTGCAAGGGTAATTTAATTAACACCGCGAATTTTGTAACCAAGCACGCTGTCAGACAGGTTTGAAGTAATTAGGCACGTGGCATTTTTGTTCTTGCTTAATTTGCATCTTTGTGGAATGTGTGATGAAGCCGGCTGGGCTATCGTCGCAAGGAATGTCACAGAAAATAAAGTATAGGAATGACAAAAGCTTAAAGAAGCACACTCATGATGAAAAGCTACTGATTATATCTGTATTTAAAAATCTAGCAAATTCAAAATCTAGCAAAATCTAGCATTCACCCGTTTTCTTTGGTTCTTAGAAGTCTATCTATAAACACTAATCTTTTTTTTTAAATTCGCCGTGGCGAAAAGAAGCTCAACTTTTACGTTATTTTTTTTTTTAATACATGTATGATTCGGTACACTTCAACACTCTAGTCGTTACGTAGTTTAAGTAACTAGTCAGAAACCGAAAGCATGGCCACAATCAGGGCCGTATCAAGGGGGGGGGGGGTTAGGGGGTTCGACCCCCCCCGAAACCCACAAAAATAATAGTTTTTGTAGGCTTTAACCTCTGATATATGTGATACGGACATGGCCACAATAGAGACAAGTTTCATGACCGCGAGCCTCGGGAGGTCGGGTGGGTGTTAAACTGTCGTCCACTCTCTGGTGACGTATAGACGTCATCTACTTCGGCACAAAGTCGTTACTAACCATTTTTTTTTTTTTTTGGGGGGGGGGGTCAAGTTATTTTACCCACCGGCGAAGGTCGACCGGCTCCTTTAAGACTCGCAGCGAAGGGACTTTTTGGCGTATACAACGAGGTGGTCAAGTACGTTCATGGTACGTTCAAAATCTTCCCCCACGCTTACTTCTACTCTCGTTGAACAGCAGGGAAAAAGTAGACTCCGTTTAAGTATAAATTGTCCCAAAAAGTTCCCAGGTTAACCCACCCTGCCCCACACAGAAATGCTTTGTTCCGTCTTTTGTCGAGATCTAGTATAAATCAACAATCATGGTCTGGTGGTCACCTTATTATTTTTATTTTACTTTTACTCTGATGAATGGCTGGCGCTTAACGAGTTTTAACTTGTTCAGGTTAAACGTGTCCGCGTTCTGTTGGCGATAAAGTCGAACACGCCATTTTCACTAGGAAAGCACTTTTTCAAAAATTATACTCTACTTTACTCAGAGCTGAAGCATGTGCAATTAGAGGAAAAACAATGAAATAATTGTAACGTTATGCCATGACCTACGAGAAACAGAGTTCATTTTTCGACACTTTACCATCCAATCTCAACACATTACACGAAACCCGAGAAGCAAAACCTGTCTCGTAATTAAAAATCGGTCCATAATTAGCAAGAATGTGCACCTGCAAATACTCCACGTCAGACTGCTCCAAGGGGTCTGTGATCTCTGTCATCCAGTGTAGCAACTCCTCCAGTCCAGAGACATGAACAGATAAACTTTCTCTGCAGCTGTAGATCCTATGAACTGTATGTGTGACAGAATCCTGCAGTTGCTGTACAGCTGCAGTCCTGTCCTTAGCAGTACAGAGTGGCTCAGCGGATTTGACTGCAGTCGTGACGAATTCAGCGTCGGACGTCAGCTCAAAGGCTTTAGCTTCATGTATGGCCGTTTCGTCAGAGCAGATCTAGATAGATTTGATGTTAACGAAGCATGAAAAGGGTAGGTAATGTTTTTGACGTCTGCAGCAATGCTAAAAAACTTGGAAACGCCCACGAGTGTCTTTTAACCAAACAAGGTAATCAATCCGTCAAATCGTGGCTGGAAGTTTAGGTTCTTAGCAGGCGGTCTGATTAAAAACTTGATATTTTGTACTGAAACATAATTAAATAGGTTTTCAGATTAAACTGCTTGGAAGGCCCGTCATCCCTACAGAAAGTTTTAAGGAGACAAACGTAAACAGAAGGCTACACAACTAGATTGTGAGAGAAGCCCGGTGGAAGCGGATACAGTCTACCAAAAATAAGATTTTTCACGCTTTGCAAAAGCGGGTAGAGTATGCCAAACACTGAGGCACCAATAACCAAATGACAAAAAAAACGATTCTAAATGGTTCTTTTTAGTGTATCTAAACAACTTTCGAGTATAGCGTCAGGACGCCGCTTAGTATGGGTGAATTGCCACGGACTAAGCCAAAAGATGGGTATACCGGACGTTATATATTTTCCTTGAAAATTTGGTCAGTTTTGGACTGAATGCCCCCTAGTTACTACCACCGCAATGGGCACCTGAAGAATGTATCCAAACTAATAATTTTAATCTTAAACCAATATTGAGCTTTTGTTTAATACAAATGTGACCTAAGTTGTACACCACCTTCAAGGCGAGAATTCAGTCTTAAAACATTCCTATCCTCCATAGCGACAATTATCGAGTAAGAAACGAAGAAATATGAAAGAAAATATTCAAAATTATAGCAAGGATAAAGTTTTTACCTTTCAGATCGCAAATACTAAAAACTCACTTCGTATGCTTTATCATGGAACTAACGCAGTCTATCAGCAAAGGGGTTAGAGACTCCGCAATTACCAATCTGAGGGATGTGAATGTATTTGCAGTTTAGTCACTACTTTCGCTAGATCCGCTGCAGGAAAAGTCTGAAGTTATCAGAAAGTAGAGAATATAGTAGGTTTTAAACAGAAAGACCGTATTTTGAGGCTGCATTTGCGAAAAGAAAACAATCTTACCTTGAACGTCTCTAACGCAGAAGTCAGGTCACCAGATGGGATTGTTTCGATTTGGGGAAGAGAAGACAGCACCGAGTCGAACCACTCATCTTCATTAACCAGGGAGGAGTTGACCTTCGCCCATGTTTCTGCTGCTAACTTGAGAGTATAAATGCTGTCAACGGCCTGATTCAGTACTGATTCAGACGAGGTTGCAAGGCTAGCGTGCCGATCAAGGAAATGCAATCTTGTTGCTGGATCGAGCGTCGAGACGATGGAGTTCAAAACTGAAGAACAATGGCTGAAGCAAGTAAAGAACCTGAGTCTTTTCTGTACCTCAGAAAACAAAACTGATAGATCTTCCGCCACGACTTGATCGTCCGTGTAAACTCGTGCAAGGTTCATGATGTCACCAAACTCCTTTACGTACGTCCGATATTCCTCGACGACAGCATTTCCTTGTAAGACTTTGTCTCTGTGATTATGAATATTTATTTCCATAAACTTGCAAGTATCTTTCAAGGAGAAAACTTGAACTGGGATGTTGTAGCCCGGTATCTCCTTGACAAGGTCCTGGCCTTGGTCTATCAGGTAGTCCACATTCACCATTTCCGCTTGGTTTTTCAGCTCCAAGTCTTCTAGGATATCCAACTTCTCGACAGGAGTTTCGCCCGCATCGTCAACAGATATTACTTGCTTGTTCAGGATATCAACGTTCGTCTCCTCGGCACTGATATTGTCCAGATAGTCTTTCCAGCGCTCCTGCAGCTCAAAAACTTCCTCTTCGCTGCGCTTAGCAACTTCTTCAACGACCTTCACCTGATCTTGCAGCCGTCTAACACATTTTTTAATCATGTACTTAGTCTCATCGTTGACTACGTCTACACACAGCTCTGTGACTTCTTCAAGGAGGTCCAGGCTCTGCTCGACGATCCGAACTTCGTCTTTGAGGTTCTTGATTTCTTTTATTCGCCTTTCTAAAGTGGCTATTTGCTTGATCGTATAGACCCGATATTCTATGGTCTCAAGCCACTCTGTCACAGTTGTCACAATTTCAATCATCACGCGCTCAATCACAATGGTTTCCTTGCTGTTGATCGCACTCTTCAAGGTGGTGATGTTGTCGTTAACCTGAATAACACGTACGTCAGCACCGCTCTTGTGGAAAACCTGGGTGATAGAAGTTAGGTACCAGACGCTGGTTCGGTGTGTAGCCGGCTTGGGTCGCTGCAAAGCGTCAGACCGGACATCAAGCAGAGCTTCGATTTTCTGCCAAGCTTCAATTTCGGCTGGTCTCCGAAGAACTAGGTCCGTCGTCGGGGCAGTGATATTTGCATAAGTCTTTTCGACATCTTGAGACACCTTCGAATGTTCTACCGACGGGGGAAGCGGTAGACTTTCTTCTCCCTTTGGAAGGACTACTCCGGGGCTGTTTGGCGGCGAGGTTGCATGCCTAGCCTTGTCCTGAACTTGTAAGATTAGGACTTCAGTTCTATACATATCGTCGTCTTCAGGGATAAGATCTACATTTCCAGCAGAAGGGTATTGAGAATCCACGGGTTCATCATTCGCGTGCGACACCTCTTCACATTTGCTTTCAACTGGAACATGGATGCGAATTCTGTTTGGGTCCTTTGAAACTTTTGCAGCCTTAACCTCACCGACTACCAGCAACAGTGGCTCAACATTGAGGTCCGGTACTACTCCAGGTAACACCACATCGGCAGTAGTTTCGTTCGTGCCCACGCCAACTGTGAGCGCCCTTAATTTCTCGGTTGTAAGGTTCTCGCCTGGTGGGCTGTCCGCTTCTGGAGAAGCCTGACAGTACCCAAGCTTCTTAAGCACATGAGTATCAGCACTACAGTCTGGCACTTCGATTAGCGAAGAAGTAACATTTCCGGTCACACCACCACAAGCCGGTTCTCTGTCTTCAACGGTAGATGTATCAGTATGCTTCAAGCTCTCAGCAGACTCGCACAAGTTCTTGCAGGATTCAAGCAAACCAGACTGTTCATTGGTCAGCTGGTATCCTTGTCGGCTGGTCTCCTTTGTTTTCACTGAGTCTGGTATACTGGAACAAGCTTCATTCACAGAGATATAACTAGAGACTGGACTTCTCCCATCCTGTTGATATTCTTGGGACTCAGTAGGTGTGGTCACTAGCAAAGACTGGTCTTTAAGAGTATAGGCAGCACCGATTACGCCAACATTTACATCAGGTTTCAATCGGTCATCCTCCGGCAGTCTAATTGCCTCTGTTTCAGTCCGGATCGATAAGATTTCTGTGTTCGTAGACCAGTCTGGCTGAGCCACTTTCACAAGCAGATTAGTAGTTGTTTCGTTCTCTTCGGGTATGTAATCGTCAGATTTATCGACACTTTTTTCGTGACTCCATGATCGATTTAATTCTTTCTGCTCAAGCTCGATTTTATCGAATACGTCTCTTGTATCATTAGCTGGGCTAGAGAGCAGTTCATTTCCATTTGCTGATTCAAATCTCTCGTCTTGTATTCCTAGAGGTTTTATCTGCTCGAGCTCATTCACTACAACCAACAAATTATCCGCACGGCGTGAAACATCTGTATTAGCGCGTTCGAATGAAGCAGGTTTTATAATTAATGCAGATATATTTTGACCATAAGCTCCTTCACCGCCCGGCAAGTCTGTTTGGAATTCTGATGATGTGGTCTCGTTTTTGCTAACCGCAGATGGGTCCCTGGTAAGACTAGGATGTTCCTGACCAACAGGATTCATGGAGTGCATGGGTTCCAGAGACTGCAGGCGACCGTATTCTGCTTCGTTTGATTCTGAACTAGCGGGTTCAATGACATCAAAAGACATCCCAAGTAATGTAACATCCTGCTGCCGAGATGTTTCAGAGGAATCCGAAATTACCAATGCCTTCACAGTCTCACTGTAGGAGAGGCTTTCAGAAATCGGTGGAATAGCAGCATCCGTGGACTCGCTAGAAGGGCTGTGGTCGACAGTAGCCACTTCTTCTCCTAGGAAACAAACAACAGCTGAAGCTGCCGACTGGAAAAGACTGTTCGTCAGAAGTGAAAACACGTTTCCTTCCAGCGTATTGCCCGCTACTAAGGGTATTGTGTTGCTGAGTAGTGAACCTCCAGTGTTCCCGGCTCGCTTAGACGTTACAGATATTTCACTGGTTGGCTCACCGACCGTTACTGCTTGTTCCTGCAAGAACGAAGATGGCAGGACAGACAGGTCGCATACAGCCTTCAATGGTTCAGTGAAACAATCTTCAACAACGTAGCCTACTGCAAGTTCGGTACCTGGGGTCTTCGTGAAGTTGTGGGCTAATGAATCATCTTCTTCCCAAGCTTTTACCGCTGGCTGAACTGGAACACCGACGGCGACTTTTCCTGAACTACGAATTTCCTTCAGCACCTGCTCATCAACGCATTCATTCCTACACATTTCACTGATAGGCTCGGGTTCAGCAGCAGGATTGGAAGTAGAGATTCTCATTTCAGACTGAGGATCGACCGTAGAATCGTCAACGATGTCTACCGCAGCATATGATGATATCGGTTGTGATGGCTTCCCAACATCCATGCTAGCCGAAGCGTCACTGTCTGCAGCGTCTTGACCTACATTTTCATACTCTGATTTAGGTCCTTTATTCTTGCCTTTACTTCTCTTCTTTTTCTTTTTTATTCCCACGCTTGTCGTCTCATTGTTAATTCCTTCCGAATCGCCACCGACCGGGAAACTGTTGTCTATTTCTCGCTGGGCTGGAAGAAGAACCAAAATCGCCTCTAATTCTCCTGCCTGACGGAGCTGAGTCTCAGAAGGAACGACAGGAAGGATTTCATACAGGTTTTCTTGTGGTTTTGCAGCTCCGGTGCTTTGCTCTGCCAGTGTAGTCTCAGACGGAACGGAAGGAAGGATTTCGAGCTGGATATCTTGTGATTTCACAACTCGGTTGCTTGTTTCAGCCAGTGAAGTCTCAGAGGGGACGGAAGGAAGGATTTCAAGCAGCATTTCCTGGGATTCTATAACTGGAGTTCTGGGTTCAGCCAGTGCAAAGGTGTCAAACGTACTTGCGGTTTCAGCCAGGGCAGCTGGATGTTTTTTATCAAGGGAACGGAGAACAACCTCTTCCAATTCACTTATTTTCCTCGATCTGAAGTCAGGACACCTTTCTTCGTCAGTACGCGGTGGCCGGATGGCATCGCCAGTTGAAGAAACTGGCATCACCAATGTCTCATTGACCCCAAATGAAAGCTGTGATACAGAGCTGGAGTCAGCATCACTTTTAAAGACTACAGTGTTTAATTCTTGCTTAGCTTCGGTAGAAACTTGCTCCGCAGTATCAGCACCTTCCGTAGTTGACACAACGACCGAGCTGATATGAGTCACAGGCGAGAGACTAGCTGTTATGTTACAGAGTCTGCTATCAGATAGGCTGCAGCTCTCAGATGAAACGGGGATAGCTTTCTCCTCGTCACCGTTTGGCTTCGTCTTCTTCCTTTTCTTTTTCTTATATTTGGCAGGGTTTGAAAGATCGGCAACGATTTCTTCTTTTTCTCGCTCATTGTCAAGCGAAGCTTTATCCTTTTGGGCAGAAGTAACTTCTTTCACTGTAAAAACTGGAGTCAACTCAATATCCGACGTTGGAGCTGCTTGACTGTTTTCTCTGCAAATTACGAGCTCTTCAGCTTGCTGTACAGGGTGAAGAATCTCAGAGATGATTAATGTGGTGGCGAAACCACTCATTGGCAAGACTGGTTCCCGAATGGTAGATTCAATAGAAACTTCGTCTACAGTTTCAAGATCTTCGGCAGTTTCTGCAGCGACACAGCTACTACTGTTCAAAGGCGAAAACTCAGTTGTTTGGGTGTTCCGTTCACTGCCAGGTCCTCTGCTCACCTCAGATGAACCGAGGGCGTTTTTCTCTTCTTCAGTGCTTGCTTTTGTTTTCTTATTCTTCTCTGTAGCTTTTGTAGAGACTTCGTCTACAATTCTAAGATCTTCTGTCGAGACCGTCCTGGTGTCAATCAAAGACGAAGAACCAGCTGTTTGGGCAATGGGTTCAATGCCAGATTCACTGCAGGTCTCCGATGAACTGACGGTGTCTTTCATGTCGTCACTGGGCTTTGATTTCTTATTCTTCTTTTTCTTCCGTTTTTCAGGATTCAATTGCTTGACGGGAACAACTCCGGCTTCCTCTTGACCAGCATCACGAGGTACTTCGCCCAGTGTGTTTTCAGGCTTTGACTCCTTGACCTCGACGATTTCGACTCCGTCTTGACCAGCATCAGACGGGACTTCATCATTTTCGATAGCAGCAGCTCCTCCAGCTTCCAATGAACATCCGTGCTCATCAGCTTGGTCTGCAGGAACAAGGTCCCCGGTGACAATCAACGTATTCCTAGTACCTCTTAGCGGCAAGCCTGGCTGTTGCATAGTATCTTCTGCAGAACTTTCGTCTGCAGACGAAACGCCAACTGTTTCGGTGTTTAGTTCACGGGCAGCTCCGCTGCAGGACTCAGATGAACTGACGGTGTCTTTCACGTCATCATTGTTGGACTTCCCTGTCTTGTTCTTCTTTCTCTCACTTTTTTCAGGCTTCGATAGCCTGACGATGGCAGCTCCGGCTTCCCTTTGGCCACCATCAAGTGAGATTTCATCCTGTGTGTATTTTTCAGGCCCTGACGCCTTGATTGTGACGATTACGACTGTGTCCTGACCGGCATCAGAACAGATTTCATCCTTCTCGATAACAGCAGCTCCTCCAGCTGTAACGGCCTTTGAAAACTCGTGCTCATCAGCTTGGTCTGCAGGAACAAGGTTCCCGGTGACGATCAGCGTGTTGCTGATACCATTCAGCGGCAAGCTTGGTTGCTGAATCGTAGCTTCTGCAGAAGTTTCGTCTGCAGACGAAACGCCAGCTTCTGCGGTATTTGATTCAGGACCAGATTTGCCGCAGGTCCCAGATGAGCTGACAGTGTCTTTCACGTCTTCATCGGGCTTCTTTTTCTTATTCTTCTTTTTCTTAGACTTCTCAGGCTTCGACAGCTCTACAGTTACTTCCTTTTGACCAATTTCATCCTTTTCCTTAGAATCATCTTTTTCAACTGCGACAACCTTTTCAAATTCGCACACGTCAACTTGGTCAGCAACGCCAAGATCTTTAGGATCGATCTCGGTTTCAGCAATTATTTCTTCATCGGTCCTGAGTGACTGGGGAGCTGCTCCGGCTGAAATCCTTGAGTCCAATAAGCTCTGCTTGACTTTTGGCGGAGACTGCGTTGCAGCAACTGCTGTAACAACCTTTGATAACTCGTGCTCATCAGCTTGGTCTGCAGGACAAAGCTTCCCGGTGACGACCAGCGTATTGCTGACACAACTTAACGGTAAGCCTGGTTGCTGAACCGTAGCTTTGGCAGAAATTTCGTCTGCAGACGAAACGCCGTTTAATTCATGGCCAGATCCACCGCAGGTTTCAGACGATTTGATGGTGTCTTTCACGTCAACATTGGTCGTCTTCACTTTCTTGTTCTTCTTTCTCTTACATTTCTCAGGCTTCGGTAGACTGACTATACCAGCTCCGGCTTCCCTTTGACCACGATCAGAAGATACTTCACCCTGTATTTGATTTTCAGGCTCTGAATGCTTGACCGTGACGACTTCGACTGTGTCTTGGCCAACATCAGAATAGAGTTCATCCTTTTCAATAGCAGCAGTTCCTCCAACTGTAAAAACCTTTGAAAACTCGTGCTCATCAGCTTGGTCAGCAGGAACAAGGTTCCCGGTGACAACCAGCGTCTTGCCGATACAAATAAGCGGCAGGCATGGTTGCTGAATCGTAGCTTCTGCAGAAGTTGCGTCTGTAGACGAAACGCTAGCTGCTACGATGCCCTGTTCACTGCCAGATCCGACGCAGGTCTCAGAAGAGCTGACTGTGACTTTCACGTCTTCATAGGGCTTCGCTTTCTTGTTCTTCTTTTTCTTAGGCTTCTCAGGCTTCGAAAGCTCAACAGTTACAACTGCGGCTTCTTCTTTACCAACAACAGAAGAGACTTCATCCTTTTCCACAGAATTATTTTCTTCAATTGCGACAACTTTTTCCAACTCGCACACGTCAACTTGTTCCACAACAACATCATCTTTAGGATCGATCTCGGTTTCAGCAATGATTTCTTCACCAAACGAGGATGGAGCTGCTCCGGTTGAAATTCTTGACTCAGATAGGCTCTGCTTGACTTTGGGCAGAGGTTGCGTTGCGGCCTCTTCTGTAACAACCTTTGATAAATCGTGCTCATCAGCTTGGTCTGTAAGGAAAAGGTTCCCTCTGACGACTATCGTGTTGCTGATACCACTTAGCGGTAAGCCTGGTTGCTGAATCGTAGCTTCGGCACAACTTTCGTCTGCAGACGAAACGTCAATTTTTTCGGTGTTTAGTTCACGACCAGATCCGTCGCAGGTCTCCGATGAACTGATGGTGTCTTTCCTATCGTCATTGTTGGGCTTCTTTTTCTTGCTCTTCTTTCTCTTACACGTCTTCGACTGACTATCGGTGACAGCTAAGGCTTCCCCTTGACTATCACCAGGGGAGACTTCACTCTGTATGTATTTTTCAGGCTCTGGCTGTTTGACCATGACGGTTTTGACTGTGTCTTGGTCAGCATCAGAACAAACTTCATCCTTTTCGAAGGAAGCAGCTCCTCCAACTGTGACATCCTTTGAAAACTCGTGCTCATCAGCTTGGTTTGCAGGAACAAGTTTCCCAGTGCTGACCAGAGTGTTGCTGACACTATTTAGTGGCAAGTCTGGTTGCTGAATCGTAGCTTCTATAGAGCTTTCGTCTTCAGACGAAACGCCAGCTGTTGTGTTCTTTAATTCAAGGCCAGATCCACCGCAGATCTCAGATGAGCTGAAGGTGTCTTTCACATCTCCATGGGGCTTCGCTTTCTTATTCTTCTTTCTCTTAAGTTTCTCAGGCTTCAACAGCTTGACGGTGACGACTGCGGCTTCCTCTTTACCAACATGAGAAGAAACTTCATCCTTTGTATCAGACTTATCTTTTTCAACTGAGACAGCCTTTTCTAACTTGCGCTCGTCAGCTTGGTCCGCAACAACAAGATCTTTAAAATCGATCTCGGTTTCAGCAATTATTTCTTCATCCGTCCTGAATGACTGGGACGATGAAGCGCTAAAACTTCCGACTGCCTGGTTCGATGTTGACTCAGTACTCAATGCAATCGCTTTGGGACTGTTGTTTGTGGAAATCTCGGCCTCGTCAGCTTGGTATACAGGATCGCAGCCGGAGCCGACGAAAACAGTCCCACTTTGTTCCACTAAGCAGGCACCCTTAACCGTGATCGTATTTGGTCTTACATCGACCTGCTTTGCACCAGTGTTCACTAGAATTTCCGCGCCTGCTAATTTGTCATCTTTGCCTTCGCCTGGTTCCATAGAAACTCTGGGCTTTTTACTTCTCTTTTTCTTTCTTGGCTGTTCTCTGATGGGGTCACCTGTGACACTAATGGTCTCATTTGAACTCGTATCTTCTGTCCCGACCTCCAAGGAAGGACGGGTAGAAAAGTCGGAAGTAGTCACTTGTTGGTTCTCAATCTTTTCGAGGCCTATTTTCGCTAGCGTTTGTCCCAGAGTTACGGCCATTTCAGTCACGATCATGTCAGAAGAAAAACTAGTCTGTTTTCCTGCGATGACATCAGTCGGATTAAATAATTGGTCTTTTTCATTGGGAAGTGTAACTGATACAAGAATGGCTGGTGATGAAAATGTACATTCCTTCTGTGAGACTTCTTGGCACTGAGGACGGTGTGGGTCTAAATCATTGGATTCTATAGCCAGCACGTCTGCAGTTGTAACGTTGGTCATGGTTTTAAACATTACTTCAGTTGGACACGTTCGTTGAACCGTTACAGCATCAGAAATATGGAGGTACGATGCTTCTCGGCTCTCTTGCTCCAGAAGCGATGAATTCACCGGATAATTTTCGATTACTTCCTTGGAACATCCAGCAGAAGCCTCTGCTCGGGAATTTGTTAACATATCAAATTCGTCAGATGCTGAACTAAGGGGGCAGAGTGATGAAGCGGAAGTGAAGAAACGAGGTCCCTCGGTCGTGGACATCTCCAAAATCTCTGGGATTGATAATCTACCAGTTGCATGCTCATGGCTGATCGCATGTTCATCATCTTCATCAAAAGTCTTAGGGATCTCTGTCTGAATATATTCGATAAATTTAGAGCCACTTTGCTGAGGGTCAGTATTAGTAGCACCGCTCACAGCTACATCAAGAACCGAATAAGATCCCTCCACCTTAGGAATGTTATTTCCTCCTGGAATGATGAACTCGTTGGTCCATGTTGCAACTGAAGGATCATCCTCGTCCTCAAAAGTTTCAGAGTTAACTTCTTGACCGTTGACTATAATAGTTCGCTTAACGATTCTACGACTACGGACCATTCCTTGTATGTGCTGCATCGGTGCATCAAAACTGGAATCTTCGGACGAGAACACTGAAGAAACTGGTTCACTGTCCTGGTCTGTGACATACTCTTTTCCATCGATTCTGACTACTCTTCTGACAATGGTCGTTCTTGTTACTCTAGTCGTCTGTGTCTGTCGTGTCTCTAGAGTCGAAGATAGGCTGTGACGACCCTGGCCTTGCCGCAGATATTCCGAAGTTTCATAATCTGACACTGACTGCTGTGGATAGGCTTCATCAGACCCGCCGTCTTCCGGCTTTAGTGCAGACATCCCAGCAGTTGAAACCGAACCACGTAAAAGGGTTTCCACATCCTGAGCTTTTTCCTGATAAGACTCTGAGGGCACATAGCTTTGTATTATGGGCTCTAAACGCTCTAGTGCACCCAGTACAGAAACGGTAGGGTCAGCAACTTTTGACTTGCTGTGAGGCACAGCTGTGGAATGGTGGCCAACGAGACTGCTGAACGAAGGGATAAAGGTTGACTCGGCAGTAAGACTGTTCTTGTTAGATGCGTCATAAGTCCTAAACGTGGACTCGTTGTTTCTTAGAACTTCAGAATATGATCTGAGGTCAGTAACAGGAGGGACTGCGGCTACGCCAATAGGTTTTGCGATGGACGATGTTGAGACATATTGGTTGATGATGACTTCGGATGCTCTGATAGCCTCAATAGCCGAAGATGATGAACTAACATATTCCGGCTCGGTTGAGTTTGTGGCTTTTTCCATTCTTGCGTGGAAAATATTTTCACCACCCGTGTTCTCCACGAAACCGGCCAATTGTGGATTTGGAGGACGAATAAAATCTTCGCCTCCTTTAGCAACATCACTAGGAAGGTTTGTCAATGCCGACTGTGTGTCTTGCTGAGTCTGAACGTCTTGCTCACACAGACCCGAACTTAGTCCACTAGGATCACTTTTTTCCACACTTGCTACGTTTTCTGGTGCCTTCAAAGGCCATTCTTGAATATTAGATGGCTCCGTAATCATAAGAGAAGCGGCACTGAAACTTTCAGCGGCAGAAATTTCGGCATCAGATTTCAGTGGACTGTCCAACAGGATGTTGCAATGATGTCCATTTGCACTGTAGTCGCCCTTTACATCAATGACATCGGTTCTTTGAGGTCTAGAGAACGTTTTTAAGACGTCCGATGAAGAAGAAACTTCGAAATCCTCTGTGGTCTGTACACACGGCTGCGAATCTTGAACTGAATTTTCCGCTAACAGAATTTGGACTTTAGCCTCAACGTCGTTGAGTACGGGAATGTGCTCAGGCCATACATCTGAAGCGACATTACGGAATTGCTCTCCATTCAAATTTTCAGGTACAACAGCCGAAAGCGGCTGGGTCATGCGTTGTGCTGTGGCACTGGACAATGCATCCAATTTTTCTTCCTTATCGACTTCATTACTGATTGCTTCTTCAACAACAAGCTCCAGCGCACTGGGTGGTTCACTAGAAGATACGGTAGTAAAGGTAGCTGAATGACCACGAGGCTGGTTTTGAGCTTCATTAGTATCTTTCGAGAGTTCCGTCAAAGCCGGCAGTCCAAACCCAATGTTTTGCTCATACAGAGGTGACCCTGCTTCGTGACGAACACTTGTTTCCAGAAGTACGATGCTCGTGTCGTCTACGTTTTCTACGGTATTCAAAGGCGTTTCCCCAAGGTCGGTCGGCTCATCAGTTCTAAGAGAAATAACACTGATGATCTCAGCAGAAGCTATCTCTGGCTCAAAATTTGGCCAACTGTCCAGCAAGACATTCGACTGATAACCTGTGACCTGTTTATTATCAAATATTACAGTTCTTTCAGGTTCAGGAGATGACTGAAGGATTCCTGATGAAATAAGAACTTCGAAATTCTCAGTGCTTCGGCCGAGAAGGTGCAGATCTGGAACTCGCTTTTCAGCCATCACTGTCTGGACTTTCATCTCAGCTTCGTTGAGGAGCGGATTATGCTCAGGCCAGGTATCTGAAGCAATACTTTCGATACAGACTTGCTCGTTCTTTACTTTCTCTGGTTCAACTGTCGAAAGCGGCTGTGCCATGTCTTCTGCTGCATCAATGGACGTAGTATCCTTTTTGCCTTCCTTTTGGACTTTATTTGTGACTACTTCTTCAGCTAGAAGTTCTACTGCTATGGGCGTTTTCTCGGATACAGTAGTGGAAAATGACTGTTTCATGTCTTCTGCCACAGCACTGGATGTAGTATCAATTTTGACTTCCTCATCGACTTCAGTGATCACTGCTTCTTCAGCAACAAGTTCTGACGCAATCGGCATTTCGGCAGATGTTACGGAAATTGTGAAGGTTGCTGTTTCTTGCGGCTGGTTCTGAGCTGTGGCTGTGTGAGTAGTGAGGTCCGTCGGGGCCGACCGCCGATGTTGTTGGACGTGAACGTTTTCTTCATAAACGGCTGAGCCTAGTTCATTAGGGACACTTGCTTCCTCAAGTTTATAAGTCGCGTCGACTCTAATTTCTGGTGCCTCCAAGGATGTTTCTTGAAGAATAAATGACTCGGTGACACTGACAGGAGTGGTACTGATATTCCCAGCCGCAACAACCTCGGAGTTGATTTTGGCCGAACTGTCCAGCACGATGCTGGAAGGACGATGACTTGAACTGAAACCAGCATGTACATCAAGCATTGTTGTTCTTTCAGGTTCCGAGAAAGGTCGTACGGTGTCTGACGGGGAAGGAGCGCCACCATTCTCAAAGGTTTGCTCAAAAAGCTGTGAACCTGGAACTAGCTTTACAGCCAAAATACTCTGGACTTGCGTCTCAACGTCATTTACCAGCGGAATGTACTCAGGCCATGAATCTGAAGCGACGTTGTCGATTCGGACTTGCTCTTCGTTTATCTTCTCGGGGACGATTGTCAAAAGTGACTGAGTCATATTTCCTGCTGTAGCGCTAAACGTACCATCCATTATGCTTTCCTTATCGAGGTCAGTGGCGACTGCTTCTTCGGCAAGAAGTGATGACGCAATGGGTTTTTCATCAGCAGATACGATAATGCTAAAAGTTGAACTACCTTGCGGCTGGTTTTGAGGTTCAGTGCTATCAGTAATGGGGGCCGTCAAAACTGACTGTATGTCTTGCTCTATGTGACCATTTAGCTCACAAGGGGCCGTTGCTGGTTCGTGTATAACAATTGCTCTCAGATGTGCGGTACTCGCGTCGTCGGCATTTGCTGAGTCATCCAAAAGTGTTTCTTTATTAATCGATGGCTCGGGAGTTCTTAGTGAAACGGCTCTAAGACTCTCAGCAGCACTCTCGAAATGTGACATACTTGGATGCTTCATACTTGGACTGTAGTCGACCTGTGCATCAAGAATAATGGTTCTATCAGGCTCAGAGGTAGGTTGTACAATATCTGGCGAAGCAGAAAATTTAATCCTCTCAATGCTTTCTCCAACAAGCCGCGAATCTGGAACTAGCTTTTCCACCAACACACCTTGGGCTTTCACCTCAACATCATTAAGCAGCGGAATGTGCTGAGGCCCGGTATCTGAAGCGATATTGTCAATAAGAACTTGCTCGACTTTTAGCCTATCGACTACAGCTTCTACTGTATCATTGAGCGTCGTATCCATTTTGCCTTCGTAATGGACTTCAGTGGCGACTGATCCTCCAGAAAGGAGTGCTAACGCAATGGGCGTTTCGTTAGAAGATACATTAATCGTCAAAGTTGAAGTACCTCGCCGCTTGCTTTCAGATTCTTTGGTATAAGCCGTGAAATCTGACGAAGGTGAATGTATATCTTTTTCAAAGGTCGCATTTTGCTCAGAATAAGACGATCCTTCATGAAGAACACTTTCTATCACAGGGAAAGTACTTGCGTCGTCCAAGTTTGGTGGTGCCTCCAAAGGTGTTTCTAGACGAATCGTTGGCTCGGTGGTCCCAAGAGAAATGACACTGAGACTCTCAACAGCAGCAAGTTCGGGGTCGAATTTGGGCCAGCTGTCCAACGCAACGCTGAAACGATGGTCAATTGCACCGGAGTCAGCATGTACCCGGAGGATACCGGTTATTTCAGGTCCGGAGTAAGAGTTGACAATTTCTGATGAGGAAGGAACTTCGAAACTCTCTGTGCTCTGTACAAACGTCTGCGAACCTTTTCTTAGCTTTAATGTCAACAGGCTTTGGACTTGTGCCTCAGTGTCACTGAGTAGTGGAAGATAGTGCGGCCAAGTATCGCAGGCGACATTTTTGACAAGGACTTGCTGGTCATCTGTCTTCTTGGGAAGGATATTGAACATCGGCTGGGTCACGATTTCTGCTTTAACCGTCTTCTTACGACAATCAGTATTTATGTTATCTTCCTCAAGTACTAGTAGTTCTAGCACATTGGGGCTAGAAGGCGCGGTAATGGTAATAGCCGAAGTATAGAGTCTGTCGCTAGCAGCAGCACCTGCTGGGCCGGCATCTGGCAGCTCATCAGCGGTTGTAGTTTCGAAGTTGCTGACGTCCACCTTTTTGGGTTCTTCTGTACTAGGAAGCATCGGATAAGCCACGGGTGACTTTTCTCCCAGATGAATGGTTGTCTCCCGAGTATCAGAAACGACATTTTCGACGCAGACCTCTTGTTCATCTATCTTTTCGGTCAAGATAGTCAAAAACGACTGGGTCATGGTTTCTGGGCCATCGAGAAGTTCTAAAGCAACGGATGTTGTGTCAGAAAAATCAGCATTCGTAAGTGTCGAAGTACAGAGTTTGTCTTTGGCGATGGATTCTGCTGGGACGACATCTGTCTGTTCATCAGAGGGTGTTGGTCCTAATTCACTGACTTCTAGCTTTTCGGGGTCCTTAGTACAAGGAAGGATCGAATCATTAATGGTTGACTTCTCTTCCAGATGGACGATTGTTTGCCAGGTTTCAGGAGCAACATTTTCGATACGGCCTTCCAGGTCGCCTATCTTTCCAGTAACAGTAGTCAAAACCGGCTTGGTCATGATTTCTTCTTTAGCAATCGAAATAGTATCTTGGTTGTCTTCCTTACGGACTTGAGTGGTTGCTTCTTCACTAAGAAGTCCTAACGCAATGAACGTTTCGGTAGAAGAATCGGCAATGGTAACAGTCAAAGTACTGAGTTTGTCGTTGGCGATGGCTTCTGGTGGGATGACATCTGCCTGTCCATCAGAGGGTGTAGATCCCAATTCAGGGACTTCTAGCTTTTCGGGGTCCTCAGTACAAGGAAGGATCGAATCAGTAATGGTTGACTTCTCTCCCAGATGGACGGTTGTTTGCCAGGTTTCAGGAGCAACATTTTCGATATGCAATTCCAGGTCGCCTATCTTTTCGGTAACGATAGTCAAAACCGGCTTGGTCATGATTTCTTCTTTAGCATTTGAAATATTATCTTGGCTGTCTTCCTTACGGACTTGAGTGTTAGTTGCTTCTTTACCAAGAAGTCCTAACGCAATGAACGTTTCGTTAGAAGATTGGGAAATGGTAACAGTCGAAGTACTGAGTTTGTCGTTGGCGATGGCTTCTGGTGGGACGACATCTGTCTGTTCATCAGCGGGTGTAGGTCCTAATTCACCGACTTCTAGCTTTTCGGAGTCCTCAGTACAAGGAAGGATCGAATCAGTAATGGTTGACTTCTCTTCCAGATGGACGGTTGTTTGCCAGGTTTCAGGAGCAATATTTTCGATACGGACTTCAAGGTCGCCTATATTTCCGGTAACGATAGTCAAAACCGGCTTGGTCATGATTTCTTCTTTAGCAATTGAAATAGTATCTTGGTTGTCTTCCTTGCGGACTTGAGTGGTTGCTTCTTCACCAAGAAGTCCTAACGCAGTGAACGGTTCGGTAGAAGAATCGGCAATGGTAACAGTCAAAGTACTGAGTTTGTCGTTGGCGATGGCTTCTGGTTGGACGACATTTGCCTGTTCATCAGAGGGTGTAGGTCCCAATTCACGGACTTCTAGATTTTCGGGGTCCTCAGTACAAGGAAGGATCGAATCAGTAATGGTTGACTTCTCTCCCAGATGGACGGTTGTTTGCCAGGTTTCAGGAGCAACATTTTCGACATGCACTTCCAGGTCGCCTATCTTTTCGGTAACGATAGTCAAAACCGGCTTGGTCGTGATTTCTTCTTTAGCATTTGAAATAGTATCTTGATTGTCTTCCTTACGGACTTGAGTGGTTGCTTCTTCACCAAGAAGTCCAAACGCAATGAACGTTTCGGTAGAAGAATCGGCAATGGCAACCGTCGAAGTACAGAGTATGTCGTTGCCAATGGCACTTGCCGGGCCGACATCTGTCTGTTCATCGAACGGTTTGGGCACTAAGCCATTAACGTCCAGCTTTTCGAGGTCCTCTGTACAAGAAAGCACTGAATCAGTAACGGGTGACTTTTTTTCCAAATGGTCGGTTGTTTCCCAGGTATCCGAAACGAAATTTTTTATCTGGTCGTCTATCTTTTCGGTCATGACAGTCGAAACCGGATAGGTGTCTTCCTTGTGTATTTCAGTGGCAATTGCTTCTCTGGAAAGAGGTTCTGACACAATGGGCGTTTCGGTAGAAGAATCGGTAGTGTTAACATCTGAAGTACAGCGTTTGTCGTCGTCGATTGTACCTGATGGGCCGACATCTGTCTGTTCGTCATCAGGTGTAGGTTCTAAGCCACTGACGTTCAGCTTTTTGGGGTCTGCTGTACAACGAAGCATCGAATCAGAACACGGCTGTTGATGCAATAACACCGTCGCACTTAGATTGCTTTCGGTTTCACGAACTGGTGACTTTTCTTGCAGACGTGCGGTTGTTTCGGCATCATTTAGTGTTTCATGCGCCGTATTTTTGCTGCAACCAAATTGCTCAGGCATCTCTTCTTGGTTAGAGCCTTGCTGATGTTGCTCAAAAACAGAAACAGTCGAAACATTTCTGGTTGATATGACATCATGATATTTCGTGACGGCTACGATCTCGTAACTTTCTGTGTCTGGCCGATCTTGTTTCTTTTCATGCAAGTCCTCTACGGATCTGCTCAAGCTCTGAATCGCTTCCGTGATTTCTTCTTCCGTCCCCTTGGGCATATAGAAGCTGAAGTCAGCTTCGACACCAGGATTTTCCAAGTCACTCTCTGGAACACGGTTATCGGGCTCGCTTTGGATCTTGAAACTGGATTCCTCTCGATGCATAGTTTCAAATGGAGAAACACTAAGAATTTTCGTTTCAGGATCTTCAAGGCGCGATTCAGTTTCCTTGCTGGATAGTCCCTTTTCTATTGGTTTTTCCGTAGTAAAACTTGGGAATCCTGGCGTAGACTGTCTATTTTCTTCTTCAAATGCGCCAGTCACCGAACGTGATTGAACGTTTTCAGTTGCACTGACATAGCAAGACAATCTTTCCGCCTGCTTTTGCTCCGACAAGAGTGACGGCCAGCTGTCAAGCGCCAACGCAAATTTAAATGCATCAGTGTTTCGAAGGATTGTCTTCGGTACTTCCTCATGGACCTGTTCAATGGCCACAGGTTCTTCTCCAATAAGCTTACTCTCTTCAGACCCTAGACTTCTGACGACTTTGCTTGAGCCAATCAAGCTCAGTTTTCCAACAGTGGAAGGTGTGGACAACGTACTATCAATGTCGGCAGATCCTGATCCTTTCAGCATCGACGCGCTGTCTGTCTTAAAGCTTCCCGACACAGTATCCAGTTTTTCCTCTGTTCCCAGCTTGAGTGATGAGCTGTCAAGCGCGGGTGAAGAAGCCGGAGGCAACGTTGGCTGCACTGCTGTGGGTGCTACAGGTGAGTCATTAGTACCTAACAAATCCCCAGGGCTGTAAGGAAGCGCAGCTGGTCTGTCAGGAAGGATTAACTCTTTTTCTTTCAGGATTCCAGTTCCAGGTCCGTTAGTTTCTTTAGGTGTTAATTCTAGCGCCTTGTCACCGAGACTAGGCTTTTCGTTCTTAGACTCGGTGACATTTGTCTGCTGAATAGCTAACGACCTGAGTCCAAACAGAGTTTCAGCTTCCATTCTGGCTAGACAGAAGGATGGCCAGCTGTCTGCTGCTAAAAGTATCGCAGGGTCACTTCCTGAAGTGTCTGTAAGACTGGAAGGGCCTACGGCACTCTCAGACTGACTGACCTGTGTCAACGCAATCGGAAAAGAATCTTCAAACTTAATTCCTTTGGGTTGCTTCGGCAAAGAGGTAGTAGTAATGGACGTGACAGTAGGCTCTGCCACCTTAGCTTTTGGCTGTTCGACTGCAGTCTGCAGAACTGGCAAGGATCCCAGTACTTCACAAGTTATCGTGCTTGGATCTGGCTGAACAACGCTTTCTGTGGTAAAAGTAAAATCAGTTTCCGCTTTCCTTATTTCAGGATGATACGAGGGCCAGTTGTCCAAGCTGATGCTGGTTGTCAAATCCGCAGTTGAGACGGCGTCTTCAGGAAGTACAAAGGGTACTAAATTAACTGCTGTTACTGTCGAGGCGTGTGAAGCTACGTCATGGGAAGGCCCTTCTCCCAGAACCTGTTTAACTTCAGCACCAGATATACTTTGACCGCTTTGGTCGGAAGCTAAAGGAACTTCGGTTGTGTAGATGTGCAATACTTGATCATCGGAACAAGCTTTAGATGTTGTAGGCATCACAGTTGGGTACTGAAGGGAAATTCCCGACTGTTGATTTTCAACGGAAGGAACAGCTGCAGAAGAACTCATGTGTGGGTTAACGTCAACCATAGACATGACAACTGTTCCGTCAGACACTGCGTCGTAGTATACTTCATCAGATCCGTCAGATAGCGCTATACTAATTCTACTTGTTTCTTTCTTCTGTGTAGATGGCAGATCAGTTTCTCCTTTTTTGACAGGGAAAGAAGTAAGATCTTCAAAACGAACCTCAGTCACTTGTCTTATTTCTGGACTTATACTAACTTCAGACAAGAGAAGTTCATCAGCCGCACCGGCAGTCCTGACGTCCTGATTTTCAGACTCGCTCGTGTTCCCTTCAGTGAGATTTTCGATTACTGATACATTAACTTCCAAGGACTCGGAAAGAAACTCCCGGGTTTCGATGCCTACTATCGATCCACAGGGACTAGGAGGAACAGAACCACTGCTAACTGAGATCGGACCGATCATTTCGTCAGGCTCTTCAATAACTTCTTCGACGGTTATCTCATGGTCATCGTCGACAACGAACTTTTTGAGGACTTTTTTATGCTTCACAACAATAATACTTTCAAACAAGCCTTCGTTTGGGTCTGTGTCTTGCTTGGTTCTGTCACCAGGAGACACAACTTCCTTGCCGTCAATTATCACAACTTTTCGGAAGGTGTCTCGCCGGTTCACTGCTCGACGAACTGTGCTGGTCTGTTCTGAAGTCATGTGAATCAAGCTTCCACCTTCATTTCGCGGTTCCTCGACAGCAGCTGAAGATATGCTAGCAGCTCTGACGAGTTCGACGGAAGAGAGGGGAACATCGGGGATGTTAAGGGTTTCGGAGGAGTCCTCTTGTAAAGAATCATCGAGAAGACTTAACTTCGTGACATCAGCTTCAACTATGTCAGTAGTAGTTTGTAGGACAGAGCAAATCTCGGTAGTTTTACTCCAAAGTGGCTGTGAAACGTCTTTCACGTCCGCTATAACTGGACAAGCAAGTCGAGATTCTTCGGTAACTCCTTGGAAGTCGGTGTTGTCGGGCAGCAAGGCATCACCAGTTGAAGCTGATCCAGACTCGCCTGTTGTCAGTGTCGTCGTCAAATTCGGACCTAGAGATACGTTCAAGTGTACGTCCTCTCGTCCCACATGTTGAGTTTCTTCTTTCTGGATAACAATTTCAGTTGTTTCCAGGATTTCTCGTTCTATACCTTCGAATCCAAGCCTCGTCTGGACAAGGTCGTCGGCAGTAGGAGCAGAGGCTGCGGGCGAACTTGACAACTTGTGCACTGTGTCTGATTCTTCGCAACGTTGGTTGGTAGCTTCTTGCGATGAGAAAGAGACTGGTACTTGACTTGGGTCCGAAGCCTGGCTAAGTGGTGCACTATCAACTTGACTGCACTTGTCTGTAATAGGTAACTCCACCTTGTCAGAGTAGACTGGAGTGACGACCGTCGGCAGCACACCCTTTTCGGTTGATCCATCTCTGGCCGTTAGTTCCTCGATCTTATCCTAGAAAGAAAGGAGGTAAACACAATGAAACAGTTTAGGAAACATCGATGATATTCAAGGAACTTTTTACCCGTGGTTTACACTCGCTGCGTCCATCCCCGTTTTATTTTAAGGAAAGCCTCTTTTCAATGAACGCGTTAAAAATGAACGACTCTTCAAACAATGAACGCTCTTCAAAACGCGTTAGAGAAGGATTTCGACGCAGGAACGCAGTCTGTATGAACCGCAGGTTACAGGAATCCTATTCTTTCGCATTGCGGGCGCCACCTATTTCTGGTGCCGAGAAATGCAGCGACGCACTAAACTCCGCACTAGATGATAATCAATGTTCTCCGGAGACAAAATTTAACTGCCGGAATTTTTGCTCGCCTCATTCTGGACGGGAACTCTACCGTCCCTATCACCGTCGTTATGCCATCCAAAATTAGGCCTCTGATTTGGGATTAAGAGTCTTCCCTGATCCTTTTTTTCGTCTGTATTAAAACTCGTTCAGGTCTACTTGCTTGTCGGATTACCACCCGCACGTCTTATAGCTCGAATGGGTTGACGTGATTTTTTTTTTTTTTTTTAGTTTTAACCGTGACCACAGTTCTGCTGAAGCATCTGTAGCTTGTCCCTGACATTTCTTTTTTAATTTCAGATGTGATCATAGTTCTGCTGCAGCCTCTCAAGTTCGTCCACGCCTTTGTAGCCTATTAGGACGTGGTTTTTATTTGTCACACCTCCACGTACATTTTGTTGCCATGGTAACCAAGTCCCCACGGTCCCCTGCCAAGAATCATAGAAAGCGAGCGTCATAAAGATTCCTTCCAGACATGTGACATATTTGCTTCCCTTCTAGGAGGCATGTCAAAGGACCCGACGTAAGATCCTATCCAGACATCTTTTCTCCGAAAATCCACTCAAATTAAAAGACACGTCGTACCCAGAGTACAAATGTACTCTACTTCTCCGGTCCTTCCATCGATTTAATTTTGGAAACTGCGCATTTCAGACGATATTTTCATGTATTTTTTTGCTTGCCGTGTTTGGCTCTCCTGTACATACAGGTTCCAATTATTATATTTGACAGCGCAAAACGGATACGTCAGCTGAATTTTATTAGAGCTGTAATTCGGCCCTTCTTGGCAATGGTCCTCTTCAGGCTCAAAGCCGCTCACGTTGGGAAAACGAACTTGAGCTGAAGGAATATTGTTCCAGTTACTGTTCAAATGGCCGAAGCCTTGTGTAGTCTGTTGAAAACAGATTAGAGCTCTTAAGTGTTCATTTATCTTAGAACGAAGTTTTAAGATACTGTTTAAGAGTTCTTTCGGTAAGAGATTATTGCGCTTGCCGCCTTTGGCTCTCTTGGAGTCTCCCAATTACTGTTCCCAGCAGCCCATTGGTCAATATAACGGGTTATACCAAGTTTGCACGAGTTGAGAATCAAAGCCAAAGGGTCCTCCTTGAGCCCAAGCTAACTGGGAAACTTGTATTGAAAAATGGCTAAAAACCAAGAGTCAGCTACGATGTTTGCCAGCGATATTTCGGCCCTTATTGTCAAGGGTCCTCGTCAGGCTCTTGCTGGACTGGAAGAAAGGAACCTGCACAGCAATCGTCAAACATTGTAGCTCGAAAAATAAAAACAGCCGACGGCGTGTACAGTATGTTGAAAACGGACACGAGTTCCAGAGTCCTCTATTATCTTAGACTAGAATTTAAGATATTGCTTAGGTATTCTAACGGTAGGCTAAATATACTTCAATTATTTTTGTTGCTAGCGTAAAATTTGTGACTTTCCCAGTGAAAAATTTTGTAGCCTGTATAGTTGTATGGTAGTTGCACGAAAAAGTTGCATGTATTGATATGAAGTTATAGAGAATACTTCAATTTCATATGCCTCACACTGGGCTAATCTTAAACAGTAGCATTCAGTAGCATCCCGGCTTGCTCCAGTAGCATCCAGTCTTGCTATATTAGCATCAGTTTTTACTGCATGCTACTTTTCCGTACAACTTCATCCTACTATTTTGAGAAAATTTTTCATCGGGCTTGCTCTTTTTATTGCACTAGACTCTTCAATTTTGGCGGGGAGAAACGAAATAATAACAATCATGGAACACAAACTGCATCCAGTGTGACTTGTCCTTTAAGGCGTAAGCTGGGACCAACTTTTTACAATCACGAAATCGTATTTTCTTCAACCCTTCTCAAAACTGTACTATTTTAAACCCTTCTAGTCGAGATCTCCGTAGCAACAGAAGTGTCAGGATTTGCCATAAATTGGCGGGAAGGAACTTTGCCAGATTGACAGGTTAAGGTGATTCTTTTTCTATGGCTTGTGTTGAATGATTGGCTACTGCAGGTGAAACATTTCTTGCCAAGAAGCATTCCAGAGACGACGGAATGATGGTTATGGGTGAGTGACAGGTTTGATTATCTTCGTCATTGTTTCCCGAGTTAACAGGTGTTCAAGCACTTGATGCTGATGCGAAAAATGAAGAGAGTCGTGCCGATATCGGGGGTTGCTCTCTTGGAAGCTTAAAGTACAATTCGCAGTAAATAAGTTACTACTACAACATCCCTAAAAAATCAGCTGGGTTTCTTAAAGATTACAAAACCGTCTTCCTTTGGTTTTGGTGAGAACCACGGAGTAAATGTGAATAACCGGTGTCTGACCAAATAAGTTCCTCGGAAGCAATAAAAGGGAACCTATCCTGCTTCGGAAAGAGCCAAACATGACAAATTCAAAAATAACCCTAGGAACTGAGAATGGATGGAACGAACAAGGACGAAGAGTGAAGCAGAAATATCTGCGGTTCCATAAGGGAGTCGTGAGGCAACGAATAAAATAGTTTTCAGATTTAAGTGGTATCAAGTTAAGTTCGAAGCCTTGAAACTGAGAATGGATCGAACAAAGAGGGAGGAAAAATAAGGCAGTAATATAGGTAAGCCGGGTCCTTTAAAAAACGAAGGAAATTGTTCAGCACATTAGTGACGAAGTGGCCAAATAAATAGTTTCAATTAAAACAGACAGGTTTCGGACGACTGAATCCAGTGAATAGCATCTTGGCACATCGTGAAGTCAGTAAGAGCGGGAGTTATTACTACTAATGGATAATCTTTCAGAAAGGAATTTTCTGCTTAGTCCAAGAAGCTTGTTCAAGCACACTTCAAAAAATGATTTTTAGTTGCCAAAACTTTCGCCTTGGCTAATTTTTTCTTTCACTGGAGGGACTTTCACGGAACTTCGCTTTACCGGCCCTGTAGTAATTACGCTAGTATTCGATTGATCTTCCCTCATCACTTCAATCCATTCTTATTTGCGGAAATTTTGAGTTCAGCGTTTCTGTTCCACCTTGAAACCATTTCGCTGACATTATCTTCGCCGAGTTACGATGCATCACGACCCACTGCTTTGAGCAAGCGAATGGGGGAAGGGGGGGGAGTATCCTGTGCCGGAAACTTTGGTTTTCCGGTCCTATAGTAATTATAGTACTCGGTTATTTTTCCCTAACATTCCATTATTTCTCATTTCCCGAAAATTTGAATTTAAAGCAGTCGAATGAGTGATGATGCACTTTGACACCATGTCACCGACTGTTTTTCACGATCCAGTGTTCGAAGTATAGCAAATGCGGGGTAGGGGAACCAGCACACCAGGAACAGTACACCGCTATTATGACAGAAACCTAATACCAATTTTGCAACTTTTATTTTCTATTTTAAGGAGATGGATAAGGAGAGAGAAAAGGAGAAGAAATTGTTTGAAATTTTCAGAAAGGTAGCGTGGCTTAGAAGGAGTCGATTATCTTGGAATATTGTCAAAGAATCTACTCCAAGGTGTCCTTCGGGGCTTTGGCCCTGCCTCGAGACATTCTGCGTAATTGGCACCCGCACATGGGAAGTTTGACAATCATGGCTTGCCAAAATGTGCTGGAATGTTCACGACATATCCCGAGGCAGAAGTCAATTGTGGCGCTATTGAACGAGTTAAAGTCGACTTGTGAAATTAAAAGTTCACCTGTATGTGATTAGGCTACTATAGCCTATTATTCATGGCCAAGGGCTGTAAGAAAAGGGCCCATGAGTGATAATATCGATACTGAAATTCCAGAAGAGAGTAACTAAAAAACAAACTTTTCAGGAGAGCAAAAAAAAACATTGTTCTCGCGCCGTAGCCCCGTTATGGAATAATGTGATTTTTAGGCATAATTAGCCATTTCAGGTGTTTTGCGCCGACTTGCCCCATTATGGAATTATGCGATTTTTCAAAAAAGGGGCTGGTCACTTAGCCATTTGAGTTGACGCGCCTTGAAACAGCGATTCAAAATATATCCAAAAGTCTTTGGACCCGAATTTTTTTTGGACTTCACCCTTATGGAATTTCACTGTCGATATGAGAAAAACTTCAAACGATAAAGGCGCTACGAAAGACGGTCCCTAATTACGCTTATTTAAATCAGAAAGGATCGGAGAAGCTCCATTTACCCAAAGCCAAAGCAAGCGAGTAGCTACTATTATACACTGTAAAAATTCTCTCCTCATCGGACTTTAGTAGTTGCGAATCACCGAATTCGGACATTTTTATTCCAAATTCGGAGAGTAAAAATCCGATGGAATTAAAACACTAGAATATAAAATACTGCAGATTAAGTCATCTGAAAGCGGAAAGTTTTTTTTACAGTGTAGAATCAAAATTAAGTGTTTTCCATTCCCAAGGAATACCGACGGCTTAAGAACGATAGAACCAGAAGTGAAAAGGTAAAGCAGCAACATCTGTATTTTCAACTTTGTCATAAAATAGCAGTCACACACAAAAAGTACGTAAGCCCAAGTTCCTATACAACAAGCTCCAACACCAAAGCAACAAGATAAATAGATGCGTTACTCCGTCCGCATGACAGAGGCACAAGGCACATACACAAAATTGAAAACACAGAAACAAGCTGCCCTTACACGCAGTGCGAAGCTTTTCTTAAAAACCTACGCGATACGCATTGACTAGAAGTAAATTGAGCATTTCCCTCCACCGTCGAACCCTGTGAGGTCATACCTTAAGGGTTTTGCACCGACTATCTAACTCCTGGCATGCACCTAACAGGGTTTGGTGAAGATCGCTGAGTCTTTCGTACAGTTTCTCTGCGAGACTCTTCAACTCATCACGTTTCCTCATTTCATCCACTTGTTCAAGGATTGATGCCAACTGCAACTGCCGTTGTCGCAGTTCCAAGCGCATAGCCTGAAATTAGGAAAAAAACAGTGGTTGACAGGTGCTTCGTCCCTCATAGAAGGGACCGGGAGGCACTCTGTACCCGAGCACCGAATTCCCAGATTTGCCTCAAATAGCCTGCACTAGTTGCGTTTGTGCAGATACCATGGTATCTGTTACCACGGTAACTGCACTGTCAGAAGTTTCATAACAGATAACACAAGGATCCGCGGTTTCAACAGACAATGCGTAACATATAACACTTGGGATGTTATCTATTGTGTTTAAAAACGTTATGTATGAAATGTTATGCACAACAAGCTTTGCTAGGAGGAGCCAAAAAAGCATCTACTGACTTTATTGTTTATCGTCAAGATGTCGGAAAATCCAGCAGATACTTTTTAGCGGTTTTTCGGCTCTAACAAAAGATAACACCCGAAGTGTTATCTGTTACGCATTATCTGTTGAAACGGCGCATCCTTGAGTTATCTGTTATGAAACTTCTGACAGTATGGATCTGCAATTAGTCGCTTTTGCACACTGTCGGAAGTTTCATAACAGACAACAAAAGGATGCGCGGTTTCAACAGACAGTGCGTAACAGACAACACTTGGGATGTTATCTGTTATGTTGGAAAACATTATACATAATATGTTATGTATAACAAGCATTGGCAGGAAGAGCCAAAAAAGAGCAAAAACGCATCTACTGACTTTTTTGTTTGTCGTCATGATGTCGGAAAATTCAGCAGATGCTTTTTGGCGATTTTTCGGCTCTTCCTGATGGCAACGCTTGTCATGCATAAAATTTTCAAACACAACAGACAACATCCAAAATGTTGTCTGTTAGGCATTGTCTGGTGAAACCGTGCATCCTTCTGTTGTCTATTATGAAACTTCCGAGAGTGTTATAATAAGGTCTTTCGCCGTATGTTTAGACTGCCTAGAGTGTGTAGTGTTAGTGCTGAAATGATCACTCAAAATTGTCTGACGTTCCACGAAATCTCTAGAAAGGCAAAAGCGTCGCTCTACCTAAGATTGATGGAGTCAAATAACGAGGATGTACATGACGAGCAAATTCAATGTTCGGCTTCGTCCGTGACGGAATTTTTAAAAATAAGTTGAACTGATATGACATTGAATTGATATAATTGATAATATGATCTTATTGCTTTTATTGCTAGTCATGTTTTCACCACTAGGCCTACGTCATACTACGATACGTTAGACGTATCCGTTTTGAACTGTCAAATATGATTCGCAGTCAGCTTGGGCTGAAGGAATATTTATCCGTAGTTGTTGTTTTGTGTTCTTTTATTTGTTTTGTCAGACGTTTCATAACAGATAACAAAATGATGCGAAGCTTAAACCGACAATACTTGGGATGTAGTCTGTTGTGATTTTGAAAATAGTATGCATTAAATGTTGCCGAAGAGCCGAAAAACCCCCGCAAAACCATCTGCTGGCTTTTCAGATATCATGATAACAAACAAAAAAGTCAGCAGATGCCTTTTCGGTGGTTTTTCGGGTCTTTCTTGCAATGCTTGTTATGCATAAAATTTCAATGCATAACAAAAGCACAACGATATTACATCCAAGTGTTGTCTTTGAAACTGCGCATCCTTGTGTTATCTGTTACGAAACTTCTGACGGTGTGATTATGGTTTTTCGTGTGCAGGTATATGACTTTTGCTGAAATAAAGTGATTCATTCTTCCGGTAGCAGCCTGACAAAGACCCATGCAAAGAAAGACCGAAATATCGCTGACAAACACTTATGTGGTTTTGAGTCTTGTTTACTGTAAACCAATAATTTCGCTGAATGTGAAGAGTTATGAAAACGGAGTGACAATTATTTCTTAATTACCGTACAGTAGAGGTATGCTTATGTGAACAGTTACTTTAATGTGAACACTGCAGTTTCGGGCCAAATGGTAGACTGAGATCCCTGTACAGGTGTTTTCAGCTGCCCCTCTTCCCTACTTTAGCTAGTAGTTAGCTTTAGACACAGCAAGTGCAAGAAAATGGCAAAGTCCGAAGTCAACAAACGTTCACATAAGCATACCTCTACTGTACTTAGGTCTATCATGAGTGAGTTGCCCTTTTTCTCTTTTTTATACTTCATCGTTCTGACTTTGATATCTGAAGGACCTTAAATAAATAAAGACATATCGTTGTTCTAATTCTTGTCCAGTTCACGCGGGTCAGCACGGATAACCCCCTGGCTGGAATACATTGGAATCGAGTGCTCCAAATATTTTCGAGTTTTTTCCTCACGACCTAAAGCGCGTCTCTTCGCCGCAACGGAAGTTCGTGCCAAAAGAGTTATCCTGGGAACATATCGACTTGTTTCCGTCTGGAAGGACTTACGTTTGAGTTTCTAAGATCGTCTCTTAGCTCCGGCAGGGAATCAGGTACAGTATTTCCGCCTCGGATTGCTCCATGAGTGATGGACAGCCACGATTCGACTTCCACAAGTACGACGCGGTACAAGTCAACATCTTTACGGACTTTCGCCTTTTCCTGAAAAAGAGGCAAAATACTGAACAGTTCAAGCAGTAAGGACAGACTTTTAAAACGGGTAGACAAAAATTCTTGTCAGGGCAATCTTTGCCCCCTCCAGGCCCGAGATTAGACGTTTACATGCTCTCTACATGAACAATTTCTAATTTTCCCCAACTCCACAAAGTCTTCTTTAAACCCATGTCCATCTCTGACGCTTCTCCATTCAGGCTCGCGTAAACAACGTATTGGTACCTGATAGATTGCATGTGTAGCCCCTTGAATGTAGAAATTAAAATAATATAACGAAGAAAAATTTCGAAAATCGGTTTTGGTTATGACTTTTCACTGTGATTCGAGTCTTTCACTGCGTGTATACTATACAGTCGAGCGTTCCATGCGATAAGGTTTCGCTTCATTTGATGCTGATTCGAGGTGGCAAAGTCATTCTTTATGCGTAAAAAAAAGTCTAGAATACTTTCCCGCTCAAATCGGTCAAAAAAAAGCGCAACCTTATTGCACGGAACGCTCGAATCTATGCAGTGAAAAGTCATAACTACTCTACCGAAATCATTTTTGAAAATTTCTCTTCGTTATATCATTCTAATTACTACATTTAAGGGATTGAATACGCAACCTGAAAGGTGCCAATAAGATTTAAGGGTAAAGGTAAGATAAGATTTCAGCTCAAAAGGGCCTTTGGAACAGGAAAACAGAACAAAACCGTTACCTAATCATCTATTTTCAAAAATGTTCCTTCAGGGTTCTTCTCAAATTTTTTATATTTAATATAGATAAGATGCAAACCGTGGGAAATATAACAGAAGAGCTCTTGGGCGTTTATTCTCGACGTTTTCTGATCATTCTGTTCTTTATTTTTCGGGTATTCATTCTGTTCTGAAGCTAAAATTCATTCTGTTCTTGAAGAAAATGAAAGTTACGTATTTCAAATTTTGCAAATTTCTGCTTTCTCTGCCACCGTGGACTAGAAATCGGTATTTGGTTAAAAAATATAATGTTACGGATGTAGTTCAAAAGCTCGGTGACCTACGCAGAAAGCTTTCTGTGGACGCATTTTGTAAAATAGGCCCTGATCACGGTCTTATTCAGCTTTTTGTTGAAGAGGATAGTGTTTAGTTGAAGTTCTTTTTCTTTTTATAGTTTACGGTACTCCACTTGTACTACTTGTTTCTTGTAGTTGTGGGTGATAAATAAATAATAATAATAATAATAATAAAACCTCATCATCTATTTACGTGCAGGTTTCGGGCATTAGGCTTACGTGCAGGTTTCGGCATTAGGTATTTAGCTCCGGCTATTTGGAATGATATACCAGCTGGCATTAGGGAGGCTGAACACATTGGGTTTTGGTCACACATTGAGCCTTCCCCGGGCGGTTGTGTGATTATATAGTCTATTTTATAATTAGTAGTAAATAAAGCAAAGCAAGTCAAGTCAAGTCAAGTCAAGTATTTGCAAAAAACGTTCCTTAAGGATTCTTCTCAGATTTCTTATATCCAAGAACTTTTACTTCCTAATACAGCTTAAACCATTCATCCCCCTACACCATTTGCACAAACATTTCCTTCCTCAGGTCGTTTAATTCTTGACATCCACCAGTTTAACTGGAAAACACATTTTTTCGGCAAAAAAACGGAGTGACTAATATACGAGAATAACGAAAGTTTTAAGCATGAGTAATCTTAGTCTTCAAATTCTAAAGCTATTTTTGCCATTCCATGCCCAATTTGTGTACAGTGCTGAAATAGTGAATCTGGAACTTTCGTATTTGTTTTAAAGCTTCGAAACTACGATACTCCCACGATAGTTCGGACATTCGCTCAGGGTCGGTCGGTCGCGCAATCAAATTCCTGCAAGGACCGAATTCCTTGCTCGAATTCCTTTTCGGCTGAAGGACAAAAATCCGTCTGGGAAAACCCGATTGCCTGCTGAACTGACACTTCGGGCAGGTGTATAGATAATAGCATGGAGCTCTTTGAATATCCTTGAACAGCCGTTGTCGCCTTCGACAAGGTGCAAGGTGATTTGACGGTAAAATATGTTCGCGGTGGGTTAATATCGCTTCCCGGTATCCTGAAATCTACGAACCCCAACTTCATCGTCTAATTATGCATATAAGTAGACTAAGGACTTAGGATAGAAAGTTCAATTCAGTTTACGTAACAGTTTTGGTAACAGGTGTAACAGTTTATTTGTGTGGTGATACATGTATTCAATCTTGTATGGCCTTTTGGCTGAATAAACAAACGTTATTATTATTATTATTCAGCACGCTCATTTCACATTGCAATCCGGACACGATCTCACTTGACGAACCACTCAAGCGAAGGCAAAATGGTAGACGGCTATTTTCCGTCCCATAGGGCTGACGTTTGAAGAAGTGACTTCTCTCGAAAGTCGAGACGAAATGTTCCCAAGGAATTCGCAGACAAGAAAATGGCTAAGGTCAATAAAGTCGTTTAAAAATAATGCAGTGACAGCACATACCTGCAAGGTCTGGCGCTGTCTGGAGGCACGGGACTGGAGAGCAACATGGCGTGTCCGAAGTCCCGTGACGAGTGCGAGGAGGCTCTGGGTTTCGGGTTCAATGGGTAATTGACGTATGGCGCTATCCAAGCTCACAAGGCGTGGCTCCAGGCAATTCAGCATGTCAATTATTGGCTGAAAGAAATTATTGTCAATTATTGGCTGAAAGAAACTCAAACACAGAAAATAAGCAACTCAAAATAAATTATTCATGTTTCCTAGAAAAAGTCGGCCTCCTGATACGACTACCCCACGGACAGTCACTGCGGCGACAAAAAAACGTCTTTAAAAAGCCATGGATCGTCTGCATCTCGACTACATGTTTTTGGAGTCAACATTTTGCACAAGACTTTCGTTTAGTGAGATTTTTCGTATGATATGAAAATAAATGGATCGCTTATTTGTGTTTTGAGATTATTCGACTTATGGAAATTAAAAACAACTTTGAGGTTACACGAGCTGATTTTCGTTGTGTTGTTGCTAAGGACAACCCTCACCACACACGTTAAAGTTTGTTGTTTTTTCTTTGGGGGCGGGGGCTGGACCCGCCAGTGACACTGGGCCAACGTCTATAACAAGTTACGGTAGCACACTATTCAATAATTCAATACCAGCCCGACTAGGGTCATTCCCGATATTAATTTCAAACAAAAAAAAAATATTAACACTACGTTGTGTCTAACCCACAAAATACCAACTCCCTCCATTTCAGCTAAATGAGAGCGGCTTTTCTTCTGGAGCGAAAACAAGAAGCTCAACAGGCTTCGGACTCGGTAGGGGGGTCTATCAAGATAGGTTCTATAGCACTCTTCTCACCTCGTAGTCCTGTAGCAGTGCTTCCAAATCCTTTGCTGTAACGGCTTCCAGGCTGGCCTCGATTGCAGAGATCTGGCCTGATAAATCATCATATGCCACTTCATAATCCTGAGGAAGTGAAAAATAAGATGAAATATAAATATTGCAAAAAAGATAATAATCATGCTGTCTAAACAGAGGGGACAGGGGGAAGGGATTAAGCAGTTAGACCGTACTGTTTCTCTACTCTTTACTACCAATTAATCCAATCCCAGAGTTTTTCCAGTTCAAGAGTTTACCTACACACACACACATACATTTTCTGGGAAGTTTTTGTCCTTTACAAAATTTCTGGTTTATATCCGAACCTTATCCCAACATTCACCCGGAAAACAAAGCAGCTATTATCTTTATACTGACATGAAAACTGACAGAGAGATTTATTAGAACTAATGTACGAAGGGTGAAAGTGCTGGTTTTCTGAAGATTACGACTAAACGGCTGATCCGCTGACAAGACTATGAATCGATGTGGATGTGGCATGCATTCTTATCCACTAAATCCAAGCTCTAATCCACTTCAGAATTGAATTTCCTTTCTATATCGCCAAAAGAATTCGGGGCTTTGCCGAATTCCTTGTTCAAGATTTCCATGACGAAGAAATAAAGTTCAGATAGTTCAGTAGGTATTTTTGCCCCTATAGCCTACCGAACTTCCAGATTTCCGGTTTATGCCGGTTTCCGAAAGAACTGCTTGTACGACAAGAAAACCAAGTTCAGATCCGGATTGAGCATGCCTCTTTAACCCTGAATCAACTGTATCCTTATTAGCTTGAAAAGACCGTTTTCCAACCCTTAAACTGAACCCCTATCCCCCACCTCTTAGTTTAATAGGGCTACAAGACCCATCTGCGAACCTGACCAATACTTAAGGGATCCTCACACCAAGTTTGATCGAAATATCTCAAACCCTTCGAGATTTATTGTGCTAAAAGGCAGATGGACGGACAACTTTAAGAAGTCACAGGTATCACGTCACATAAGTTTTGGGATCCTGATAGTAACAAAGCCCAAATACTACATTTGCAAACGCGACGATAAACAAGAGCTGTAAGCTCATATGGCACTTGCATGGGTTGAGATGTAGTGTTTGATCAAAAGTACTTTTAAGGTTACCTTTGCGGTTCAGATGCGCACTTTAAGGGAGCTAGAGAAAAAGTATTTTGTTTTAGAACTTGGCTGTAATGATACGCACTTTATAGGCGCTAGAAATTCATCTGTAAGAAAAACTATTGAGAGAAAACGATCACACGCCCTTAGGGATCATTGATACCTATACACCATTTGGTAAAAAAAAAAAAAAATCACTTTTCGGTTAAAATGTGCACTTTAAGGGTGATAAAATAAAATTTTAAGTAAAACCCTTGTGGCACAAATGATCATGGGTTGAGATGTAGCCTATCGTTTGATAAAAAAAAAAGTAGTTTTCGACCTTGCGGTTCAGATGTGCACTTTAAGGGAGCTAGAACTTCATTTGTAAGCAAAACCCTTGAGGCAAAAATGATAATGGGCTCATGGGGGTGATGAAAATGTATAATTTGCTTAAAAGTATTTTTCTAAATTTACGGTCAAGATTGGTACTTTAAGGAATGTCGGATTTGGAAAATGGCGATTTCTGAGCCAATCTTGTCGAATCTCTAATATTCCGGCCCAGTTCCATCGTCCTAGCACATCTGGAAGTACCTTAAATCGCGATCACCGGAATTCCGGACCCCCCCCCCCAAACTACCCCACAGTCGCCGGAGCCAATCCGGTTCTGTAAGTGATTTATCCAGAGCATCTCTTTATTATTCCCACAAAGTTCCATCCCGATATCCCCAGTCAGAGCCGGTCACGTACTCCCCCCCCCATTGTTGTCGAATCCGGTCCGGACATGACAAAGATCACCAGAGACATGTCCTCTGATCAATTATCAAATTTCACTCAAATCCGATCAACCGTTCCAAAGTTACGCATGACTCAATATTCCGGATTCCCCCTCCCGCTACTCCCCCCACGACTATCGGATCATGTAAATTTTTATTTATAAGTCAGTTTGATCGGGTCCCTGATTCGCCTCCCAAGTTTTGTCGTGAAAATCCCCAAAACCGCCATTATCGGAATTCCGTGAAACCCCCCTCCACCCCCCCCCTAGTGTCCGGATCCAGTCCAAATGTATAAACGATTTATCTGGAGCAGATGATTGTTCTTCTCAGCAAGTTTCACTTCGATCCCTCCATTCTAACCGTTTCTCAAAATTTCCGGTCCCCCCCCCAAACTCCCCCATAGCTGTCGAATCAGGTCCGGACTTCAAATGGGATATCAGAGGTATGCCATTTATCCAGTTATTAAGTTTCATTCCAATCCGATCACCCGTTCGAAAGTTACACACTACTCTAGTTTTCCGGATTCCCTAGCCTCCACTCCCCCCCCAGGTGGTCGGATTGGGAAACTGATTATTTCCAGGTTAGTCCGGTCGGGTCCCTGATGCTCCTGCCAAGTTTCATCGTCGTAGCACATCTGGAAGTACCCCAACTCGAAAAAGTGTGACAAAAACTACTTAATTCTCAGAATTCCCCGGCCCACCACTCCCCCCCAGATGGTCGGATCGGGAAACTGATTATTTCCAGGTTAGTTTGGTCGGGTCCCTGATTTTCCTGCCAAGTTTCATCGTCCTAACACATCTGGAAGTACCCTAACTAGAACATGTGGGACAAAAAAAATTCGGACAGACCGACCGACTGACCGACCGACCGACCGACCGACCGACAGACCGACCGACGGACGGAATTGCGATCGGTATATGGCACTTGAGCCAGAGGCTGCAAGTGCCATAAAAACAAAAGCAGCAGGAAAAAGGGTTATCATTTTCAACAGTTAAGGTAATCTGTTACATCATGCATCGCGCCTTGGAACAAAGAAATCAGTTCCTTAGAAACCAGGAAATAAGCTACTTCTACAAAGCGTGCCAAGCAAAAATCAAACAAACGGTTCACATGACAAAACGGGGTGGGGATTATGGTTCGCATTACATAACGGTGGAGGATTAAACAGTCAGATAGGCTGGGATTAGGAGTAAACTAAGTAGCTCAAGGGTTGGAAGAAAGCAAAACAGCAACATGCAAAGCACAGACACATTTATTACAGCGTTCAAGCATTTTAACGCCCAGGGAATATCTCACCTTATAATGTGATTCCTCGGCCTTGACATCCTGTAGTGATTTCCATCCAATGTATGTGCTTTCGTCAGACCAACTGACTTGCTGGCCAATGACGGGTTTGTTTTTCTTCTCGGACTTCAACTTCTTTGCTAGTTCTTCTGTCTCCTCGGTGATCCTTTTCTGCTCAAAGCTTGTTGTTGTGGCAACTCTAGCAGTTATTTTGACTTCTTGTCGCACTTCCACTTGTTCGACCCCTATCTCCTGTCTTCCATAATGGAACAAAGCCCACTGGTTCTCCGCATCTTCGATCTGGATCTTCCGGTCATAGTCCGCTGCAGTGTAGCCTTTGGTGGTGACATTGGGTTCCGCAGCTTTGACCTTAGCTTTCTGCTCCTTTGGATTCTCAATGGATTCTGATAACTCAATTATTTCCTTCTCCGCTTCTGAAAGTCGACACTTCTGTCTTTTCCGTTCAAGCTGGGCGACTTCTCTTTCGTCCTTTCCAACCTTCTTCGAGATGGTTTTATCCGACTTTTTCGTTTTCTCCTTAGTTTCTTCTTGTTTCTCTTCTTCATCGACAACCGATACTTCGACGCTTCCCTCTGCTTCCTTCAAAGCAAAACAATCCTTCACGTCATCTGATCTAGGCTGTATCTGATCGACTGCATCGAGCGATTCAGAGCAAGAAGACCGCCATTTCGTTCTCCTCATCTCGCGGCGATTCTTGTAGGCAGAAAATCCATCCGAATCTACAGGGACATCCTCCAGCTCTTTTGGTTCATCGTCACACAAAACAGCCGGTATCTTATCAACAAGGTTTGTCACGGGAGTGGGTTCCTTCTGCGCAACCAGAGTCATTCCAATAGCTACAATCTGCGCCCATGTTAGTGGGTGTGATTCGTCTTTTGAGATACGTCTGTGTTCGATGACAACAGCCTTCAGTTTTTCGAACTTAGCTTCAGCATCACCGATGTCAGAGTAGCTCATTGCGAAATTGGGTAATGGTTTATTGGACTCGATTGCTTCGGCCATCTCGATGATCTGTCTTTCTGATTCTGACAGTCTGTGACGTTGACGTTTCTTTTCAAGCTGGGCTAGTTCTCGCTGGTCCTTGGGAATTTTCTTTGGGCGGTCGACTTTCAGCTTCATCTCATGTGATTCCGCTCTGACTATCTCTTCATCGTCTGTCAGAGCTTCACTTGCCGTAGCCACGGAAGGAGCTTCAACAGTACAATCTGATTCAGACACATCGAAGGAGTCGGAGCACGTCGATCTCCAGCGCGTACGCCTCATTTCCCGTCTATTTTTGAAAGAAGCAAAGCCATCATCGTCGACTGGTATTTCATCTTCCCGTTCTTCCTTTTCATTAACAATTACTGTAGAAACTTTTCCAACATACACTGGGGTGACATCGGGTTCAGATTCAATAGCAACTGGTTTTCCAGATGCAACGACAGAAGCCCAAGACAGTGTGGCAGTCGGACACTCATCTCGTTTGTATCCAGAGGAAGCTTTCAGTGCAAACATGGCCGCTTCGGCATCACGTATTCCTGAGTAATCGTACTGGAACAAAAAAGCAGGAAGTGGCTTATTGTATTCTATAGCTTCGGCTATGTCAAAAATTTCTTGCTCTGACTCGGAGAGCTTGGATCTCTGCCTCTTCTTTTCAAGTTGGCGAACCTCCCTTAGGTTCTTATGAACCTTCTTCTGGACAATTTGTTTGGTTGTGACAGATGACTCTTCTTCTTCATCACATGGTTCTTCGGATTGTTCATGCAACAACTTTTCCTCGTTAACCTTTAGGATCAAGTCAGGCTCTGCCTGTACTTCTGGCACATCAAAAGATATCTCACTGGATTCCGACACTGAGGACCTCCATTGGCGCCTCCTCATGTCACGTCTGTTCTTGAACGCCAAGAAGCCTTCCGAGTCCACTGGGAGCGGCTCGCTCTCCTCTTCCTCTTCAACCACGACCGGTGGAACCTTTTCAACGTACTTTGTAGGCACTATTTCGTCTTCTGTAGTAGGTAATGGCGTCCCATGAATTACGACTCCCGCATAAGTATTGCAAGCCTTTGTACTGCTTGAGAGGGCTGATGATTTTGCCGATTCCCATAGCTTTTCAATTTCGCGCAAAAAATGATAGGCTGGGTCAGGCCAGGAGTCCATAAACAGGCAAGCGTGGTAATCCGAAGACTGAACACTAGCAGCTGCAGGCTGGATAGTCTTGAATGTCAAATCATTCGTTGGTTTTGAGGCAAGGCTCTCAGTAAAATGCAGCGGAGGCTGAGAAGCTGAACTGTTTTCTTCCGATGGGTACTGGGGCCAATCATCGTGGTAGAGATTGGATTTCAGAGTAAACAGCTTAGAATTAGCATCTATAGCTCCAACACACACTGCTGCAGTGTCAGTGATGCTAGTTCTGATTATCTTCCGATGCGGATCAGTATCGTCAGCGTGGCTTGGTAGCGGTTCTTCATGACAGACTTTCTCTGATGCGGTTGGCTCTTTCGATGGCTCATTTGTTTCTTCTTCATCTGATTCAATGAAACCAATGTTGTCGTCGTCAAGGACGGACATCCAAGCTGAGCTGAGGTCATCAGTGTTGCCAAATGTTGGAGCGGGCTTGACTTCCGTTTTGTTTTCGGTGGTAGAGGTAGCTGGCGCCTCTTTCTGACTGACGGTCACTGGGGGCTCCATTACTGACTCATTCGATTGTTCCTCATCTGATTCTATGAATCCAATGTTGTCGTCGTCAAGCACGGACATCCAAGCGGAGCTGAGATCATCAAGATTGCCGAAGGTTAAGGTTTTAGTTTCGGCAACTTCCGGTAAAATCTTTTCAGCGCTATTAATGACCTCTGACGAAGAAACGCTATCGACAATGAGGGTTGCTGGCACCTCTTTCTGACTTACGTTAAACAAGGGCTCTTTCACTATCACCGTTGCTTCTTCCTCTTCTGATTCGATGAACCCAACGTTGTCATCGTCAAGGACAGACAGCCAAGCTGAACTGAAATCATCTGTATTGCCAAACGTTAGAGCAGGCTTGCCTTCAGTTATGGCTTCGGTAGTGCATGTTGTTGAGATTTCTTTCTGAATAATAGTCACGGACTCTTTGGCTTCTTCTTCATCCGATTCTATCAAGCCAATATTGTCATCGTCCAGAACGGACATCCAAGCTGAGCTGAACTGATCAGTATTGCCAAAGGTTAGAGTGGGCTTAACTTCAGCTTTAGGTTCGGTTACTTCAATGGCAGAATCCTTTCCGCTTGGAATTGCAACAGCTATAGGCTTAGAAACTGCTGAGGCGACGGTTGGTGATGGTACTTCTTCATCAGATTCGATGAAACCGATATTGTCATCGTCCAAGACAGACAACCAGGCTGAACTTAAATCATCCGTGTTTGAGAAGGTCCGCGTGATCGGCTCCTCGATTGGCTTATCAAAAGTCTGTGGATGCAATGATGGCGTCATTTGATCAGTTGCTACAGAGGTGGCTGCAGTTACTGTATCGGCCTTTTTATCTGATTCCATCTCAATTTGATTCTTTACCGATAACTGAGAAGGTTCTGAAGAAACCATGTCTTCTTTTTGTTGCGTGGACTGTTCCACAGCAAAGCCGGCTTCACTTCTGCTGTTTTCTCTAGAGACTGCTCCTTTTGGTTTCTTTTTCTTCCGCTTTTCCTTGAGACGGTAATAATCCCCTTCATCTCCCTGCAAAGAGACAGACGTGTCGACCGTTGTGATCACTGGGGCTTCTATTGAGATCACCTTTTCTACTGGATTTTCTGATGCACTCCTAGGCACATCGACCACGGGGTCACTTTGGCTGGTCGAGCGCGACATAGAGCGGTTCATCCATGCAGGAGTAAGTTTGACGGTCTTGATATCGTAATTATAGTGAACAGGCGCGTGCTGGGACACGGGAGAAACAGCATCATGTTGAGTTTCCAGACCACTTGACTGCTCCTCAAGAACAAACTTCGGTCTTTCAATCCGTTTTTTTGTGTCTCTCCTTTCCAGGGGCTTATTCGTGGGTATGAAGGTGAATTCGACTTCTTCGGGTTCAATCTCTGACCAAACTAGTTTTTCTGTCTCTACGTGGATCGATTCTTCGAACTTGTCTACTTTAGGGGGGCTAGTACGAGTGATAGGCGACTCGAGAAGAGTAACAGATGCAACCGTACCCGTAGTATGCTCAAGCTTAACAACAGCCACCTCGGTGACATCCTCCACCCTGCTTTCTAACTTCTCAAGCGACTCTAAGATAACGTTAGGCGCTGTTACTACTGCCGAGAGCTTTCTTCGAGGAAGCACAGGCAAGCATGTAATAGGGTCTTCAGAATGACAGTCCACACTTACTGAGAGATCGGGAACTGTAAGGGTGTCTGCTGTTTCGTTAGGAACCGAGGGGGAAAACATCACAGCTGAAATCTTTCTGTGTGGTGAAGCAACCACGGTATGCTCAGCCATCAGCTCTGGAGCAGATATATCGGTTCCAATCGGGTACAGTTCCTCTGCATGGGAAAATGTCTGATTTACAGCTGACAATCTTCGGTATGGAAGGGATGCGTTGACAACCGTGGCGCAGACTGACTGTTCAACCACTTGATCCGGTAATTCAGAAGGCTGGGGAGCAGTTTCCGGTTCTGGTTCAAAGGCTACAACTGACATTTTCCTTTCTGATAACAAATGTGAAGTCTCTGACCTTTCCTGTTCTTCTTGTTGACGGGGGCCAGTTTCAATCTCAAGATTAGAATCCTTAGGGAGGCTAGTGTCATGATCCGGAGCAGGCAAATGGATGATCTCGTAAGTATCTTCAAGATTTTCTTCAAAAGTACCTTGAGAGATAAAAGACGGCCGCTTCTGAATGCCGATGGTTGCCTTGAAAACAATGTCGTCCGCAGATACGACTTCGAAATCCAGGGCCGAGCCTGGTCTTTCGTCTATTATCTCCTTGTCTTCTGTAATGGTTCCGCCAATGGATACTTGAACCGGTTCGCAATTGTCGTTTTCGATACTAGTAAAAATATTGGAAACATCTCGCTTGACAACAATGCTAACTGGGCTAATTTCTTCATTGAAGCTCACAGATTTACCTTTTCGCATACGGCGCTTGCGCTTTGTGGTAGCATCTTCACCATCTTTTGTCTCAGAGCTCCCTCCAGCATCTGACGACTCTGTTGACACAGATTTCAGAACGGTTACCTCAGAAAGAGTTTCCATTTGCTGTGTTTTCACAGCAGAGTTCTTCTTTTTCCTTGATACGGATTCTTTTGGAGACGGAGATTGTGTGGCTTGCTCTTTCCCGATTGTTTCGGATGCAAGAGAAGCGGATCTTCCAATAAGAGATAATTTTTGGGGGGCTTTTTCTACCGTTGACTCACTGTCAAGCGATATCTGTTTCACACGATTTTTCTGCCTGGTCTTCCGACTTTCCATGGCCTGTATCTCCTTGAGAGCAGCATCAATCTCGTCTTCGCATTGCTGTTTCTTGTTAGGCTTAGTACTTGTCTTGGCTTTTTTCTTCTTCTTCGAATCTGCTGGTGCACCGTCTTTGACGTCGACGGTAATATCAACGGTTTCTAGCTCATCAGACGAAATTCCGTAGAAAGTCATCATTGCAGTTACGGCTTGCTCATCCTTTTTTTCAATTGGCTTGTCGGCAGTCTGAATGGGTATTGCTGTAGACACACATTTATCGGCTTCGGCTATAGCAGGGGCGGAGTTCTCCACACTCTTTCCAGCTGAGAGTTGTTTCGTCGATTTCTTTCCTTTTCCCAAAACCCCACTGGTAATGGGTCTGCTGGCTGACGCTTCTCTTGACTCTTCGGTTGACTCGTGTTCCAGCAGGATTTCGTGAGCAGGAATCGACTTGCGCTTCTTCTTTCCAGGCCTTGGAACGGCCTTTGGGTCTTTAAAAATCAGGCCAGGGATGTTTGGATTGGGCATGTAACCTTCCATATTTCTCGTCCTTTCAACTGTAACTTCCTTGATAGTTTGCACGTCGAAGCTCTTGGCTTTGGAGAATTTTGAGATACGCTGGCGATTACGGGATTCTCTTGGTTCGGAGCCACCTCGGACAAACTCCACTTTCTTCGGATCTAGATCGCCAGAAGAAGAAGAGTTAGAAGTCGCTACTAACTTCTTCTCCGGTTCCGGCTTAAGCATGAATCCTTTATTGCGGCTGGTCTGAACCCCGGAGAATAGGATGTCAGCGTATGATTTTCGGTTCTGGGGTGATAATGTTTTCACACTGTCTGAGCTGGAGCTCCGCTGATCTTGCAATCGAAGGGATTCAGTTGGTTCGATTACAATAATAGACGAAGCATTACTCGAAACAGGTTCAGTGACGTGGCTGTGTGAGCTGGTATACATCTCACTTTCGGTAGTTTTTTGTTCAGTAGCAGTCACGAACTCATTGTTAGTGACATCATGACTGGCGTCATCAGAGCGTGTTTGTTCATATATTTGCTGACTGCGAAGAACCTCAAACAAATCCGGTTCCGAATACGGCTCACGTTCCGCTTCGTCACTGGCATATCCGAAGCCTTGCATCTTTTGCTGAAACTCATATCCAGGTGGTTGTCTGTCGTATTCCATCCATTCAGGCAAAACGACTGCGGCATCAGTGACCGTTCTTGTTACGAAAGTGGTGCGTTCTATATTTTGGTAGGTCACTTGATCGCTGCTGTTAGAATAATAGCTCAGATCTTCCTGAGCGGGAACAATGTTTTCCTCAACTTGGCCCTCATTTTTGTTTAGGGCTTCTTCAGCTGTCGATGAGGATGATTCCACGTTGCTCTCGGTTACTGAAGGGGAGGCGCCCTGAGAGCCATCTAAACTGTCTTTTGGTGACAGATTCAAAATAATGCCGGAATTGCCTTTGTCGTGAGAAGGAAGGCAGGCGCCTCGTAGAATGTCCGCATACGTGGGATGACCGGCCCCCCACAAAGGACTGAGAGACCGGGTCACAGGGCGTAGAGGTACAGTTAGGCTGGGCTGAACGTTGGTAATATCTGGAACACTTTCTTCTTGTATCGGTCGGGGGGATTTCTGGTTTCTTTCACTATCAGTTCGGCGAAATTCCTTCGTCTGTGGCCGCTTTCTTAGTTCACTTCTGGTATCAACACTTCTTGCTTTTCTCATCATGTCCTGTCTTTTTCGTTTGGACGGATCTGGATCACCCGTCATTGAGCGTTTTCTGTTTAAATCTGTCCGTGCATTATCACCAGCACCGGTTCGGGCACTTGGATCACTAGTATCCATCGATTGCGTTTTATTAAAAACTCTCGTTTTCGATCGCTCCATTGTCAAGGGCACTTCTATCTTTCTGATTAAATCCTCACTATTTACAATTTCACATACATCTGTTCTAGAACTGATGTTTCCTCTTCGACGTCCCGAGACAACAGTGACAAGCGACAACTCAATTGGCCCGCTCCTTGTTGCTTCCAGCTTTAACTGCGTCAAACTGCACGCTATTTTAGGCTTGGCGCAATCTCCCGACTGATTCTTGGCGAGTTCGTATTCCGAGACATTCTCAACCGGAGCGCACGGATCCAACTCAACCACCTGATTTCTAAGATCCACTAATTGGGAACAGACGTCTCCCAGGAATTTCCTCAATGACTGCATGTAAGCAAAGAAAAACATGATAGTACTTGTCACTATATGAAAACCAACCATCGTAACCAATGCAAGTTTTTCGCAATAAATCCGTTTTATAACTGAAAACAAAGCATCTGCATACAAAAAGCCACCGAAAGCGGAAAAACTGGAAAAAGCACTTAAAAGCTGAACCACAGTACATTTATAAATCAACATTTTCCGAATCGGGACTTCCTCTCTGAATAAGCAACTTAATCTTCTCGGTTCGCGCCGCAATCTTCGTCTGAATGACCTTGATGTTCTCGCGGCAGGCCTAAACCAAAGCAAGCGAAAGAAACAGATCAGGAAACTAAAGCAACATAATATACAAGAAACACACATAAGTCTTAACAGCACGAAAGAGCTTATCTCGCTTTCCAAAATTAGTTACAAAGAACAGAGTTTGATTTCTTGCGTTCAGATCCCGATTTGTCGACGAGACTTATTACGAAGAAAATATAATATTTTCATAGTGAACTGTCGAAGCGAAGCTCTCGACAGGGGAAAAAAGAACTTCAGCAGTAAATAGTTGGTTTCGGCCAAAACACAGAAACTGACTTTCGGACATGGGTGGAAATACGGTTTATTTATCGGAAGAGCTCAAATCCGAACAGAAGCGCGCATGAGACCCGTCAGGCACTGTCGGAGTTGAGAATCCCGATTATCTTACAACGAAGACAAGAACTAATACTAAACTGTGGTAAAAAAGCTATTGGCGAATGAAAATTGCCGATCCTTGCCCCCCCCCCCCCCCCCCAATGGCCCCCAGAAAAGCAGGACAAGAAAACAAACCAAGCTAGTACCTGTCACAGGACAAACCTTAAGGTTTATGGTGTAATTTATTTTAATAGTTGTATTGGCCAGCGTACTTTAGCCTCTTTTACTGAAGAATGCTTTGAAATTGGGTTTAAACAATTCGATTCGAAGCGGATAAGACATCCAAGAAGTACCCTAAAACAGCTTGCTATTTTTTTTCTGGAGAAGCTGGAACTTATGGACTTCAAACGCTAAATAAGGGAAACATACTACAGAAGGAGTCAGCAGAACGCGACGAGAAGCAGTCTCAACACCACGCGCTGGTAGGGCTACAGGGCGGAATATCGGGTGATGTATTAGCGGAGAATTGCCAAAAGATGTCTATAACAGCTTGCGCTTGTACGTCTGAGGAAGTTCAGGGTTCCTGTCTTTTGTGGAAACGATAAAGAAGTGAGAAATAGCAGATAAATAATTGAGCAGTCCGCAGATAAAAAAGCCTTGTCATAGCCAACAGCACTGGCATATCGCCACAGCCTATCTAACTAAGCTACGCTACTAGTGGGAAGTTGGAAGGGGGGGGGGCATATACCTCCGCAGAGCTGAAATGAGCTAGACTACAGCCTCATGATCTACATTGCTCATTTTAACAGAAGGAAAAGAACATACTGAATTAAATAACCGCGCTGCCCAAACAAACCACTCACTCAAAAGCACATGATCCATTAAAAAAAAAAAAAATACTTACAGTTAGGAGACAACGAAGAATCTGAAAGCGAGAAACAAGCAAAGCAAACGTTAAAGCCATGCAGAATCAAGTCGAACAGAATCAAAGCTTGCATTGGTTAGGATGGCAGACTTCAAAAGCCTAACCGAACTCTGCTAGACTACGTTATTCAACCGGACAGAAAAGTGTTGTAGCAGATTAAAGGATGCAGAAATAACCAAACCTCTAAACCTTCTCCAGAAATAAATTCTAACAGCGTTTTGTGTGAGTAACAAAGTTGAAAATACAGATTTAAACTCCTCACCGACATAAGGCCTTAGACTAAAATAGCATAACGCGCGTTTATGTCTGATCTAGCGGGTCTCAATAATTGCACTCGCTTGCTTTATCAAAAATAAAAAAATAAACTTACGTTCTGTTCAGCTATGGCTCTATCCCTGTCTTTCGGTAAATAGTTAGGACTAGAAACAACACGCAGATGCTGTTCGGCAGACACAAGCTGAGATCGTAAATCTTGTATTTCCTGCAAGAAAAAAAAATAAGTTGAAGAAAGCTCAAAAATATATTTTCTGACCAAACACAGGTAAATCATTGTCACTTTCAAGTTGATGGACTCATAAATGTTTGAAATCCCATTCTCGGTAACGAATGAAGTAATATATAGTCTCCAGAAATCTCAAAACCTAATGCGACTTTCGTAGAATGTCCAGATTTAGCGAATAAACAAATTTACTGACTACAATCAAAAATGCCAACTTCCTTCTCGCAGGTTCCGATCCCGATAAGTAAAACGAGGCAAATATTTTAGCTGACAAAGACTAGTGCGGTACCACACAGCAAAAATAGCATAGATTATGCTCTTTTATGACGGAATCAATAAAGCCGAGTCACGATTCTGACGTTATCGCACGAAGGTGTGGTGCGCATCTCATTCCAAGTGTAGGCGAACGAGCAGGAAAATAATGAGCTAATACGACACCAAATTTACACATATATCACCAATAATATTTATTTAGCCAAAAGACCGTACAACAAGGAGAAGGTGTGAACAAAACAAAAGGAAATAAATGCACTGTCAGAGTTTCATGACATACAACAGAAGGATGCGCGGTTTCAACAGACAACGCTTGGAATGGTATCTGTTGTGTTGCAAAACGTTACACATGAAATGTTATGAATAACAAGCATTGCTTGTTTGTCGCTTTTTTGTTTGTCGCCATGATGAGCGAATATTCAGCAGGTGCATTTTAGCGATTTTTCAGCTCTTCCTGATGGCAACGCTTCTTATACATAACATTTTCAAACAGAACAGACAACATCCGAAGTGTTGTCTGTTACGCATTGTCTGTTGAAACCGCGCATCCTTCTGTTTTCTGTAATGAAACTTCTGACAGTGTACACCTGTCCCAATCTACATGAATTCTTCTAAATGAAATTTAAACGCTTTCTGTACATATTTCGAAACTTACACGGTAAGGTTTCGTGTATGTTCTGTTGTTTGGATGATAATGAGACGGCTTCAAGGTTTTCGCATTTCTTCTTTTATATTTTTTCTTTTCTTTGTTTCTCTTCTTCTCTTTCAGTATTCCTTGTTCTTTTTACTCTTTCAGTATTTAGAGTTGATAGAAGCTTGCTTCATTTGCTTTTCGCAGGTTCGTTTCTTCCAGAACCGCAATATCGATGTAAAACATTGTAACTGGCTTTCCGTTTTTTGCCATTGTTTTAACAGATTTATTCTTTCCTTTTTTTGCACAAAGTTTTATTGCAGTCATAGGTATTGGCTGCATGTCTGTGTTATGATATTTTTCTGTTTAGTGAAAATGGTAAAAAGAAAAAATTGAATTTCGGAATAATGGGAAGCCAAACCAAACCCCACGCAATAATAATAATAAACCCCACAAACTTATCCCTAAAATGTGAAAGCATTGGAGGAGAGCGCTGACATTGGAGGAAGAAGTGTCCGAAATTCTCCACCCCTACCTTGGAAAGAGAGCAAACTTGCCCCCCTCCCCATCTTACAGCTCCCTACCTTCCAAAAATGCAAAGGTGTCCCTCCCCCCCGGACCGCCTTTCTTCGAATCAAGAGGCAAACCCCTGGAGCGGAACTGGAACCGGGTTTCAAAGAGAAATGACCGTTGATTCTTCTTCTACCTTGCCTCTTAACCACATTGCACAGCCATTATGAAAGTTTTCCCAGTACCACAAGGCTAATCACACACAGTAAAGCGTCTTTTCTATCTGCACAATTGAAAATCGCCACAACCTGCGTTATTTTCGTGCCAGTAGCCTAATGGGTAATGGGTATACATAAGGATTAAAGCCAAGCTGACCATTCGTAATACAACTATATACTTATCCCTCGCATAACATCTTACAGGGATAGGCCTAATTAGCTAATCTACAAAAATAAAAAAATCTCGTGTTTTTTTCTTGTGTAGCGGGTATAAAATTGGGTTCCCTGATATTCTCGACACGAGAAATTAAGCTAAAATAAGGAAGATTGGCCAATTTCTAAAGTTAATACTAGGGAATAGTGCCAAGACCTATGCTTTCCATGCTTTGCAAACGGGTCGTAATCGTACCGCCGCCCACCACGCTTGCGGCATTTAAAGCGAGACAAACTTGCGGATTTATAAATTTCTCGTACAGCAAAGGTGCGGTCTGCACACACCAAAGCAACAATGGAGGCTATATCATTTTTTTGCAATGTCCAGAATATGAAGTTATCGGAGCCAGCGCTGGTGAACGACTGAATGAGTTTCAGTAGGGACGTTCAGTATCGCTAGTAGTGCTAGTATCGCTGCTGTTCGAGTGTGTGTCACTTTTTCCAAGTCTTGGCGCTACTCCCTAGCGTTATTTTGCTCTGATTGCGAGAAAAATTAAACTGTTAGCCAGAATTTAGCATAAGAAGATTTGGACTCGCGCACTTTCGTGATGACACGTTACCCCATCATTCCCAACGATTGCGTAAAGAACTGTTCGGATCGGTGTAATAAAAAGAAAATGGTTAAAAAAAATTGCTGCACAAAGGATTTTCCGCGTTATCGTTTCTTGCCTAACTAAAGAAACCCAAGTAGGCAGCGATCTGATTAGAGCTGCATGCAAGAAAATAGGATCGAAAACAGGATCTTCACCTCCCGCTCGCAGTATCAGCTGACTTCTTACACCAATTTTAACCATGCTTAGAGAAAGACAAGCCTTGTACTTACGTCTTGCAGTTTATCTAGTTGCGACACGGCTGCTTCCAACGTAGAGTTTTGGCACTTAATATCACTAAAAAGCACTTCCAAGTCCTTCCGCAGGTCACTGCCGAGGACTATCACATCAGGCTCTCCATTCACTCCAGATCGTAAATGAACCTACGAAAAACAAAACGTAATCTTATCAAGAAATCAGATCCATCGCCGCAATAAACAAAAATACCGAAGCGTAAACAAATTCTTTGCATACTTTCTAAAAAGTAAACAAACATTCGTGTCACTTACGGCAGAATATCTTTGACGCTACATTCGCGCTATCCCACCTTATTGGTTTACTACATTGTCCATGGCAGACTTGGTTTCTACTTGCTTACAAGGATACTGAATCCAGAAAAACGATGTAACTTACAAGCTAACAGAAAAAAGACTTCAGTCACGATTCCCACATCACGTTGTTCAGACGGGATCAACCGGCCAACTTTTCCAGCCATCGCAAATTTCATTACAACTTTTCCCATTAACTTGGCATTGCTGATAACACGGTTCTCTTTACAATTATATTATATTATATACTTATATAGTATATTCTCCTCAGTTTCAATGGATACAAGTTAACAAACTAAACTTTCGGTATCAGAAAGCACTTCAAATTCTCCACTACCTGCTGCCATTTATTGTTATTGTTGCTATATTTATAAAACTTTCTCAATTTATCTAAGAAACAGACAGCACGCAAGAGTTACGAAAGAAGAGATAAAAGACACACATAAGCACACTACACGCAAACTTGAGCAACAAGATGTACAATCCACATCTACGTTAGTCCGAACCAAAATCCGACAAACTCCATCGTTTCTCCTAACCTCGCGTGCCTTTTAGTCAAGACTGGCATGGGAGTTTCCGAGCTAGGCGAACCTCGATTACACTCAAGGGAAACAAGGACTGGATCAATAGTGCCGCTTCAGCCAGATAAAGGAAAACCATACCTGTAACTTCTCAATTGCCATAATTATCTTCGTCTTCTGGATGGTAATGTCGGCAATGATTTTTTCTCTCAGACCGAGCTGATCGCGAAGGGGTCTCTTTTTGTTCATAGGCGATTCGAGGCTTTGGCGGGATTTTTCGAGGAAGCTCCGTACGTCCTTTAGTTTCCTTTCACATTGATCCCATTCCTCCGTCATTTCTTGCAGTAATGCAGTCTGAAAAAGAAATCCCAGTTGCAGCGTGAAACGAGTGGAGCAGAGTGACGTCACCAAAGTCGATATACAGAGAGAGAGATAAAACAGTGCAGACTACAGACAGACACGAGGAACAAAAAATAAAGAAACGAGACTTCCGTAATAATATTGCGTTATTCTCAGCCGTTTAAGTTGTTATTTTCTTCTTTTTTTTATAGCTAGCAGTTGGGCGTCCCAGACCGGGCAAGTCAAGCTCCTTTCTTTATTTTTTTTTCTTTATTTTTGTTCAAACCTTTTGTGTTTTTATGGCACTTGCCCTTCGGCCAAGTGCCATATAGCGATCGCAATTTCTGTCCGTCCGTCGGTCTGTCGGTCGGTCGGTCTGTCGGTCCGGGTTTTGCTAGTTTGGGTACTTCCACATAAGCTAGGACGATGAAACTTGGCAGGCATATCAGGGACCCCAGATGATTAAGTTGGAAATAGCCACTTTCCCGATCCGAACTTCATGGGGGGAGTGGAGTGAGGGGGAATCCGGAATATTTTGGAATTTATAACTTTCGAACAGGTGATCGGATCTTAATGAAACTTGATATTTGGAAAGAGCTCGTGCTCCAGACGGTACGATTAAAATCTGAACCGGATTCGGTGACTCTGGGGGGAGCTGGAGGGGGGGGGCAGAAATCTTGGGAAACACTTGGAGTGGAGGGATTGGGATGAAACTTGGTGGGAAGAATGAGCATGAGTCCTAGATAAGTCATTGACATAGCCGGACCGGATCCGGTCACTATCTGGGAGTTGGGGGGGGGGGGTCCGGATTTCTAGTGATCCCGCGAGTTCGGTGCTTCCTGATGTGCTAGGACGATGAAAATTGGCAGGCATGTCAGGGACCCGAACAGATTGACTTGATAATAGTCGTTTCCCCGATCCGACCATCCGGGGGGGGGGGGGGGCTGGAGGGAGGGGAATCCGGAAAAATAAGTTATTTTTAACTTACGAACGGGTGATCGGATCTTAATGAAACTTGATATATAGAAGTACCTTGTGTCTCAGACCTCCCATTTTAAATCCAGACCAGATCCGGTGACATGGGGGGTAGTTGGGGGGGGGGGAACCGGAAATCTTGAAAATCGCTTCGAGTGGAGAGATCTGGATGAAAGTTGGTGGAAAGAACAAGCACAAGTCCTAGATACGGGATTGACATAACCGGACCGGATCCGCTCACTTTGGGGGAGTTGGGGGGGGATTCGGATTTCTAGTGATCCCGCGAGTTCGGTGCTTCCTGATGTGCTAGGACGATGAAAATTGGCAGGCATGTCAGGGACCCGAACAGATTGACTTGATAATAGTCGTTTCCCCGATCCGACCATCCGGGGGGGGGGGGGGCTGGAGGGAGGGGAATCCGGAAAAATGAGGTATTTTTAACTTACGAACGGGTGATCGGATCTTAATGAAACTTGATATATAGAAGGAACTTGTGTCTCAGACATCCCAGTTTAAATCCGGACCGGATCCGGTGACATTGGGAGAACTGGAGGGGGGAACCGGAAATCTTGGGAAACGCTTTGAGTAGAGAGATCGGGAGGAAAGTTGGTGGAAAAAACAAGCACACGCCCTAGATACGTGATTGACATAACCGGACCGGATCCGTTCACAGTAGGGGGGAGGGGGGTGGGGGGATCCGAATTTCTAGTGATCCCGCGAGTTCGGTACTTCCTGATGCGCTAAGACGATGAAACTTGGCAGGCGTGTATGGGACCCGAACAGGTTGACTTGAGAATAGTCGTTTCCCGGATCCGACCATCTGGGGGGTGGGGTGGAGAGAGAATCCGAAAAGTGAGGTATTAAATTTTAACTTGCGAACGGGTGATCGGATCTTGATGAAACTTGATATATAGAAAGACCTCCATTTTATCAGACCATCTCAGACGCCCCATTTTAAATCCGAACCGGATCCGGTGATATTGGGGGGAGAAGACGGGGGAACCGGAAATCTTGGGAAACGCTTAGAGTGGAGGGTTCGGGATGAAAGTTGGTGTGAAGAACAAGTGAATAGCATAACCGGAATGGATCCGGTCACTGTTGGGGAGTTGGAGGGGATCCGAGTTTATAGTAATCCCACGAACTAGAGTTCGGTACTTCCTGATGTGCAAGGACAATGAACTTGGCAGGCTTGTCAGGTACCCGAACTATTGACTTGAGAATGTCGTTTCCCCGATCCGACCGTCGATGGGGAGTGTACGAAAGGGGAATACGGAATCCAGTTGCAACCTCAGCTATTGAACGGGTTATCGGATTTAACCGAAACTTGATATTTAGAAAGGTCTCGTGCCTCAGACGTCCCATTTTAAATCCGGACCAGATCCGGTGACATTGGGAGGAGTTGGAGGGGCGAACCGGAAATCTTTGAAATCGCTTAGAGTGGAGGGATCGGGATGAAACTTGGTGGGAAGAACAAGCATAGGTTCTAAGTACGTCATCTAGAGATTTCAGACTGAATGAACCTAGATGTCCTAATTGTAGGTCCGAACCGCATTTTTGAATGACGGGGTGTTTATTTTGAAGTTCTCTTCTACTTTCTCGTACCACTACTCGTAACAAGTGCCATATGAGCTCGTAGCTCTTGTTGATATATTAAGGGTAATTAGTCCCTTCAAGCTAGCCTCTGGGCACTGAAGTCTCGTTTTTTTTTCAATAAACCCTTTAAAGAAAAATGAAATAGCACTCAAATAAAAAAACAAAATAATTCACTATCACGACACAGAAAAATCAAGGACCTCCAAGGGTGATAACAACTGTATTTCATCATCGTTATTGACCTCAATACAGCCGCAGAGACATCAGCTATAGGGAAATTTCTTTAAGGTGATTATTTATTGTCCAGAGGGGGGGGGGCAAATACTCTGAAAACCGAAAAAATGTAAAAAAAATTGACGAAAATTCTCGTTACTAAAGGTAGTCCAGAATGGGGAAAGATATAAAACACACGGCAGTGCAAAAGCATTGAAGGGGAAAGCAGGGATTTTTTGGCTAAAACGCAGCTTTCCACAAATAATGCGGGTATATGCTGCACTTCAGAATAGTACTTCGAATAGTAGTAAGCGAATCTCCGATTGGCAGTCCTAGAGAGGAATAAATTCATTTATACGTCAGGCTGGACATTCGATACGACCGATGACCGTTAGCTAACTCTTATTTCACGTCACCGGTTGCTTGAATGCATGTAGTTCTCTCTGCACTGACCGAAAAGTTCTTATTCCCGAACTTTCAAACTTCGTGACATCTTAAATTGTCTCTTAAATATCTTGATAGTAGTTTGAAAGATCGGTGGAACTGAATGGAACTAGGCAAGAACGGGAATTACGTCATTGCCTCTTTTCCTCTTTCTTTCTTTATTTTGTTGCAGTCTTTTGTATTGTTGATGTATTACGGGTATTTAGTTTTTATGGCACTTGCCCTTCGGCCAAGTGCCATATAGCGATCGTAATTTATGTCCGTCGGTCGGTCTGTCGGTCCCGGTTTTGCTAGTTCGGGCACTTCCAGATAAGCTAGGACGATGAAACTTGGCAGGCATATCAGGGACCGGACCAGATTAAATTATAAATAGTCGCTTCCCCGATCCGACCACCTGAGGGGGAGTGAGGGAAGGGGAATCCGGAAAAAAAATAGGAAAAATGATTTATTTTAATGAATTACTGAAACTTGATATATGGAAGGACCACATGTCTCAGACCTCCCATTTTAAATCCAGACCGGATCCGGTGACATGGGGGGTAGTTGGAGGGGGAAACCGGAAATCTTGAAAATCGCTTAGAGTGGAGAGATCTGGATGAAAGTTGGTGGAAAGAAAAAGCACAAGTCCTAGATACGGGATTGACATAGCTGGGCCGGATCCGCTCACTTTGGGGGAGTTGGGGGGGATCCGGATTTCTGGTGATCCCGCGAGTTCGGTGCTTCCTGATGTACTAGGATGTAAATTGGCAGGCATGTCAGGGAGCCGAACAGATTGACTTGATAATAGTCGTTTCCCCGATCCGACCATCCGGGCGGGGGGCTGGAGGGAGGGGAATCCGGAAAAATTAGATATTTTTAACTTCCGGACGGGTGATCGGATCTTAATGAAACTTGATATATAGAGGTACCTTGTGTCTCAGACATCCCAGTTTAAATCCGGACGGGATCCAGTGACATTGGGGGAACTGGAGGGGGGAACCGGAAATCTTGGGAAACGCTTTGAGTAGAGAGATCGGGATGAAAGTTGGTGGAAAGAACAAGCACGAGCCCTAGATACGTGATTGACATAACCGTACCGGATCCGTTCACAGTGTGTGGGGGGGGGGGCTGTGGGGATCCGAATTTCTAGTGATCCCGCGAGTTCGGTACTTCCTGATGCGCTAAGACGATGAAACTTGGCAGGCGTTTATGGGACCCGAACAGGTTGACTTGAGAATAGTCGTTTCCCGGATCCGACCATCTGGGGGTGGGGGTGGAGAGCGGGGGAATCCGAAAAGTGAGGTATTTTTAACTTGCGAACGAGTGATCGGATCTTGATGAAACTTGATATATAGAAAGACCTCGTGTCTCAGACGCCCCATTTTAAATCCGAACCGGATCCGGTGATATTGGGGGAGTCGGACGGGGGAACCAGAAATCTTGGAAAACGCTTGGAGTGGAGGGTTTGGGATGTTGGTGGGAAGAACAAGTGAATAGCATAACCTGAATGGATCCGGTCACTGTTGGGGAGTTGGGGGGGATCCGAGTTTGTAGTAATCCCACGAGTTCGGTACTTCCTGATGTGCAAGGACAATGAACTTGGCAGGCTTGTCAGGTATCCGAACCAGGGGCGTCACTATGGGGGGGAGGGGGGGACTCCCCCCCCCAAAGGTCTTGAGAAAGTACTTTTGTCGGGCGTCGGTCGACTCGTCTGCACATCGGGTTCTTTTCATACGCAAGAAATCAAATTTCGCACACATTTGTCGTGCAGAACACATCCTTTTGTCGGGCCCTCGATATGCTCTTCGGCACATCGGGTTCTTTTTATACACAAGAAATTCAATTTTGTATGCTTTCGTCAGGCGTCAGTAGACTCGTCGGCACATTGGGTTCTTTTATACGCAAGAAATAGAATTCGACAAACATTTGTCGGGCAAAAAACAGAAGAAACTGATTTCTGTATGCTTTTGTCGGGCGTCGGTCGACTCGTCGGCACCTCTGATTCTGTTTGTCTGTTATAAATCAATTTCAGCAAACATTTGTCGGGCGCACCCGGGAAGACCCGTATCGTCGTTACATGGGGTTCTTTTTATACGTAAGAAATCAAATTCTGTAAACATTTATCAGGCGCATCCCGAAAGTTTAAGTTTTGTCGGCACATCGGCTGCTATTTACACGTAAGAAATAAAGCCCTTTACAGTCTTGTCGGGCAAAACAAAGAAGAATTCGAGTTCTGAATGCTTTAATCGGGCGTCGGTATTCTTGTCGGCCCACTGGGATATTTTATTCGCAAGAAATCGAATTCTTCAAACATTTGTCGGGCGCAACCGGAAAGTTTAATTCCCTTCGGAAGATCAGAATCTCATTACACGTAATAAATCAAATCCGTAAACTTTTGTCCAATCCCGAAAGTTTAGGTCTCGTCGGCAAATCGGGGTTTTCTACACATAAGAATCAACTTTGTGCCTACTTTCTTATGGATAGCCACTACTTTTTTGCTGGAAAGATCTGTGATTTCGCAGGTAGTCACAAATTAAAATAAGGTAAGGCCTTACTTCTATTCGAGCATCAACGTTTCCACAAAATTTCGCCTGCGGCGCGTTTCGTAGTATTTTCTATTTGAAAAATGGTGTTTCATTTAGTTGGCGTTTTAGGATTGAAATTCTTGAGGGTTGGTAACACATTAAAAGCTAGAAACTGTAAAGTATAGGTATAGAATGGCCTAAAATTTTCCGGAAAAAAAGAGACAGCTTGATTTAACTTGTTCTGGGTTCAGTCGTTGGAAAGCTTCGCTTTTTAGCGAAAGGTGGAAAGAAAAGCCAAACGTGTAAATTAGAGGATTTTACATTAAAGGAATAATCTCAACTAATGCATTACAGTTAATTTTACACAAACTTTCGCCTGCGGCGCATTTCGTAGTATTCTGTATTTGGAAGAACGGTGTTTCATTGAGTTTTCGCTTTAGGATTGAAATTCTTGGGTTTGAAACACCTTTAAAGCTAGAACTTATAAGCTAAATTTCCCCCCCCCAAAAAAAGGCAAATTTACATTAAAGGACTAATCTACGCCGTTGCCGCGAAGCGGCAACGGCGTTTTTCGTCGGCACATTTTTGAGTCCGTCGGCACAAACTGGACGTCCCCCCCCCCAAAGGTAAAAGGCTAGTGACGCCCCTGATCCGAACTATTGACTTGAGAATGTCGTTTCTCGATCCGACCGTCGAGGGGGAGTGTACGGAAGGGGAATCCGGAATCCAGTGGCAAGCTCAGCTATTGAACGGGTTATCGGATTTAACCGAAACTTGATATTTAGAAAGGTCTCGTGCCTTAGACAACCCATTTTAAATCCCGACCAGATCCGGTGACATTGGGAGGAGTTGGAGGGGCAAACCGGAAATCTTTGAAATCGCTTACAGTGAAGGGATCGGGATGAAACTTGGTGGGAAGAACAAGGATAAGTTATAAATACGTCATCTAGAGCTTTCAGATTCAATGAACCCAGATATCCTAATTCTAGGTCCGAACCGCATTTTTGCATGGCGAGGTTTTTATTGTGAAGTTCTCTTCTACTTTCTCGTACCACTACTCGTAACAACTGCCATATGAGCTCGTAGCTCTTGTTTTTATTAGTTGGAATAAACTATTTATTCTCTCTGTTATAAAAAGCTAGGTGACACGCAGAGTGAAAATACGAGCTGAAGTTGCGCGTTAATTCTTTAAGCTAATACCGATTAGATAGGAGGAAAACTTGTAGAATGCTGAGAAAGAAACAATAATTATTTATTTATTTATCTGAATCAACGGCCGACAAGGGCCATATAGGCGCAAAAGTAATTTTCGTGTCCCCCACAGTAACTCTTTTCGTTGGTTGCATGGGTTCAAGTGGAACTGCAGTGCATCGTCAATTTTGTTGGTGAAGGCCTTTTCTCATTTCCAGAAATTAGGCGCTTTTCTGCCCTTTCTTTGCAAAAGCGCATTCTCGAGTCTCAGAACCCGTTGCTCGCTGTCCTGGCTGGGCCACATATGAGGCTGACGCTCCCAATATGGTTGTCGTGGGGGAAGTTGCTGCTTTGCAACTTTTCCCCGGACTGTGGGTGATGTTTAATAGTCTGTGTTGTTAATTTGTTCTCTGTTCTTGTTGGTACATTCCATGTTTCTAGATTAGATATCTAGTGCCGCATGCCCCAACTATCTTATTAGACTACTAACGTAATGTCAGGATTGGAAGCACCAGACTCCCAAACTCCATCATCCAGTGACAACTGGGGGGATCCAGACGAAGAGGTGACAGAAGAACATTCTTCGCCGCAAGTAGCTCTCGGAACTCCACAGCATTAACGCGTCTATCCAGTCCAGATAGGAAGATGTAAGAGCCACGGCGCATATGAGAGACGACTAACGACTCTTAGATACCCTAAGCGCCCCAAGAGGTAAGGGAGAAAGTAAAGGCAGACTTTCTCACTGTGTAGCTCCTCCACCAGGGCGGGGCCAAAGAAACCTGTCACTTGTCAAACTTGACTCCTCCCTCAAGGCGGAGACTAATCTCCAGCAGCCAATCCCGGGCCTCCTTGGACTTGGTTAAATTTCGTTTTCCTGAGATCCAAAAGAGTGGTTGTGGCTCGAAAAGAGTGTTTCCGCGGTCGTGTTCGTCGATTAAAAATACAACCAAAAATATATTTTTTTGGCTCGCTTTGTGGCTCGAATTCGACATGCAACTGTCGAGGCGATTTTCGGTTTGGTGGCTGGGCAGGAAATTCGAGGTTAGTTTCACTTTTGTGGCTCAAACTTGGCAGGATAATATCAACTGTAGTAGAAAAATAAAGTCTAAATAATAGAATTAACTACTTTATCAAGAATATGGACATAAAAATGAGGATCCTATTTGCAAAGAATGGGCGTAAGCCTTATCGATATTTTAACTGGATTTTATTTTTATGTTCAGACATTTGAAATTACCGCAAAAAAACACAGAAAAACGTCCTTTCCACGAGTTTCAACTTTTGCCTCGACTATGTGACACATAATCGTGTTTCCGCGTCAAACACTCTGAAGTGTGTGGCCCATAAACGCGCCACAAAGAACTGCCTTAAGTTCTAAGGTAAGGCATGTACTCAAAAGAAAAAACAAAAAACAAAAATACTCATTCCTTGAGTATGGGCATTCAGCAATTCGACAATTCTACAACAAAGACATTGAAGCACTAGAGCGAGTACAGCGAAGAATAACTAAGTTCTCACCAAAGCTCCGGCACTTAACTTACGAGCAACGGCTCCGGAGACTAAAGCTTCCAACCTTGGCATACCGGTTCCACCGTGGTGACCTAATTGAGGCTTTCAAGCTGTGCCATGGCATGTATGACAACCTGAATGCTGAAGATGTTTTGATCTTCAACCAGAACGATCTTCGTGGCCATAGCTTAAAAATCACTGCTGAGAGATTCCACACGGACATTGGGAAATGGTGTTTCAAGAATCGTGTAGCTGCTCACTGGAATAGCCTTCCGGAGGAAACGGCCAATTGCCAGTCACTCAACATGTTCAAGAGTCACATCGACAGAATGTTTCAGGAAGAAATGTTTAAACTTAACAGTTTTAAGCGAATTTTGTAGAGGCTTTGTGGCCTGATTTTTTAGCAATATATTATTATTATTATTATTATTATTAAAAAGATTTAAGACAACTTACTCGCTCTTGAAGAAGAGACTCGACTTCACCTTTTCCCTGCTCGACCTCGGTCATCTGGTCAGCAAGCGGTCCGACACTTGAGACTTGGGCAATGCGAGCCAGCTCTTTCGACATATCCTGAACGTGTCGGTTGGCAGACTTGCAACTCTTCAGAGCAACCTGCACAAAATAACAAATAAGAAGGGTTTTCGGGACTTGAAGGTTCCAAAAGCTGCCGAGATTTACGCAATGTTTTTGCGCTCTCGGACACCCAGGCAGCTTTCCTAGGATGGCTGTCCAGAACTTCAGTTGAAGGCTCTGCGGGAAGTTGAAAGCTGAGGCAAAAAACAAAAACAAGTAAAAAATGCAAGACAATTTGGATGAGAGTGACTTTCGGAACAAATTAATCTGAGAACTGTAATGCGTAGTAGTGTAGATTTTCCTTCAGCCCAAGCTGACTGCAAATCATATTTGACGAAGCAAAACGGATAAGTCAGCTACATCTTTACTAGAGCTATATTTCGGCCCTTCTTGGCAAGGGTCCTCTTCAGGCTCAAGCCGCTCAAGCTGGAAAATGAACTTTTTCAAAAAAATGTATAGCTCTAAATAAAGATGAAATATACGAACTATACGAAATATAGCTCTAATAAAGATGTAGCTGACTTATCCGTTTTGCTTCGTCAAATATGTAGTAGTGTAGTGTGATTAAAGTAATTCTAGAATATCGTGGAAACTCTCCTTTAGTCTCGCTGTTGGCCAAAAGGCTTCATTTTCACAACACGATGTTCAAATGCCAATGGCCGCCATTGCAGAACGCATTTCAGTGGGTTCGACATTCCGCGGAGCACACCCAGAATCGTGTATGTTAAGACGGTTGGAGTCAAGCCGGGAGTGTGGCCTTCGCCTGCCATGTGGCTCGCCAGCTTCTATCACCACACAATGCTTCATCGCTTGCTTCAAAGTTGATCGACTCGGGTGATATAACTTTCGAGATCGAGAATAATATCGGAAAATAATACCGAACTGGCAAATAAAAAATAACCTATCCGAGCAGAAGGCGAGGTGGCTTACGAAAATACCTACCGAGCGGAGCGACGCTGATATTTTTAATTGGTCGTCAAGATTATTATTCCGATACAGCCGAGATGGAGGAAAGTTTATTGTTTTAAATTCTTCAAACATAGCCGTTAACTGTGCGTTTGCTTTTACTGCTTGCAGCTTTATGGTATATCGTAGATTGTAACAATTATTGAAAAAAAAATATCCCGGTACTGGTTGGTTTTAGCCCAGACTGGTTCGATTTGGGGCTTTTCACGGATGACTCTATTTTGGCTCTAACCTTTGCCTTGTAGTGTAGCTGGGGTAGGAATTCACGTTGCGAGGGTTGGGTTAAAATGCATTGCTGGATGCAAGTTGTGCATATTTCTATTATGTACGGTAAGTACGCGTTATTTTTGCCTAGTTTCTTTTTGTAACCTAAGACGCAAGACGTGTACAACTGTTAGGATAAAATCAAAGTTGTTGGTTGTGTAAACTAAAACATTTCCAGTCGTTATCACATCACTGATTCACTAACAGCAACGGAGAAAACAAATTCAAATGTATTATTATTTTTATGTGGGGTAGGCCAAAAACTCTGACAGAAACTCAGGCCACAAATGGCCCGTTGTCTCAATCCCCCACTATACGCCCGGGTCCTCGGGTGACTGGCTTATTTGAAGATATATCGTTTAGTTTTTGTGTTTTGTTATAAGTTGTTTAGTGTGATTTTGTGTAAAATAAAAAATAACCTAACCTAACCTAACCTATACAACTGATGGTAAACAACCAGCAGTGTAAACACAACTGATCATTCTAAACGCAACTGATGAGTAAGAATTCTAATGTAAGACAAAATACTGTTCACAAATGGAATCCCTCCCTCTTTTCTTATCTGTGTTGTAATGTTAAAAAAACGATTATCTGCGACCGGATTTAGTTTGAGAATAGGTTTTTTTTTTATTGATTGATGTCTGCTCCTTCGTTTGAAAGGAAGCTTTGGTCCAAGGACTCATTTGCTACTGTACGCTCGAGGGGCACTGATAAGACCCTGAACAGCTATTAACATCAAGGGAATTCCGTGTCAGCAAACGTAGGGGAAACCGTCGGGGAAACTAGTTCGGGGAAGTTCGAGTTACTTACGTTATAGTCATGAAGCTTGTTCCTAGCCTGCTGGAGTGTTGTCAGGTACAGGGAAAATCCCTCCCTCTTTCCTTATCTGTGTTGTAATTTTCAAAAAACGATTATCTGCGACCGGATTTAGTTTGAGAATACATTTTTTTTTTTTTTTATGTCTGCTCCTTCGTTTGAAAGGAAACTTTGGCCCAAGGACTCATTTGCTACTGCACGCTCGAGGGGCACTGATAAGACTCTGGACAGCTATTGACATCAAGGGAATTCTGTGTCAGCAAACGAAGGGGAAACCGTCGGGGAAACTAGTTCGGGAAGTTCGAGTTACTTACGTTATAGTCATGAAGCTTGTTCCTAGCCTGCTGGAGTGTTGTCAGGTACAGGGAAAATCCCTCCCTCTTTCCTTATCTGTGTTGTGATGTTCAAAAAACGATTATCTGTGACCGGATTTAGTTCGAGAATAGCTTTTTATTATTGGTTGATGTCTGCTCCTTCCTTTGAAAGGAAGCCTTATCCAAGGACTCACTTGCTACTGCACGCTCGAGAGGCACCGATAAGACCCTGAACAGCTATTAACATCAAGGGAATTCTGTGTCAGCAAACGTAGGGGAAACCGTCGAGGAAACTAGTTCGGGGAAGTTCGAGTTACTTACGTTATAGTCATGAAGTTTGTTCCTAGCCTGCTGGAGTGTTGTCAGGTACAGGGAAAATCCCACCCTCTTTCCTTATCTGTGTTGTAATTTTCAAAAAACGATTATCTGCGACCGGATCTAGTTTGAGAATAGCTTTTCTTTTTGGTTGATGTCTGCTCCTTCGTTTGAAAGGAAGCTTTGCTCTCATTTGCTACTGCACACTCGAGGGGCATTATAAGACCCTGAACAGCTATTAACATCAAGGAAATTCTGTGTCAGCAAACGTAGGTCCTCGGGGAAACTAGTTCGAGGAAGTTCGAGTTACTTACGTTATAGTCATGAAGCTTGTTCCTGGCCTGCTGGAGTGTTGTCAGGTACAGGGAAAATCCCTCCCTCTTTCCTTATCTGTGTTGTAATTTTCAAAAAACGATTATCTGCGACCGGATTTAGTTTGAGAATACAATTTTTTTTTTTATGCTTTCTCCTTCGTTTGAAAGGAAGCTTTGGTCCAAGGACTCATTTGCTACTGCACGCTCGAGGGGCATTGATAAGACCCTGAAAAGCTATTAACATCAAGGGAATTCTGTCCGGCCACAATCAGGATTCTTTTGCCTTAAAGTTTAACTGAAAAGGGATGTGACAGGACAATCTAGTTACCAATCACTTATTCACTTTAAGATGCTTGAAGATCCGATGGAAATGCGTTACTTAGTTTCTCCGTTATTTATGAATGACCAATTTTCAAATAGTGGAATTTTCCTGTCGGATTTTTTGTACCTAGCGGGCTAGTGCCTGTGTTACATGCTTGACTGTAATGATTTACGAAAAATGAGTGATCACACAGTGAGCTTTGCGCTGTGAGGACAGCCGTAGATATTCTGAACGTCATACTAGAGCAAATAGTGAAATATAAAAAAAATCCTTAACACAATCCAAATAATGGAGTGTATTCAGTTAAATGATCCAAAAATAAGTTGGCCTTTCAGTTAAACTTTAAAAGTGGCCGTTAATGGTAAATTGTTTGTTTAATTTATATGTTTTGGATGAAATTAAAAATGTCTGCGACAGCAAACGTAGGGAAACCCTCGAGGAAACTAGTTCGGGGAAGTTCTAGTTACTTACGTTATAGTCATGAAGCTTGTTCCTAGCCTGCTGGAGTGTTGTCAGGTACAGGGGTTCGGCGAGGAACGCGCGTTTCTCTTCAATCCAAGCACGGACAGTCTGGCAAAGAGCTTGGAACCGATTCCAAGATTCCAGTGATTCTCCAACCTAGAAATAAAAAATTGAAAATTAGCGCACTGAAAAGAAAAAGAAAATGAAGGACGCATCACGAACGGCCATACAGATTATCGTCAGATAAACGGCAAAGTCCTCACTTTAAGCCGCAGCAGTCTACTTTCACGGCCATCTAGATTATAGAGTATTGCAAATGTGCAGAAAAAAGATTATCGAAGACATTGCTAGTGCCTACTGTCATTCAGGTTGCGAATTAAGCTAACGAAAAAGTTTGCGATGCAGCTTGATGAAAACACGGAGAACATCGAAACCAAACACAGAAACAGGCTGACTACACAGTCATTAGCTTATACAGAACGACAAGATTCTTCTTCTGTCACTGTTCAATGTACGTAAGGACATGTCCTTCATCTTTAGTCGTCTTCACGAAACAGTTTGGACAGTTGACAGCTTCAAGTTGCCTGTCCTAAAAACTAGCCGAGCTTAGACCAAGAGCCATCCAGCCTGCTATCCGCCTGTGATTGCTCACCATTCAGTATTTAAAATCCAGAATCCGTTGAATAGGCTGATAGAATTCTCACCTGAAGCTTTTTCTCTTCCAGCCAAGTTCGAATGTTGCTCATCTGCTCCGCCAAAGTGGAGAGCGTCTTGTTGATGGCTTCTTGTTCAGAATCTTTCTGCGTTTTCTGGCAGATGATCTGTCCACTTCGGTTTACTTTGTCCAACTGATCAGATACTTTAACGACTTCACACTGAAGTTCCTGAAAAGAAAGGCTCTGTCACAACCAGATATCAGTAGCTCAAAGAATCAATCAGGTGCCGAAGGCGAATCAGCAAAAAACGGACCTACGCCAGCGCTGACTTATCAGCTCCACTTATACAATAGTGGCGTTTTTGATCGCTGATGAAATTTCCCCGATTCGTGCTTATTTACTGTTTTCGATAGCCGATAGCCGTTGGAGTAGGAGGCAACGTCCATCGCCTATCGGCGAGTCCTAGGCCGATAGGCGATGAACAGGAATTTAGGCGATAGACGTTAGCCGTTGAGCACAAAAACAGAAATTAGAAGAAACAGCTACGGCTACCGGCTTCCGGCGAACGTCAAAAAGTCAAACGGCTACGCTATCGCCGAACTAATCGGCGATCAAAAACGCCACTAATGCTGTTTGGACAGACATTGGTGGTGGCTCTATAATTTAACCTCCGACCTGATGCACGTCTAAACTTCAGTTCCAATGGAACACGTGGAGATGATTTTGCAGTTCACAGGGCGTTTGTAGCCGGTTCGAGAACAGGCGTATCTGTATCGTTGGAAATGCCCTTCCATTCCAAACAGTGATAAGGGTCTCTAGCAATTCCGTCACGAGCTCAATAGGCAGCTTCTACACGGAACAAGTGTTTCTGACCTGCGAAGATGCGCACCATAAGGATGTTGATTGCCTACGCCTCACAGGATACTAAAACGAAAAGGAATGGATAACTTTAAATATGTTAGTTGCAGGATCCCTCACAGGATACTAAACAGAGGAAAGGCACGGCGCAGCTTTCCAGTTTTTCATATCTTTGAGTTCTGGTTCAACATTCATCTTATTATTATGCCTTCCTTCGAAAAGCTTTTTCTTTTATTCCTTATACTCCGCTTTCCAAAATGGCGGCTGAAAAATAAATTACTTACTTAGAGGTTAGTGCCCTTTTCACGCGTGTTATTATTACTGCATTACTCACGATATCCACGATATGGAAGAAGAAAAAAAAATGCTGTTCCTTACTGACATGCAGATCATGAAATGGGTGAGACGACACGCGCTGAGATGAAAACAGATCACGAGTGCACGGAAGTCCTTTTTTTATATATAAAAAGCGTATACGCTTCAGAAACATTTCGAAACAGATTAAATACATTTTTTCTCAGGTTGTTTTTCTGTAATATTTATGTGATTATCATTTGTTGTTTTTTGTTGTTTGGGGTTCACGAAAGGTAATGTTTTTCGTTAATTTTTTTTTTTCGGTAAATAGTTTCATTCTCCAGATTCTCTCTTCTTTTTTTCCTATAAGTTAGCACATCCTTGCAAGCCCCGCTTTTGTTGTGCTACTGAAACAAAAAAAAATTATTTTCAATAAAACTGTTTTACTATTACTACTATCCGGCTTGGGCTTGGTTTCCAGTGAAGCAGGGGCGAAGTGTAAACGCGAATATTTAGTGAGTTTGCAATGTCAATGCTTCTTGCACGATAATAATTACTTTTATTTCTTTATTTATTTGTTATTTCCCCAAACGGTAAGCTAACAGCTTGTCGCTATGATTGTTGAAATGATTGATGTATTTGTGTTTCCATCTTAATACTCTTCAGTTTTGAAGGACTGAAAATATGGATTCCATGCAGATTCTATTATGTGATAATAGTTGTTTGCGGGAAAAATAAAAACCGAATGTTTTATTAATTTTAAATAATTATGGAATTAAGTAAGCTCTTCATGAGGCACCGCGGGGATGTTCCAACGAAGCTGATACTTTAGAAAGAGGGTGTACATTGGGATAGTTTTTATGAGCATTTTTTTCAAACTGTCATGGTCAAAGGTTCTTGTTGTGTTAAGAAGGGTTAAATTACATCCTAAACCTCAATTTTCTACGAACTCAGTCGGAGGATGACACTACCACCTCGAACGCGGCGAAGATAATCACGACAGCATTGACGTCTCATGTTCCGAAAATAACTGCCGAAATTATGCATTCTAATGAGGCGGCATGACTCATCTCCTTCAATTATTTCCTCCTCGGAAATGCTGATGAAACAGACAGCTAGGAATTTGGCTGCCGCGGAAACAGTGCAGAACTTGCGAAATTGGATTCCCACGTCGTCAGTCGTGAATATAAACATGGTAACCTTCATCGATTTCGTAGCTCTCAAACTTCAATCACAATTAAGCTAGAATTTCACCGAGCGAATTAAATTCACCAAGAACAAATAATCCAACAGAATCTCCGTCTTTGGTCCCATGCAGCGACTATGGATGCACCGATAAAAACTGAGCGGAGCTAGAGGTACTTGCTGTGAGGTTTGAGTTTAATACCCGTCTACTTCCCTCTTCGCCGCTGCGACTACCATATGAAAAACCGCAGGATGCCTGCAGGGGTGGAGAACCCGGCCTGCAGCGAGTTAGACTTGACGTTACAATGGTAGACAACCAATCAGCTGGAAAGGACGACTTAGACGGCGTTCGTATTCTTTTGCGGATTTCTACTGCGACACAGCTGTTTGTAGAGGTAACAAATTACGATATTTTACGTAGCTCCTCCTTACAGTCGTTTGGATCGAGTAGGGCATCAGAATATATTCGACTCCACATGGTCGTATTACAGAGATAGGGAGACGGAGATTCTTGTGATTATTTGTTCTTGGTTCACACAAGAAAATAAATGAGATACACTTCGTTGCAATCTTCGTAGGTAGGATTTCAGCCAGAGACAAATTTGCCTAACTGATAATGCCTAGATTTATACGAAAACTGAGCTCACATGAATGAATTCTTTCAGCGAGAATGGCTCCATAGCCGTACTCTGCATACGCTGGTCCACATTCTGGATCCAGGCCTGGATTTGTTCGGTACCACGAGTATACTCAGAGCGCACGGCCCTGGCGTGCTTGGCTTCGTTTTCTTTCTCCTCCATCTTTCCACGAATCTTTTCTGACAGGATTTCAAGATTTCCGATCTGTGAAGAAAGGTAAGTGCTTCAACTCAAATACGTGACGCTGGCAAGAGTTCAAAGACATTCGACACTGGCACGAGTTCAAGGATATTGGACGATGGTCGTGCTAAAATAGTACACTTCCCGCTTGGAATTCCCTTCCCTTTTATGTCACCCATAGCGTGTCATTTAATGATGAAAAAGGTTGCCTTTGAGCGGACACTGAACATTACATTACTGTTGAATGTGACTTATGTTTTGTTGTGAAATATAGTTTAGTGGCGTATTTTAGCTTTAGGTTTTAACTGTGAAATGCCGTGTATCAGCACCAGACACCAGTCAATAAAGGTTTTTCTACGAATATTCGCACCATACCAGCCCCCTTGCGAAGATGTCACAGGCTTTCACTACGAACCAGTAAGCTGAGGAAATAAAATTTCTGAAAGAAATAAGAAGAACTCAAAAATACTACTGGGAGTTTTCAATAGCTGAAGTCGTACAAAAAGCGTAAAAAATTGTGATGTTCGACGCGGAGAAATTTCGACTTTTGCCCTGGTTCACACCTCAGCAATTTTGCGCAAAATTCTACGCGATATACGTCCCAGCTCGTTCGTCAAGCAACGAAAAACTTTGCGTTTTGTCGAAGTGTCAAACCCGTTGAGAACTTTTAACTGGTCTGACTAAACACGGCTTTTGGCGGGGAAATAAAAACAAAATTAGCTGATTTTTCACAACTAAAGTTGCTCTACCTTTTCTGAAAGGGTTTCTGAACCCGACTTGAACCATATAAGCTACATTTTTACTGAAGATTCCCAAGCAGTGGAGTGTCCAAAGGTCTTCAGAAGTCACTTACTACCGAAATCGTGAAAAAAGATCAGTTTCCCGGCGCGTCTGCGTTGGGGTTTGAACATTCCGTCAATTCTGTCGCAGATTGGAAAATCAATGAAAAGATCGGGTCGCTTACAACGTTGAAGTACACATATAACAGATAACGCAAGGATGCGCAGTTTCAACAGACGACACTTGGGATGTGATCTGTTGTAATTTTGAAAATGTTATGCATTAAATGGTATGCATAACAAGCATTGTCAGGAAGAGCCGAAAAACCGGCGAAAGCATCTTCAGACTTTTTTGTTTGTCGTCACGATATCGGAAAAGTATGGCTCTTAGGTTCGGCTCTTCTTGGCAATGCTCGGTATGCATAACATTCACTGCAAAACTTTTTCAAAATCACAAAAGATTTATTTAAACTAAGAGACGACCAACTAGGGTCAAAATACAAAATATCGATTACATCAGATTACAGATTACATCCCAAGTGTAGTCTGTTGAAACTGAGCGTCATTGTGTTATCTGTTTCCAAATTTCTGACAGTCTTTGGACCGGGAAATCTGGCAAAAATCAGTGCAGATTCGCCATACGAATGCGAATATAAATTCGTCTTTTGCGACTTTACGCGACCAGAAACGCATGGATCGACACAGCGAAAACTCTGGAAAACTAATCGAATCGGTTTCGTTACCTGCTGGAATATATCTGAAGGCATGCTTTGTTCGAAGCAGAAGTATTTTTGCCTGGTTTGATCAGCTAAACCACGTACAGACTCAATCAGCTGGGATAGGTGCGCCTTGGCGGCCTATAATGAAAAAACGGAATGTCAGAAACTGATCCAAACGTCGATCTGGAAGGCAATCCTGACTGACTGCTGACTCCGCAAATACGTTATTTCAGGGTCAACAACCGAGCAAGCAATAGTAATAGGATCCGGTAATTAACAAGGGTACAGCAAATATTTGCTCTGTGATATGTTTACATGTTATGCAACTTCATCAGGCCTTCTGAAGCAGCCAAGAAGTAAATACAAACGAGGAAAGATTAAGCGAAGTCCTTCCAATTGCACGTCAATATTTGTCTTATGACGGTCTCAACGATGGTGTTGTTTCCCTGTGAAGTTTACTTTAACGACCTACCTATATTTTCAAAATTTTACCGTCGTATTTAAAAATTTGATCCGACGGAATTATAGTGACTTATCAACGATTAATTCCCTCATCAAATTCCTTGAAAACTAGGCCCAAGAACTTAATCATTTTACAGCAAAAAAAAAGAGAAAACTTATTTTTGGCAGTTCTTTTCCGTCGTTGTTTTTTACCTGTCGCGGAAACATCAGGGCTTGTTCAAATTGTCGGAAGTAGACAGTCGCTATTTTTAAGCCGGATAGCCTACGCCCTTCATAAAGTTTCTTCCAGATTTTTTTTTTTTTTCAAAACTGTTTAAAATGCCTCTGCCTCTATGTGTTCCCTGTTCTGTCAACTTGTCAATTTCATCAAGTTTGTCAATTTTGGCTTCCGACTTCAGTGCTGACTGCGGCTGACTTTTCCACGGGGCTAATCCGCGACTCGGCATGAACCAAGAGCCTAATCGCTTATTACCCCTTCAGACAACTTATACCAACATCTAACGTGTGATTGTGATCTTGTGGCAATTCGTCATTGGATTTTATGAAGGGTGTATTCGGAAAACCAGGGCTTTGTCCAACCGAAAGAAGTTTTCGTCTACATGTCAGATACGTTGACTTCAGAAAACCAGCAACGCAAAAGCTAATTTTTGCTTTAACAAAGTACGGCGAGTTCAGAGCACCATCTAAAGAAGAGGAGAAAAATTAAATAACAATAACACTGCTGTCCATCCGAATTACATAATATCATTATTGCTTCCAAGTAAAAATCTCAGTATTTATTTTCTAACGAGGAACCCTATAAGAAATACGGAGTTCCTGGAAAGAGATAGGTAAGTGCACATAAATGAAGACCAGTTAGGAAAATTTGTCGGAAACTAAAAACTTGCCTGTAGTTTTGACTGGACTGCTTCCGTATCTTCATCAAAGGCATGGATGTCACTGACTTCCTTGAGGAGAGTCTCCATCTCCTCGAGGATTCGGAACAGGCTCCCTTCGAAGTTTTCAAGGGCTTCTATCTCCGTGATGAACTTTGACTGCTTGGTCTCTAGCAGCTGAATCAACCTATGATCAAGATAAAATAAGTTTCTATTCCCCAAAGCTTTCTCTTCCTTTGCTTGAATACATTGTAATACATTGAATATATATATATCGTCTTACATCTTCAGTTTAGTTTTACTTTTGTTGTCATTATCTGGAATCGCGACGGAGGGACCGTTTTTTAACAGGTGTAATACAAAATAATAGATACAAATTTACTTAATATACGCAAATACGGGCAAGTTTATTCCAACAGTTAAAATACGATACGGAAGCACATTCTAATGTTGTCGTCACCGCGCGTCACCTAAAGAGAAATAGGCGAATCTTCTGGAGTGGAACCTACCAAAAATCCTGCTAAACGAAGGCCCTGGGTGGACCGAATGAATGAATGAACTAATGGTTTATTTATCCATTTCAAACACAAACTGCGACAAATTGAGTATAAAAGAAAGAGAACGAAAAGCGACAGAAAAAAAAATCACTGTCCGGATATCGAGGATCTCAGGAATGACTTTTTACCGAAAATCAGATACTGAACGCATAGTGTATTGTCGAACCCCGTGAGATATAAACTGTTATGACGCTAGGCTGTAACAACTTTGATTACGTGTCACAGAACGGTTTGTTGCGCAGGAAATGTCTTCTATACATTTTCGTTGTCTTTGCGTAGTTTATCAGACTTTCGATCCAATTTAAGTGATAGCCTAACGTTCAGCACAACGTTGCGCTTCCTTGTGATGAGCGTTATGGAACTTCTGATGGCGTAGTGCCCTGACCGTCACTTCGGATGTTTAGAACATTCTTCGGGTGTTTACCTTCTCTGATACCGCACACACTTTTTTTTTGTTGCTCCCTCCTTTGTTACCCCCTGAGTATAATAATAATAGTAAATGGAGAAAAAAAGTTTCTAGAATAGGTCTATTTGTGATGAAAATAAGAGAAATCGGCATAAAACACTTTCAAGCGGAGAAGAAACGAAACATCGGATACGAGCTTGGAAGCTGTCCTCGGTAATCAGACAGATGGGTAGACATAGAGAAGAAAGCACGAATACTCATTTCGACAGGAGACAAAAAACGAAATTCAAACATCGCATAGACAACGAATCCACACTTTAAAATCTATTACCTCGCAGTAGGTGGTTCTCGTACTATGACTTGAAGAGGGTCAATGCCAAAGAACGGAGAGCTAAGAAGAAGCTTGATAAGTAAAAACCCAAAATGCAAGAAAGGCATGCACAGCTAAAAGACGTTAGTTTCTATTCTGCTAACAACTGATGATGATGATCGTTTTAATTTAAAAGAAAAACTATCACAGCGAAATGCCGAATTCGTTTCTTCGTGTCAAACGTCAAAAATACACTGAATGAAATATAAATTATCAAAAATAAAACATTGTCATGAAACAAACTCAATTTGCATTATACCATTCAGTGAAACTAGGCACGAAACTTTTCTTGAACCGGTCAGTGCGGCAATGAATTGGGTCGAGCTTTGGGACCTTCACTGCTACTGCTCTAGGTTGGCGAAGTCTCTCGGATAAATGGGGACTAGGGAGGAGGGAACGGTGCACGGGGTGGGAAAGGAGTTTTAGGTCAAAAGTCTGGCAAAGGTGCTCTCTCCTCTCTGCAAGCGTTTGCAGCCGAAGTTCCTTTAGCAGAGGCTAGTTTTTGAGCAATTGAGGCTAGAAGAAGGATAGGCTACGTGGAAAGCAATCGACTATCCTGTAAGGTCCGGACCATGCGCTGCCCCTTTGTGTTCACCAGACGCGCACGATAGCAACATGACTACTTGGCAGGATCAAATAGGTCACCGATTCAAATTCATGGCGAAATATTACGACAGGAATAGAACCAGAACGTCAACATGAAAATTGATAGACACTCAGCTGATGTTTTGGATTTCATTCACTTTTCCCGAGCAAAAAGCAAGCGCAATGACCTTGTTGTGCGGTGGATACGCCAAATAGTTTTTACACCTAAAGTATAGCTCAATCTCGGTATGCCATCGTCCAATCCAGGTGTACCGATCTAGGCCAATTGGTGACGCTCCTGGACATATATATGCATCCGGTCCATACTGCCCCCTGATTTCAAGCCGCGCCGAGATTCGAAAGACCCACAAGAGCAGCGGCAGAAGCTGTACCGCACATCCAGGCGTCTTGAAGCCGTGATCTGAAAAGCTTTGTTCCCTCGTTTGTTAAGTTTTTGAATGCCAGCGCTAGTAAGCAATGGCAGCTACAGCTACAGCTATACTTATCAGTTATATCGTATATTTTTCGTATTTGAGTTTTCGAATCGTCATTGACAACTGGTCAGTCATTGTGTACCTGAAGTTAACTCTCTTTATTAAATGTATTAGTTAGACGATTACTTTTATTTTAAATAAATTCACAAGTGCTGACTATAAATTGTATATATATATTTATTGATGACGAAACGAATAATCGGCTCGTCCGCTTCCCGTTTTAGATAAAACTGAATTGAATTGAAACTGAAATTGAAACTTCTGCTTTCCTGCTCCATCTGTCAAAGTTAGGCCACAGCCACACCCTAACGGACAAGCTTCAAGTTCAGGATGCAAGTATCACCCTTCCCAAAATCTCCTCTTCTCTGCTGAAAATCACTAACAACTGGACCCAACATACCCGATGAAAAATATCCGAGAATTAGTCGTATGGAGTAGTACGAAAAAGTAGCATGCAGTAGTAACTGTTGCTACTACATGCTACTATACTAGCAAACTGGATGCTATCGGACTACTACATAAGATTACCCCCCCCCCCCCAATGTTTATCAGAGTATTCCATACTACTACATCTCACTAATCAAACTACTCCATACTACTACATACCATTCCATGCAACTATTTCGTACAAGTACCATACTACTACACAGTCAAAGAATTTTTCATCGGGTAGCGCATGGCCTGTTATCCTGTCTCCTGGCCGAAGATTGAATTTGCGTTATCAGTGTGTTTTTGAATTTGTTTTTATTTATTTCTTTCATTTTCTTTATACTCCGCTTTCTAAAATGGCGGGTGAAAAAAAAAATGACTTACTCTTATACTCAAATATGCATTACACAAAGAGATGACAAAAGACAACGGACCCTTGCCTCTAGTGCTGAACTAGCTACACTACGCTAGGTCAATTGCTATAATAATGGTCTTACTTGACGTATCGGTCTGACAGTGACGACATATCACCCTGAAGAGACAGCAGGGCAACTTCAGACGAGGTCTCCAGATGGTGCAAGATGGGCTCGGCAATGGTGCTGAGCTCCTTCTGAAGCGTCTCAGCCGACCTTACTTCAGCGATGAGCTCCTATAGAAAATAGATTTCCATCATTGTCTAAGGCAACAACTTTCATCGAAACCCTTTCTTTTCTATGTTTAGTATTAATAGAAGAAACAGTAAGGTTTACACTTGTCGTTTTGTATTTTTTTAAACCACCGTTTCATCTTCGATACTTTTATTAAATTTTATCCTTTTCTGGGACTTTAGGGGTACTTTAGGGGGTAGAAGTTTATTTTTCAACCGAGTTCGATTATTGGAGGGGCAGTTTCTGGTAGCAGTGGCCGGTGGCTCGTATTGGCTAGGACAGATTTGCCAAACTGCAAAATCAGGTGTTCAAGCTGGACTTCATGATCACCATTATCAAAGTGAAAGTCTTTTTCGTACTCGGTGGGGAGTCATTCGGGCTTTTGTTAGGACTGTTTTGTTCTCAAACAAGGTTGGTCACGGGAAAAGGGCATGCTAGTTGTGATTATGGGTACTGTTGTCTCTGCCGCAACTGTGTAGTTACACAAAAATGTTTTCGACAGAAAATTAAGTGCTTACGAAAAGAACAACAAACCTTAGCATTCTTAACAGCTTCCTGCAGCTGTAGCTTCGACCTTGTTGACGGTTCCAGTCCATGGGATTTCTCTTCCAGCAACGAGTATCGATTGGCCAGGGCCTTGCTCTTCTCAATCAAGACATCCCAGTTGTCTGCAAGGCTTAAGAACTCGTTCATCCTCTGGGTGATTTCATATTTAGTCTTCTTCCAACGCGTTTCCAGGTCGGTCTTCGATTTTTCAAGATACTGGCGGCTCTGAACATCAGCCATAACATCGATAGCTTTGATCTTTGAAACAGTCGAGTTTAGCACTGTGTCGCTAACCTGCAATCCAGAGAAACGTAACAATACAGAATGTTTGTAAAAACTAGAGGACTCGGAGGCCGAAAATATTTTATTACTTTCGTCACCAGAATGTGCCACTTGTCAGAGCAGCGACTTACAAGTCTTCGTCCTGATGACTACATCCGCCACCTGGGAAGCAGAGCCCAGTAGTACCATTTCAGTAAACCTTAGATGTGGGTAGGAAGGTAGGTTTTATTATTAACCAAAATATAAACATGAAATAAAATGACAAGACTACTATATTATCGCAGCAAAAAGGAAGTCCTAAGGACTTGTGCTGCACTTTCCTGTTACTATTTGACAAAGCAAAACGGATAAGTCAGCTACATTTTATTGGTAAATAAAAAAATAGTGACACCAAAAATAAATTTTGGGCTCCAGTCTCAAGTTTATTACACAGACTCAAAATGCAAATACTCTTTTAGAAATTTAAAGTAGTGTTCGACTATTAAGCGGTCACAAAGTAGTACCAAGGAGAAAGATCTTGAAATCTAGGTGGGGGGGGGGGGCCACAAACGGCGCACCTGTCTGAGCCTCCAACGGGATAAGCAAATTTGTACAGGTCCTCTGTCCGAAATCCAGAATGGGGTATTTAATCACAGAGATAGTAGAGTGTAACAGTATAATAGAGTTCAGTATATAACTCTATACTAGAGTAGTAGTATAAAAGAGGAGAATAAAATCTATTTCTACTATCATGTCAGGCTAAAACCACAGCCTGGTATCAGGGATGTTGCCTCCCGTTCAGACTATAGCTATGACAATGAGAGGATCCCAGTTAGGGCAATCGACATACTCAATCAGTAGAGAAAACGTCAGCGTCTCAATTATGTCCATGACGTCACCCAGCTTATGACATTTTTTCACGAATTTTTTAGGCCCAATTAGAAATTGTGTCCAGATTGTTAATTCATTATTCTTACTCCGCTGTCGCCTATTGCATTTGACGTGTTACAAATTAATTATATACCCCGAAGAACGGTTAACTAACATTCAGCTCTCGTTCCGAAAACAACAAGCCGTGACCCAACAGTTCCACATTTTTTTTTAGGCCTAATTAGAAATTAAGTCCGAATTGTCGTCATAAATGTTTTCTCTGTGTTGTTTTTCCTTTTTTACTTTTACTCCGCTTTCGCCTTGTGCATTTGGTGGGCCATAAATTATATACATAAATATTATATGTATGTATGTATGTATGTATGTATTTATAACCCATCATACAAAAGAATGAATTGATGGAGTAAATTGGAAAAAAGAAAAAAGAAAGAAACAACATACCATTTACGTTCTAAAGTACAAACGAAAACAATTCCACATCAAAAGACAACATTTTGCCATTCATGGCCGGTTTGCTTATTGCACATATGTACATTCAACTCAGCTAACTTAGCACACGGGTCAGACAAGTTATATTTTTTCATCAAGTACGAGTTGCGAGTCCACGGAGGAGCTCGTAACAGAAACTTAGCGAATCTGAAAAAAAAACACGCTTCATCCTAAGATGGTCAGATTCACTAAATATAGAGTAAAACGGTACTAAATACAGAATATGTGGCAGGACGACACTATTGTAAATCCTCGCAAGATGGGCTCTGTTCAAATGGAACTGCGAACTAACAATTGTACCGTATGTACGACGAATTTTAGTTTCCATACTTTCTAGCATCAATAGCCTAGTTTTCTTCAGATTTTTTCCAATAGGAAGGCCATACTTAATCTATTCCGAATTGTCGTCATAAATGTTTTCTTTGTGTTGTTTTTCCTTTTTTCCTTTTACTATAAGGATCTTTTGCGCAAAACCAGAAAGGCTACTGTTGAAATCTCAAAAATCAGCTACGTGTTTTCTGCTAAAATACAGAGGTTTAGGTACAAAACCAGTTGTGTCCACACTTTGCACCACCCGGTGAAAATCACGATTCGGTAACCGTATTTATGTCATTCTGACAGGCTCGCAACATACGACTGTCATTCTAACAAGCTCCAAAACATACGATTGACTCGTGACATATGAGTTATAGAAAATCTATACATAACCATACGACCAGAACGAGGTCATCTGCGAATAAAATTCAGGATTAGGTGCCTTGTGTGGCAAGCTCAAAACTTACGACTGTCTCTAATATATGACTAGAAAATCTGTTCGTAAACGCGACAAGGAACAGGTGATTTGCGTCTGGCGAAATTCTCGATCCGGGGTTATTCTGGCACGCTAGAATATACGATTATCATTCTGACAAACTCAGAATATACAACTACTGTGAATCTGACAGACCTAAAACATACGACTAGGAAAGCTCTTCGTAGCCATACGACTACAAAATGTCACCTGCGGGCAAAATTCACGTTCTGGCAAGCTCAAAACATACGACTGTCATTCAGGCAAGCTCAAAACATACGACTAAGAGTACGATTCTTCGAAGCATGGGGGGGTGAGTCACCCCCCCACGCCCCCCCCCCCCCCTCGAACCGCCCCTGCCTATAGGAACAAGACCAAAGGTTCCGATGGGATCCCAAAAATTGAATATTTCGATTCCGGGCGAACTACTTGTCCGGCGAGAAAATAACTTTCATATTCGGATTCACCGTGTCTCCTTACCCCTAAATCAACTGTCTAAACAGCTTTCAAAAAATATTTTGTTTGCCCCTTAATTTGAAACCCCTCCCCCACCCTCAAATATAGGGATACAGAGCCCATCTTCGAACTTGACTTGTACTTTGACCCGAAGGATCCTCCCACCAAGTTTCATCAAAATATCTCAATCCCTTCGAGAGTTATCGTGCTAACAGACGGACAATTTTGCGATGTCATAGGTATCCGTCACTAACGTTTTGGGATCCCAAAAAGAACTTACGTTTAGGTTGGTCATGATACTCTTCAACTTGGCTGCAAAGGCTCTCATAGCAGCAGGATTTGTTGGAGTTTCCTCCTTCATTGCAGCTCTAGCTTCTTCCAAAACGCCATTACACTTAGCCACAAGCTCGTTGTACGCCTTCCATTGAGCTACGTCACGCTCAAGCTGTGACAGATGAGACCTGAGGGCTGAAAGGCACCGGCGAATGTCGTGCATTAGAGTCTCGTGTTGCTTGCTGAAGGAGGTTTGAGTGGTGTCTTCAAGGCTAGGTAAGATGACTTCATAGGCGCTTTGGGCACCAAGAAGGCTTTCCTCAACTGTTCGTTCTTGGTCGAAGCATTCCTGTAAAAGGAACGATACAATCGTTGTTCAAAACAGGTAAGGTTCCACGCTATAGTTCTGAAAAGTTGTAGATAAAGGGTAAATATATGGCAACGTTTCAAATTATTTCTGACTACAATAAAACAAATTTCTTAATTTTGACTGTGGACCATAACAGTTTTTCGTCCAAAAATTCTGCCGACAAACGTCTACAACTATGACGTCTATATCACTTCACGTTCTTACCACAATGCGGGCTTGGATGATCGTGCATAATTCTCACGAAATAAATTTCATAAAACGAAAATTGCTTTTCCTTAAAAATACTTAAAAAGGCAAGCAAAAGTAAGTAGTTGCGAACATTTCTCTGCGCTCAAATGTTCGCATATAACCTTTTTTCTTTCTTACGGTGAAAGTAAATTCGCAATTTAGAATATTCGACAGTACATCCTTTTCTGGACCCAAAGGAAGTAGGGATGGAACAAGACTTATAAGTTTTCGCGACATTCGCACTTTTTCTTTTTGGTTTTTCCTCGACAATAATGTCTCTCCTTCTTTTGTACTATCCCAGACCAAACTGATGGAACTGAAGATGGAAAAATCTGCGACCATAGGCTGTCTTACCTTCAGTTCCGCCAGTTCTTGCTCGATGTTCAGGAAGTCAACTCCGTCTCCGTTGCCTGAAGATTTCAGCTGTAAACTCTGCAGCCAGACGGTAAGCTTGTGAATCAAGCTGTCATAGGTAAGGCGGGTTTCATACTGCTGGTCCAGGTAGTTGCCTCGATCCTCCATCTCAGTCTGAAGCGTACTGCACAAGACTGCAGCTTCGCCGACCCGTTCGAGTAGGGTTGGAGGGAGCAGCTCCCCCTTTTCAGCTGCGTGTTTGATAGATGTGCAAATGGCTTCAAGATTTCGGATCTCGGTAAGAGCTTCCATGGCCAGAGTCTACGGAGAACAAAAATTAGAACTTGACCAGGAATATTCTACCAAATAACTTCAAAAACACTAACCATCGCACTGCCTGTTTCAAGACACCTCTCTCACAGTGGCTTTGGCATGAGGTAGATTTATTTTGTACTTTGTTTCATGTCTATTTTAGTGTATGTTCGTTTAGTTGTATGGTCTTATGGACTGAAATAAAGCAGTAATAATAACAGTAGTATTCCTACAAAAAAAAAAAAAAAACTCAAAACTTTCTTAACAAAAGATTAGCAAGGAGATTCTAATTATTACTCCTAACCCTTCGTTTTCTTTCAGACCGTAGTTTTGACTGCTCCAAACACCATAAAAACTCAATAAATATACCTTATTCTTTAAAAAAAATTAAAAAAACCACTGTTTACCCACTTCAAGCAAAAACTTGTAACACATCATTCGGAGAGTAAGAATATATTCTAGTTATGTTTTCTAGCTCCACCAGTCCAGGATACATCCCACAATCTCAAACTCTCCAAGGTTAAAACTAGTCCCCTGGACCCGCACAGGTTCAACCAACTCCACACAAGAGGCCATTTCCAAGAAACCCCCCAAATTCCATGTCAGAACAAGAGTGCGACAAAACTTCTTTTCCGAACGACTGAGTGGAATTCCCTTTGCGTATCCACATTTGCGAGTCAACAACCTCTCCTGAAGCTTTCAAGAAGTCACCATGGATAACGACCGGCCATGTAAGAACTGGAAATACTGCTGGGACGACCAAGACTTCTAACAGATGTCAGCCCATTACCACCCACGGAGCAACATAGATCCATTGCTCCGAAGTGTGAATTTAAGTAATACAATACTAGGTGCAAGGAAGAATATAAAAGCTTCTCAAATCTTTCACCCTCTGAAGCTTGTACGGTCTTTGTACTAAAGGCAAAAACTGAGGTGGCATAAAGAGATATTCCTAAATTAAGTGACCGGAGAAATAATCTATCAAAAAGTTTTGGAGCAAAATTAACGTGTTGTGCTCAGACCGTCCGTCTATACCCCCCTCCCCTCCCGTCGTCCGTGCGTCGGTCTGAGAGGAACACTGGCAATCAATTTTCTCCATATCCGGCTAATTCCTCTTCTCAATTTTTACATAGTTTCGTTCCGTCATTTATTTTTGGTAAAATTTTGTAAGTGTATTAGTAGGCTAAATTGTCCCGCTTTTGTGCTTTGTAAATATTGTTGTTGTTTTTTCCTACTCTAGCTTTTTGAGCTATTTGGAAATAAATGTGATTGATTGATTGATCGAAAGAGAGCTCTTGGGGTGGTAACTAGCAAACTTTAGGTCTCACCTGATGAGCTTTCCTTTCGGCTTCGACATTATCAGGCAGGAGTTGCAGCAGAGGGCGAGACTTGACAGCAGTTTCGATCGCATGGAGTTTGTCCAAAGAACTTTCTATACCAGCAAACATACGCTGGTGCTCTGCAACGGCTGTTTCGTGTTCTGCTCGCCTCCTCTCGACGTTTCTGAAAATATGGGTGTGGAAAATCTGCTCGACCGTCAAAGGTGTTGGTTGACAACCGTATCCAATGTTGGCGATCCTAACGGGTCTTTCAGTTCAAACCTGTTAGAGCGATCTTCGACTTAATGACGACTGTCCTGAGTTACAGAGACTATGAAAGATAACGACAGCGAAAGAGTGCGTTCAAGGAAGTTATTACAGGTTATAATGAATAGAGGAAGGAGCCTGGTTTTGGATCCAAGGGAAGTGGGGATGGGGCAAGACTCACGCCAAGTCTTTATTGTGGTAGTTACAACGCTCTCCGCAAAATAATAACAACGTGCAATTTTAATTTAGAAATTAATTAATGAAATGATAATGAGATTCTATTACGCACTGGACAAGGAAAAGGAAATGTGCGGTATCATAAGATATGTTCAAACGATCTATTGTTTCGTCAACATTTTATTCGAGCGCTTATGCAGACCCGTTTTTGCCAACTTAAGTTTAATTCAGTTTTTTTTCACTGTATTAGATTTATTATATTACTAGTGCCCTATGTTCACATTGTATTTTAGTGACAAGTCTTTATGACTTACCACTTTGGGGATAATAAATAAAAAAAAAAAAAAAAAACGAAAATGATTCCACTTAATTTTGTTCACGAGGTGAATGCGCAAGATCAAGACCACAAATTAGAAGACAGCGAAGAAGAAAAAAAGACTAATCGGGCATAAGACATAGCCCTTATGTTCTTCTTCAAGACTAACTACTGAGACTAAAACTCCTTATTACCTTCTGAGGTTGGTCAGCTGTTGTTTCAAAGAAGAAATCTGGCTCGTCACAGCGTTCTTATCAGCAGCAGATCCGTCCGCAGTGATCATCTCACCCTTATCGCCAGCTTGTACCAGCAGAGCTTCGCACTCCTGAATCTTGAAGATGACTTCGTCATAGCGTTTGATCTTGTCCTGGACGGAAGTTGACGCCTTTTCGATGTCCTGCACGACTTCGGTGTATTTGGTAAGGAAGGCTAAGATCTCACCAATCAGGGTCATGAATTGTTGACGAAGCAGGATTAGGTGGCGCAGTCTACCAATCTAGAAAAAAACTGGATTTGAAGAAATCGGATAAGTCAGCTGAATTTTATTGCAGCTATATTTCTGCCCTTCTTGGCAAGGGTCCTCTTCAGACTCAAACCGCTCAAGCTGGAAAATGACCTCATTTTCTTCATTTTCATTTCATTTTTTTTAAGATGTATATTTCAGATTTAAAGCGTCTTCAAAAAAGGAAGGCAGGCAAGACTAAGCATTCTGTCTAGTTACAATTAGACATACGTGTTTATATCTGTAGATATAGTATGAACAGGGTATCAGTAAACTTCACCTTCAAAGTTAAGAGACCAACAAAATAAACTTTCTATAAAAGTTGAGGGATATATTGAGTTTTGTCCCCAGTTCATTCCCTCCCTCTATGGCTAACGAAATACTGGCAGTCTTTTCTTCGATATCCTATACATTGTGTCTAATCAGTCTGTATTATTTATTTTGTTTGTATAAGAGTAATAGAAGCAAATTTCCACGAATTGTCTGAATAAGTTTTTAATTGTTTTCCGATCTATAAATTGCTCACGTGACTTCGACTGCATTCTAGAACGATCTAAACAAACACCGTCCATTACCACTAAAAACAACTACAATCCATTCGCCGGTTGAATCGTATACCGACGACGCGACCAGCATATTTCCGTTGCCAAAACTCACTCTTCTCTGCTCAGAGCGTGTTCCACCCCTCTACCAATAGTAACTATTAGTTACTATTTCCGTTCCAGCCTCACGAAAAGTTACTACGCTGACCGTTCCAACCTTCTCAAAATAGTAACTAATAGTAACTATTTGCTTACCACGCTCGGGAGCGTAGTTAGCGTAGTAACTACGCATCTCTGTAACGTGATTGGTCGGATCACCCCGAGCCTGATATTTGACCGAAAAAATTCAAAAAGCGTTCCAGCCTAGCGTAGTAACCACGGCGAATAGCGTAGTAACTACGGTAAGTAGGGTGGAACACGCTCTCAATCTTTACCTGCTTCGACAATGTTATGCAATCTGTTTCTCATTTCAAAATGATGTCATACTGCATCATTCTTTTTGCCACCACGTTTCATAAAAATATGTAAATAATCTCATCCAGCGATCTGAAAATCAATACTGCTATGCAGTTGATGCTGTTGACTGATTCAGCTTTAGCAGCGACCAAAGGCTGCTCTCACTTAAAACGATAGTCAGAATTTCTGACCGTTCCGAAATCCGAATAGCTAAAACCAAGTTCTTACCTGGGATTCAATCATGTTGATCAGATCATCCTGCTGCGAAATGATATTCTTCAGATCTTGAGTATTCCCACTCGTTTTATTCTGCAATTCTTCCAGCTTGGATTTGTAAGCCTTAAGCTCGGCCAGCAGCTCCTGGTATTTGTCAAGCACAACTTGTGCATCTTCTGGCTTGGCTCCGATCGGTTTGTTTAGTGATTTCACATCTTGCTGAATCTTCATGAGGAATTCCATGCTTTCTTCAACCTTCCCAGCTAGATTTCTTTGCTCGCCAACCGTGTCGCTTAGGGCTTTAGTGCGCTCAGCCGAGACGGATATCACACGCGTCAGAACATCACGAATAGAATCTATGCGTCCCTTAACGTCGATAAGGTCTGGGCTGCTGAGTGTTGACCCGATTTGTTCGATTTGGTTCTGTGCCCCGTTAAGGAGGGTGGCAATAGCAGCGCCTTCTGACTCCAAACGATCATACTGCAAGAAATGAGAACAATACACTTTCTAGCGAGGGAGTCAGGTGATTGGTCACAGTGTTAAGCATAAACAATTGAGGGCAAAAGAGGTTATATCGCTAAATCGGTGCTTGTTCCACCGTCCCACTTGAAGGACCTATGGCAGTATTTTTCGACTGATTTGTGATTGCTTTTTTCACAAAATCCACGCGACCAAACAGTACACAACTAACATATTCTCCGGTTAATAGTATAAAACAAGATCAATCGCTCAGAAGGCTGCTTCCTTCGTATTATGGCGTAACAGATTAACGCATTAAGACATTCTCGACGACAAACGGTCTTTTTCTAGATGCAATTTTGTTCGCAACATTCGGGAACATTCTTGGGACTGCCGTTCTTATATCGTTATAATTATTTGGCAGTTGTTCCGTTCTAATCCAAAATCACCAAATGCTAAAACATCAAAGACGTCTTTTGAAATGAATCCCGACGTTCTTTGCTTCCAGATTATAAGTTTGGTACGGGATTTGGCTCATCCAAGATGCTTGACTGAAATACCGTATTGTGATAGAAAAGACCGAGTTCGAGACAAGGTAGAAACAAAACTCTTTGAGCACTTAAGGGTGATTTATCTCAAATACAGTATCAGAAAAGTTCTGGCAATGGCTTTGGGATGCAACTACGACGGCATCCACCTCAATGCCGAATATTTCCGTGCCACATAAAACGAAACAGATGATTAGATAAAAACTTAAACATTTCAAGCCTTCTTTGAAAGACCGAAAAAAGATGCCGACAACTTCCCTGCGCGATGTTTGATATGTTTGGGAACCAACAAGCCCACCAATTTTAATGTTTCCAAATATAAACTAAAAGCTTAGAAGTTATAATGTTGAACTTGTGTCCCAGCTTATGTCGGCGAAAACGAAGTTTTCGACGATATGAAGTGCATATCGTCGGATATATACGTAGCACAGTCTAACTTTCCTAGACCAGCTGTTTTATACTGTCTAGACGCCATGGAATCAAGAACAGCAGAGCCTTAAAGGAACAGAAAACTTGACTCAAACTTGACTCGGGGAGCTAGCTAACATATCAAGAATGTACCTGAGTCGATATTGAGAGTAAGAAAAATTCTCGTTACGACCATTGCAGTTTCCGGGCAGTTTCCGAGAATTCGACTTTTGAGCAAAAGGTTTGTGTGCCAGGACTAGGAATCGAACCCCGGCCGCCTTGTCGGGGAGGTCGTTACTCTGTAGTCTACATGTAAAAAGGCGAACTTTTACAGTACATAAGTGCATAATTACAGTGCATAAGGGGCAAGGGCCTGCCAGCTAGCTTTGGGAACACTAAGGAGGGGGTTCGAGACGGTTCGAGATAACAAAGAAGGGGGGGCCTGTCGACAATAAGACCCTGTATAATTTATCTAAGCCCCCCGGGCAATTCGATGGCCGAAAGTTGCGTAGTCAAGTTTACTGTTCCTTTAAGTTTTGAGATACTGGACACTGGACCAGATACTGGACCTGGGGGATTTGAATACTCGGTCCAGGATCTTTCCTTGGACTGAAATCACTTTTGCTCGGCTCTTGTTATCTATTTTTTATTGTCGGTTTCGCTGGACATGTCAACGGGTGGTGTTGGGGACCGGGTGCTGACGGGAGAACATGTAGTGAATCATAAATGTTGCATTTAGTCAAAGAAGTGTTTCCATCCCGTGCATTACGAATTTGTCTTCTCAGCCGGGCTCTGGACATTTTGTTATTTAATTTATTATTGAAAAGAACTTGAACCTGAACCTGAAAAATGAAACCATTATTTACCTTGGCAATCTGTTCCACAAGTACTTCAACATTGTTGGTTCCCCTCAGATCTGTAGAGATGGAAACGTCTGCCTGGTGTGCCCACTGTTGACACTTGTCGATGGTGCCATCTATCTCCTGCCTCAGTTTCAACTGACTGTCGAAGTGTCTGACCTTGTAGCTGACGTCTTTCGTTACCCTGTCGTAAAGGTCAACGACTTCCTTAACTGTTTCTTGGAGTCTTGCCGCATCGTCATCAGTACAAGCAGTTCGAAGCTCTTCCGCTCGCTTCTTCAGAGGCGACAGCTTCTCCGCTTCGTAGACCTTCACTGACTCATCAAGGTACTAGAAAGAGCTTATTTAAAGAGCAAATTTAAGACAACAATAGCGCCACCTAACCTTTCTTATAAGACAGCTAGTTCTGCTGAGACACATAAGGCGTATTCTCGCCGCTCCCCGAGGACTCCTCGGGGAATCGAAGGGAACGGCGAGAATAGAGGGACTTACTCCACGCGGACTCCGCGTATAGAAAACAGCGAGAACACGGGGAATGCTTCCAAAACGGATTTTGTTTGGACAAAAAATATGCAGTTGACTGAATTAGTCTGGATCCATTTTATTTTTGGTTCTGTTCATTCTGATTATTTTTACACTGCACCAATACAAGCAAAAATTGATTCCCCTCCGAATCTGAAAGGGAGTCCTTCTGGATGATGGTGATGATAATCGGAGCATTCCCCGTCCGTGGGGACTCGCGAGAATACGAGGACTGAATCCCCGGGACAAACAAAAACGCGGGGACTCCTCAAGTGGAGTCCTCGGAGAACGGCGAGAATACGCCTATAGTCTAGTCTAGTGAGAGATATTTTGGAATTATCAGCAGTATGATCAGGCACTGTCAGAGATGAGAATCCCGAGCCTCTTCAACCGAAGACAAGAACTACGAAGCTTTGTTAAAAAAAAAAAAAAACTGTTGCCAAACGGTTCTTTCTCCCCCCGGTTCCTCTAAAAATGTCAGGGCAAGACAACAGAACAAGCTAGTACTTATTTTGAAAAATAGCTGGACAAGACAACGAAGAAAGCTAATGCCTGTCAGAGGACGAACCTGTGAACTTTTTCGTGCCCTTTTTGAACAGGTTTTCAAAAAAATTAACAATTAGTGTTTATATGAAAGTTGTGAAGCTGGGTTATTAATAATTATATTGGACTGGGTGTTAAGTGAATATACAAATGACATACCTTCAACTTTCCAAGACATCGCTCTGCCGCCTCTGGCTTAAGGGGAAGGGTGGCGAACTCCCGACAGTCACTCAATTTGGCATTAAGCTGTCGTTCGACTTCTTGGAGTTCATTCTCAAATGCCATCCGTTTCTCAATTTCCTCAGACAGCGTCTGGTCTTCAGTGTCAGCAATCTTGCAGAGCCCATCGTATGCCTCGACGGCGTGAGCGAAGCCACTCGAAAGCGTCTTATGCTCTTCTTGGTCAATGTCAGCTGAGATGGTAGAGATTCTTCGCTCAAGACTGTCCAATAAGACCTTCTCGGAGTCGAACTCCTTCCTCATAGTCTGAAATGAAAGACAGGAAAATATAAGTATGCTCTCAGTACCCCGGAAGGTTCCTCCTTGCTTAGGCACCACATTAAATTTATCCCAAAACAGAATGTGTCGTTCATTTCTATCGGTTTCTTTCAACACGACAGTGCTGCAAAATGTGTTTGTGAGGAGTTTCGTTGCTTCACCGCAGACTCTCTGTTGAGTTCGCAAACTGCATGCGCCACGGGGGGAGGAGTAGTTAGTGAGTTTTTAGTAGTGTTTCCCTGGCATCACTGACACCACTACTCCAGGAGTGATGATGCTGTCAAGTAGGCATATTCCCAGAAAAAATAGCGATAGGAAAAACTGAGTAACCGATCTAGTGGAAGGATTTGAAGTTTGCAAATGAGATGAAAACTTGTTGGTATTGCTATGGTAATTGTGTAGATAATATACATATTTATGGACATGATTTTCCTCGTACTGTGTAGGACTATACTATCTCAGCTAACCCAGGCTATCGGGGAGACTGCTTAGTACCTTTGACGGTCCTTCCAGTTTTCTGATGTACCTCTCGTAAGTGATGTGCGCTTGGAAATCTGAGCGCTGCTTGCTTTTGAGAGGTGGAGGAGGATTGGAAAATACTTGGTTTCAGAAAGACTGGTTCAGAGGCACTTCCACCCGAGAGGACAATACATTTCTTCATTAGTTTCCATCCTCAAGTACACCCTCAAGTACAATCCCTCCAGTATAAGAAACTGATTCCCTTGCTCAAACTCGCAACTTAGTTTTAGAAAACCTCGTGCTGTCTTCGCATTTGGCAATGACTTTCTAAAGAAACCATGTAACAGCCGAAGCAGTTGTCACTTAAAGGTAACCTTCCCAAAAAGCTTCATAAAATATTAGTTGCGTTTTTTCAAATACATGGTATCTATTACGACGATGATTGGATCTGCAATTAATCGTTTTTGCAGTTACCGTGGTATCTGATACCGCGGTGTAAGGCCGTTTTCGCAGTTACTGTGGTATCTGAATATCAGATCCAACGGTACCTTGCCAGATACCACGGTAACTGCAAAAACACCTTTTGACCCTGGTATCAGATACCATGGTATCTGCAAAAACGCAACTACGAAGGGTGCAGTAAATCCTTTCTGGTGTCGTTGTCTCAGTTTGATGAACGCCAGAAGCCTTAACTTTGTCACTTTTTCGATTACCAAGTAGTTAAGCTTTACCTTCAACTGATTTTGTCGATCTGTTAGTGGTTTGCTCTCAAAGCCAAGGGGTTCTCGGGCCCTTAGGACCTTGAGACGTGTGTTGATCCAGTCTTCGGCCGCTCCAATGTCCGTGCTGACATCACTGATGCCCTGTTTTGCCATTTGCGCAAGGTTCTGTTTGCGACTGATGCGCTTCTCTGTGTCGGTGATTCTCCTTTCTGCTGCGTGAATGTGTTCGTCAATCTGCTGTGCGTCGAGGGATCCAAGTAGCGGAGCGATATTTCGAGCCTGGGACAGAAAAATAAAATTAAAATCACGACACTACAATTCTAGTCGATTCTGTAACTGTAGTATATACGCTACTCTGGTGTAAACATAGCTTAATCTTGATGAAAGAATCCTTGTGGCGAAAGCGTCCTTAACTGTTCAAATCGGCATAAAGATCACTGTTAAAGATGAATTGTGTGCTATAATTATTATAGTGTAATAATAATAATAATTATTTTATTACCCATGATAGTGTATAAACACAAAAAAATGGAGTACGAAAATTAAGGAAAAACGGAACATTAAACAACACTACAGATCAACAACAAATAAATGGAGTACGAAAAACAAGGCAACACTACAGATCAACAGCGAATCATCATCTATTTCAGTAGTCTATATAAGTCGCTTGTCTGATCGAGATCTTTCCTATACCGCTATAAACGCTTCTGCACCGCAATTACGGGCTGGGCTACTCCATACTTCCTTGATTGCTGAGCCGCGTTCGATTCACTTCTCAAGTTAACTGAGATCCTCAGTTAGACGTTTTATTTGCGATTCTCGGTTAACTGGGAGCGTTCGATTCATCAACGTCGACGTGAAGGTTGACGAAAAGTTTACTTTCAACGACGCGGAGAAATTGTCAGTTGTCTCAAGTTAACCAAGAAAGAAAGTGAAAGTCAAAATGATTCTTGCTCGGTCGACTTCTTACTGAATAAAACGGTAGCAGAGAAAAAAGTCAACTCTGGGGTCGACTTCCGCGAGTCGAATCGAACGCGGCTCTGATGTTGCTTGACCAAGGGGGATGTGTCAACAGATATTTCGAAAACTTATAAAAAAAAACTTACATATGATTTAATATCTGACTCGGCGAATAAAGACCAAAACGGTGCTAAAGCAAGGAAGTGGGAAATAACGAACGCATTATACACTTTACCAAGAATACTTCTACAGAACTTATAATTTAGTGCATAACCGGATTAAACTTTAGCTTGAATACAAATCTTAACTGAAAGCATTTATCTCGAATCCAACTTTCTAATTTTTACAGGAATTCAATGACTGTCTCTTTGGGAAGTGCGTTCCGGTAGTTCTCGATACGATTTCCAATCGTCCGACGTACGTCCGGCTGAATCGATCAAACTGGAGGATTGTGTTTTTCTCTCTTATTTTGTTATTGTTTAATATGTTTTTTTTTTTTTTTTATGTTTTTGAGTGGCCCTAGTTGGTCCTTAGTTTAATGAAAATAAATAAATAAATAAATCTGAAGCTGTGGCGGAGAAGTTCATTTGCATTTTATTCAAGCTGATGACGTTCTCAATCCGCTACAAGGCAGAAACTGCTTACTATGTGTTGACTGATTATGATTCTAATTAAATAGTGTTGTGGCTCAGAGGGCCCCATCCAGTTTTGCTGTCATTCCCAACCATTGTGTAAACAAATATAGCAATAATTTCGGGTTATCGCCGTTAGATGGCGTATTTCTCTTTTCATCGTTGCGACCTAGTTCGTTACCTGGATGATGCTAATCCGTCATCAGCATCATCACGTTTCCGGTAATCAACTACAACAACAACTTTACCATCTTGTTGGAGACTTTTGTAAATAATTACTGAGTATACTTTATTTATTTGAAGGGAAAGAGAAGAGTGCGTTTGAGCCCTAGGCCACCTAGGACATCCCTGCCCCTCGTTTGCTGATTGGTTTTGAGAGTGGAAATTAAGATCAGGCCCGCCGGTTCAGAAGATCTGGCCACAAGGTCCCAGCGACCCTATTTCAGATCTAGCCTTACCCACCACCCTCGAAACCATATAAATCAGTGCAACGTTTTGAAACATACAAATACCCCTTATTATTTTGGCCTGGACACGGACGCTTGGGTATGGATTATTATAAGTTTTTTTCTACTATGCGTTCTTCTTGTATACAACCACATCAAGATTCTCTAAGCGGTACTCGGTTAATACTAAGGAAAACTTCAAAAAACGAAAATTTACCCAGATGAATTAACCAATTTTCACGTAATTTACAGCTCATCTTACCTTTTCCTTGACCTCTTCCAGTCTGGTCCTTCCAGTTCGGGCCTCCTTCATGAGGTCATCAAGAATGTCTAACCGCTGCTTGGTACTGAGTCCTCTGCCACGATCAGCACTATCTGATTTCTTTAGGAGCTGATCACACCAAGCATACAGATCTTCAATCAGGGAACGATAGTTTGTAATGTTAGCTTGAACATCTCCCCTCTTGTCCAGGAGGTCATTGACGTCTCTGTTTAGGGCTGTCAGATCATCTCGGATATCGTCGACGGAAGCCGAGTCGGGAACGAGACTCATCAGTCGCATTTCTATATCTGATATGTGTTGAAGTTTTTCGTCCAAAGCCTGGCGTAAGTCTTGAACCTATAGAAAAAAAAAGAGCCAAGAATACCACAAAAATACTTAGTTGATAGAGATAGTGTCTGACGCGCGTGTAAAATTTCTGTTGTTTACATATTTATTTTATTATTACATTTGTCGTTAAGCTTTAACTTGTCGGCAATACAGTAAAGCCGCTTGGTCACTGGTGTAGATGTATCGAACGAAGAATGGTCGCTCTCTGTGTGGGTTGAATCCTTTCTATTAATTTGTCTTATTTTAGTTTTTGGCTGTTTGACTTCTTCTCCTTGGTAAAACAATGGTGTGAATGCTTTTCATTATTCTTTTTTTGAGTAAAATTTCCAAAGAAAAAAAAAGAAAGAATGAAAAGAAATTTGAAAATATGCCAAAGCTCGCTAAGGAGAAGGGATTAGGGAAAAATGAACTAATCTCATACATAGAAAAATGGTCCTGCTACAACAACGACTATATTTATTAGTCGCCTATGAAGAACAGCAGAGTTGCACAATACAGATAATGGATATAACACAGAGTAACAGCTGTTTCATCCAGAAGAGATTACAAGACCACTTCTTTTACCTGTTGGATTTCCATTTGAGCCGCTTCGGGGCGCAACTTAGCTTGCTTTTGATTAAGTGCTGCCAAGTTTATCTTTTGATCCGCGATCCAGTTCCGAACAGCATCCTTTTTGCCTATCAAGGTCTCCACTTCTTGAAGGTTAGCAGTGGCACTCGTATGAAGTCCTTGAACCTAAATAAACAAGTCAAATAAGCAAATAGGAACTAAATGGAAGAATCCATAGTCCAGAAGTACTCACGAACAGACTGAACATATTCGACACCTAGTCATGAGCTAAGATAAGGCTTGCCGTTCCCACCAAGTAGAAGTTTTACGACTTCTTTGGTTGGTATTTTCCCATTTCCTGAATCTTTCCCTTTTAAACTGGTTGAGAATGAAGAACAACAGACATGAAATCACGGTGTGCATCAATGGCACTACGGAACACTTCACACCGTGATTCTCGAGCATCAGTTTTTACACTCAAACCCCTATCTATTTAGCGACGTAGCCTATCAAGAGGCTGGACAGAGGAATAAGTAGTTGCAACTCGCAAAATGCTTCTGTCAAAGTTCACGATTAACATCATTGAGACAGATCCTGCGGAGTAAGAGGTTGCAAACAGAGCGGTATTTTCTCTTTTATTCGTAGACAATCAAAAATTCAGAACGTAATATATATGATTGATCACTGAAATTGTCCACATGTCTACTCTTGTCTTACCAAAGTTACCTACCAAGTCCACCATCCAGCCGCTGGAATTGCCGGACAATTTGATTGCCTGTTCCAACTATACCTCGCTGAAAATTTATTCAGTTATGGAAGATTTCTAGCTTCTTATTGTGAGATACCGCAGTGCTTATTTGAACACTTATCTAAATATTTCACTACTTCGGCTTTGTTTCTTGCTTACAAAACGGTCAAATGGAAAAGAAAAACAATAAACTTTATACCCGCTGACAGCCAACTCTTTCAGCTTTAAACTGAAACAAACAGTAAATTGGAATTGTAATTTTAATATGTTTTGTTCACTTTCAAATATGCTTTCTCTTGTATTAGGGTACGATATCTAGTTTGACCGCATTGAAATTACGTAGCGCTTCTCAACAGAACCAAAATCTGAAAGAAGAAACAGTTGGAAACTAGGAGCGAATATTTTTAAATCCAGCTGACACATGACAAATCGGACACTAAATAAGCGTTTTCGGCAAGTATCCTGCAGTAAAAATTTCCCGGTGTGGGATTTGGTGTTTTCTTCTTCGACCGTTCAAAGTCAGGTGACCGTCAAATAAGCATATCTCTACTGTACTAAATAATTCCCAACATGCAAACAGGTGCTCCCTTACCTTTAGGTCCAGATCGTCAGACCTGTATTCATACTGGCCTTCCTGGATGCGTTCCATCAGGCACTTCAGAAGGTTATAAGGCTTAGCCGGGGCACGCTTTAAAACAAACACATGCAATTAGCAATGGACAAAGCATGCCACAATACAAAGTACAAATGTCAAAGGACCAGAGAAAGGGCAAAAGAGGGTGGGGTTTAAGTTCTAATGATAATTACCAAGAGTAATTCCAATCTGTATATTAGTTACCACCGATACCGCTCTAACCCTCTATTATGGTTACCACTGCTAGCATGTTACCTGCCATGCTCCGGAGCATGATAGGCTATGAAAATCCGAGCGGCAAGTTCAAATTTCAGAAAAAAAGGCTGAAAGGACACCATTCATTATTTGCCGTCCCATATTTGCAACTCGCAAGTAGGTGTTTGTTTACTTAATGAATAAAGCCTAATGTTTAAATGTTGCAACTTTTCTGTTTGTTTAATCAATGAACTGAAATCAGATTGTATCCTATATGCTATCCATCAAGAAGACAAATACTATCTTTTTTTTATGCCGTACAGAACGATATGAACGCAGGGAAAGACACTTCGTGAAGACGGTGTTTGTACAAAACCTACACGAAGGCCAAAGAACTTAAGAGAGATAGTTATTTTCTTGAATGACCACTTTAACTGCTAGTACTAACTTGAATTCTTCAGCGTTAAAAAGTATCATAATTGAGAGGCCACTGAGGTTACTGCTGGTAGACTTGGTCACACCCTCATTAAATACAATAAAATCGTGCTTTTCGCAAAACAGGACAACGAGAAAACGTCGAGACTGAAGTTTCAGAATGTATGAATGTATCGGAATTCAGAATGTCAGAATGACTGAAGTTTCAGAATATATACATGCTTCAGACTGTACAGGGTTGGTCATGCAACACGACGCAACCAATCAAATTAAAATAATCACCTGATCTAAAGTGTCTTCAAGTTTCGTCCTCACCAAAACCTCTGTCTCTGGGATTGGGTGAACCGTCGGGTCGAGTGGGCTGCTGGGACGCGAGATGGATGCAGCAGCAGCTTCGCACGCAGCCACGGCCGAAGCCAGACGACCTTTTTCCGTAAGGAGACGGTATGACATGTTGTTGATGCTTTCAATGTGCTTCCGCCAATCTTCAGTCGTCCGCAGGTCTTCATCTTGTATGGCGTTGATCTCTCCATCCCAGGAGTCAAAGTTCTTCATGATAGAGTCCAAAATACTCTCGTATTCTTCAAACTTAGCAAGACTTTCTTGGAGTCTCAGACGAATCTGTAGTGCAGTCTGGAGGAGGCTATCGTAGCTTTCTTGAATGTTGAAAAGCTGATTTTCGATCACTCGGTCAATCGCTGGGCAAGAGACGACGTACCTTCCAACTTGAGTGTGACCCTTCGCTTTCACCTCTTCCAAGTTCTTTTTATAATCGTAGATATTCTGGATCAGATTTTCATGGATGTTGAGCTGCTCTTGCGTCTGGTCTTTGTTGCTAATATACATCGAGTTGTGTGCCATGAGCTGGAAAGAGGTTTGCAGCAGCCATCTCTCGCATTCCTGGAGGGCCTGATGATAAGCCAGATAGTCTTGCACTTCCAGATCAAGCATCTGTCGTATCTCCTTACAACTATCACTGAGTTTTTCACGACGACCTCGCGCTTTAGCAATACGAACAAGGGCTTTGTCGTTGCCCGCCCAACCGGCCAACGTTTCTGCTTCAGTCTCAAGGTGGACAATATCCGTGATATGTCTGTCGATTTCTTGTTGCATGTATTTGTACCTTTCGATAAGGGTCTTCATCTCACCAAGCTCTCCACGCGACTCTGGCTTTTCAGAGAGGGCATCTCCAATTTCAGAAAGCCATCTCTCGAGGCGGCCGACTCCGTCGTTGAATTCTTCCCATCTTGAAACAGCATTTTTCAGCGTCGACAAAGAGTTCGAGACATCCACGTTGAGAGCATCCCAGTCGGCTCGGAGGGTTGAAATGGCAACTCTTCCTTTCTCTTCAATTCCGTGAGGAACAGACTGCAAGGCTTTCGTATAGGCTTCTACCATGACGGTCTGCAAATGCTGGCCTTCCGTTATGCGCGTGGCAACCAGCTTGACTGTGTCAAAGTGTTCTTTAGTTGAGGCTTCGTCACCGACCATGCTTGAATCCTGGACGGTGCCACGTGATCTTTTCAACCACTCCGAGAACTCATCGCGGGCGTGCTCAAATAAGGAGTGATCACCCATTGTCTTCTCCGCACGAGATGTAAGGGATTGTAGGGAGCTGATGGCTTGGGTGTAAGCCGTCTGAAGAGCTACAGTCTGATCTCGAACCGGGTTGTATGCACTCAAGTCTATTAGGAGCTCACACTTGTCATTAAGATCTTCCATAGCAAACTTTTTCTGGTTGATCTCCTTGAGCATCTGTTTGTACTTTTCGAGGTCTGGCTTTCCTTCCTCCGCGTCGACGATGCTCTTCTGAAAACCATCCAGCCAAATCTTGATCGCATTATAGACAGTATTAAAGTCAGTCCAAGCTGTAGTGCATTTGGAGAGTCCCTTCTGAGTTTCGAAGGCAAGGCTCTTCATGCTGTCCCAGTCGGATCTTAGCTGAATCATTTCTTGGCGCAAAATATCCTGACCTTCTGAGCTTGTCGTTTCGGTAAGCGCATTGGAAAGTTCTTCTGTTTTCGCAAGTAGCTGTTCGCCTTCTGGGAAGGTTTGAATGATTGCATGAAGTTTCTCTTGACTTTCATCTACCACAACCTGTTCGCCGTGAATAACAGCATATTGCTGGATATCCATCCGGGTCTTGCGAATCCAATCAATGGCGTCGTTATACGCATGCCAATGAGCTTCATGAAGCTTGACTTGCTGAGCAAGCGTTTCTATGGTGGACGCCAACATCGATTTCAATTCTTCATACTTTTCAAACGACGGCGCGTACTCTTGTTTTGATACGTCTTCATCAACGTTAATCTTGTCCTCGAGACGTTGGAAAATATCAGCGTATGAAGTGGCGTCTCTCTGAAGTGCTTTGAACTTCTCAAAGGTAGCTTTCTTCTCGCTAAGGTCGGTAAGAACGATACAGTCGCCTTCACGTGGCACGCTTGACGTTTTATTGGTCATCTCTTCCAACCAGTCAACAAGCATGCGATGGGACTTGTCGATCTCTTCAAGCTGTGAGACTCTATTCGCTAAGTCGTGACGTAAGCTTTGAAGATCGGAGACAATCTTGTCAAACCTCTGTCTAATAGTGTCAGTGTCTTCCTGAATCCTGGCTGCACCAGCTTGCTCTGTATTGAGGATAACTCTTTCCTTCAGCTCGTTCATGTAGCGAAGCTTGTTCTGCCCTTGCTCGGTACTGAGCTTGATCTGCTTTACTTGTTGCAGCTTACTCTGCAGTTCAAACAAAGAACCAGATAGACCTGTGCAGCTTTCCAACTTCTGTCTGGTTTCGTCGACCCAATCTTCGCATTCTTGATACAGTGCCAAATGCTGCTGGTGCTCCTGATAATGCATTTCAAGCCGTCGCATGATTTCTTTTGCAAGTGAGAGCAAAGCATTGTATTTGGTAGTGATAGCTGTGACGGCATTTGATACACGGGAGTCAGCGCAGGTTTCAAGAAGCCCCTGGGCTCTCATGTTCAGCCTATCCAATTCTCTCTGCCAGTCGAAGATATTCTGGAGGTGAAGCTGGAACTGTTCCAAAATATCCTTCTTCTCTTGAAGGGAATTCTGAAGCTTATTGAAAGCCTGGACGGATTCTTCAGTCTGGCTGAACCACTCGAGTGCTTCTTGATACTGATCTTCGTACTCAGTCCATTTAACCAGACCAGTTTCGACAAGGGTCTTTGTTTTAGTCAAGCTGTCGATGTAGTTGTCGAATTCTTCCTGAAGTAGAGCACATTCTTCTTCGATAATCTCTTTGTTCTCGTCGTTAGCATCTTGACAGGATGCTTCGCCCTTCGCAAGAGCCAAATCTAATTTAGCTTGTCCGTCGTCCTTTTCGGCAAGCAGCACCTGAAGTTGGGTAATCTTGCTACCAAGGGAGTCCTTGTCGCCGATTGGCTCGGAAACTTTGCTGAGCTTTTCTTTCGCTATGCGTACCCATTGCATGAAGTCGTTCCCAGCGTCAATGAAACCTTGATGCTTCTCGACAGCGTCTTTTTGCTTTTCCAAGATATCATGTGCTTGCTGGCTGAGAATTTTGTACTTGCTGGAAATGTCGGTGGCGGGGCTAGACTGCTGAAGATCTTCTGCTTTCGAAGTCACAGAAGCAATCATTGGCTCAAACGAAATAATATCCTGCACAATGCTAGATGTTCGTCGTAGATTCGCTCGCCTTTCCCCGAGACTCAAGAGCCTAAGGCCTGGAGTTAGGCTCTTGCGTGACATGGATACTTTCTGTTCGCAAACCTGTTGCAGTTTGGCTTCGCGGTCAGATATCCACTGTTTTAGCTGAGAGTATGAAGAAGAATAATCAGCCCACTGCAATAGTGAAGTTTCAAGTGAAACCTTGGCAACAGACATCTTTTTGATCAGTCTGTCCCAGTCAGCTTGCAACTCCCTCAGTTCTTTGTTGATCTTCTCTTTACCATCAGAACGAGTGTTGCGCAGAACCTTTTCTCCAAGGTTGACAGCAGAGTGTACCAAGTTCTGTCCTTGGTCTTGACGTCGTAAGAGCTCCTGCGCTTTCTCCAGTCCCGTCTGTAGAATATCACGGTTCGTCTCGGCAGACGACTCGCTAGACAAGCGAATGACTTCGCGTGCTTCTTCAATCCAGCTTTGGGCTTTGCCAAGTGTAGCATTGTACTCGCTGTGCTGCTCAGCATTGGTCTCAACTTTTTTCAGCACGTCTTTCGCTAAGTTGATCTGCACTTGGTATCTTGAATGTAAGTGACGCAGTTGGTTCGAAACGTACGTATCAAGGTGGGATTTTAGCAACGAGGAAGCTGTAGACTGGAACTTGTCAATCTGTTCCTTTCCTTTCTCAAGTCGATCAAGGAGGGACTTCGTTGTTTCAACCTGTTTCGCTTTTTCAGGGTATGTAGCCAGCATAGCATTCTTCTGAGCTTTGACTTCGATATCAGCCTGCTGCAACCAATCGGAAAGCCGTTCATACTCTTCTTTGTAATCGCGCCACTGAACAACTGTCCTTTCCAAAGTCGACTTCTGAGCCACAATTTCTCGGAAGAGAGTTTCGAAGGACTCATTTAAAGCTCTTACTTCACCCCTGATACCCTCTTGTCCAGGCTTGGAGGTGGAAGCGAGAACGACTTCACAACAATGATTCAAAGATTCCACTTTCAGCTGACCTTGACCTTGCTTGTTCAGAAGTCCCTCTAGGGCGTGTACTGCTGACTCGATAGCAAGCCTGTCTCCGAGAGATCTGTGCTTCAAAGCTGGAATCTTCTCTCGAGCTCGATTCATCCAAGTTATCAAGTCATCCTGCGCGTCTTTGTAAGCTTTGTGGTCAGCAAGCTGCTCTTGGCGTTTGATGCGCAGCGCACGAACCTTCTCCGTCAGCGTCTCGTACTTCGAAAGAATATTCTGGGCCTGAAGAGCGGCTGACGCCTGCTGCCCGCTGGAAACCATTTCGTCAGCCTTAACTTTAAGATTTTCAACATCATACTTGTCGCAGCGTATCTTCTCCTCAAGACTCTGGAAAAGAAATGACGGATTAGTGCAAGTTAATGAGAACTGAGTTACAGAAGCAGCCGAACTAAGTGAATGAAGCGGGTGATATGCGTTTTTCTTCTCTGTAGCTGCAAAGCTTTGCCACTAAAGACGTTCTACGAAAATTAGCTAAACAACAGACTGACAGCTAACAACTGACAACTGACTGACTATTCGGATAAAACTTGCTTTTCTTTTTTTTTAAGTTTCTTCGAAAAAGAAACACACACTGTTGCCTGAGGCCAAATGGTATGTTGAGTATAGTCAAGACGTAACTAGCAAAAATACTCGTCGTACAAATTTAACATAATTTAGAATAAAAACACGCGAAGGACACGAGCGTATACGATACTGTGAACCCATAAGATGCTGACAAGGATAAGATAGATAAGATTTATTTACACTAAGAGCCGAAGGCCATGTCAAATACATGGAAAATAATCACAAACAAACAAAAAAATAATAACGTCTATAAGCACCTATCCCTGTGGGCTACGGCTACCCTGAGGAACCCCGCAAACTTTTTTGTACTTATAAAACAACAATTCCCCATGACCCTGCACATACATTCTTTATCTACCCTTGTTTCATTTACTCCAAAAATTTCTAACCTATGTTCACTCAAATTTTCGCATTCACACAACTAATGTTGAAATTCTCATCCCTACTACCATAAATTGGACATGAGTAAGGACCGGACCGACCCTAGTAGGTGGACTGGGACTCAAAGCAAAATTATAGTAGAGTTCATATGGGGACTTTAGAGCAGGTTACATTGCTAGACCGAAAATTATAGTGAACTCCGGGTGATGAGACAACGCTTGGGAAGAACACAAGTACAAGTATGTACAGGCCTAAGGAAGAGCATTGCAATACTAAATGAACCACCTATATTTTGCCACCTATCTTTCAAGACTTCAAATAAGCTATTTTCGCTTCGCTCAGGAGAGCCGATTTATGCTCCAAATGTACTACTAACAGTGATCCCATCCAAACTTACCTTCAGTTTTTCAAGCTGTGCACGCTTTTCATTCAGCGTCGTCTGCAGTTCATCAGAGTCAACCACCCCTTTGCTGACAGATTCGACCGTTCTGTTCAACTGGTGGATTTGTTCAAGGAATCCCGCCCATCTTTGAATAGTGTCATCAAGGTTTGCCTTGGTCTCAATCATTCGGGTAGCAAGAACAGACCATTCTTCTTGAAGCTCGGATAGAAGAGCGTTGATTTCACCGTGACCAGCAGGAGCGGTGTTAGCAAGCACGCTTTGAGCAAGCTCCACAGTAGTCTGTACTTTAGTAAATCCTTCTTCTTTGTACAGTAGGAGATCCTAGAATGACATACCGTCAGATGTGTATCTTGTAAGAATGCGATGGAGATTTGATGCGTTAGAAAACGATTGAGAAAACGAAACTAGGATAATCAGGGTTCAGACTCACTGCTTTTGCAGACCTGATGCATAAATATAAGGTTTGAAGCCAAGCTGACACCCATTGCAAAATAAATGGAAAAACGCGGTTTTCTTCTTTATTAGCTAGTTATAACTCTAAGATGATATGCGATGGTATCCCTCGCATTTCATCTTAGAGGGATAACTAGCTGATTAAAGAAATCCCGAAAATCTTTTTTTTTTATTTGTTTAGAACCGATTTGTGCAAAAACCTGCCTTTCGATGTGTTGCCTATCACGGTAGACCCCTGCACTCACTGACTGGACGTGTTTTGCACGTGTTTTATTTGGTAACGTCTACGACTCGACTGAATGAAAAATAAAAAGGAATATTGTCGGAAATTAGTGAACGAAATTGTAGCCTACTTTAGTGATCTGAGACAAATAAATATTAAGGGTTAAATTAATATTTCAGTGTTTCCTTGTCTGTCCCAACATTCATCTTTCATTTTACATTCAACCAAAGTGACTTGTAAAAAGTTTAAACAAATTCAAAATTAAATAAAGTGTTTAAACAAAAACCTATTGTACTCTTTTTTACGACTAAAGATGGACTTTACTACTAAGCTGTTGAAAAACTGGAGGAAGACTACATTTCAGTTTGCAAAGACAGATTGGATCAAGAACTTTTTGAGCCGGCAGGGGATGGTGTTCGCCTCAAGTACCGATGCAGGCCCTTTAATCAGCCTGGCCCTCTATTACTACACCTGATCAAATTATAAGTTTATTTTAAATTTAATTTACCTTCAAGATTTTTGCGGGCAAACTGTCTTCCAGTTTTGGGGAATATTTGGGATATTAAAAGGGCTGGGACAAGGGCAAAGCCAAGTTATCAGTTTTGTAAAGTTGACGTAGGTGTTCTGGACCATTTGCTTTACAAGTGTCGGGAGTTGTCTATCCTGCGTGAGAAGCTTTTAAATGGCATAGTTAAGCCAGAATTATAGGATTGGTCTATATCTGGATCATTTAAACAAGAAAATTAAAAGTATGTGAGGTTAGATTGTCGTTTGGGGAAGCAGTTTAGTTTAGTATTGAAAGTTCGCCCGTATACTGAATGTAAAGTTGGTATATTTTAGTGTTTTTGTTCACGGCCCAAGGGCTTAAATAAACATCAATCTATCTATCTATCTATTGAGTATCTATATAATTCAAGGGATCAATATTGCGGTACCTTGCCATGTCTACTATGGTGGAATTATAAGAAAGACTTACCTGTATGGTAGCAAGCTTCGCCTCCAGATCTTCACGAGATGACGCACTAAGGTCGGAGCAGTACTTCAATTTGTCCGAGACTTCCAGCAACCACCGACGCCCCTCGTCAACACGAGACAGGAAGTTCTGGTGGTTTGCAACGTAACTCTGCCATTTGCAGACAAGATCCTGCAAAGAAATGTCCAGTTGATGGAAAAAGTAAAAAAAAACATGACCAATAAAAAGTCTCATTTCAAACACAACAGGCTAGCTTGAAAGTGGGACAAATGCAAGAACAATTATCGTTAACAATCTATGCCCTTACTAGACTTTACTAGGCAGAGTTGCAAACAAATAAAGGAAGAAACAAAACGAGATAATTCTCGAATCAGTAAAGATTCGGCTGTTTTAGTGTCTGATTTCGAGTGTTAAATTCTTTGCTGAGTTCCCATTTCTTTTAAAGGACCCCTCTTGCTTATTCTGCCTTTTATAATATACCTAGCTCCCTTGTGGAATTATAAGCTTCTAAAAACCCCACCTTTCTCCATTGTTTCGTTTTGTGCCTACGAATTTTTAGCGCTTTTTTGGCTGTGCCGAGTTCTGCCCGTCACACAACGCAAAGTTTGCCGGAATCTCAATGTCCGCTGAGGACTCTTTCATATATAAGGATATGGGTGTCTTCTGTTTTGACTTCTTTTATTTGCTTAGTTTTCCAACTTTTTAACCACAGCGCGTTCAGTTTTCAAACGTTTTGCGCCCAGCCGCCGCGTCGGAGGGCAGGAGGGCTGGATAGAATCGGCAAGCGCTAACAAGAAAATGGCTTATTTCAGGTGGAAAGTGATGGTATTTTCGAGAAACGTTTCTTCGGGTCCGTTTCGTAGGGAAAAGATCATTTCTAGTAAGAGTTGTCCTTTAATGATTCGGGCTCTGTATAATACAAGAAACAAATTAAATTCTTACAAAAAAGTGTCATCCTATTCCCTCTTTTTCTGAAAATGATAAATTTAAGATCTTAATCTGAATTTCTGTCTAGGCTTAATTCCGAAGTTTTCGTGTAGTTTTCACAAAATCTGTATAGCCTATTTAATTTTGGCCATGGATCTTTTCTTTTTGTTCACACATCAGTCATCACACTACACAGAGAGCAAATCAAGACTAGGAACAAAATGATCTAACCTTAACTCGGGTCATGAGCTGCTGATACTTCGTGCCAAGCTCAGAGACTTGCGATGGCCTGTTTTGAGCGGCACGGTACAGCTGCTGAGCTTTCTCCATAATGGCGTCCAACTCCAGCTCTTTGGCTCGTACTTCTCCTTGCAGTTGCTTCAAAGTTTCGAGCTGCTTTTGTTTGAGCTCAAGAGTTGGCTTCAGGTCCACTGCATGAAGCTTGTTGTCTGTTTCCCTGAGCCATGCCTGGCACTGCTCACGGAGAACCTCATAATTGCCCCACTGCTGTAGCTTTTGTTCCAAGGCCAGAATAGCAGACCTGAAAAGACACAGTTCATCACCCGTGTACGTCTTCTCGGACGAGAAGATTCTGATCCCTATTCTGATCCCCTCCCCACCACCTGCGGAGTACCACAAGGTACTCTTTTGGGTCCCCTCCTTTTCCTAGTCATGATCAACTCCCATGCTTCCGAATCACCAGAGAGATGGAAGTTCGTCGATGACCTCTCAGCTCTAGAAGTTTGCCGAAGGAACATAAAAAGTTCAGCAATGGAGATAATCGGAGATATCACAGAGGAAGCAGCTGAATCAATGATGACCGTGAATACTGACAAGTCAAACATTATGACCATCAGCTTTCTGAAGTCTGCTCCTGAGTTCTCACAACCCATCCCCCAAGAAGCAGCACTTACGGTAGTAAAGCTGTTGGGATTTACTCTCTCTAACGACCTTAAATGGGATAATCATGTTGAAACTATTAGTAAACAATATTTCCCCTCGCTATCGCTCCTAAAGCACATGGTCAAATTTTCATCCCCCCTTCAGACTTGCTACATTTTTATACTTCGTTTATACGTCCAATTCTCGAATATGCTTGTCCGGTATGGCACTTTGGCCGTACTAAAGATCCTTCAGACCGGATAGAATGTATCCAAAAACGAGCTTTGCGTATTACTGGGCGGGAAAGAAAGCTCCCCTATTTGTATCTCTTAAAAAAGTTTGAGCTCACAACGCTTGAGGAAAGGAGACAAACACTGTGCTATAATTACGGAATTCAAGCTTTCTCTGACCCCAGGTTCCGTGAGCTTTTCCGCCTGCTCATGACCCTCCCAGAAGTAGACGCCCCCGGCAAAAATCCAGAAAGTTCCTAAATTAACACCAATAAATTGCACACACGAAAGGTACAGGAAAAGCTTCGTTCCATCTTTCGTGACACTTTTTAATTCTCAAGACTAAAAGTGATTTTTTGTTCTTTCATTGGAAATCAGATAACCTTGGCTGTGTTTTAAATTGTATATATATTTTGTATCAGTATATCTGTTGAAAATGTTGAATTGACGACGCTTTTGTCAATGATTATGTTCACATGAAATGCAAATTCGGCATTATTGCTGTGAAAGCCATTTTTAAATTAAATTTTACTCTACTCTACTCTATTCTACGAGAGAAGATGTTACTCTGACAAAGAAAAAAAGTTCAGATTATGAAAATAAAAAATAGTGTGGTGGATGCATAAGCATAGCGTGGTTATGATAGCGTGGTTACGTGTAGGGGGCGAGCATGGTATTGGCTACTGGTTTGTGATGTTGATGCACCGAGTCTTTTCGAAGGCGATACCAGTTCGTAGGTCAATAACTAAATACATTTATTAAGGGTCTTACTTACATTGGAGATACGCTGATAACACTTGGCACTTAATTCGCTCAGAACACTAATGAACTCAGCAGAACCGAGGATGGAACTCAGCTCAACTCAGAACTGACTCCAAAACTGTGGGCTCCGTCTTTTTACCCTTCCGGACCCTTCCGACAACCCCGGATAGAGTGGCTCGGCGAATAGGGTAATTTAGAGAGGTTTGAAAGGAGTAAGTTTCCACTTAGAAAAGGGTAATAATCTCTGGAGAAAAGCGCAGGCGATTAAGGTAATAATCTCTGGAGAAAGCGTGCGCGCTTATGTTTTTCCCCATCTCCGGAGAAAAGCGTGGGCGTTTAGAGTTAGTTGGAAATAGAGAAAGTTGAGGATAGAGCTTGTATAGTAGGCTTTGAACAAGATAAATGTTTACACTAAATGTAACCTCACAAGATCAAACAATTGGTCTTCGCAGAAGACCATACTCTCTAGGCTTGCTGCTTGTACAGATTGAAGGTGACATGGGCTTGTTCAGACTGAGGGTGACACATAGCAAGATTTGTTGAGTAGCCTTTAAGCTTCGTTTGAGTTTATACTGATCTATGGCCCTAGGGATGCTTAAAAAAACAAAAAGATTAGTAATGAAGCCTGCGAGAAAGCGAGAGAAACTGTGTCCCTAAACCAAAAATTATGACCTGGCCCGCCCCCTCCCATTCAGAACCACCCATTCAGAGTTTCAGAGATTGGTCCAAATTACTTTTTATTAGTGCCATGTATTGTAAGTCTATGTTATTAGCACAGATGAAGATTTTTGAACTTTTTATGTGCTTGGTGTTTATGTGTTTTTCAAATGGTACTTAGCGACAAATTCATCTATATAGAGAGTGTATTGTTCTAAAATAACACGCACATACATCGCATCAAGAAATATTATAATTGTCAATATGATATGATAAATATATAATATTATGAATATTACCATATATCCCATCAAGAAATATTATAATTGACAATGTCGCACAGACCTTTCGAGTAAAACACCAACTCAAGAAAGGCTTCTCTGAATTCGTACTGTGAACGCGGTAGTTAAAGGGTGGTACCTTAGTGATAGCCTTCACATGTATATAAGTTTCAGTAGTCTGGGCGAGACTTAGAGCGGATCCAGTTCCAACTGGTGTCTCAAGCACACTGCGTGACGTCAACATTAATAAGTGCAACACGACTTTTTCTATGATAATTGTGCCAAGGTGTTTTGAAGGAAACGCGACAAAAAAGCTGTTTCTGGGTGAAAGACACGATGCCAAGGTCAAGTTAAACAAGAAAACGCCACTGTCGTTGCAGGAGCTTCGATGTTTCGAAAAAAAAGCAAAGCGCTACCTGATCCTTCAACAACAAGAAGCTTTGACTTACTCGATGGCGGTCTGTACTCCTTGCCACTCTTGCATGGATGTGTCAATCTGTGCACGGACATTGATCTGACCAGCTTCATTGGTGCCTGGAAGGACTCTCTCGCCAACTGTCTTGATAGCCTCAAAATGAGGCTCCTCCTCAGGTAGAGTAAGCTGAAGACTCTGAAAATCAACGATTAAAGCGGCTGTAGAGTAGAGTAGAATTTGTCATAGGTAACTATCACAGCGATGACACCGAATTTGTCATTGGTCATCAACACAAAAATGATCACTAGCCTAAATATGTGAAAATACTTCTAGTAAATCTTCAAATATTTCATAAATGAAAATTCAAATAGAGTATTAAAATAAAATAAATAAATAAGTGACTAGGGTATGTTTATTAATAAATCTAAATACGCTGTTATACGCCAAAACAAAGTCTATTTATTCATTATCTGTAGATCTTTATATTCGACAACGGTGTCATGAACACACGACTGTCTAGATGAAGAATTCCAAAAAATATTAACCTTTGGGATCCCATCGAAACCTTTGGTACACATAGAGTCATATCCTTCAGGTCTTCAAACTTAACACTTTTGATCATGGCCTTTGCGTGGTTCGGCAACGCCGGGATTCCTTCCACGGACAGAATCAATCATCCATGTAGCAACGTCATATTTTTAGGGTTTTGAAATAGGATCCTTACGGATATTCTGAAATATTTTATCCTTCGATATTTATTATTATTTTTATTAGTGCATCTGGCGTTCAGCTCATTGTCGTGTGATGATCATGGAACTTAATATAAAGGATTTTTATTATGACAAATAAACAAAGGTCTAGAAATACAATGTACCTGCCGAAAAAACACCAAAAAAGCATCTGCTAAATTTTCCGATTTCATGACGACAAACAAAAAGTCAGCAGAAGCTTTTTCGGCTCTTCCTGGCAATGCCTGTTATGCATAACGTTTGTCGCGACATCAGATTACATCCCAAGTGCTGTCTATTGAACCGCACATCCTTGTGTTATCTGTTATGAAACTTCTAACAGTGTAGATTAGGACTGAACGGTCCACCTAGGTTCAAAATTTCCGACAAGTTCAAGTCTGTTTCAAATGTAGCAGTGGCTTTCTGTCTGTCCTTAGCTGCAACAGCTTTGGCCCCAAAGATAAAAAAAAAAAGAATGAATTATTACCTTCAGCCTGTCGAGGTTGGCATGGAGTGATATCCTTTCCACATAAGCGTCTCCCCAAAGGTCAATGGCGTGGTGCGTTGCTTCAAGCCATTCTGTCTGCTCCATGACAGCCTTCATGTACTGCTGGTGGGCACTGACAATGGCTTCGTATTTTTCCACGAATCCCTAAAAGAAATTTGAAGGTGTAGGTCTTCTGTACCATAGCAACTGGTATGGTCTAGTAAAAACGTACCTAACCTCCCATCGTGCATACTTATTAAGCAAGCGGTGACACCCTCTGACGAAGCTGCTCATGTATCCCAGTCTACCAAACTAGGACTTTGGCGCAGCAGATACGAGAGAGAGGTGCGGTTCTAAGAAAGTCAAAGCTGGAGATGCTGGCGATACACTCCCCCAAGCGATTTTGATTCCTTTTGTACGTCTACTACGCTAAAGTTAAAGATGGTTTGATGGCTTTCAGCATACGTACTTTTAATTCTACTTGTCCACTTTTTAACATTCACTTCGCCTTGATTCTAGAATTTTCTACATTAACCGAAGTTTTTTTTATCGTGATAAATGGAGTCTCAAATATTTTAGTTTGAGTTTTAAATTGACCCCAGTTGTGCGGAAGCCAGTTCAAAGGTTCTGATAATTGTGGAGTATCACAATCTGTAGCCTACATATTAACTGTTTTTATGTTGTATTTGTATCTAGTGTAATTTCCTTGTAGTAAAGACTGAATAGAAAAAAACGTAACCAGAACATAATTACGATTGCAAGACCTGTAGTGTAAGGCCTAACCACGACCGGTGCACTGAGTTTGGCGGGTTACAACACCATTTCGCAGTAACGTTGTGGTCAACAATACAATGCTACTCACCTGAATTTTTCTCAGGATCTCTTGATGTTTATGACCTGCTTTCTCAAGAAAGCTGTCAACGTCCTGCTTGTCTGTTTCGGTTGCATCCGGAAGATTCGAGGCTTTATCCTTACAGTCGACCAACGCCTGCTGGTGAGCAACGACATCATGAAGCAAAAGCCGGTAAGTCTGCAACTGACTCCTCTTTTCGTCCAAAGTTGATCGCAGTTCTACGTCCTGAGTTAGCTGACGCTCAGTGTCGCGGAGCCATTGTTGAAGATCCTCCCGTGCGCTCTCGAAGCTTGTCCACCTACACAAGACGAAGTTCTAAAACACGGGCTTATAATGTGTCATTCTGCTTATCGGCCGTTACTCCCTCCCCTGACTCCATTAACGGTTTTCCAAAAGCCCTCCTATGACCATGGTTTTTCATCTCCGAATAATTAGCAATTTTTGTAAGTCTTCGATGTTAACAAAGAAATACTTAAATGACGCACCATTTTAAACCTTGCTCGAAGCATGTTCTCATGAATTTAGTGACTAAGATTATGGATATTTTGGACAAAAAGCCGTCACTACATAGATAGTTCTACCAATTTTACGAATTTTCTCATATTTGTATTTCCCATCTATCCACGAACCATTCCCCCCTCATGATTCCCTGCCCAAAAATTTCTTCCCTCATATTTTTCAGCCCATGGCATTCACACAAATTTAGTGGATAAGATGGCCCACGGTTTTTGTGCAATACATTCATATTCATATAAAAATGTCTTGTGCCTGAAATCCTGCTTCGTCTTAACAATGGTCCACAGCAAAGGGATGAAACACAAGCTGAAGATTGAAGGTGCGACTACAAAGTAAGGGTTTGAATTCGTCTCAAGCTTCCAAAAGAAATAAGTTCTCGTAGCCTCAATCCTTTTGTAGTGAAAAGTTAATCAATCAACCAAATATTTGGTGACCCTAAAGCAATAATCAGCTAAGAAATAACTATCCTGACAATCCTTAATCCTTTACCTCTGTAATTTGCTTTGCATTTCCCTCTCCATTGAAGACACGTTGTCAAAGAATGTTTCCATGTTGGACTGCAGATCCTGCAGCTGTACGCGAACGCTTTCCTTGCCACTTACTGATGTGCTCATATACAGTTTCTCACCATTCTCTGTCGAAGCGTTCAGAAGTGACATACCAGCCTGCTTGCACTGATACACCTCATGAAGAGTCTGCAATTTGCTCTCAATCGAGGCTCTATTCCCTGGTACGGCGCAGGAACTTTCAAACTTTTCTTGTACTTTAGCCAACCACAACGAGCACTGGTTGAATTTGTCCAAGTAAGCCTTGTGGTCTAATGTGTCTTGTTCGCACTTCTTCAGAATTTCCTTAGCAGTCACTTGCACTGCCTGGAACCGAGAAGTTATCCGCTGAACGTGATTGGAGAAACGGGTTTCACCAGAAGCTTGCATCAAGTCACATGAGTCTTCACTCATCCTTTCGATTTCACCTTCATTCTGCTTCAGAGAATACATCAAGGCCTATAAATAATCGCATGAATTAGTTTATTACGCGAAACCTGTAGGCGCTTACGACTTGAGAGCGACGAGCCCCATTGTGATATCCCTCGCGAGGGGACAGTGCTCTCCAGCAAATAGCTGCTTTCAACAGAGAAGTGGGTCGAAATCGGAAAGGATCGACCTGATAAACAAGCTAAGGGATCCAGTGATAATCTCCATACACTTTTCACTGGCAATGACGACGTGCAACTGAACTGTGTCGCTGGTAAATGTCATTTCGGGTAATTGAGGGTTAATAATCAAAAGGGGGAACGTAAGGTACGGTTAGGTATCGCCATCAGCCTTGACAGGCCTTACTGGCGGTGCTGATCCCCGATTCTCTGCCGTCAACCAGGAACTGAGTACCCACTGGAACCTGAGTCGTCTTTGGTCTTACAGGGTCACGCCACTAACCCCCGTCCCAGAACGGTAGCACCACCCAGGCTCGAAACTTCACCCAAACGGGATAAGGGGATCAAACAGGGACAAAATTTAACAGTAACAAGAGCTGTAAGCTCATATGGCACTTGCATGGGCGGTGATGTATTGTTTGATCAAAAGTAGTTTCGACTTTGCGGTTAAGATGCGCACTTTAAGGGAGTTAGGGAAAAAGTATTTTATTTTTTAACTTGGCTGTAATGATGCGCACTTTAAAGGCGTTAGAAATTCATCTGTAAGCAAAACCCTTGAGGCAAAAACGATAACAGGCCCTGGGGGATCATTGATGTATACCGTTCGGTCAAAAGTTTTTTTTCACTTTTCATTCAAAATGCGCACTTTAAGGGTGCTAGAAATAGATTTGTAACCAAAAGCCTTGTAGCACAAATGATCATGGGTTGAGATGTATCGTTTGATCAAAAGTACTTTTCGACCTTACGATTAAGATGCGCAATTTAAGGGAGCTAGAACTTCATTTGTAAGCAAAACCCTTGAGGCAAAAATGATAATGGGCTCATGAGGATCAAGAAAATGTATACTTTGCTTAAAAGTATTTTTCTTACTTAGTGGTCAAGATTGGTACTTTAAGGAATAGTCAGATTGGGAAAGTGGCGGTTTCTAAGCCAATCTTGTCGAATCTCTAATATTCCAGCCAATTTTCATCGTCCTAGCAAATCTGGAAGTACCTTAACTCGCGATCACCCTGAATTCCGGACCCCCACTTAAACTCCCCCCACCGTCGCCGGAGCCAATCCGGTTCTGTAAATGATTTATCCAGAGCATCTGTTTGTTATTCCCACTAAGTTCCATCCCGATCTCTCCAGTCTAAGCCGGTCACGTATTTTACCCCCCCCCCCCCAACTGTTGTCGGATCCGGTCCGGACATGAAAAATATCACCACAGACATGCCCTCTGTTCAATTATTAAATTTCACTCGAATCCGATCACCAGTTCCAAAGTTACGCATGACTCAATAGACCGGATTCCCCCTCCCTCCACTCCCCCCACGACTATCGGATCGAGTAAATTTTTATTTACAAGTAAGTTTGATCGGGTCCCTGATACGCCTCCCAAGTCTCGTCGTGAAACTCCCCAAAACCGCCATCACCGGAATTCCGGGACCCCCCCCCCCCCCCGGATCCAGTCCAATTGTGTAAACGATTTATCTGGAGCAGATGCTTGTTCTTCCTCTCCGATCCCTCCATTCTAACCGTTTCTCGAAATTTCCGGTCTTCCCCCCCAACTCCCTCATAGCTGTCGAATCCGGTTCGGACTTCAAATGGGACATCAGAGATATGTTATTTATTCAGTTATTAAGTTTCATTCCAATCCGATCACCCGTTCGAAAGTTACACACTACACAATTGACCAGATGTGACCAGGTGACCAGAGCCAGAGGCTGCAAGTGCTATAAAAAGCTGTTTTATACCCGACAAACGAGCCACCTTCAATTACATAGAGGAGTGAATAGTAGTGGGCAGTACAATCAAATGGTATACGAAGGAAGAACCCGAGGATATACCAAGCAAAGATATTGGAGAGAAAAATCTTTGATACCAAGTGATTTCGTCGTACAAAGGCTAGCCTTGGTGAGGAAATGTCCAAAAGGATGAGTAAACACCGCAAACAGAAGAATGGGTAGGAAGAAAATGTAACAGAAACACTCGAAAATTAACACTGATACTTGGCAGTGGACCAGAAGGAAAGCAGCACACCGCAACCAGTTCTTACTTGTTCCAAATGATCGGCAAGAGCGACAAAATCCTGAACAGCACGCATTTGAGCTTCCACTTTCCTCGCGAACTCCTACGAGAAAGGACGACATGCTTATTAATTAGCCCTAAATAACTACTTCTGACAAGTGCATGACTATACAATGGTTAAAACAACTTTCTCTGGCTGTCCAAGCCAGTGGTTCCCAACCTTCCCGTACCGCATACCATTCGTCAAGGTTTAAAAACTTTGCGTACACCTTTTTTTGACGAATCGTTGTTTTACTATTTTTGCCATGATCAGAATGTCAAAAAGACGATATTTTTGGTGTCATCATGATAAGGCATATGTATCTGAATATCATGTAGGCTATCTGAAATTGCGTGCGATGGCTATCTGATTTTGAGCAGAATACTGAAAATAAGTCAGACGACTCGAAACGATTTAGGTGAGATATTAAAACTACAGACTAGCATGTTTTGGGACCTTCGCTTATCCCTTGCTAGGGTCTCTCGTACCCCTTCGGGTATGTGTACCACCGGTTGGGAACCACTGAGCTTAGGAGTGCTTTAGCTCGTGCAGCGTTCTCTAAGACAGTTAACACTTCATCGGTCTCTGCTTTCTACCGATTTAAGCACTCACATGGAAGAGGTAAGGGCGATTCTGGAGGTCTCGAAAGCTCCGTTAGTTTATGCGCTGGCTGTTCACACTGCTGCGATTTCGCCCAAAATTCTACGTTTTGCCCCATATGACAAGCTATGCGACAGGCAATGCAAACCTGTGCGTTTCCAAGGTGTCGGAATGCGTTATGGTCCGACATAACGAATGCGTTTTTTGGTAGGAAAGAAAAGAAAAAAAAAATGAAAATTAGCTGATTATTCAGTGATAAAAAGATGCTACCTTTTTTATTTTTGATCTTGTGTCCCTATTGTTGTGGAGCACAAAATATCTTACGAGCAAACCTTCAAGTAACGCGATCTAAAGACGACGTCATGATGAACTGAAAATTCCCATGTAGTGGATTTTCCGCTGGGTCCTTAGATGACGTCTCCCGAAAGTTTCAATCACGACACAAACAAATAATTTTTTCTTTGCGTCTGCGTTGCGATAGTTACGTTTTTTGCCAAAAGAGATCGAAGGCGTCTCTCCCAAGTCCTCTGTACTTTCTGCTAATTCTGCCGTTTTCTGGTAAGGAGGAGCCTGGCGACGTTCTCATTAGCAGATTGGTCAACTCGCCTCGGAGTTGCCTCCGCAGGCCTGAGCAGAAAGGAGAAAGGCCGTGGTCCAAAAACGGTCAAAAGAGCATTGAAGAGTAAGCGCTTGGTGCCAAAAACGGGCAAACAAACCAAGCCTTGTAGATAGGTGACAAAAAACGCGACTAATGCATGCGATTTTTGTCGGACATCGGAAAATCAAAGAAAAGATGTGAACCAGTGAACAGACTCGCTTCGCTTTTAAGAGCTGTTTTGGCGTAGCAAATTATTTTAAAAATATTAATATTTATTAAAATAAAATGTATAAATCTTAAAATAGAATATTAAAATTTATTAATTTATAAGCTGATAAAAATTCTTTCTACGAATTCAAACTTTCGAACGCTTGGCGGATTTTCGTGTTGCTATCCGGAAAGCGAATCCGTGACAACGTCAGAATCGCCCTTCAGGAGAAAAGGGTCATTCAGAAATGTTAAAGCAGTTTCAATGACAAGGACATTCTAAGTTAGCCGAAGGCATTGCAAAAGCGGCTGAAAATCTACAATTAAATCCTCAATTAGTATGGATTTTTTTCAAATTAGCACTGACTATCACAGAATATCAGCTGATGGTTCCATCTTCCGACGAACTTCTAACAATCGGATCCAAGAGAAAGGCTTTTCAACGAAAGATATTGGATGAGGGAATATCTGGGGTTTGCGAGCTGCAGTTGAAGCTACAGTCGCAAATACCCAACATGAAGACTGTGGTTATCAAAATGTATAGGTCGTGCCAGACCGTCGGCACCAGCGTATTAATTCTAATGAATGAACAATGTTAGTTTCGACAACCAAAGTAGCTCGGACCACCCCAACATTAATAGGCTACCCGAGATTCCATGTCTAATCTGGTTTCTTTAAGCGGACACTAAAACGAACGCGCTGAAAAGTGTTAACTAGTTGGCTTGAGCGGTGCATCTCGGAAATTAAAGCGGGGAAACGATTTCAGGCTGTAAGGAAACCGCGCGATTTTAAGGGATGCTCACCTGGTATTTTTCGAGTTGCTCTTGCTTGCTTTCAAGTGTAGCCTTGGGAGTATAGTCTTTCAACGTTGCCTCTGCTTCTGAAAGCCAGTTAAGCAGTCTGTCGAACTGTCCTTCATATCCTTGCCACTGTTCGAGGCGTTCTTCAAGCTCACGCTTTACGTCTGCAGCACTTGCATTGAATTTGTCGAAGTCGAACCTTAAATCAAAACGCACATGCATGACCCGAGATCGATTACATGGCGCAAACTGCCCTGACTGTGCCCATTCATTCATTTTCTCTTCTCCTGTTGTGTATTCTCCTGTTGTATCACTTATATAAAATTTCGTTGTATATGTATACCCACGTATCCTTCAGATTTTATCACCGTTTCGGTTCGTATTTTGACTGCTGTTGGCTTTTTTCGTTTTGAAGTATTTTTGTGACCTGACGAAACGTATGTATTATATTTTTGTTATATCCGTGGTTGACAAGAGACCGAAAATCCGTAAGAAAGAAAGTCCGTAAATGGTTTTGAGAATAAAATGAATTGAATTGTACTTTCAATCACCAAATTTTGGTGAAGCATAATATTGTGGCCTGGTCGGGATGAACCCTTGATCGAAGTCAGTTTCGGTGACTAAATAACGTCAAAAGACCCACAGGGCTTCTTAACAACGCCACGTGATTAATACAAAGATTGTTAAAGAGCTAACTTACGTTAGGTTCGACAATTCTCGCTCCAAAGTCTCCTTGATCCTCAGCGGCAATCTTTCCATCAGAACGGATATATGGGCTTTGATCATTGCAATTTGAGATTCGCCTTCGGAGGCAGAGTCGACCAGATCTTTCACGCGGTCGCGCCTCGTAATCAAAACGTGCTTGGATCCTCCTTGATCTGCAACAAAAAAACAGTAAGGATACTCGGATCGAAGAGTCCACTGGAAGTCCACTGTGAGAGTCCACTCAAAAATAAGGTTACAGTTCTTCTTCAGTCCAGAGGTGAAGAAGTTCAAGTCGGTGAGGGACTTGAATCTCATCAAGGATTGCCGGTTTTTAATCGGACCCCAATCCTTTCCGGCCATTTCCAGCAAGTGCTGAAGCAAATCGGACAAATGCTTTGATAAAAGACTTGCTGACTTTCAAGTTATATTCCAACATTCCCGTTCAGCCACGCATGACTACCAATTACCAAATGAGTTTGCATAAAAAAAAAGACAGTGACAGTTCTGTAGCCCAGTTGATTCTTCTTTTTTCGTAATGATCATTGCAAAGGCCGCAGGTATTTTGTCTTAAGCAAATCAATTATCATTGTCCTATGACAGGTTGTAAGCCTCTATAAAGTCTCAACAACGTTTTAACGAGAACTGAACTGTCCTCGAGAAGAAACTGTTTTGAGCATTGATCTTATGCCTCAATATTCCAGTTTTAAGCATTTGTGAACGATGGGGCGTCGCAGGATATTTGAGAAGCGCAATACTAACTATGCTTCAAAGCTCTTGTTGAAAAATACCCACAAGGGGACAGGGAAAGAAACCAGGATTCAGAAAAATGTCAACAATCTTACCGGAGCAAAGAGAAAGACGATCCCACATCTGTTTCTGCCAGTCACTTTGTCCCTTGACCATCTGCTGATGTTGCTGAACATGGTCGTTGGCCCATTCCATCAGCTCACAGTTTGACTGAAGCTTAGCACAGAGAGATCCGTACTGTAGCAAAATGTCATCTATCTTGCTCGAAGCCGGGTCACCTCTCTGAATACCTGATAGAGCTTGGGATCTGTCCTTCAAGGAATCCATCAAGCGTTTGTGTGACAGAGCGTCTTGGAGAAGATTCTACAAAAAGGTGGAAAGGTGAGACGCTTACTTACTGACTTACGTCACCAAGGAACCTATAGCGCTTTCCACAGACGTTAGCCTATTTGCTGCCTACATTAATGCTGCCTATTAGATATTACAGCAGGAAACGCTTTATGAATGTTTACGAAAAACTGACTTATAGATTTAAAGGACCTGTCTTACCAATCTACTTCCGTTTTCGGTCCATGCATTCTAAAATTCGGAGACCCGAATTTGATATGGTCCATTCTAAGCCACCTAACGACACCACACTGATTTTTACACTTTCGGTGTTTCGCTACCTTGAAATAGGGACCCACAAATTTCCTGTCATGCCTCGCCATTCAGGGGGCTTGTCAATAAGAGATTTCTGATGCTATGTTGACCGACCGGAAGATAGTTCGAGAAATACCCACGGTCCAATCACGTCCAAGGCCAGATAAACAAAATTTGGGATTGGCTGCTGGCGCCTTGAGGGAGGAGTCTCTTTGGGCGTGCACGTCCAATGAGGCAAACAAGAATTCGACCCAAGTGGGATTTTAGGGAAGTGGCAAATGAGGCAAACAAGAATTCGACCCAAGTGGGATTTTAGGAAAGTAGGCAAGGGTCGGGCAACATAGCAACATAGAAGAATAGGAAATGACATTCCCCCTGTAAGGGAAATTTATGGGTCCCTGCTTGGATGTATATCACGCTGCCGACGTTCGGCTGCGGGAATTAATTAGAAAAAACGGTTATGTAATTTTTTTTTCTGTTGTTGCTAGAAATCCAGGGGCCTAGAAAATGGCTTAAAACAACCACAACTGTGGGTATTTTGTTGGAAGCGGAGCCTAGTTTTAATATATTCAACTATTTAAAAACACATGAACAATAAATAAATAGTGCGAGGGGTTCTTTAAGGAGTGAGATTCTTAAGGTGGAACACGGGGGGAAGGGATGGTTGATACGAAGGTTAAGAGAGACATCTTTTCATAGGAATTAACATTCTTGGATGGTTCATCTGTCTGGGATAATGTCGTGTTTCGTTTCGTTGAGCGTATTATATGTAAATTTTTTGCTTTTATTGCTTTTATGTTAAATAAGTTACTGATACTACTACAACAAGCGGTATGTACAATATATCTTCGTCAGCCACGAAGCTGCGTGAAACCGTGGGGCTAAATAGCGATGGCTCTCTGACTACGGGCTGAGCCAAGATGTCGTCTATGTGTAACGGATGATCGTAACACTAATATTTAATGACCTGCGAGTCACAATTCCCTCGGCATACGGCACCACGAGTAAGATTTAGATGACGAGTGCTAGATTTATGGTCTCGCGGATTTAGCAAGATCGCTAAAGATCTTCAGACTCAGAGTAAGCAATATAGGCACAAGTTTTAGCAAGATTGCAAATGTTAGCAATCTTGCGAATATTTAGCAAGATCGCTAAATATATTCAGACTCAGAGTAAGCAATATTGGCACAAGCTTTAACACGATTGCAAGTATTTAGCAAGATCGCTAATTCCCTAACCGGGATCAATGAAAGTTATAAAAGCCAGGAGTTGGGACTCGCACGAGTTAGTTCGTCAAAAGTTAGTTCTTCGAAAGTGAGTTCTTCGACAGTTAGTTCTTCAAGAGTTAGTCCTTCAATAGTTAGTTCCTCGCAAGTGACTTATTAGTCAGTGTTATCTACTCGTCAGCGTTTGTCTTCGTCTTCGTCTCCAGTATCGAGTGTTAGAGCGAGTCCAGTTAAAGTGCAACTGAAGAGCAGATGTCGACATACATGGAGGATTATTAGTAAGCGATATCAGGCTTAGGATTTAGGAGTGGAATTAGTAACGCCGTTTAAGGTAAAATAAACATTCATTTATACTTCAACCTGTGTTGTAGATAGTTCTACCACCGAAGGTAAAGAACCCCAATACACCGCCTCCGCGTTACACATATTTCTCTCTACCGCTACATATGAAAAGGCCGATACAGTTTTAATTTAAACCACAGCACTATTATGAAGCACTATTACGAAGCCCCAAACCCGACTGAACCTGAAACAAGGCTTCGCGCTGCAACCCGTAATTGTACCAGACTTGTTCGCCCCGATATCCACTCTACTGACCGGTATCTTTCGTCATTTGTACCATATTTCGTATACTATTTTAATTCTGAACTGTGATATATTCGTTATTAATTGTACATACATATAAATATTTTGAGGCAATTATTGAGAAGTGATTATTAGGTTTTAGCCGTGTTAATAATTGTGTGACGATCCGATGCCAGCGAGTAATTGTATGAGCTATTCAGGAAATAAACGTTATTATTATTATTAACGGCAAAAATTTCGAAAGTTTCTTTTACAGCAAAAGGACAAGCTATATGATGGTGAATGCAAACAGAACAGAAGATTTGGCCTTCCGGGAAACTCTGGTCACTGTCTATGTTTGGTGTTGACTGCCTGCTGTAACTGACAAATACTGAAAACAAAAAAATTAACGAACCTTATTTTTCACTAGTTTGGAACGAATATCTTGCACCGATAGCCAGTTGATCTGCTCGATGGGAGGCAGGGACTTTTCAAGAGATTCGATCCAGGCAGAAGAGTTTGTCACAGTGTCCTGATACGAACTGAGCTGCTGAGACTCGATCTCTTGCTGTTTCTGCTCGTCTGCGAGTCTTGCTTCTATGGCATCCCATCGTTCTCGCAAGGTTCTCAAGTCGAAGCGGATCTTCTCTCTTCCAACGGCAGAGGTATCGGGGAACACCCGTTCTCCCAGGGATGTCAACGAGCCAAATTTATGAGACGCGTTGTCGCGCTCTGTCAAAAGCTTTTGTACGACATCATTTGCCCTCTCGGCAGTCGCACCTACAAGCAGACGAGTTGTTATTACTTAAAACGATGCGTTTTATGTCACGGTGTTAGGGTTTACTGTTATAGGCTTCTGCCTAAACCGTAGCCGCTCAACCGAGTGGCCTGAAAGGAAGGGCTCTTCCTTTCAGCTCACTTAGTTGCTCACGTAGTTTTCCGACACGGTAGCGTCTTAACGAAGGCGTAGATTTGTTCGTATGGTTTTCGCTATGTTCAGGTTCAAGGAGACGTTTATTGTACTTGACTCACTGTTATGTTTTCACTTCGAATCGTCACCTTGATCTGCACTAAAAGTTACTAAAGAAGTCTCGACTACGACTTCTTCTGACGTCAAACTCGCCTTGCTCAACTCCCACTGATCACCTGCTCATCTCCCGCTTGCAAACCGCAGCGTCTTGGAAGCGTTATGTAAGAACTTCTAGTGGAACTTGGTTTTGAATTCTCCTTTTAAATCGTTCTGAGTTTAAAAGGTTCGGAAACAATGTTCCTTTTAAATCTGAGTTTAAAAGGTTCGGAAACGATGTCTCTTTGATTCTGACTTGAGTTTAAAAGATAAACGAGATAAAACTATAAATATAAAGACAGGAAGACCCTTCGTAACATACTGCACTGCGTGAACAAACACAACGCACAAGGTATAAGATCTCCGAAGTCGAGTTGCAAATGTAAGCCATTGCATCTGGCAGAAGTCGGACTGATCCTTCGCAAACAATCCCATGAATGACGTTCAAGCAAGCATGACTGTAGTTGTTATCCTGCAAACTTCGTATCATTGCCGAGGGGTTTTCCACTCTCCATTTTTGTGTACAGCAAGTGCCCGGTGCCGCGACGCCCAGTCTATGCCGGAGTTGTCACGTGTTAAAACATCAAAATAAGCATTTTAGAAGCGTTTGAAAGATGAATCGCCTAATTTATTGTCAGTACCAGTGCCAGCACCGCCTATTTCGGCCGGTGCCGGGAAAGGGTGTACAGCAGGTGCCGGGAGGTGGGTAGCTGATCGTTGCATTTCAGGATCTTCTTTTACCCCGAGAATTCTCGCCTTCAAAAGGGGCTTGCGTCATTACGTCCGTCGTCGAGTGAACATCTCAACCCGAGCCAAGTTTGCAAAGTAACCGTTGGAAAACCAAAAAGGACACGTGACCTACCGTCAGAACGACCGTTGAGATTGTTAGATGGCTGCGAAGCGGAAGAAACCTGTTTGTGGATATTGTGTCGAGAATTCAGGAGGAGCCACCATTGCCTGTAGTTCCTGTAACGCATTTTTTCACCCGAAATGTGCTGGAATTAGCCATGCAGCTAGGAAGAAAGCCACCACTTGGAGCTGCAAAGCATGCCCAGCCCACTCAACGCAAAGAGGGAACAGTGACGGAAAAAAAGGAACTGAGAGGGAAATCGGACAGGGCAGGAGATACTTCTGCCCTGAATGCAACAGAAAGTGCGGCTATGGAACTTTTTCTTGCACCCAGTGCAACAACTGGTTCCACCCTCACTGCGCGGAAACTACCATAGCCGAGCGGAAGAAAAATGATAAGTGGATCTGCAAAGTCTGCAGTCAAAAAATGATTTCGGCCTCCGAGGATGTCACAGTGCTGAGTATCTCTCAGCAGTCTCAGCCAACCTTGTCTGAAACCGCCCCCTTCAATACTCACAGCGATGCATCAGACACAGAAGGAAGATCAGACAGTGTTTCTACCCTACAATCCCAAATTGCGAAGCTAAAGAAACTGTTAGAGAAGAAGGAAAACAGGATTGCAACATTAGAAGAAAAGATTCGCAGGCTAGAAGATGGTTCCAGTGATTTACCTGTCAATTTGAATGAGATATCCACAGTTGTCATTACTCTAGACGACGAGACAGCCGGACCTCCGTCAAGTGCACCGACTGTCAGTGACAGATGGAGTGACGAGAAAGAAGACTCCACCCCCACAAGCTTGAATCACCTGATCGGGATAAACGATCACAAAGTGCCCTCGTACGGCAATGTTCTTCCTAGACAGGTGCAGTTCAAGAAGGGAATTCAACCATGCATTTACTTTCTCCAAAACCGATGTAAGAACGATAATTGCAAATTCCGTCACATCTGTCCCCAGTTTCTATCAGGCAACTGCGACAAGCAGTTTTGCAACGCCCCGCATAAACGCATTTGTCCGAAGCACTCGTGCGGACTGTGCTTCAACCCTCTGTGCCCTGATATTCATCCGAACAAAATAGTTAGCCGCGCACTCGCCCGTTCTTCCAACCAGGGAAGTTCAAAAAACTTCTTGGGAATCCACCTCGACCCTCCGCCGAGTTCGTCAGCTCAGACACAACATCACAGTCGATGGAACCAGGAACCCAGACCAGCTGTACAGTACATCAGAAGAAGCTCCGGGCGGATACTACCTACACCACTGCTAGATGTCGATCTGGGACTGTCAGAAAATTCCCTGCATCGATTCCAGCTCAGAACAACATCATTCCGGTCTTCAACAAGGAACGAACCCTTCGGAACCACGATGATTCCCAACAGAGAAAACATGAGAGCTCAACAGACAATCGCACAAACGTTTTTGGGACCCATGCATCGATCCCGGCAAGCAACTCAACAAGCCCACTCTTTTTGGCCACCGGCAATTCAGACTCTGCCAAAACCGAGACACGAACTTCTGACACCGCCTACTCGAGGACCTTTGGCAGCAAACCATCGAGATCGCCACCCAGTAAGATGGGAGACGGTCGTCTAAATCATAACCAGACGCGATTGAATACCGAAGCCAATAGCCACTCACAACCAAACGCTTTCAGAGGCACAGAAATTCCATCAACAAAACCAGGATGCTCTACTCCCGGAAGTAAAAAAGACACGAGAAAAACCTGCGATTCCAAAGAACCACTGAAAGCGCTCAAATGCCTTTACTTCAACGCAGATTCGCTCCTCAACAAACTTGATGAAACAAAAATGCTAATCACGATCACTGATCCCGATGTTGTTGCCATAGTCGAAGCCAAACCAAAAAATTGTCGTTTCCTACCTACGCTGTCAGAACTATCAATTGACGGCTACAAGACACACGAAACAAACATCGAGAACGACAAAGGTAGAGGAATTATTATCTACGTCAAAAGCACCCTAACAGTCACCTCTGAATCTACCACTAGTCACGAGTGTGTATGGCTATCATTGCAAATTACCAGTGGCAGGCCCCTGAACTTAGGGATATTTTACAGAAGCCCACACAGCACAATCGAAAATGACCAGTTTCTTTTCGACGAGATCAACAAAAAATGCAAGAAAAATAGAGCGACCACAATTATTGTAGGAGATTTTAATTACCGAGAAATTAATTGGAAAATGTCTCACCAACAGGAAGATAGTGGTCCTACGTCGCAAAAATTGTTCCTCAGAACAATAAATGACAACTTTCTTGAACAGCTTGTTGATCAGCCTACTCGAATGCGTGGATCAAATGAACCATCCCTGCTCGATCTCTTGCTTGTAACAGATACTGAAGTCATTAAGTCGCTCGTGATTGGATCTCCAGTCGGGAAATCCGATCACGCGACGATCATGTTTGAAGTTGACGTCACTGTGAAAAATGAAGAATATGATCGAAATCGGAAAAACTACGCTAAGGGGGATTACTGTGCGATGCGAAATGCTGCAGCAAATATCAATTGGTCAGAGAAGTTTGTAAACACTGAATCAAGTGAACAGATGTATGAAAGTTTCACGGCAGCTCTTCAAGATCTGGTGGAGAAGCATATCCCAGTTTACCAACAGTACAAGCGTCCAACCTTACCTAGAGCAACTGTGAACTTGATAAAAGCAAAACAGGAAGCGTGGAAGAATTCAAGGATATCTGGAAGTCAAGAAGATAGAACGAAATTCGTCAGACTGAGAAATAAGGTCCGTAAAGAAACGAGACACCAACAGACTTTAAGGGAGAAACGTGTCGCAGAGCAGTCCAAAACAAATCCTAAAGCCTTCTGGAGATTTGTGAACTCGAAGCGTAAGCTCAACCACGGAGTGTCGGAACTTCGAGACCCAGACTCAGGCCAAACGACAACTAATGCGGAGGAAAAAGCCAACCTTCTAAACCGACAGTTTGAATCAGCTTTCACAAGGGAACCCGAACTAACTGAGGAGTTTTCGTCTGACAATGAGAAAGCACCAATCCCAGACCTTGATTTTTCGGTAAATGATGTTTATACCAAACTAAAAAATTTAGACCCTCACAAGTCCCCAGGACCCGACAACATTCATCCTAGAGTCTTGCGTGAACTGGCATCTGAAATCCAACTACCGCTTTATGAGATCTTCAAAAAATCATACGCAAGCGGAAAGCTGCCTTCATTATGGAAAAAAGCCATCGTTTCTCCCATATTTAAAAACGGCTCGAGGCAAATCCCATCGAACTATAGACCAGTAAGTTTGACAAGCATCGCGTGCAAAATGTTTGAGTCCCTCCTTGCTGATCACCTCTGCAGACATCTGACTGACATTTCCAAAAGCCAGTTTGGATTCATGCGCAGCCGATCTGCAGAAGCTCAGCTTCTACTTGCCAGTGAATCCTGGAGAGCAATGATCGACGCGGGGATACAGGTGGATGTTCTCTATATTGACCTAAGAAAAGCCTTTGACAAAGTACCGCACAAAAGGCTACTTTTGAAACTGAAACGACTGGGTGTGGTGGGACAAAATTTAGCTTGGATAGAGGATTTCCTGACCTCCAGAACACAGCGAGTACGAGTGGATGGCCAGCTTAGCACCACGGAGATGAACGTTCTTAGCGGCGTACCACAAGGAAGTGTTCTCGGTCCCCTTCTCTTTAACATTTATATAAATGACTTAACCGAAGGTCTCAGCTCTCCGGTTATGCTATACGCTGACGACACTAAGCTGTACAGAGGCATAAAGGGTTTGAATGATGTCCAGTCTCTTCAAAAAGACCTTGATAAGATCTGCCAGTGGATGACTAAATGGGCCATGGAGATCAATACCGACAAATGTCACCACCTTCGCCTTGGCCCCACCATCCATGAATATCAGTACACCTTGGACGGAAGTATGATTTCATTAACCACCTCTGAGCGTGACCTCGGGGTAGTTATGGATACAGATCTAAAATTTTCAAAACACTACGAAACTATCATCAAGAAAACTTCAAGAATCGTGAATCTTATGAGAAGGACTTTTACATTCAAGGACAATTCCCTGTTTCCCATTATATTTAAGGCACTGGCCCGTCCACTAATTGAATATGGCCACGCAACCACAAGGCCCTTCTATAACAAGGACATTTTCGCCATTGAACAAGTTCAGAGAAGAGCGACAAAAACAGTGCCAGCCATTCGCCATCTATCTTACGAAAGTCGGCTCGAAAAATTACGTTTACCCAGTTTGACTTACAGATTTCTCAGAGGTGATTTGATTGAAACTTTTAAGATTTGTCATAATTACTATGACAACATAAGACCCGATGATATCCTCTCCTTCAACCGCAACGGTCTCAGAGGACACAGCTTAAAACTGCGAGTTGAGAAGTTTCGAAAGGACATTGGAAAATGGAGCTTTAAAAACAGAGTTGTTGAATACTGGAATCATCTCCCTGAAAGTCTCGTAATGGCCGAAAACATTAATCATTTCAAATCTGGTTTAGATCGTCACCTGGCCGAAATTCAGTTTAGTGTACGAAGTGTCTAGAGAAATTTGTAGAGGCGAAAGCCTTTTTGTTGCAATTATATTATTATATTATTATTATTATTACCACAAAACGATTTGGTCAGGCTAATCCATGCTACGCTCACGTAACTTGGTCGGCGCATAAATGCGAGACAGGACAGTCTTAAAGCTACGCCCAGATTTACCGGAGACGAGCAAAGACAGAAATGGTTAAGATCAGGCGACATTTGCTAGCACGATTCCGCTGCAAAAGAATTGCACGTGGTGTTTGAGATATGTACAGACAAAAAATCATCATTTAGTTTCCAGTCCTTAACCGCGGTCCTCGAATCGCCTGTATATGACTTGTAACAAGCTCCTATGACTCCTGCATCACTTTTCTGCTATTTCTATGAACTGTTGTTTTTGCTCGATTACACCTTCAGTGCACGAAGCCAAAATCCCCCAATCAGAATCTGAACAAAGATACTCGTTCGCACTTTTTCATCGGCGACTTATAACGTGTTGTTACGAATCTGTAATACACACTGTAAAACAAGGAGTTCACTACATTACTACACGCCATTTGTTACAATTTTCAGTTCTATTTTAAGTCGACTTTCAGTATAACGCAGCAGTCCTTCCCAAATGGCAGCAGAAATAGTATGAGGATTAACGACTATCTTACCTTTCTTTATTTCTTCAAGTCCATCTTCAAATCCGACTAGCCAAGCCACGACGTCGAAGAACCGATCTTCATAGGCGAGATGATCGATGACCATGCCTTCCCATCTGGAGATGCATTCTTTGCTCAGAATGTGCAGACTCTGGTACTTGTTGCTGGACTGATGGATAAAAGGCTTGATGCGATCTACGCTACTCGTCAGAAGAAGCATGTTCGCCTGGTCAATGAACCCGTCCATTTCTCTTTCAAAATTGATCACTTCCTGTCTACGAGCCTTGAACGTCGCGAGTTGTGATTCTTTCTCGTCAAGTGTGCTGACGAGATGCTGGTCACGAAGCGCTGCTTCTTTTTCCCTAAACCACGAACCAAGGGACTCTAGTCCACTTTCGAATTTGGTCCACAGGGTAAGGGCACTGAGAATCTTCTCTTCTGATTGGCTCAAATAGGAAATGTGCAGGGACCACATTTCCTCAAGGTCTTTTACAATCTTCCTGAGAGTGGCTCCACCCTTTGATGACGTAGAGTGACACACCCTCTTAGTAAGTATCCTGATGGCTTCTAACTGACTGTCACCATGCTGCTTGCAGGAGCTCAGCTCTTTTACACCCGACATTTTCCTGTGAAGATCCGCTCTTTCACCAGTCGCGTCATGGCAGGTCTGATGCTTGTCTCGCTGAAGCAGAGCCCAGTTCTGAAATTCATTGATGAGAGCCAAAAGTTGCGCATGGTCGTTGATACAGTTTTCAAGCTTGTCCATAAGATCCTTTGATTTCTTGCCAATATCTACAAACAGCTGTTTGATCGATGTGATGTACATGTGTAAGCTCTTATCCTGTGTCTGATCGACAAGCTTCTGTGCCCGATCGCACACAGCTTCAACAAGATTTTGATGACTGATGATTTCTTGGTGAACCAGACGATGGTTTTGCAGCTGTGCCTTCTTTTCCTGCAACGTTCCCTTCAAGTCGGTCTGCTGTTGCATGACTTGCTCAATTTCCCTCAACCAACGGGTCAGCTGCTCTTGGCTGACGCTGAATTCACCAAACTGTTGGAGACAAGCATCCATTTTCTGGAGTGAGAGCTCTACATCCTCGCTGTAAAGCTCCCAGCGCTCCCTCAGCGACCGAAGCTGTTGGCGTATCAGCTCCCTTCCTTCAGGAGCAGTGTGACTGTAGAGCTTCTCGCCAAGCTCGACAAAGTTGTCAACGCGAAGAGAGGCTTCACTTCTCTCATCATTCAGTTCAGCAAGTTTGTTTCGTTTTTCAGAGAGGAGCTTTAGGTCTCCCACTATGGCACTGCACATTCTCAAGAAAGACTCTGACTGGTCAATCAATGTGATGGTCTTGACATATTCATCGTCAAACAGAACATGCTCTTTGACGTACTGGTCGTAGCGCTGAATCATGTCCTAAGAGAAAAAAAATGTTTCAAAAGAGTAAGTGTGACCAGTAGAATGAGATATTCAGAATACTGACATTGCTGAAGAGCATAGGTGCCACATATTCATCGTTGAGAGGAGGAGGAAGGAATACGAAAAATTCTAAAAGGACAGCTCTTACTAGAAAAGGCTTTTTCATGATAAAATGGTCCGGAAATACTGTTTTTCGAAAATACTCATACTTGCTTCATGAAATTAGGGATTCTCTTGTTAGCGCCGACTCTGGCCGGGCTTTGCGCAAAAATATTCTTTTTTTTTCTGGCAAAAAATCAAGAAATGAATGCCGTGGTTAAATGCTGCGGGCCGGGGGCTAAAACAGAGAAATCAAGTTTGGCACGCATGTTCTATCGTGTCTCAAGAAAGTTAAGGCGTTTTTCCGCAACCCTTCCGGATTATAATCCTTGATAACTGATTCGCGATGAACAGCGAATGGACTATCTCAGATTACAAAACGGCAATCCGACGATCTTGGTCCGTTGCAACATTCCCGAATCGACGATCCAAGAACGAATTCGGATTGTCAGGGAAAACGATTTTTCATAATCTGGATTGTCAGAGAAAACACACACCACGGGAATTTCAGCAATCCACGACAATTACAACGACTAAATGAAAACAAAGAACAAATTTGACTTACTTTGCAAATTCCTCTCAGAGACTGGTAGCGAGACATCATTTGGGTTGTCTGTGCCGTCAGGCTAGGTTCACACTCCAGGGCTTGCAAAGCTTCATAGATGGAAGAAAACTCAGGTCCCTTAGCAGCCAAAGTTGATTCCAGGGATTTAAGTTTCTCCAAGTGTTCCTTCTTAGCACCAACAGTTGGCCTTAACGTCTGATCTTTTACTTTATATTCCATCTGACGAACCCAGGTCCATAAATTTTCTGTGTCAGCTTCCAGTTCGGCAATCTTTTGGGAAGCCTTAGACATCTCTCTGATCCTTGTCTCACACTCTTCTAAGAACTTTTCCCAGCTTTTACCAAAACCGGAAAGCTCTTGATTCAAGCTGTCATAGATATGAGAGTCAGTACCCTTCAGAGCCTCCTCCATCATTTTATTACATTCGGCAATCATTAAATCGCCCTCTGGTCTCCGCGCTATGATTCTTTCGATCACGTCGATGTCTGGATTTTCAGCTGACATTTCACTTCCTGTGTCAGAGATGACGGATAAGTCTGTTCTCAGTCCAGTCAGCCAGTCTCTCAAAAGCTCAACTTGCCTGGAACAGGCGTCAAACTTAGCCACAGATGACTCAAGAGCAGCGATTCGTCTTTTGGTCTCAGTTTGCAACCGCTGATGCAGACCAAATATCTCTGCAACTTTGGCAGAAGCCTGAGGCTCTTGTATTTCTTCGAGTCTCTCATTCAAGCGGTTAACAATGGTATGATGAGAGCTGATGTCCTGGAAGATTGCCCGTAGATTCTGGACGTCCTGTTTCATATCTTGTACAGTATGATGATCCTTGGGAATAGCGCTGAGCTTGGCCTCAGTATCATTTATCCACGTTCGGACCTGACGACAACTATCGTCAAAGGATGAAAGCTGAAGAAGGATCCCTTCAACTTTCTTGAAAAGAATGTTGAGTTTATCGAGCTGTGATTCCCAGCTGTCACGCAATTCTCTCAGCTCATTTCGTATACTTTCTCGGTCTTCGGAAGCAGTGATAGGGAAGAGAGCTTCGCCTGACTCGTGAGCTTGGTTCAGCAAAGACTGTGCGTCATCTTTCTTCTGAACAAACTCTTTTAAAGCTTGGAGTTTACTCTGGTAAACGAGAGTCGGCTTAGCTCCAGAAGAAAGGATCTCGCGTTCATGATCTGCCAGGCTCGCAGCGTTGGAGTCGAGCCAGGATTTGATGTTCTGAACGACGCAAGAGTATGAACCATACCCGCTTTGCAAATTCTTCAGTTTCTCTAGGTGATCTGCGAAAAACTTCTTGACTGCATTGTATCGCATAGTCAAGTGATGGACATACTGCTCAGTATGAGAAAGCGGGTTAACTTCGGTTAACTTTTTGGAAACCTCTGAGAGCGAAATCAGATCTTCGTTTTTCTTCCCAATTTCGGACAAGACAGGTTCAATATCAATCAGTTTAGACGGAACGTCTCTTAGGCTTATTGGTGCCACTGATTCCTGCCTAATGTCAAATTCCGTGTCCCTCAACCAGGAAGCAAGACCATCGCTGAGAGTCTCGTATTCTTGCCAAAAATCGATCTGCTTCGCAAAGGAATTGACTCTCTCATCGCATAACTGACGAAGTTCGTCGATTCTGCTGCCAACTGAGGCACAGGATTCATCAATCTGATTCTTTAGGTCTGGATCTACAACATTTTTGAAGAAATTTGCAGATCTCAGGAGTTCTTTGAATCTAGCATCAATACCGGGAACTGTAGACTGTACATCTCTAAGGGCTTCTAATTTCGCATTTACGGCATAAGCATCACTTGCGTCGTCTGAGTCAGACCAGTTGATTTTTTCAAGCCCTTGGTTCAAAGACCTTTGGATGCTTGCTAAGATATCGCTATATTTTTTTTCGAGGATTGCATAGAGGTTGCGGATGACTTTGTCGGTAAGTGTTGTCAGCGAATCGTAGCGCTTTTGGATGCCATTGGCTTCCTTGATCAGAGCCGCTACATCAGACGTGCTGAAGTTCTCCTTCAGTTCGACAATCTTCTCTCTGACCTCCTGGAACTTCTCCGGGAAGGCCGAGAGCTCGTTTTTGAATTTCCTGCAGGTCAACAGACGTTCGACAACCTTATTCTCGTCGCCACTGACGTCTTCGCACTTAGATACGGTGTCGCGTAGGAAACCAAGGAGATCTCCGAGCTGTTTCAAGCTGCTCTTGATGACGTATTCTTGCTCGCTGAGGTCCTTCATAGTTCGTGCAAGATCGGCTGAAACATCGTCCAAATCTTGTAGCTCGCTGTTGAGAACAATGCTCCAAGACTTCAAAGCTGGTATTGGCCGGTTGTTGTTCAAATGAACAATTTGCTTGACCTTGTCACCAATACCTACAACAAGAGCTTGATAATTCGGTAAGTCGTTTCGATATTTTCCAATCTTTGCGTTAACGATATCCTGCTCAGTTAGATTTCCTTTGGCCTCGAGTATTCCTTCTTTGGTCTCGCTGATCCAGTTTAGCACTTCATCTTTCGTCTGTTGGGCTTGACGCCAGACGACAACTTGAGACTCGAGACTGTGTGCGAGAGTACTAGAATCGCTAAGAGCATCGCTATAGAACCTTGTAATGTAGTCAATTTCATCGACAAGCTCTTTGCTATTAAAGCTATCAAAATCAGCCAAAGTTTTCAGCAGAGAGTTCAGCTGAATCAAGGTTGATTCAAAGGCAGGTCTCTGCGACCTAATGACATCGTGGATTTTCTTTGTTTTGGTTGCAAGACTGACAAGCTCAGGGAGATCACTGGGAACAGTGCTCTTCACTTCTTCGAGAGCTTCCTTATACGGACTCACAACTGACTGGAAAACGAGCTTCGAGTCAAACGCTGTCTTCCACATGCGTATTGTGCTCTCAAGCTGTTGTTTCTTCTGTTGTAGTAGCTGAGTCTGAGCATCATACTCAGATATGTCTTTGGTTATCTGTTGGATAGTCTGGCTGAAAGTAAAATCTGAGCGGGTAATTTCTCTACCGACTGTGTTCAGAGTGTCCTTATAAGCCCCGCTTAGAGAACTCTCTTCGAGCAAGCCGTTCAGACTTTGTAGCATTTTCGTTAACCCGTCAAGGGAGCTTTCTGGGACTGTTAGCTCGTCAATCTTTCCTTGGCAAGCAGTCACCCAGTTTGCAAGTTTTTCTTCTGCTACTCGGAGCTGGGCCCATTTTTCGTCGAGGCTCTTGATGTCCGATATCTTCTCGTTGATCATCTTCTTGGTTTGAAGTATTTCGTTGTCAATATCATCAACAAGGCACTTGATTGTCAGCGGTGAGCTGGTTGAACTCTTCTTTACCGTCGTCTTAGTATGTTGCTGAAGGCTCTTCAGATTGTTATCTTCTTCAAGTTTTGACTCGCATTCGGCCATAAAGTCATCTAGGTCGGAAGAGATCTGAGCAAGGTCTGCAACAGGAACCTTGTGCGTCTCCAACTGTTGCTTGACATGCTTCAGATGATCTTTAGATTCCCTATACCAGTGACAGGTAGAAGACCACGTTTTTAACAGCTGGATCTTGTTCATCAACTTTTCTGTGACAGCTTCGGCGTAATCCAGAAGGCCATCACCTGTCGATCCAGTCGAGCTCTTCTCTGCATCAATCTCTTTGAAATTAGAGGATGAGTCAGTCAGTGACTGAAGAATCATTTGATTCTCTTCCAAAACTTTATCGATCGAGTCAAGATAAACTTCTTCTGGTTCCGCAAACCTCCTTTCCTGAGCAGCAAGATACTGCCGAGCTTCATTAGCCCGACCCTCGAGGTTCTGGCGCGTCACAACTGCGTCTGATACAATGTTGATATCAGTTCGCGAGGATTCCGCTACTTTCGATACGCGACTCTTCAGGTCAGTGATGTTAGTTCGCAGGTTGGAAGCACCCTCAGGAGATAGGTAGGGAATTATACCATCGCAGTCAATTGTCAACGTGATAAGTTGTGCCTGCTGCTCGGACGCAGCTTTACTTATGGCTCGCAGAGCTTCAAGGTGCTTCTCCAGCTCTTCCAGGGTAGGCAGGTGAACGTTTGGTAGTTCTGTTCCTTCAGAGCTCTCAAGCCACTTTGCTATCTCGATAGTTTTCAAAACGATCCTGTTCCATGTGGTCGATAATTCTTCTAGTCGCAACATCTGCTGCTGAAGAGAATCGTGGATGCCGTTCCACCTTGCACTAAGCGCTTCTGCATCATCAGGAGCACTCGTTTTGCATTTAATCTTGCTGCTTGCCTCGGTAAGAGCTCTTAAATACACGAGCTGCTCCTCACATTCCTTCTGGAGCTCTTCGGTCTTTTCGACAACCTCACGGACCTGTTCAACTTTGCTTAGCTTTGGAAGGCCAGCGCTGACATGAATTTCGGTCATATCAAGCCAAGGGCGAATCTCTTCCGCACTAGCTTTATACTCTTCCCAGTAACAAAGATCTTCTTGGACCGCCACTGTCTGCTCATCTACTGTGGACTGAAGATCCTCAATTACACTCTTCAATGCAGTTACATCATCGATTGAGAGTCCCGAAACGGGCTCCTTGGCAGCCTCACAGACCAGTTTTGCCTTGGATTCCATCTCATCGACTTTTGTTAGCTTGATAACGATCTGCGTCTGCAGTTCAAGAGTCCGGCTGACTCTTTCTTCTGGAGATAGATCCATGCTCAAAAGTTGGTCGATGGTCTTCCTGGCCACTTTCATCCAGTTTCTCATTCCTTCAAGTTCTCCGGAGAAGTTCTGCAGCTGATTGGTTAGCTCTTCTAGTGATGCAATCTTTTCGTTGGCAAGTTGCTGGATGTTGTCAATTCTGTGTTCGACGTGATTAATCTCCTCCACTAGCTCTCTCTGCATGTCTGAGGACGTGACTTTTGTTAACGCTTCAAGTAGCTCGCGCAGCCTCTTTAGGCCATCTTCAGTGGCAATCCGCATCTGGATGCTGGCGTCTTTCCTTGCTCGAAGTTCAGCGACTGCCTGGACGGGGTCAACTCTCTGAAAATCATTACTGAGTTTGTCCTCAGCTTCTTCAAGTAACTTCTTGATTTCTTCTTTCTGCTCGTTGAACTCGTACCAGACTCTCTGAGACCCTGAAAGAAGTCACCATCGGAAAAAGAACTACAATAACTTATTCAGCAAATCTGTTCAGGGTGGTTCCACGTCTCAACTGGTGTAGAAACATCGAGAAAAAGGGGACTTTTAATTCTAGTACGGATGGATGAAGATGAAGACTGATGACCCAGCACAGCCTAGCAGTGACGAAGGTATAATAACGTCTGATATAACGATATAATCAGATATGAAAGCTCAACAAAACAAATTCGCAATTTTCAAAACCGTGCCTTTCTCTTGACAAACTTTACAGGAGAGAAAAGAAGAAGATTTTGATCGGACACGGAAATTTTTACTTTGCTTCGAGTGCAAATTGTGTTGGTCCCGCGTTTCGAGGGTTAAGCCAGGAAAGACCAAAATATTGCCGGAACAAAATTTCAGTTGACTTTAGCACCACAAAAGAGGTTTGCAGTCAGCCTGGGCTGAAGGAACACTTACACTTTTGTCGTCTCGTGTATGATAATATTGTCGTCAGCCTACGTTACGCGATGGATGACTTGGTATATATAAATGATTGACTGATTGATTAAGATAGGCTTTTTTTACCATCTTACATGACTTTAATAATCGATAGAGAGAGTAACCTGCAGTGTCATACCCAATTTTCTGAAGAAATACCCACACAGTCCACAATTTTTAGTTCCAAAGCGCCATCGTCTTGGGACAACTTTTACTGCCCGGTCAACGAGAAAAGTAAGTCCAGCGGGTGGTTTCCTTAGTTTACAAGAAAGTGCACTTTCACCTTTTTCTGCTCGGCGGTAAGGCAGTTCTATCGTCCAACAGCTCTTTACCCGAAACTTAAATGCTACGGGAGGTAAATCCTGTGGTAAATTCTACAATGACGGCTGTTGTTCAAGTTCAGGTAAGGCAAATAATGCATGCTCTTACCTTTCAGAAGACGCAATTTCTCAATAGCAACTCTGTGCGCTTCATTCCACAAGGACTCAAGTTGCTGGACAGCTACTCTTAAAAATTCTGGAGCGTTTGCATTACGTTGAAGGTTCTTGCCTCGTTGGAGAAGCACCAAAACTTTTGTTCTCTGATTTTCCAAATCTTCAACGATACTCTCTTGCGCGTACAGCTCGCTGGTAAGGAGGTCAAGCTTGGCTTCGGCAACGGGTCTAACGGAGTGGGATCTAATGCGCTCAAGGACTGACGAAACCTAAAAGAAAAGAACGCTTTACTTTCAACAAAATAATAGTAAGAAATAACAACAGTTTTACGGAATAAGGATGACAGCCTGATTACACCATTTTCAGAGACGAAACAGAAAGATTTCAATCTACAGGCCATAAACGAACGAGTTTAGCCAGAATTATGGTTATGCACATGCATCTGAAACAGGTTCAAGATGATACATGAAATAAGTTGGTTGATCGAACATGAAGAGATGAGAGTGGATGGCAAGATCGTGGAAGAAAGAGTGTTTCTTGTCTAAACGGAAACTTAGACGCTTTAATAGTATGGCAAGAGAGCACAGAGCCAGGTATCTGGAATAGGGTCTATTGTATTAAGAATACAGATGTTATCTTGATGATTCTTATTTTTTCACCATGCTCCCTCGGACTTTTGATACAATAAGGGAGAGAAGCTTCGGCTTCTTTTTCTATTAATAAATAAATAAATTAACGTATCTATCTATCTAAACTATAATACTCACTTCACTGATTTCTTCTTTACAGCCATGAGACTTGGACAGAAGTTCATACCGGCCAAGAGCAACATCCACCTCTGGTATGAGTGATTTGTAACGGGTGATCAGCTGCTCCAAACGATGTTGCTCCTGGACAGCCTCGGATTCGGGTTTATGATTCACGAGCGAGTCCAGCTGTTGGACAAGCCACTTCATTCCATCTCGTCGCTTTTCAATATCGCGGCAGCATTCCTAAGACAAAGATTGTAAGCGAGTGTTTGATTTTGATTTGTTGGGATCCCAAAACGTTAGTGACGGATACCTATGACATCGCAAAAGTTGTCTGTCTGTCCGTCCGTCCGTCTGTCTGTGAGCACGATAACTCTCGAAGGGAATGAGATATTTTGATGAAACTTAGTGTGAGCATTCTTTGGGTCAAGAGTAAGGTCGAGTTCGTAGATGGGCCCTGTAGCCCTACATTTAGGGGTGGGGGAGGGGGTTCAAATTAAGGGACAAGCAAAATATTTTTAAACAGCTAATGTGATAGTCGATTATGGGGTAAGAAGACATGCTGAACACGAATATGAAAACCATTTTCGCGCCGGACAAGTAGTTCGCCCGGAATCCGGCCGAAACCGGAAAGTTTGTTAAAAGTAAAAGTTTTATGTGAAGTTGATTAGATGTTTGATTTTGGGGTAAGAAACCATGCTGAACACGAATATGAAAACCATTTTTCTCGCCGGACAATTAGTTCGCCCGGAATCCGGCCAAGACCGGAAAGTTTGTTAGAAGTTAAAGTTTTATCTGAAGTTGATTAGATGTTTGATGTAGGGGTAAGAAGGCATGAACAAGAATAGGAAAACATCGGACAAGTAGTTCGCCCGGAATCCGGCCAAAACCGGAAAATTTGTTAAAAGTTAAAGTTTTATTTGAAGTTGATTAGACGATAGATTTAGGGGTAAGAGGAGATGCAGAATCCGTATAATATGACAATCACTCTTTAGCCGGAAATATAGTTCGTCCGGAATCCGGCTGAAACCGGAAAATTTGTTAGAAGTTAAATTTGTATTTACGATACGATACGATACGAATTTATTAGGTCAAATAACATAATAGTTAAATAAGACCATATCAATAATTTATAAAACATACATGTCAACATTGTCAACTTACTCATTAAAATGCTTAACAAAATATTGACGAAAAGAAGATCTATACCGGTTAGAAGCTGATGGTTGAAGATGATCTGAAGTTGATTAGATGTTGGATATAGCGGTAAGAAGATACGCTGAATCCGTTTTTGAGCTTTAGTTTTTCGCCGGACAAGTAGTTCTTGATTTCGCCAAAACCGCAAAATTCACAGAAGTAAGCTAGGATCGTTTCGATCGGCTTATAGAGGTAAACGCACATGCTAAATCCATATCTGAGCTTGGGTTTATTAATGATTAGCTGTTTGGCCTGGCGAAGACTGGATCTGGAGAAGACAAAACCTAATTGTCTGGATCAAATATTGAATTTTTGGGATCCCATCGGAACCTTTGGTCTTGTTTATTTTGTTGACATGGCCTTTTGAAATTTTTGAGTATTTAAATCTAATCTAATCTAATGACATTAACGTAACATAAAGTAACAACTACAGCTAATGTTACAAAGCTCACGCTAAGACTCAACCAGCGCGGTTATTTTAGAAACGGCCCGAGAAGAGCTTCGTCCCCAATTCCGTGAGACATTGATTAGGATATATATATATAGCCACTACATTTTGTCACTTATAACCACTTAGTATATGTGACCGGCTTCGATTTTAGAATAAACTCTGATGGATTCATTAATAAGATGCCTATAAACAAAGTTCAATCAATCAGTCAATCGAGATCCGTCATCGGGCAAGTTTTAAAATTAGCCAGATTGCAATGGTTTTTCGGGCCTTCGGATTTTTCTGGTGAACCCTTGAAGAGCTTTGAGAAATCTTCGAGATATAAAATTTCTTGACCTTATTACCATCCAAGTTCTTCGGCTAATTACTGATATTAACGGAACATAAAGCAAAACCTGGAGCCGATGCCACAAAGCCTTTTGCGCTTCTGACAGAGAATAAGCGGCGATATAACAAATATTAGTCACCGGCGGCGAAAAAGGCAGATAAATGAATATAAGGTCAGAAAAGCTAGAAAACGGCGCACAATTTCGAACAAAATATTAGCTCAATCGTCGTGTGGATGCAAAAAAAGGAGTAACCTTTGCTAGTTTGGGAGACAAAAACTGATCCGAAAATACCGTCTGCCGTCTCAAAACTGATCGGAGTTAGGCAATAGTTTATGTAATAAGTGGAATAGTCTTGACAAAAAGGCGAGTTTAACTTTCAACTTTTTTCCAAATTAAAGAAATAACTTCCAAGTCAAGAAAGATCGTAACCTAAGAAAACAACAGCAAACTGACCTGGAACTTCGTTTTCTCTACCTCGAACTCGGCCAGCGTTTCGGGTTCTTTGTCAACAGCATGAATTGCACTTTCAAGGGAGTCCATCCATCTGCACATCTCGTTGAACCTGAAAAAAGGAAAAAATTGAGAGTGCAGTTCGCCCGTTGAGAAAGTCTCTGTGATCATACTTGGACGCTGCAAACGGAAGAAGGAATCTTTTCACTTTTGAGTGGTTCGGGTGAGGAACATGAACCCATTCTTGCAACAAGTGCTCGGTAATGAATACCCAGCTAAAAAAAAGTAAAAAAATAAACCCTCTCATGCAGAAAGCAAGGCAGATTGCCGAAGCGGTTTTGTTTCCTCCAATCATCGTCCAAAAGACTTGACGAAACGAGTTACGTCCAAAATGTCTCAAAAATAGTCGATCAGGGATAAAGCCAAAAAAAACGAAAAAATGCCGTTAGGGTTAATAGAGCACCAATTAGCTGACTAATCTATCCAATAACGCGCAGCAAAGCAGAGATGCAGACATACATCCATACAAAGATAAAGCACTGATGAAGATGATGATTTTATCTTTAACCCTTCAAAATGAGCACAAAGCACGAAGACGAAGTAAATAATAAGTCTAATTAAATAATAATAAGTATAATTCGTTACCTTAAAAGGTAGAAAAAGAATAAGAAACTGAATAGCAGTTATAGGCTGAAATAACAAGATGTGTGTTCGCGGATGAATCGGTATATATTGTTGCGGCTTTTGGTAGTGCTGGTGATCGTGCAAACAAAGTTCCAAAATAAAATGAAAAATTGGAAAAATTTGGTCACTACGAACAAAATCAAGTACCACCATACAAAGTTTCGGAGATTTTTGTATTGCAATCACGTCTGCAGAGGAAAAAACTAGGCTACCGCATGCCCTTGCAGTAGGTCAAAACCGCTGTGCAAAACGTAGGCGTCTAAGTCTACTGATTGTCCTGTGTGGACCGCAAATGCGCCTGTCTCTGCCTGTGTGGAAAGCTTGGGGGGAAGGAATTTACTGTGGGTTCAACCCATCTTGATTGAGGTTTGTATGCCTAGTTTGTTGGAGGCTTCATGCCTTCAACATATTTTTATCCTTTTTTTTCTTAGTGTATACAAAATGGTTTGACATGTGGCAGCCCCAGTTGTATATATTTTGAAATAAATAAATAAGTAAAGATAATTCCTACCTAATTTCATACTCTTGCCACTGCTGGGGTATGGCCTGAAGTTGCTGACTCAAGTCAGTGATCCTCTGCACCAAAGTAGTCCAGACCTCTCGAACTCTCGAGAAATCCATTTCAATTGAGCGGTCGTCCGGTGACTTCGTGCGATATGTGACTGATATTCTAGTGAGGCGATCTACAGTCTGCTCAGCACTTTCCATTGTAGGTCCATTGTTGAAGAAGTCCTAAAAGTTAAAAAGAAAACATGAGAAAAAGGTCTTAATCAATCAATCAATTTATTTACTTTGTGACATTACACATCACATATTACACTAAAACAGGACTATTCTTAACTAAATATACAGGCCAAACATAACCACACCAGATGTCACTGCGAGAAACAGGACCAGTCACTAAATCCAGAAGTTAAAGACCCAGTAACGACGTTATGGACAAACACTCTAAATAATGTGCCCCCCCCCCCCCCCACCTCCCAGTTCAGGGTCAACTGGAATGAGCCCTGTTCGCAAACTTGCAAACCATGACTGGTATCAAGGCTGAACTTGCTATGTACTTGTTGCCTTTGGGGTCTATTTATGACTTTCGGGGGTCCCACCCACGACACTCTCCCGATTCCCAGTTCGCGGGCGACCGGGACCAGATTGCCCAGTGATTAATGTTCGTAGCTTGACAAAAGCTGGAGATATCACTATGATAGTGCGTTTATGGATCCTAGGGTCTGGAAGAGCTTTTTATGGCACTTGCAGCCTCTGGCTCAAGTGCCATATACCGATCGCAATTCCGTCCGTCGGTCGGTCTGTCGGTCTGTCGGTCTGTCGGTCTGTCGGTCTGTCGGTCTGTCGGTCTGTCGGTCTGTCGGTCTGTCGGTCTGTCGGTCGGTCTGTCCGAATTTTTTTGTCCCACATGTTCGAGTTAGGGTACTTCCAGATGTGCTAGGACGATGAAACTTGGCAGGAAAATCAGGGACCCGACCAAACTAACCTAGAAGTAATCAGTTTCCCGATCCGACCATCTGGGGGGGAGTGGTGGGCCGGGGAAATTCTGAAAATTAAGGAGTTTTGTCACTCTTTTTCGAATTGGAGTACTTCCAGATGTGCTAGGACGATGAAACTTGGCAGGAGCATCAGGGACCCAATCGGACTAACTTGGAAACATTCAGTTTCCCAATCCGACCACCCGGGGGGGGGGGGAGTGGAGGGCTGGGGAATCCGGAAAATCGGAGTAGTGTGTAACTTTAGAACGGGTGATCGGATTGGAATGAAACTTAATAACTGAATAGATGGCATACTTCTAATGTCCCGTTTGAATTCCGGACCGGATTCGACAGCTATGGGGGAGTTTGGGGGGGGGGAGACCGGAAATTTCGAGAAACGGTTAGAATAGAGGGATCGGAGTGAAACTTGCTGGGAAGAACAAGCATCTGCTCCAGATAAATTGTTTATACATTTGGACTGGATCCGACCACCCGGGGGGGGGGGAGGGCTGGGGAATCCGGAAAATTGGAGTAGTGTGTAACTTCCGAACGGGTGATCGGATTGGAATGAAACTTAATAACTGAATAAATGGCACACTACTGATGTTCCGTTTGAAGTCCGGACCGGATTCGACAGCTATGGGGGAGTTGGGGGGGGGAGACCGGAAATTTCGAGAAACGGTTAGAATAGAGGGATCGGAGTGAAACTTGCTGGGAGGAACTAGAATTTGCTCCAGATAAATCGTTTATACATTTGGACTGGATCCGACCACCCGGGGGGGAGTGGAGGGCTGGGGAATCCGGAAAATTGGAGTAGTGTGTAACTTCCGAACGGGTGATCGGATTGGAATGAAACTTAATAACTGAATAAATGGCACACTACTGATGTCCCGTTTGAAGTCCGGACCGGATTCGACAGCTATGGGGGAGTTGGGGGGGGAGACCGGAAATTTTGAGAAACGGTTAGAATAGAGGGATCGGAGTGAAACTTGCTGGGAGGAACAAGAATCTGCTCCAGATAGATCGTTTATACATTTGGACTGGATCCGGACACTAGCGGGGTGGAGGGCTGGGGTATCCGGAAAATTTGAGTACTGTGTAACTTTCGAGCGGGTGGTCGGATTGGAATGAAACTTAATAACTGAATAAATGAAATACCTCTGATGTCCCATTTGAAGTCCGGACCGGATTTAACAGCTATGGGGGAGTTGGGGGGGAGACCGGAAATATCGGGAAACGGTTAGAATGGAGGGATTGGATTAAAACTTGCTGGGAAGAACAAGCATCTGCTCCAGATAAATCGTTTATACATTTCGGATGGATCATGACATTAGGGGGGGGGTGGAGGGGAGTTTCCCGAAATTCCGGTTATGGCGGTTTTGGGGATTTGCACGACGAATCTTGGGAGGCGAATCAGGGACCCGATCAAAGTGACTTATAAAGAAAAATTTACATGATCTGATAGCCGTGGGGGGAGTAACGGGAGGGGGAATCCGGAATATTGAGTCATGCGTAACTTTGAAACGGCTGATCGGATTTGAGTGAAATTTGGTAATTGAAGAGAGGACATGTTTCTGTTGACGGACAGATCCGACAGCAATTGGGGGGGGGGGGCGAAAATACGTGACCGACTTAGACTGGTGAGATCGGAATGGAACTTTGTGGGAATAACAAACAGATGCTCTGGATAAACACTTACGGAACCGGATTGGCTCCGGCGACTGTGGGGAAGTTTGAGGGGGGGGGGAGGTCCGGGATTCCGGTGATCACGATTTAAGGTACTTCCAGATAATCGAGGACGATGGAACTTGGCTGTAATATTAGAGATTTGACAAGATTGACTAAAAAATGGCCACTTTCCAAACCCGACCATTCGTTAAAGTACTAATCTTGACTGCAAATTTCAAAAAATACTTTTAAACCAAATTCATATTTTCATGATCCCCATGAGCCCATTATCATTTTTGCCTCAAGGGTTTTGTTTACAAATGACGTTCTAGCTCCCTTAAAGTGTGAATCTGAACGGCCAGGTCGAAAAGTACTTTATTTGAAACAATACATCTCAACCCATGATCATTTGTGCCACAAGGGTTTTGCTTAAACATTTATTTCTGTTACCCTTAAAGTGCGCATTTGAAATGAAAAGCGAAAAAAAACTTTTGACGAAACGGTATACATCAAGGATCCCTAAGGGCCTGTGATCGTTTTTGGCTCAAGGGTTTTGCATACAGATGCATTTCTAGCGCCTTTAAAGTGCGCATCATTACACCCAAGTTCAAAAATAAAATACTTTTTATCTAGCTCCCTTAAAGTGCGCATTTTAACCACAGTCGAAAAATACTTTTGATCAAACAAAACATCTCAACACATGCAAGTGCCATATGAGCTTACAGCTCTTGTTTAATTGCATATCTCCAACCGTCTCCGTTCATGGGCAAAACTGGGCCCAGATTGCCCAGTGAGTAAATTCTTAACCTGACGACGGGTACCAAGTTCAAATTTGGTTTACTTGTAGGCTTGTCGGGAATTTTTGGGTCCTCCCACTCCACCTTTCTGGTTCAAGGGCGACTGGTTCTTAGGCTGTTCGTATACAATATACGGCCAAAGATTTTACTTTTACACTCCACGTTTGAGAGCTTGCGCACTTGTTCTTTACTATTGATACTCGTCTAATGTATCTCGAGGGCAGCAAATAATCATGGTACTAATAAATGGGAGGAATATATCACACCGTCTAATACCCTCTTATGCATTTTGAAATGAGCTTTATGTACGACCGCCCGAGGGTCAGTTGATGATTGTTCCGCAGACCACTTCTTGGAAAGATATTCCCAAACTCCCACCTTCTCAGCAAATATGTGACATACAAGAGGAGAAAATATCAATATATTTAGAGTTAAGCATTGCTTGCCGACATAATTCTGTTGAGACCGATGGCCTACTTTTTGCATAATTATTACTATTAAGATAAGATTTATTTACACTAAGAGCCGAAGGCCCTGGCAAATACATGAAAAATGATCACAAACAAACAACATATAATAACTTCTATAAACACCTATCTCTATGGGCTAGGGCTATCCTGAGGAACCTCACTAACTTTTTTTATACTCATAAAAAAACTATTCCCCATGACCCTGCACATCCATTCTTCATCTACCCCTCTTTCATTTACTCCACAAATTTCTAACCTAAGTTCACTCAAATTTTGGCATTCACTCAACAAATGTTTCAAATTCTCATCCATAGGCCTACTACCACAAATCGGACATGAATAAGGACCGGACTGACCCTTTCCCCTCCAAATATACTGCCTTCTCTCCCCAAGGGGCAGACTGTCTGCCCTACAACTAATAAAATCCTTTATTTCCTCCCTTTCCAACCCCGCTTTAAAATAAACTTCCTCCCGCCAAATCTCTTTGATCTTTGCATAAAACCTTAAAGTTTAACTGAAAAGGACAAGGATAGGACAATCTAGTTACCCATCACTTATTCACTTAAATTGGCTTGAAGACCCGCTGAAAATGCGTTACTTGGTTGTTCCGCTATTCAGGAATAATTGATTTTCAAATAGTGGAATTTCCGTGCGATTTGTGGTACCTCTAATTTGTTGTATGCCTTACAAGAAAGATTTATGACTTTTTTTTGTTCAGGCACTAAGCAATCTTCACCAATATCGCCACTGCCAACTGAAAAGCCTTGTTTGTGTTTAGATAAAAATTTCCCGCGTCATAGTAGAATTTTCGCTATGGGGACAGCCGCGGATATTCTGAACGTCATAACTAGAGCAGATAGTGGAAAACAAAAAAATCCCTTTGCAGAATCCAAACAATTCAGTGTATTCAATTAAATGACACAAAAATAAGTTGGCTTTTCAGTTAAACTTTAAAGATGCAAGCGTCACACTTCTGGAAATTTCGTCGGCTCTGCCAAAAATTATGGACAACAGGTGAACAGTTGCCAGCCAGCACATGACAGTCTGCATTATTTTCTGGCCGATGGATGAAAAATTGTATATTGTATTTGTTGTGTTTTATTTAATTCTTTTATTTTTGTTACATACTCCGCTTTTCAAATGGCGGGTCATAAATAATAAATAATTAAAGACACAGGCCCGTCCTTAGCCACTTGCCAACACTGAATTTCCTGGTCCAACAAACGACTTTCCACCACCTTTTTCACCTCACCAACAGGAAGCCCAGGTCCTCCTTATAATTATAAGCTCGAATATACAGCGACTTACCGTATGTCTTTTCAGGATGTGATCACCGTTCTCTTGTCTGCTAAGGGCGAGCTGTTGTGCGGTAAGTTCCTTTTCTATGTCTCGTACGTATCTGTAGAACGTCTCCTCGTCAAGACGGAACTCCAGCCTCATTAGATGCAGTGGGGCAAAGGAAACAATGTACTGAAAAAAGGGGTCAGAAAATGCAGGCTGTCAAAAGATCGACATAACCGCGATTTCTTTAATTTTTTCTCTCATGCCATCTTTACCTTGTATCGACAAAACGGATATCTATCACTATATCACCTTTCTGAGGAATGTTAACGACCGCGCTAAAATGAAACGTAAGCTGATTTTATTCTAGCGTTATTTCGGCCCTTCTTAGTCCTCTTCAGGCTCAAAGCTGGAAAAGCGAACCCTGTGATCACAGGCATCTGATTACAGATCCGATGTTCTATCGAGGCCGAAATATGGCTGGAATAAAATCAGCTGACGTATCCGTTTAGCGCAGTCGACTAGAACTAGAAGTCAGCTTGGGCTGACGGAACGATTATGTTAACTAACACCAACAAAATTCTTTATACTTATTTTCGTTTCTGTATATATCTGCTCTACCTTCCTCCTGGTGATATATGGTGAAACACGACCGATTGCTATTCCGGGTAGAACGGATTTTCTGTTAAAATGAGGAATCAGTTAGTGAAAATAGGGGAGTGGAGACAAAGAGAATGAAAAAAAAAATGAACGGACATAATTACTGGCAGTGCTTTAAAATAATTAAATCGGGAGCTTTCTGACATTTGCAATACCAAGATTACCTCCATCCACGTCGTCAGTTCAAACCAGGACTAGGTACGATGACCATGGAATCATCTGGTGGCGCGATCCGGAAACACCCACACGGACAAGCTCAACATGGATCTTAACAAGAAAATCATACAAAATGAAAAACATTTATTTGGTATGTGAATAACAAGTAAAAAAATACAGCAAAATCTGAGGTATTACTTATTTACTTCTTTGTTTGAGGTTTTATGTACTTTTTTCAATCAGCCAAATTTTCAAGAAAAAAGGTGTACCCGCTAAGCTATCTTACACTGTCTGACCAACTTAATACTTTGAGGATAAATATTCCTTCAGCCCAAGCTGACTGCTAACTTGTGATCCAAGCTAACTTGTGATCACAAGTTTCGTTTTTTCCATCTTGAGCGGCTTTGAGCCTGAAAAAGACCCTTGCCCAGAAGGGCCGAAATATAGCTCCAATAAATTTAAGCTGACTTATCCGTTTTTGCACTGTCAAATATGAATACTTCATGAGCGGAAGGAACTGACGGACCCATTGTCATAAAGGTTGGTTAATTTTTCCGTTAGTGTTAGCTGTTAATATGAGGATTTTCAAGAAATAAAGGCTAAATTAATGTTTACAATAATCATCCGTGTCGACTGGTACATTGGCTGACACTATCTTGACCAACCACCACCCAGACACCGTAACATCCCTGCACTTTTCTGGATCAGGCCCTATACGACATACGAAGAAGCTTTTAGACCTCTACTGGGTTAACCATGTACTTTCCGTCGCTTATGTGGTTATCGTGAGGTCAATGGTTATCAGAATGCAAGAGAAGGGTAATGTGGTATACTCACATCCCATCGTTTTTGTGTTTTCTCGAGAACCTCCTGGACTGTCATCCTTGAACTCTCTTCAGGTAGCCACTTCTGCAAGTCGGAGGCAGTGCTTCTAAGGTCTTCCAGGATGCGGTCGTTAATGTGGCAAAAGAAAGCCTGAAAAGCGAAAAGTCAGCATCAACTAAGCAAAAGCCCACTAAATGGTCAAACGATTCCCAACAAAACGATTCCTCAAATGTTCCCCGTCAGTTCGGGCTCAAGGAGTACCCCCCCACACACACACACACAGTCAATAGCCCCTTATCGACATTTCCAGGCGTGCTGATAAAATCTTGGAAATTCAAATATATTTGTATGAAAAGTATATATATGAGTCGAGCGGCCAGTGAGCCACCGTCACGCGTTTACATTTAGCTCGCGGGTCTATAAAAATCCTGAAGTGCTTACAGTCAAAACTGCGGTTTTCAAGAAGAGGGGGGGGGGTATACGGGGGGCGGGTCGGCATGGGTTTTCGTTACCGGGGGGTTCACTCGGGGGGGGGGGTATTTAGTTGTTCTTTCACTCCTGTTTTTTTGTAGTATTATTAGTAATACCTAATAGCCTGCAAGAGTTAAGCATACCTTCTGCGCTTGACCGCTTCTGTTCGCACCTTCTTGTGTCTTACTCAAGTAAATACTACTATCAGCATTCAATCGCTGATGCCTATAAACTGAGGTTACAGAGTGACTTTGTTCAATAGCCGACTGTGATAGCCTTCAAAGCTATCTGGTTCAACGCTCTTTTGTGAAAATGTTTATGATTGCTCTGTGTAAAAAAATAAACATCGTTGTATGTTCGTGACCAAGTATTCTGCTATCATCAGCGAAGTAAAGCAGGCTTCGCACACTTTAGTTTGATCAAGAACAAACAAGCAAATATAACCTCCGTCTTTGGTCCCATGCAGCGACTGATTGATTGATTGATTTATTGTATAATTCAGGTACAAAATTTCGTGGTTATCCAACCAAATTGTTTGACCTTTGTCAGGTAATATATACAACAATTGTTAAAAATCGAATTCGTACTCAAAATAAAAACAAACCATTGAAGTCAACACCCAAAAAAAAACGACTATGGATACCCCGACAAAACTGAGCTGAACTAGGGTTACTTGTTGAGCTTTGAGTTGATGCCCGTCTACTTCTCTCTTCCCGCTGCGCATATCAGAGGAGAAAGTGTAGCAGGCGTGCTGAACCGCTCTGCAGCGCGTCACATGTGGCGTCACAATGGTAGAGAACCAATCGGCTTTTATTTTCGAAATATCTTCTCCGGGGCTTTACTGCAATATAGCTGTTTGATGAGGTAACCAATTGTGATGTTCTGCGTAGCTCCTACCCTCCGCTCCTTTGCTCGTCACGGGAATCTATACGACTCCACATGGTCGTATTACAGAGATAGGGAGACGGAGGTTCTGGTGCTTATTTGTTCTTGGTAGATAAATAAGCACATAATGGTTGTAATCCGTTAAACTTTCCTCGCTGGTTTCTAGAACCAATAGTTGTGTTTTTGCGGATACCATGGTATCTGTTACCATGGTAACTGGATCTGCAATTAGTCGTGTTTGCAGTTACCGTGGTATCTGATATACGGTCCACTGCAAAAACGACTATTGCCAAAATTGCACTTTTCGAAGTCATCCCAAAATAAAAACTGATATCTAGTTACATCACTAAGTGCTGAACTTCTTTCTAACCAATTTGACAAAATTTGATCAAAATGAGATACGTTTTCCAGACACCACGACCAGATACTATGGTCGCACCGTGATATCTGAATATCTGTTACCACGGTAACTGGCCAGATACCACGACAACTGCAAAAACGCCTTTTGACCGTGGTATCAGATACCACGATAACTGCAAAAACGACTTTAGACCGTATATCAGATACCATGGTATCAGCAAAAACGCAACTAATGCATGGAACTGCAGTCCGTTGTGTCCACAAGTACAAGACACTTGTTCGCCATCCATTTTTTAAAGAAGCGAGAAGAACCAGCCCTGACAACGTTTTACAGTCTAGGTGGTATACCAACAAGAAAAATAGCAAGTTACCTTATGCATTTCCATTGCTTGCTTGCTGTCGATAGTCTTCTCTCCCGCCAAAGACTCGGCAGTGTGCAACCAGGCATTCACAGCACGAAGACTCTCCTGGTAGTTCTGCCAGCACCGTATGCCTTCTATCAGTACCTACAAGAAACCAAAGGTCGAAAAAGGCTCTGTAGTTCAACGAGAACCACCATTGCAGTCTCCGATTCGATTCAGCGGGCCTCAATATCTCCGGATGGGAAACTTAGCTCGGTTTGTATCCTGGCGTGTACATGTCTTATAGGTTGTCAATAGTTGCGTTTTTGCAGATACTATGGTATCTGTTACCACGGAACTTGGTCTGAAGTTAGTCGTTTTTGCAGTTAGCGTGGTATCTGTTACGGTTGCTCTGCAAAAACGACAACTGCCGAAATTGCGCTTTTAGAAGTCATCCCAAAAGAAAAACTGATATCCAGTCACATCACTAAGTGCCAAACTTCTTTCACACCAATTGGACAAAAATTGATGAAAGTGAGATGACTTTTTCAGATACCATTATCAGTTACCTCGGTCGGACCGTGGTATCTGAATATCAGATACCACAATGACTGAAAAACGCCTTTTGACCGTGGTATCAGGTACCACGATAACTGCAAAAATGACTTTAGACCGTGGTATCAGATAACACGGTATCCGCAAAAACGCAACTAATGGTCGAAAAACGCTCTGTAGTACAACGACAACCACCATTGCGGTCTCCGATTCGAGTTCAGCGGGCCTCACTATCTCCGGATGGAAAATTCAGCTCGGTTTTCGTAATTCTGGCGTGTACAAGTATTTTAGGTTGTCAATTTTGGACATTGAACTAATCGCCCGCAGAGGGATAGACGACGCGGAAAAACTCATGGATTCAAAACTGCGATAAGGAAGTTCTTCTTGATAAGCCTATAGTTCCCAAAGCGACGCGATTTTTTGCCTAGCACACAAAATTTCGCTTCTAAAGTCTTACACACTCTTCAAGCTGAGTGGATGGAGATTATCTAAGGATACTGGCCGGTGGTCTTTCCGAAACAGAGTGGTGGACTGATGGAACGTACTTCCATCTGAAGTAGTAGGCTACTGAGTGACTCTATTACCGCTTTCAAGTATTCCTTGGATATTCCGACGGTACCCCCCAAAAATATGTACAACAAAAAGCGTTGTAGACGAACTCTGTAGAGGCCAATGACCTATTTTTCGCATTATATTATTACAATTATTAATATTAAGTCCCAGTTCAAATCCCTCACAGTGGCAAGTTTAGTAAGGTTTTTGAGGCGGGAAAGCAAAGCCGGATTCACTTTCCGTGAATCTTCCCGCTTTAAGGGAAATTGCCTAGTTTATGGCAACATTTTTGTGTGCTCTAGTTCTAAGGCACCATCCCGAAAAAATGTTTCCAGAAGGTTAATGGAAATGCCCACGAAAATTTAAAAGTTCAGGCAGAAAAAAAAAACATTCAACAGCATTCCAAATCTGGATGACAGTGACACAGTTGGAACCGAACATGCTACGTCTGCAGAACAATAATAGAAACGCACTAGTGTAACCGCTTCTGTGAAAACTGTATATTTCTGCAATCTAACGAAAACGAAAGCGGAAGGCGATTACCGGTATAGGTTTTTTGCGGCTTACGCTTGCTCTCGAAAACCCCCTTTGTCTGAAGAGACGCTAGATTCGACAGGACGAGCCCCGATTCCCGTTATCCTTGTTAAAGGACCCCTCTTGCTTATTCTGCTTTTTATAATATATCTAGCTCCCATACAGAATTATAACCTTCTAAAATCCCCACCTTTCTCCATTGTTTCGTTTTGTGCCTAGGAAATTTTAGCGCTTTTTTGGCCTTGCCGAGTTTTGCCCGTCACACAACGAAACCTTTGCCGGGATCATCAACATCTGCTGATAACTCTTTCACACATAAGAATCTGAGAAGCTTTTGTTTATTACTTCTTTTATTTGCTTAGTTTTCACACTTTTGTACCAGGGCGCGATCAGTTTTCAAATGTTTTGCGCCCAGCCGCCGCGTCGCAGAGCAGGAAGTCTGGACATAGTCGACAGGCGCTAACAAGAAAATCGCTAATTTCAGATGGAAGGTAATGGTATTTTCGAAAATGTTTTTTCTGATCCATTTCATAGGGAAAATATTATTTCTAGTAAGAGTTGTGCTTTAATGACCCTAACGGATGCGAAAAGAGCAAACCCGACCCTGCAAAGACATACCATTTCTCGCTGATGAGCTTTCGCTGCGACATTTTGGAGTCGTTCTTCCAGCTCCTGAAGTCTCTCCTTGAAGACTCCCGTGTCGACACCAACAGTGGCACCAAGAGCTTTCAAGATACTATGGAAGATCTTGTTCAAACTATCCAGCATAGACTTGTAGTACAACATCCGAGAGAAGAATCCCTGGTGTCTCTCGTACAGCTGCTGGATGGCCTCTTGGCCTCCATGGCCGTATGGCATTTCTAGGAGAACTTCGGCGTCGTCCAGCCACGTTTTCAGGTCTCGAATTCCAATATCCAACGCCTCCTGCTGGGCGGATACCTGGTGGCATAGCTGCATACGTGACGGTATGGTAGCTCGGATCCTCAGTAGGGCTTCTGCAAATAAGTAAAATCAGTACTGAAAAGCGAGAAAAAAAAAAGACGTTCTGAAAAGATACTCCAGCCAAAGAACAACAGCCGCTTTCTATGAATATCCATGTGAGCTCCTTTCAGTGTGAAATAAAAAGACAGGGAGAATAATTTTTTATTATTTTTTCTGTTCATTTCAAGCGACGGCGGGAGCTGGAAATTTAGATTATTTTCTCTAGACAGTTGGCTTCCAAGTCTTTGAGAGGTTAGCAAGGAGCAACAAAATTCAAGGCTGTGTCCCAACAATCAATGATTGTGTTTCCAACGACAATCGCCAACAATATTTCTTTGGACTAAACGCGACGAGAAGCTCTTACTGGCCAACCCACCTGTTCCGTCCCAAGGCCATTTGAAGCTGTTTTTCCCTCACTAAAAGTCTTGAAAGTGTATTTTTTCTGGTATTTTCGTACATTTTTGGGACTTTATTCACAAGCCAATTCTGTTCAATCTCTTTGTTATGCTCCCCCTTACAAATTTGTTCTGTTTTCAGATAGATGACCTGCAAAAATCTGGTCCTCTGGCGACCTACATTTGACGGATAGAAAACTGTTTCGGCATTGCAGAAAACAAATAAAACGGTGTCGCATGATACTTCATTATGTTTGACAAAAGAAATAAAGCCCCCTAAATAAAGCAGTACAAAGATGGCTCTACTTCAGGACTGGTAATGCAATAAATAAGGTAAGTTATGAACTTCTTATTATGGGCCCATTGAAACAACAGGCTGGCCGATGCATCACTATTGAAAACGCTTCTAAAAATCAACTGGTAATTCCTTTTCATAGTTATTTTATCGTACCCACCTTTTTGTTTCTTCATCAGTTCATTCATCTTGGTCAGCTCTTCTGGCATCAGTTCGGGAATAAGTAACTGGAACTTCTTGCTAGAATGTTTCCACAAGTTGTCCATCTCTTCCAGCTCACTTTGAAGGTTCTGAAAGATCAAGGTGGTTATTTCTTGCCTTTGACAGCTAAGACGGGACGAAGCAGATTATTATGTCACGAATTTTAGTTAAACTAACGTATATGAACGTTTGGCTTATCCGGTTTTTACAGACACTAGTTCAGAATAAACATAGACACCAAATGGCATAACACTTCTGTATATAGAACATCTGTCTCTCCCTTTTCTATACCCGGGACGTCTGAGATATCCGCTCGATTACCCCCTACACGGCACCAGAAACTACTGCCCTATGACCTCCCGGAAACGGTCACTACACTAGCCCTATGGGCATGGCACTATGGAGATCCGAATACGCCGTTCATAAAATCCACCGCCAGATGCGTAATCACACGTTAAATCCTGTCTGATACAAGTTATCTGAAGAGGGAATAAGCGATTGGGCTTTCGGTTCGTACCGAGTCGCGCATTAGCCCCGTGGAAGAGTCAACCAGCAGTCGGCACTGAAGTCGGAAGCCAGGACTGACAAACCTACTAAAGTTTGACCGAGCAGAGTTGGGTAGAGCACACATAGAGGCAGAGAAATTTAAACAGTTTTAAACAATGGCACGGCCTGTGAGGAATTGAAAATAGCCAAACAAACCTGTTTAAACGTATACCAAGAAGTAACGTGTCATTGTTTCCTGTATAAAATAACTAATCTGGAAGGAGAATTCTATGAAGGGCGTATAAAGTCAGATGGTATAATAGCTATCGGGTAAGCACCCGCTCAATACTTGCGGAACACGATTGGCTTAAGACACAAGTCGTTATCATTGCCGGTCCTCGGCTATCCGTCCGTCGACGATCATACCATCTGTTTTCACATGTTCAATCAAAGCGATTTTTGGAATGCTGCATCATATTTTATCGAAAGTTTTTCTTGTGCGATTTCTGTAAATTTATCTGCGAGTATGCTGCGACGATTAGAAAATGCTAAAAAGGGGTAGGCCCCTAGGCTTTATACCTAAATCCGACTAATGCAGCTCATCGGCCATTTCCTGAGCGCCTGCCGGTTTCTTTTCTTAAAGATACTCTTTTGCACTTTCTGTTTGCTGCCATATACGGCTAACACGACATCCACCCCACCCCACTTCCAACCCCCATCAACCGGAACGGTCCTATACGGTCTTTGGATTACCCTTGCCGAAGCCAGTTTGAAGACACCCAATTACTTCCAGTTATAAGAGGCGAAAGCCTTTCTCATCAAGTATCACTAGACTAAAAACTGAAAAGAAAAACCGGCTTCAAATTACCCCGCCCCTAGTAAATTCGTCTGACCGATATATATCATCATTTGTACCTTATTTTATTTCCCATTTTAACTCTTAATGGTTTAATATTATTTCCCATTTTAACCTTGACGTGTGACCTGTATTATATTATGTAGGCCTATTCATTGTTATCATATATTGTATATATTATACGTCACTAATTTGTCATGACGATCCTCTGCTAGCCATATTATGTTGTGCTATTATGGAAATAAAGAATATATTTTTTTTTTTTTTTTTTTTTTTACTGTTTTAATTGTAAACACCGTTGACACTATCGTGCAGTTAACAGCGAGCGGCGAACAAACAGTAGTGAAGACCAGCTTTATATTGTTTCTTTAGTGGTCGGTGGAAACATCAATGTAACAAAAACTGTCGCTACAATTGGCTGACACGCCCCTGGCACTGTAGCAATTCCCCAGTCTTCAGGAAGGGCAACTATTCAGCAAAGTCCTTAACCAAGTTTTTCAAATGAAGTGACGTGTAGGTCTGACCGATGTCGCCTACAGCTATTAAATGTGAATCAGTCAACTTTAGGAGAAACTTTTTTCGAAGGACTAAAAATAGCTCTCAATCTTGAGCCAGAACCATCCATCGTAAAATTGACACAAAAAACAAGGAAGAGCTGGATCTCATCTAATCTTGTCGGAGACGAGAGATGTCATTTCCAGCAAGGAAACGCGAACAGGAGCAAATTACGTCCCTTACCAAATATTAGAGTGGGATACGTAACAAATAAAAAAAGATAGATGCGAGAATTATTCAGGATGTTTTGCTAAACTCAAACAGGCAAAATAAATTCCGTCTATATAAGTTCCTGGGACGAGAGGAGCGGGCAAACATTATTACTTCCACATAAGCTGGCCCCAATAAACCGATCTATAAAATCAGCCTGTCTAGAATGGATATTCTTAGTGCTGAAATGATGGCTCAAAAATTGTCTGACGTTTTATGAATTTTTAGAGAGGCAAAACGTCTCTCTACCTAAGAGTGATGGAGTCAGACATAACTATCTTATTGCCTCTATTGCAAGTCATGTTTTCCACGACTTGCTAACGTAAATCATTTACCGGCCAGCCCTGGCAAAACCGTAGTTGCTCTTTCTTTTTTCTTTGTTTTATTTTTCTATCGCAGTTATGGTTTTGTATTTTAGGCATATGGCTTTTGCTGAATTAAAGTGGGTCATTCATTCATTCCAGCAAGTAAACGCAAAGATGAGTAAGCTGAGTCTCTTTCAATCCTCCGACAAAAAAAAAAATTCGTTGAAGAATACAAGTTATTCAGAACGTTTTCCATCTGTCAATTTCCTGGGGGAGGGGGCGAGGATCAGTCCTTCAACAGTAGCAGGCCCCAACCGATATAAATAATCAGCACCGTGTTACCTGTAACTGTATTCCGTATGCGTGGAGCGCTTGTTGGTTCAGCATATCCGCGCTAGACAGAAGTGCATCCGCTTTAGAAATATAAGCATCCAAGGAATTGGAGCTATTCTGGTAGTCCCGACGATTACGTCTGACTTCTCCTGCGTGCAAGTAGTGTTGAACATTCTAGAAAGAAAAGTAAAAATCTGTAAAAAGGAAGAAAAGTTGACGAGCAACGAACGTCGATTCTTTAGTTTATTTTGTGTTTGTGCTATCGTTTGGCAACCAATTTTCGAAGCCTTGAATTCACAATAAATTTCATCCTTGTACCGTGGTATCTGGTGGTATTTCTTAAGTCGAGGTCAAAACCGAATTAACAAATTTCAGACTACTGAAATTGTGTTAAGAACATCTAACCATCCATCTCATAGTGTACATGATGTTTTCCATGGGTTTTTTAGGCCTGATTAGGAACTTTGTCCAAATTGTCGTCATTAATGTTGATTGTTATTTGTGTTTATTTTTCTTTATTTCCATTTACTCCACTGTCGCCATGTGCATTTGGTGGGTTATAAATTAAATATATATATATATATATATATATATATATATATATATATATATATATATCCACGGATATATATATATCCGCCACACTAACTTCTTGACCCGAAATTCGGCTCCGTTTGCAAAATTCTGAGTTGTCTTCGAGTGTTCACATTTCGGATTTTCCTTTTAGCTCCCCCCCAACCCCCCCCCCCCCCCCCACGGCAAAATAAAACTCAGATAGCTTACCATGAACAAGAATTCCCACTTGTTTACAATATCGACATAGTTATCATGCACCTCCTTTGCAACGGTGTTTTCACAAGTAGCAGCCAAAAACGTTGAAGTGTCGGTGAACATCTGATATTTTTCTTTCCACGATCCCAAGTCCTGTGAAAGAAAACAGAACATTTTTAAAAGATGAGTAAAACCCATTCTTTCTTGTTGACTTTTTCTTCTGAACCATCACCTGTACCTGGCCAGCTTTGTAAACTTGATCTTTTGTGTTATGTGTCGATGTTTAGCGCAAGAGACAGTAGAACTGAAACGTCTGTATTTTGTAAACCAGGGCAGATTCATAAAGTAGACTACTCAATGAACAGAGGAATATAAACACGATGTAACGTAAGGTGTCCTTAAACAAAAAATTTCACAGGTCTTCGGACAATTGCTGTGAGGGTTTTAAGACTATGTATCTGCATCTCGGTCTATTTCGCAACTGGATAACTGGAACTACCCGCATGGGTTTATAACCCTCACCCCCCCCCCCGTATCTGCACCATTACGGATGTTAGAGCCCACGAAAGTCGGCTGTCTCATAGAGGAAGGAATCAGGGAAGTTCAAAGGCAAAAACAAAATGGAGACGAATTACATCAAAACCTATAAGAGCCTACTGTTTTTCTCAACAGTTTAAGCGTCTTGGCTATCGCGAACTCTGAGAGAGACCCGAAGGCACCCCCCCCCCCCCGAACCAGAGCTAAAACAACCGAAAACACCACAATATTTCATAACTCCTTCCAGGTTTGACTATTTACGAATTAATCTAGAAAACACAGTACCCTATCCCATTTACTAGTCCAAGCTGCCTTTTATCACAAAATTCTGATTGTGCCTTTCTCCAAGATCGCTGGCAAGTGTTTCGATTTCCAACTTCCTGAGGCATGCCAAATTTCCGAATCATTTCATCTGACCTGTCGGCACACGAACCAAATGAACTCCCAACTATTTGAGAAAATATCGTCTATTGGCCAGCATTACTTGCCAACAATCAAATTTAAGGGAGTAGCAAACATGGTGTTGGTTAAAAAGAACGTCAGGATGACAGGGCCTATTAAGATAAAGACCACTAGACCCAGGCAATTTCTCGGTTCCTTTCTGGTTACTAACTTGAGTCGGCTTAAAAAAAACAACAACAAGGTCTTGGTAATTTTGACCCAAAACACTTCACCGCACTTTCACCGCGTATAGAAGCTGCAGAAGAACCATTTCCAAGCGGCGTAAACATGGAATATCACTAGCAGCACATTTTGGACGGAATATATATATATTTTCAACGGAATATATATATTGCGTATAAGGAAATTCATTTTTTTTTTTAAGATCAGCTGACTTCAGGTTCTCTTCCAACAACTTCTCAAACCACTATTGGGAGACATCTTGGATTCAACACCATTTGACCTGTCGCTTTCCTTCAGCCCAAGGCCACCTCTTAAGGCGTACCTTCGTCAATTCCTGGGACTCACACGGCGCAGTATCAGACCCTCCGTGCCGTGGAGTCAATTTTCGCGACGCTGTCTCATGGGCGCAGAATACTTCGATTATCATCACCCTCATCAACTGAACACCTTTACAGAATGGATGGGAACAAATTGACTAGTGCTGTTGATTCTCCCAAACAACCCTCAAGGTGACTCAGACTGGCATGGGATCGACTAAAAGCAGGAAGGAAAGGGGAACACGAGAAAAGCAGGAAGGGAAGGGGAACACGAGAAAAGCAGGAAGGGAAGGGGAACACGAGAAAAGCAGGAAGACGTACTAAAACCAGGAAGGGCATACTAAAACGAGGATGACCATCCTAAAACGAAAACGAGGAAGGCTGCATCGTTCCCTTCCTCTGTTTAGTATTCCTTGAGGGGTCGGCAGCTATCAACATTCTTAGTTCACCGTTCCCTTCCTCGTTTTAGTATCACGAATGTGCGTAGGCATTAAAGTTTAACAGAAAAGGGCTACGATAGGACAATCTAGTTACCCGTGACTTATTCACTTAAATTGGCTTGAAGACCCGCTGGAAATGAGTTACTTCGTTGTTCCGCAATTCACGAATAACCGATTTTCAAATAGTGGAATTTCCGTGTGATCTGTGGTTCGTCTATGCGCTTGTATTTTTGTTGTATGCCTTACGAGAAAGATTTATCATTTTTTTTTTCAGGCACTAAGCAATCGTCACCAATCTCACCACTGCCCACTGAAAAGCTGCATTTGCGTTCAGATTAAAATTTCCCGCGTCATAGTAGAATTTTCGCTGTGGGGACGGCCGGAGATATTCTGAGCCTCATAACTAGAGCAGATAGTGGAAAATCAAAAAGTCCCTTTGCAGAATCCAAATAATTCAATGTATCCAATTAAATGACACACAAATAAGTTGGCTTTTCAGTTAAACTTTAAGTTCAGTGAGGGGTCGGCAACTATCAAAATTGTAATTTACCGTTCCTTTCCTCGTTTTAGTGCTTTGAGGGGCCGGCAACTAGAATTCTCGGTCGAGCGAGCGAGGGTACTTTGAGGGGTGGGCAACTAGATCTTAGTTCACCGTTCCCTTGCTCGTTTTAGTATCCTGACATTCGTAGGCATTAAGTTCAGTGAGGGGTCGGCAACAAGGAAGGGAACGGTGAATTACAATTTTAATAGTTGCCGACCCCTCACTGAACTTAATGCCTACGCACCTAATGATACTAAAACGAGGAAGGGAACGGTGAACTAAGAATGTTGATATTTTCTAACCCATCAAGGAATACTAAACAGAGTAAGGGAACGATGCAACCTTACTCGTTTTCGTTTTAGGATGGCCTTCCTCGTTTTAGTATGCCCTTCCTGGTTTTAGTAAACGTCTTCCTGCTTTTCTCGTGTTCCCTTCCCTTCCTGCTTTTAGTTGATCCCAACTGGCATACGGACGTACAGAACCACATGTTCCAATAACACATAGGAGGCATTCCGCTACGGACGCATTCTGTGCGTTTACGTGGTTTCCTGACAATAGGATCTTACAAGGATTACCTGGGGAGTACGGGTATGGTTTCTATAAATTTAAGGTCCCTGAAAAAAAGATGCTGCGTCTGTATTGTACGTTGTTCGTCCTCTGGTGGAGTATGCTTGTCCAGTTTGGCACTATGGTATTACGAAGGATGAATCTGATCGTATAGAGAATATTCAGAAACGTGCCCTAAGAATTGTGCACAGGGGCCCAAAAATCCCGTACTCTGGCCTCCTTTCTTTAATTGGACTGGATGCGTTGTCTAATAGGAGGCAGAAGTTGTGTCAAAATTTTGGACTAAAACTCCTTGAACACCCAACTCTCCGATCCCTTTTACCCCCTGATCTTGAGGTTGAACGCCCAAGGCCACCAAGGCAAGTTTCCACCAAAGTCCCGAAGCTCATGCCGATCGCATGTAACCGGGAAAGATATTGTAATAGCTTCATTCCGAAACTTGTGGATTTTTACAATAATGTTTTTTTTTAGTTATTTTGTTAGATTTTTTTTTGGGGTGTTGACTTCAATGGTTTGTTTTTATTTTGAGTACTAATTCGATTTTAACAATTGTTGTATATATGACCTGACAAAGGTCAAACAATTTGGTTGGATAACCACGAAATTTTGTACCTGAATTATACAATAAATCAAATCAAATAAAACATCCGCAGAAAATGTCTCCCCCCTATTTTTAGTCATTTTGATAAATTAGCGAAGCAAGCGAAAAGACAGCATAGACAATACATCCATAAGTCAATGAACAGAAAAGAGAAGCTTTCACTTCTTAAACTAAAGTTCAGTGCAACTCTCTGCAAATTTCTTTCTTCAGAAAACACATACTATCCTAGCGAATTGTTCTAGGACCCGTCGTGTCTATAAGGTCAATGCAACCTTCTTCCGTAATTGCATTCATTAATTCTTAAGCCCGGAGACCCAAATTTCTTACGTTATATTCTAGGCTCGCTAACCATATCTCACTAATCTTTGCACTTGCCACGATTCACTATTTTCCATGCGTATTATGCTCCCGACGAGTGTTTGCGTAAGACTATTGACGCGTACAACTGGTTATCTAAATTTCACCGAGTTTTTGCTAGAAGTCAATGAGCCTGCAATGGTAAAAGGCTTAGAACAGCAAGAGCCGTTGATAATTTTTTTATAGCAGAGCCTACACTGTAAAAAGTTTCTCCGTATAAAGATTTAAGTTAAATGTAGTATCTTCACAACGCAAAATTCTACTATGTCACTGAAAAACTGAATCTCAACACAAACGCGGTTTTTCAGTGGTCAGTGATCAGCTCGAGGAAGGGGGCTCACTGCGTGAACAATTATTTTTCGTAAATCATTTTCGTCAAGCATACAACACAGACACAAGCAGATAGAGGTACTTCAAATCACAAGGAAATTACACTATCTGAAAATCGATTATTTGTGAATAGCTAAAGAACGAAATAACGCATTTTCATCGGGTCTTCAAGCCTCTTTAAGTGAATAAGTCATAGGTACCTAGATTGCGCTATTACATTCCTTTTCGGTTAAACTTTAAACAGATAATAGTTCCACTTGACACCCAAAGAACTAACCGAGTAATGGCAGAAGTACGACTTGAGTGACGTTTCCTGTATCTTACCTGGAAAAATTCCAGCCTCTCTTCATCTTCTAAGACTAAAGCTTCGTGGGCTTTTGCCAACCACGCGCTAAGCTCAGCATAGGCTGGTGTCCACCGGCGCCAGTAGACCAGCACCTCTTCCAGCATCGTCTGGACACAGCGAAGTTCAGTGGACACAACCCGCCACCTTTCTCCAGAATCGTAGGTAAACTGGATAATGTCTTCGACATCTCTCGAATCTAAAAAAGGGCAAAAATCCATTAACCCCAAACGTTAAAGGACCCCCCTCAGTTATTCTGCCATGTCTGTTATCCTAGCTGCCCTATGGGATTATAAGCTTCAGAAATCTAAGACCTCCGCCATTAGTTGCGTTTTTGCTGATACCATGGTATCTGTTACCACGGTAACTGTGATCCGCAATTAGCCGATTTTGCAGTTACCGTGGTATCTGATATACGATACACTGCAAAAACGACTATTGCCGAAATTGCACTTTTCGAAGTCATCCCAAAAGAAAAACTGATATCCAGTTACATCACTAAGTGTTGAACTTCTTTCTCACCAATTTGACAAAATTTGATGAAAGTGAGATGACTTTTCAGATACCACGACCAGATACCACTGTCGTACCGTGATATCTGAATATCTGTTACCAGGGTAACTGGCCAGATACCACGACACGCTTTTTCGGCTGAGCCGAGTTTGTCAGTCACGGAGCGCAAACTTCGCCGAAAGCTTGAAAGTCTGCCGAGAGTTCATCCCAAAATAAGCACATGAGAAGCTTCAAAATGTATTTTTTTATTTTTCATTTAGAACACTTGGTAGGCCGGCAGTTCCCGATGAAAATCATCTCAAAATTCGTAGTAGGCTACGAAGTTGTACGAAAAAGTATCATGCAGTACGAACTGATGCTACTACATGCTTCTATGCCAGGGCTACTGTGTTACTGTATTCTACTGCATGTTACTATTAGCAAGACCAGATGCTACTATAGCAAGACAGGATCCTACTGGATACTATACTGCTTAAGATTGACCCAGTCTGATGGGCACAAAAGGAACAGTAAACTTGACTACGCAACTTTCGGCCATCGAATCGCCCGGGGGGGGGGGGGGGGGGCTTAGATAAATATACAGGGTATTATTGTCGACAGGCCTCCCCCCCCCCTTCTTTGTTATCTCGAACCGTCTCGAACCCCCTCCTTAGTGTTCCCAAAGCTAGCTGGCAGGCCCTTGCCCCTTATGCACTGTAATTATGCACTTATGTACTGTAGAAGTTCGCCTTTTTACATGTAGACTACAGACTAGCGGCCTCCCCGACAAGACGGCCGGGGTTCGATTCTTAGTCGCGGCACACAAACCTTTTGCTTTTGCAAACCTTTTGCTCAAAAGTCGAATTCTCGGAAACTGCCCGGAAACTGCAATGGTCGTAACGAGAATTTTTCTTACTCTCAATATCGACTCAGGGTACATTCTTGATATGCTAGCTAGCTCCCCGAGTCAAGTCTGAGTCAAGTTTTCTGTTCCTTTAACTTTTTTCACGTTTTGGTCTAAGACGCTGGGTTTCCTAATGTTCGGGTGAAAACAATATTTTAGGTCAGTAGCCTAAGGGTAGAATCACTCACCCAGCTTAACCAGCTTCCTATACTCATCTGCCACCTGCTGCATTTCCTGGTAAGCCTTTTCAAACTCCTGGAATATTTTGTTCCTCGACACAAAGGAGCGATATTGTTCCAACAGCTGCAGGATTTTCTCTTCCCGCCCATATTTAACGGTCCAGGCTCGAAGTTTGCTCTCAGTCAGGTGGAGGAAAGCAACAATACAGCACTGAAAGTAAAAAAAAAAATTAACAATCAGGTGAGAAAGGATCGAATTCGAAACAGTGTTGTAGCATGGTCAGTCGAAGAGTTATTAGTGGCGTTTTTGATTGCCGATTAGTTCGGCGATAGCGTAGCCGTTTGACTTTTTGGCGTTTTTGACGTTCGCCGGAAGCCGATAGCCGTAGCTGTTTCTTATAGTTTCTGTTTTTGTGCTCAACGGCTAACGTCTATCGCCTAAATTCCTGTCCATCGCCTATCGGCCTAGGACTCGCCGATAGGCGATGGACGTTGCCTCCAACGGCTATCGGCTATCGAAAACAGTAAATAAGCACGAATCGGCAAACTTCCTTCGTCTATCGGGGAAATTTCATCGGCGATCAAAAACGCCACTATTGTCAAAAGAGCGCGGCCGCATTCTTGCTGCCTCTAAGTCGCGCTCGATTCTATCAAAAATAAATAATCTGACAGAACGTCCGTCTCCCTATCTCTGTAATATGACTATGCGGAGTCGAATATTTCCCATACCCTGTCCGCTACGAACGAGCGGAGGTTACTAGCTTCGCGCCACATCATGTTTCGTTACCTCTACAAATAGCTATAGTGGCGTTTTTGATCGCCGATGAAATTTCCCCGGTAGACGAAGGAAGTTTGCCGATTCGTGCTTATTTACTGTTTTCGATAGCCGATAGCCGTTGGAGGCAACGTCCATCACCTATCGGCGAGTCCTAGGCCGATAGGCGATGGACAGCAAATTAGGCGATAGACGTTAGCCGTTGAGCAGAAAAACAGAAATTAGAAGAAACAGCTACGGCTATCGGCGAACGTCAAAAACGCCAAAAATTCAAACGGCTACGCTATCGCCGAACTAATCGGCAATCAAAAACGCCACTTATATCTCTGTCAACCCGCGGGTGAGGAAAAGCAGGAGTCAAAGCGGATTGGTTCTTTGGACGCGTTCGAGAGAGGGTCAGCGCGCGGAGTACGCCTCCTTCACTATTTCTTGTGCGATAAGCAACGGCGAATACGGAAGAGGAATAAAGGGGTATCAACATCAGCTCAAAGCTAGAGTAAATACCTCTAGGTCCGCTCAGTTTTGTAGGGGTTTTCATTGTCGCTGCATGCGACTAAAGACAGAAGTTCTATCTGATTATTTGTTCTTGATTCTACGCAATGAAAAGCCGAAGCTTTTTATGTATTGTCCCATTCTGGGAAATCTTAAGTGATGGAGAGAAATCCGACCTCCGAAAAATACTTTAAATATACACAATTTCTACTTGGAATCCCGTCTTTGACTAGAAATAGACCACTAACTAGACAATACGGTCTGCGGGAACAAAACAATGGCGGAACATTTTAAGCGGATGACCGCCGTCTCAACATCCTTGGAGAGGCATTATTTTTGTAGCTATTGTAGATGGGTAACAAATACATACATACACACAGACTATACCGAAGCAATGTTTTTTTTAAATTCATGCCGTTATGTTATTCAATTTCCAGATTCAAATGATTACGTATACGTAACCTTTCAGGTGCCGACACATACTTTAAGAATCCTGAAACCCCAAGCTATCATTCTAAGCAAATTGACCTTTACTTTTTCGGTCCCTGCCGACATTACTAAGCGTATTTTATCCCGCCCACTACTCAATCCCACACCTTGCACCAAGATGTCAAAACATATAAACATGTCTAACGGCTCGATAAACAGGAGGAAACGAGATCGACTTTGAGTTCTTACTTTACCGTAAAGCCAACGGATCCCTCGAAACAGGTGGAGCGCATCCATGAACCATGAGATGATTTCAGGGCCTATTTTTGTTCCCATTATTTGGCAAAGCTCGTCAGTAGACATAATTAGCCGATTTTTTACGCAAGGGATATTTAGCTTGTACAATCCAAACGGGAAAGAATAGCAGAAAGTCCATTCATCCGTTTGGTATATAAATTAAAGCACAAACAAACTCTTCTGATCTTGGCATAGGTACCCGATGAAAAATTTGTAGCCTGTGTAGTTGTATGATAGTTGTACGAAAAAGTTGCATGAATTGATATCTAATAGTACAGAATACTATCATGTAATGTGCCTCAGACAGTGCCAATAAGCAGTATTATCAAGGTAATATCCAGTAGCGTATTGTCTTGCTATAATAGCATCCAGTCTTGCTATAGTAGCATGTAGTAGTATCAGCTGGTACTGCCTGCTATTTTTTCGTACAACTTCATAATACTATTTTGGGATAATTTTTCATCGGGTAAACAAAAAATAAGCTGGCCGTTCGGACATGTGTACGAATTCAGGATTCTTTGTTTTGTTGGATAAAAAACCACTCAAAACGGATATGTCAGCTAAGATATTCTTCAGCTGCATTTTGGCGCTTCTTGGTGATTCTTTATATTCAACAAAAAAATGACATTTTTTTACGTGTATATACGTATTTACGTGTATATTTTTTACGTGTATATATTTTTCATACGTGTATATAACACCAGTACACTGTGCAGTCTCATGATACCAGTCCTATCCAACCCAGTGCCAAAATTTCCTGGTATTCCCCTGATGTTAAAAGAAAAAAGTTCCAACCAGCCATGCGATAACAAGTGATATCGCACGGTTGGAACTTTTTTCTTTTTACATCAGGGGAATACCAGAAAATTAAAACAAGTGTACTAGTGTTATAATCATTATCGCCCATGCTTTTCTTCGGGCGATAGCGGAAAATTGGCCCTTGGGCAGCATGATAGGCAGATATCGCCCGAGCGCAGATGTGCGATAACACTGTTGGAACTTTTTTCTTTTAACATCAGGGGAATACCAGAAAATTAAAACAAGTGTACTAGTGTTATATGGCTGCACAGAGTACTAGTGTTATAATCATTATCGCTCTTGCTTTTCTTCGGGCGATAGCGGAAAATTTGGCCTTGGGCAGCACGCACGATAGGCAGATATTACTGCAGATTCGTATTTTCGTGAAGAGGACCCTTGCGAAAAAGGGACTGACATACATTTCTGCGATCCCCAGTCAACTTAAGTTTAAGGAAGATGTTATTGATGTTCTTTATTTATTAAAAAAAATAGGGTGTCCTTGTAAGCTGATCGGACTATTCAATTTACAAGTGATAAAATACGACCCGTGGTGTTGATTGTTTGACTTCCTACGCGAATATACGATAAAGAAAGAAACTGGTGGATCAAGAATGCTAAACTACTTAAATTCGTACCAGGCACCGAACGATAGCGTTGCCAGCAAAATGACGATGAGATCATCATCATACTTGGCAATCGATTTAACTACCTATTGCACGAACAGCGCAAGTAGAAACGCCCTATAATTATTTAACTGTATACCAGAAATCGTCAGATGGATAAAGAGTCTACTCGCGAAGCTCCAAACTGCTAAACACTGCAATTTAAAGCGATTATTTAAAGGATGCCATTAAAAAAATGGCGTAAGAATCCGTTGGACTAGGCGTAAACTAAAACACAAAGGACCAAAAATTCACAAAGAATTAACGCCATTCGGAAGTTTCTCGCACAAAAAAGGACCCAGAAAGCAAAGAGGTGAAGAATATTCGAGTCATCTGCGTTTGTAATGGGGGTTCTAAATCGCCCCTGAATACGAATGTGTTCTAATAAGACCCTCCCGGAATGAACGCATATCATATAAGGTCAGAAGAACAGCAGAGAGTACTATGAAGTAGCAAAATGAGCCAAAGACACAGCAGCTCACCGATTGATTGATAAAAGGGGTTAAAAAAAAAAAAAGGTGAAGAGGTGGGGTAGTATACTAAGCTTGTATGTTAAAAGGTATCGACCAAATACGAGTCTGAATATCTTTGAATCCGAACAAAAGTTTGACTGGGAAGCACCAGAATCTTCCACCAGAAACTAACCAGCCTACCATCCAACAATCATCACGAGTCACGACAATTTTCAACAGGACGGAACATCCTTATTTCACTCCAAGCTGTGATTCAGGTAAAACATTCCGAAACAGTCGATATGACTAGGGTAAATTCGGGTTTTCAAACTCGTGAACTGACGTCGCGGTAGAACCGCGAATTATGGGTTATTCCAACTTCGTATCCGGTTTTCAAGTTCAACCTCACTTCAAACTACAACGTTCGACCTCATCGCGGTTTATGACAAGAATAGTCTTCTAACCTTGTGTTCCAGGTAGTTGAGTCTAGCAGCTCTTTGGGCGGATTGTTCGGGCAGTACGGCGAATCGCGCAGCCATCTGCTGCATCTGTTCGACGGAGACGTTCGTTATAGTCGGTTTTACATCGTCAAATCGTTTCGTCATTGCCGGTAATTCTTTGAAGAAGCTCTGAAAAAAAAAGTCATTAATTCTGGACGGGCGATATTTACTGTGTCATATTTTCTTTTCAAGAAAGTAGCGGTAAACAAATGGTCGGCGTTAAGAAAAAAATATACGAAGTTTCATAAAGAAATGATTTTTTTTTATCCACTATACCTCCCTCCTTCACTCCGTGCAGCGGAGAAAAACGGTTTAGATACGCAGAAACACACTTACTCAGTTTCTCTCAATAAATCTCTTTTTTGCACTATTATTTTGTTCTGCTTTCCTCTTGTTTTGTGTGTTTCTTTCACTTGTGTTTTGTTTTCTTCTAATCTTTAAGTTGTAGTTTAGCTCTAGGTCATTAGACCAGACCAAGTTGTCCGGTGCTGTATTATTTCTAGTACACATATACATACTTGAAATACTGAATAGGCAGTTTTATTTTTGTTTCATCCTTTCGTTTATTAGTCCTTGGAATCTTCCGAAATTAGGCGTCTGCAGGCTGTGACCTACTGGCGAAAAAACTGATCGGGGATTGTTTTATCCCTTTGATTGCTAACGATGAATTGTGCAACCAAACGCAAAAGCTTATTCAAACATACGGAAGAAAGGATGAAGGGGCGAAAGTCTTCTAATAAAACACTAACACCACCAACAACTCAAACAAGAGGTTCCATTCCGCCTTTCTCTTAAAAAAAAAGATAATGAAGACATCAAAAACTCTACGCTACTATCAGTCGTCACATCATCCGAAGATGTGATTGCTATCCTAATGCAAATGTCTGCTCAAAAACAAACTTTCGCCGACATAAACAACAGAACCTTGCCAAAAATCACGAAATCAAGTCCAGGAAAAATAGTACTCAATATGCAGTAACTGTGACAAAAAGACGGTCAGATGCATAGCGAGACAATGGACGGCGTGTACTGTTTGGTTTACATTACAGAAACCACGCCAACCGTGGTACGTTTTTGCAAAGCCGCAAACAAGGTCTGTGCTTACGCAAAAGTATTAGCCGATGTAAATAAATTTGGTCACAATTCAAGTACGGTACATGGTTGGGGTTCGGACAATTTCCCGATTAACGAATCCCTCCCGACTTCAGAGGCTTGTAAAAGAAATGGAGAGTATACAACGAGATAGGGATTAGGGACGAAGCAAGACATGGTAGGCCATCTTCTTTTGTTTTGCTTGATTTTTCCCATTTTATGACCACGACTCGTTCAGTTTTCTGATATTTTGCGTCCAGCTGCCGCGTCCGAGAGCGGGACGGATGGACAGCGTTGACAAGCGCTAGCAAGAAAACCGCCAATTTCAAGTATTGCCGAAAAACGGTACTGCTAAGCCATTTCATCGTAAAAAGATCATTTCTAGTAAGAGATGTGCTTTAACAAGAAAATCAGACTAACAGAAAAACATTTATTTATTTTATTGAATAAATAGGAAAAAAAACTACGGCAATATTTGTCAATATCTATTAATTTCAACGATTGTTTTGAGGATCTTACATCATTAATTTCAAAGAAGAAAAGTGACCTATGAGCTAGCTATTCAACGCTCTTTCATTCTTTGATTAATTAATAAGCCGATCAGATTCACGTACTTGCTGCTATAAAAGGCGAATCTGATTTAATGTATTTGCGACTATATAGTGTTGGCTGAGATCAAGAATTTACAGAAAGAAAAGGTTATGGTTTATTAATTAACCATTCTTATCAACTGATAATGGTTCCTCTCGCATGTTCCCTCATATTAATGATCTTCTTTAATTTCAGTTTACTTGGCAAGCGAGAGTAAACAGTAAAGAGCGGGTGATGCTACAAACACAGAATCGGAGGAACGTCGGAATAGAATACATATTATCATAGCACAGGTCAGTGCCGTCTTTTACTTTTGGCGGACCCTAGGCTATCCATGTGTTTTTGGCCCCTTTTCTTGAGTCAAAAATGTAAAAACGCAGACACACGGTTCTTGGTCAGGCCACACGGGTCAGTGGTCACATCTGAGCGTAAATTCGGTAACGTAAATGACAGTGCAACGTAGCTGGTCACACCTGGATTGTAATGAACAAGGCAACACGGTGATGCCTGATTTCTCAACAATTTATACCGGCCGCTTGGCCTCTCGTTTCCCCTGGCCACCCAGCACAGGCCTAACCTGCCTAAGTGTAAAGGCGGCACTGGCACAAGTACCACCGTAAAGTCAATGTCTATCGTGACGTGGTAATTTTCTGCTGAGTAGCTTATTTTTATGGCACTTGCCTTCCGTCCAATCCTATGCCGGCCGTTGGGTATGTCTGGTATTTGGGATAAAGGCAAATGCCTAGCTCCTGCTCACACAAAGCATGCAGTTTCTTGCGGAAAAAAAAAGATAAGTTCGTCGGTGTCAAGCGTAAACCACGTATCTCCCTTTTTCAAAATAGAGGTGAGAAAAACATAATACGTTAATCCGAGATACGTGGTTATGTTATTGTTAATCCGAGGTACGTGGTTTCCAGCTTGGTTGTATCTCCCAAACTATGAGTCGGAGGCAATACTCTATATGACTAAGTTCAAAACATGCCAGTGATCCTCAAGAAGAAGGAGTAAGCGCGTCCGTAACGACTCAAACTCAACGACTCACATCCTGTGTCAAGCAATCACGACGATCTTTGGGAGCAGCTGTGACACCACTTCTGCCTTTCTTCCGCTAGATACCCGGAGAGGCCGGAGATTTCGCAGCGGCAAGGAGAGATAGTTATAAAGTGTTCGAGATACGCACCGTTCGACGCAGAATTTTTGGCGAGTAGAACTGTGTCCAAAAAGTGGAAATCGCAAATTTGACCAGATACGTGCTCGACACCGACGAGTTCATTTTCAAGGCTAAAAATTACTCTACCTAATTCCGAAAGAAATCGTCGTAATCCTAGGATGACTGACCGCAATATATCTTCTCAGTAAACTTGTATTAAAACCTCGTTTGAACTAGATGACTCATTGAGTATGACCATGGTATGACTGAAAATTTCCTAATAATAGGTGGTCTTCTGAGGGGTAATATCCCAGCGTCTTCAGAGGTCATTTCCCCAAGGGTATCTTTGTCCTTTTGCAGAGTAATCTCGACAAAATCTTTATTTTCTTAATTTGATTGATGCTACAGGACGTGCATCCGACTTCGCCCACTCGGAAGGAGAATCTCTAAAAAATAGGCTACTGAAGGTAAGGCTACGAAAGGTCAATGTGAAGGGGGCTTTAACGCAAAAGCTTCTCGTGTGTTAAGGTACGGAAGACACAATTAGGGTCATGCACTTTCCTCTCAGGTTGTTACAGCGGAGTTTGTCACAGCTTTCCTCGTCGCTTTTAGTGGTGACACGGTTTTGCGATTCCGAACTTCTCAAAACGTCGTGAATTAACAATTAATTATTAATTACAGTAATTATTCAGTCATTGCGTATTGGTCAATCCTGGCTCTCACCTCACAAATCCTGAAGAACATTTAAAATGTCTGTTTGTTTGCCTCTATGTGTTTATTCTCCTCCTTGCACGAGATCTGTTGCTATGCAAGCCAACGCCTGAAATCTTATTTCTTTTTCATGGAACATTAAGACAGAAGGGGAAAATTGGATGGGAATTACGAAGTCAAGTTCGAAAGGCAATTTCAGCTATAAATAACACGCACTGTTTTCACAAAGCTTTTGGTAATCAGTGTCTGTTACTTGTTTAATACCGTAGCTCTCTCTCTCAGTGCATTTAATGTGTATTTAAAGAATTTAAACACATTTAATTATTTTTTTTTGTTTACTCATTCGTGCATTTTACTTTCATTGTGTTTTACTCCATTGTAGCTAATAAGCGGGTCATAAATAAATAAACCGTTTCATAATAATTTTAGACCAATTAGGGGGCGCCGAGGCTTGTGTGTTTTGTCCCACGTTTATTTTTAGTTACTTTTACTAAAATACAAAAATATTCTCAAGTTATATGTCCAACTTTATCTCTATTTAGCTGATTAGCTGAACCAGAGGAAGTCTCTGCTGCATACATATATACAATCAATGGATAAAATTGGATACGTCAGCTACGATGCTTTGGTAGCTATATTTCGGCCCCTCTTGGCAAGGGTCCTCGTAAGGCCTAAGGTCGCGAACGACTTGCAAGAGCGGTCTCAGTGGCGATTTCAAACTCCAACAAATAAAATGTGACCATGTACGGTATGAAAAGACGATTGTACCGTCTTTCTGGAAAATTTTTCATCTTCATTATAGTGTTCATACGTTTACACATTGACGATTTCGACAAATTTGGATATTACTATGATAGTCCGAGAATTATCGAGACATAGAAATCGAGATGAACAAAATTGATATCTATCTATCTATCTATCTATCTATCTATCTATCTATCTATCTATCTATCTATCTATCTATCTATCTATCTATCTATCTATCTATCTATCTATCTATCTATCTATCTGTCTATCTGTCTATCTATCCATCCTACTATCTATCTAAGCATCGTAGCTGACTCAAGGAGTATTCATCCGCTGGAAGTCTTACCAAAGGAGATGACCTTTACCTTATGCTCCTCGATTTTCATAGACAGGGTAGTAGCTGATTCCTCATCCAAAGCTGTAGGGATGTCATCCGTGGCAATCAAAGCTTCGGCTTGATGTAACCACTCTCCAAGTGAGCCAAGGACACCCGGTAAATTCGTATCCAGTAACCACTGCCAGTGGCGAATCTGCAAGAGAGGTTCCATTTAATTAGTCGTAAAGCTACAATTTTACGATAGAGAACAAAGGCGAATTCCAATGCGGAAAGATGAGAAGGTGATGTGGTTTGACCACCCATATGTGCAGCCATGGTCAGTGAATCATTCCTTTTTTTTATGTCTGGAGAAGTCGTGCTTGCATTCCGAAGCCCCTCTCAATTTCATTGAGCATGCTGTGCCAGTTGCTGTTTTTGCTTAGCCGGTTCTAACCGTGGCTGTTTCAATAACAACGATAATAATAATAATTTATTTAATCACCCACACATTCTACAGTAAAAACAAGTGGATTGAAAAAAGAAAAAAGGATGAAAACGACAAATACTGTAATTTGCTCTTGATGTAATTTTGCAACTGCTATTTTTGATTCTGCGGCTTTGACACGTAACCGATAAAACTGGGCTGCATCGCTATTCATGGTCACCGTTCCGACAATTTTGGCAAAAACAAAAAATACCTTTTAGTGTAAGAATCAATTTTTAGCATGCTCAAGCGAATACCTTCTCAGGATTGTAAAGTCTTTGTGATTTACATAGGCAATAAACTAAGAGCTCTACGTCATCTGAAAATTTCAATAGTCACCTGAGTTTCCAAACGCTGCCAAGCCGTTTCAATCTGGCGCCAAACATCAGGGGTTATGGCAACTGTGTCGTGCTTGGCTTCGACGGTGCTTCGGAGACGCTCGTAAACAATACTGTGCTCGTCAACTTCTGCTTTCTGACGTAGATATTCCTAATTAATAAAATCAATTATCAGTTTAAAGGTAAATATGGGATGACATGACCATAGAAAAATTAAAAAAATAACTGAAGATTTTGGTTTAGGTGGCCTAGGGGCTGAGGGAGGACGATCATCATATCCAATAAGCGAGACAGCTATATATAAGATGGTTAAAGGACCCCTCTTGCTTATTCTGATTTTTATAATATATCTAGCTCCCATACAGGATTATAAGCTTCTAAAATCCCCACCTTTCTCCATTGTTTCGTTTTGTGCCTACGAAATTTTAGCGCTTTTTGGCCTTGCCGAGTTTTGCCCGTCACACAACGAAACGTTTGCCGGGATCATCAACGTCTGCTGACAACTCTTTCACACATAAGGATCTGAGACGCTTTTGTTTATTACTTCTTTTATTTGCTTAGTTTTCACACTTTTTAACCACGGCGCGATCAGTTTTCAAATGTGTTGCGCCCAGTCGCCGCGTCGGAGAGCAGGAAGGCTGGACATAGTCGACAGGCGCTAACAAGAAAATCACTAATTTCAGATGGAAAGTAATGGTATTTTCGAAAATGTTTTTTTCTGATCCATTTCACAGGGAAAAGATTATTTCTAGTAAGAGTTGTGCTTTAAAGATAAGGTAAAAGACCAGAGCCTCGTTTTTGTTGAAATGGTGCTGCCGCATCGCTGCTGCAGCACTTCTTTGCTTCTGCACAAGATGCGTCTTTGGATTCACTGCCAGCACGATTTCTTTTTGGTTGAAGCAGCACCTTGCAGGGAAGCACGGACTTGGTCGGTAAGCAAGACCGCGATCCTCGAGAAGCGCTGCCGTCTTCCTCGGAAGCACTGCAGTGCAAAAACAAATGTAGAAAGTATCAGCCCGGAAGCGGCCGAGAAAGGACCTGCAGCGTGCAACAAAAACAGTGCGAGTTGCGGAGTACGGAATTCATATTCTTTGGAGTGGTATGTCTTGGCACAAGAGGTATGGGGGGGGGGGGGCTGTTTTTTTAAGGCGGGGCTTAGGCCAGAGGAATTGAAATGGATGATAAGTTTCTGAGCAAATTGTCTCCTATTGGGTGACAGAAGAAGATTTACAGAAGTCTGGTCCTTAATTTTGCCTAATGTGCGGTTCACATGCGGTGGGGGGGTTAGTGGGTCGTTGCGAGGAGAGACAAGATTCGAAAAGGGAGATTCTCCGGCGAAAAATGAAGAAAGAGGAGAAGAAGATTTTGGTTTAGTTGGCCTGGGAAATGAGGGTAAGGGCCATCATGTCAAGTAAGCGAGACAGCTAAGATGATTAAAGATAAACTAAACGACCAGGAGATTCAACTGGACCTGTTCTGGTCCTTTATGTGCGGCGCTAATCGGCATCTGCAGCAGATGCAGGCTGTTTTTATGTTCAAAATCTCCTGGTTTTGATGACTCGTGGGTTGTCGTGCAAGCAGCGCACATTCTGAACGTCATTACTCGAGTATCGGATGAAAAATGCAAAATCCCTTAGATGGGTGAAAAGTTATAGCATATTCAAATATCAGATGTTAAAATAAGCTACCTTTCCAGTTAAACTTTAAGGCGAAGTTCAATAAGGTACAGGAAACAGAGGGCAGAGGTGGTTCTAAAAGGTATTTTGAATTTTGAAACCGTCTAAACTGTTTTTGGATCAGCATGGGAATGGGGGAGTCAGAGCGTTTTGTAGGTTGGCGGGACGAGGAGAAGCTAGAAAATATGATAGTCCTGAGCAGGCCCGTATCCAGGAATTTATTTCGGGGGGGGGTTGCTTGCGGAATTTATTTCGGGGGTTTTTGCCCACGGGTCGGACCAAAAAGTACAAAAAATACATAGATCAGAGGTTCGAACCTACAAAAAACTATTACTTTTGTGGGTTTCGGGGCGGGGGGTCGAACCCCCTAACACCCCAACCCCCCCTGGATACGGCCTTGGTCCTGAGACTTCAGAGTTCTCGCAAGGTCATCCGTTAAGTCTCAATATTCCCACTATAGCCGGCTATGTACTGTCGCCAACTAGGGCGCTTGTCCAAGCGACAGCAAATCGGGATGGTACCATTTGTTAGACGAGGCGACTGCCAGAAAAGCCCGACAAAATTTTCAGCTCATAATAAACAGATTTCATTAGCTGCTTATTGCCAAAAATATTCGCACAGGTGTACCAAATATGTCAGCGTCACGTACTTGACAACCAATATGTTTTGATAACAATGTATGAACAGCGGGTGATTTTGAATCGTGCATGGAATTTTTTTGTTACATAGTTTGGACTAAGATAGACGTCTTCAGCTGGCGACATCAACTTCAAGGATACAGCTATTCTCTGCGATGAGCGTACTTTTTGCCGCTGTCTGACAATACTGTCAGAAGTTTGATAACATACAACACATGGATGAGCATCCCTGTGTTACGGATTTGACGGATGCTGAGAATATTCACGTTATGGTCGTTGATGTTATCTTTTTACGAGACGTAACTCTTAAAGGGGTCTCATAACATAAATATTCTCAGTAGGCTACTTATCATAAAATTTATCAGGAGTATGTGCATCTCGGTTTTAAATGTTATGACGGCCCACTGCCATTAGTATTTACATTGTGACATTTCACGCGAGAGAGAACTCTTAAAACGGTCATAACATAAATATTCTCGGTATTCATCGTAACATTTAACACGAGTATTCGCGCTCATGTGTTAAATATTGTCAAACTTCTGACAGAGAATCATTTCCATTTCCCCGCCTAATATTAATTTTGTTATCTTTTCACAAGAGGGAACTCCTAAAAAGATCATAACATAACTATTCGCGGTATTCATCGTAACATTTAACACGAGTATTCGCGCTCATGTGTTAAATATTGTCAAACTTCTGACAGAGAATCATTTCCATTTCCCCGCCTAATATTAACGAAATTGACGAAAAGAAAAATACTAAATTACTTTCTGTACTCTCGAAGCTATTTCTGTCCTGTTCTCACTATGTTTTGTGCATGAACAAAACAATTAAAACTGTCCAGACAATGCCATTAATGTGTTTTTACTTAAAAAAAAAAGTCTTTGTAATTTAGCTTCAAATACCAGTTACTTCTTGCCAAAAACTCCTCGGGTGTAATGGGCTCGATTCCAGGAGCTTTTTTTTTATTTATTCTGCTGGAGTGGCGGCAAAGGTAACTTGTCGCAATGTAACCTAAGCGATAAAGTCAGCAAATACGGGAGTCAAGTTGTTTTCAACTGACATTTGGACTAAATAAAATGCTTAATAGCATATGTGCTTTAAAGCACATATCTGCACCTGATGGGTTGAAACTTTAATCACCTGAACACAGAATATAACAAGGAGAAATTTTGGAAATTTTGCTTCGGTGCTTTAGTGCGGCCGCGCTTCATTCGACACAAATAACGTCGCGAAATTCAAAACAGCGTCGTAGCGTGGTCAGTCGAAGAGTTGTTTGTGTCAAATGAGCGCTGTCGTGCCCGCCAAGTCCCGTCCCGATCCCTCCAGTCTAAGCGAGCAACAAGATTTCAGGCATCCCCCGCTCCACTCTCCAGAGCCGCTGGATGCAGTCCGGACATAAAGAGCGTGTTCCACCCTATTTACCGTAGTTACTACGCTAGTTACCGTAGTTACTACGCTAGGCTGGAACGCTTTTTTAATTTTTCGGACAAATATCAGGCCGCGGGCTGATCGGACCACTCACGTTGCAGAGATGCGTAGTTACTACGCTAACTACGCTCCCGAGCGTGGTAAGCAAATAGTTACTATTAGTTACTATTTTGAGAAGGTTGGAACGGTCAGCGTAGTAACTTTTCGGGAGGCTGGAACGGAAATAGTAACTAATAGTTACTATTGGTAGAGGGGTGGAACACGGTCATAAACAGACTAGCTGTGGCACGTATTCTTAACAGCTGTCATGTTTCAACCAGATGGGTTACTATGAGCGTGTTCCACCCCCCTACCAATAGTAACTATTAGTTAATATTTCCGTTCCAGCCTCACGAAAAGTTACTACTCTGACCGTTCCAACCTTCTCAAAATAGTAACTAATAGTAACTATTTGCTTACCACGCTCGGGAGCGTAGTAGGCGTAGTACCTACGCATCTCTGTAACGTGATTGGTCCGATCAGCACGTGGCCTGATATTTGACCAAAAAAAGAAAAAAGCGTTCCAGCCTAGCGTAGTAACTACGGAGACTAGCGTAGTAACTACGGTAAGTAGCGTGGAACACGCTCTATGTTCGAGAGATGTGCAAGCCAGTTTCCGGTACGTTCTTCCAGTTTCCGGTACGCACTCTTTGAGGGCTAAAATGTCACGCTCGGTTCTTCACAACGAAACATCGTATCTCTTAGTGCCGATACGTGCTTCAAAGAAATATCTGTTACTCGGGTCTAGGCGAAAAAAAACCGGCAACCCCCCGACATACCCCCCTCCCCTCCTGCGGTACCACCCCCTCCCGGTACCAACCGGCCTCTGGCGAAAAAAATCCCGGGTACCAAAATCCCCCCGACGAACACCCCCCTCCCCCGAATGCAAATATATAATCTAAATCTTGTTGAAAACTGCAGTTTGGACCACAAGCACTTACGGATTTTCCCTAGACACACGAGTCAAAGGTAAACGCGTGACGGCTCTCGCCTCTATATACACTTTTCTCAAAAAAAAAAAATTATTTTATTAACATTGTGTGTGGGGGGGGAGGGTGCGAGGGGGGTATGTCCGGGGGAGTCACCAGTTTTCTTTTAGCCGGAACCCCTGTTACTCTCAGGATTACCTACTTGGGCCCGTAGCCGATCCGTTTATTGCCGGATCTCAGCGGATTAAATGTTTTATTCTTTCGCTTGACGCTCGCTATAGTCAATCACTGTTTAGTGCTATGTTTCCCGAGTGTAAATAGGAGTGTTGGCTGACATCTGCGTTACATATTCCTTGATTTTGTTTTTTCTTCTTCTCTTAGGCCATACTCCGTTTGTGTCTTTTGTCTCAAAACGGGTCAACAAATTTCATTCATTACTACTCAGAGGCGTTACTAGCCAAAATGTTTGGGGGGGGGCAAGGTATTTACAGACTGGCTGGTCATTTTTACCGACTGTGTTTGCAGGAAAAAATGACTGTTTTTAAGAAAAAACTACTCTTTTAGCGCAAAATTCACTGATTTTAAGAAAAACCGACTGATTTTAAGAAAAAACGACTGTTTTTACGAAAAAATATGCATTAAAAACAAGAGCTGTAAGCTCATATGGCACTTGCATGTGTTGAGATGTTTTGTTTGATCAAAAGTATTTTTCGACTTGTGGTTAAAATGCGCACTTTAAGGGAGCTAGATAAAAAGTATTTTATTTTTGAACTTGGGTGTAATGATGCGCACTTTAAAGGCGCTAGAAATGCATCTGTATGCAAAACCCTTGAGCCAAAAACGATCACAGGCCCTTAGGGATCCTTGATGTATACCGTTTCGTCAAAAGTTTTTTTTCGCTTTTCATTTCAAATGCGCACTTTAAGGGTAACAGAAATAAATATTTAAGCAAAACCCTTGTGGCACAAATGATCATGGGTAGAGATGTATTGTTTCAAATAAAGTACTTTTCGACCTGGCCGTTCAGATTCACACTTTAAGGGAGCTAGAACGTCATTTGTAAACAAAACCCTTGAGGCAAAAATGATAATGGGCTCATGGGGATCATGAAAATATGAATTTGGTTTAAAAGTATTTTTTGAAATTTGCAGTCAAGATTAGTACTTTAACGAATGGTCGGGTTTGGAAAGTGGCCATTTTTGAGTCAATCTTGTCAAATCTCTAATATTACAGCCAAGTTCCATCGTCCTAGATTATCTGGAAGTACCTTAAATCGTGATCACCGGAATCCCGGACCTCCCCCCCCCCCCCCTCAAACTTCCCCACAGTCGCCGGAGCCAATCCGGTTCCGTAAGTGTTTATCCAGAGCATCTGTTTGTTATTCCCACAAAGTTCCATTCCGATCTCACCAGTCTAAGTCGGTCACGTATTTCCCCCCCCCCCCAATTGCTGTCGGATCTGTCCGTCAACAGAAACATGTCCTCTCTTAAATTACCAAATTTCACTCAAATCCGATCAGCCGTTTCAAAGTTACGCATGACTCAATATTCCGGATTCCCCCTCCCGTTACTCCCCCACGGCTATCAGATCATGTAAATTTTTCTTTATAAGTCACTTTGATCGGGTCCCTGATTCGCCTCCCAAGATTCGTCGTGCAAATCCCCAAAACCGCCATAACCGGAATTTCGGGAAACTCCCCTCCAACCCCCCCCCCCTAATGTCATGATCCATCCGAAATGTATAAACGATTTATCTGGAGCAGATGCTTGTTCTTCCCAGCAAGTTTTAATCCAATCCCTCCATTCTAACCGTTTCCCGATATTTCCGGTCTCCCCCCCAACTCCCCCATAGCTGTTAAATCCGGTCCGGACTTCAAATGGGACATCAGAGGTATTTCATTTATTCAGTTATTAAGTTTCATTCCAATCCGACCACCCGCTCGAAAGTTACACAGTACTCAAATTTTCCGGATTCCCCAGCCCTCCACCCCGCTAGTGTCCGGATCCAGTCCAAATGTATAAACGATTTATCTGGAGCAGATTCTTGTTCCTCCCAGCAAGTTTCACTCCGATCCCTCTATTCTAACCGTTTCTCAAAATTTCCGGTCTCCCCCCCCCAACTCCCCCATAGCTGTCGAATCCGGTCCGGACTTTAAACGGGACATCAGTAGTGTGCCATTTATTCAGTTATTAAGTTTCATTCCAATCCGATCACCCGTTCGGAAGTTACACACTACTCCAATTTTCCGGATTCCCCAGCCCTCCACTCCCCCCCGGGTGGTCGGATCCAGTCCAAATGTATAAACGATTTATCTGGAGCAAATTCTAGTTCCTCCCAGCAAGTTTCACTCCGATCCCTCTATTCTAACCGTTTCCCGAAATTTCCGGTCTCCCCCCCCCCAACTCCCCCATAGCTGTCGAATCCGGTCCGGACTTCAAACGGAACATCAGTAGTGTGCCATTTATTCAGTTATTAAGTTTCATTCCAATCCGATCACCCGTTCGGAAGTTACACACTACTCCAATTTTCCGGATTCCCCAGCCCTCCCCCCCCCCCCCGGGTGGTCGGATCCAGTCCAAATGTATAAACAATTTATCTGGAGCAGATGCTTGTTCTTCCCAGCAAGTTTCACTCCGATCCCTCTATTCTAACCGTTTCTCGAAATTTCCGGTCTCCCCCCCCCCAAACTCCCCCATAGCTGTCGAATCCGGTCCGGAATTCAAACGGGACATTAGAAGTATGCCATCTATTCAGTTATTAAGCTTTCATTCCAATCCGATCACCCGTTCTAAAGTTACACACTACTCCGATTTTCCGGATTCCCCAGCCCTCCACTCCCCCCCGGGTGGTCGGATTGGGAAACTGAATGTTTCCAAGTTAGTCCGATCGGGTCCCTGATGCTCCTGCCAAGTTTCATCGTCCTAGCACATCTGGAAGTACTCCAATTCGAAAAAGAGTGACAAAACTCCTTAATTTTCAGAATTTCCCCGGCCCACCACTCCCCCCCAGATGGTCGGATCGGGAAACTGATTACTTCTAGGTTAGTTTGGTCGGGTCCCTGATTTTCCTGCCAAGTTTCATCGTCCTAGCACATCTGGAAGTACCCTAACTCGAACATGTGGGACAAAAAAATTCGGACAGACCGACCGACAGACCGACAGACCGACAGACCGACAGACCGACAGACCGACAGACCGACAGACCGACCGACGGACGGAATTGCGATCGGTATATGGCACTTGAGCCAGAGGCTGCAAGTGCCATAAAAAAACTAACTGTTTTGAAGAGAAATTCAAGAAAAAATCGACTGTTTTAAGAAAAATCGGGGCGCAACTCGTCTATTGTTTACCGACTGGACGACAACATTCGGTGGGGGGACGTCCCCCCTCTCCCCAGACGTTACGCCCCTGATTCTACTCCGTGCTGCAAAAAACGCAGATAGAGAAATTATTTTAAGAAGAAAAACTTACTTTGTAATCCAAAGGGAACCCTTTCCCCCTCTGCAGCTGCTCCAGATAAGCATTCTTGGTCGAAAGCCAACCTGTCAGCTCTTGGTAGTCTTTCTGAATTGCTGACACCGAGTCCGCGGCTCCGTTCACCTGTAAGGAGCATGCAAGTTAGAGGATATTTCCGGGAACTGGGGAAAATTTATGGGCCGATGACACACAGATGCGAGTAGACTGTAGTATGATTGGCAATATGAGATTCATCCGCGGTGAGTATGTTGTTCCTTGAGCGTAAACAAAGTGCAAGGCGGGACGAGAGTGAAAAATGATGTTCATCTAGGACAGGAGCTGGTTGTAAGACCTGCCGATGCGATATGATAAGTAAAGCAGAGTAAATCTCAATTCCCAGCAAGATTTCAAGGAACAAATGAAAGAGTAAAACTAAAGAAAGAATCTGGGGAAATGTAAGTACAGAAATATGGACAGAGATACAATACACTTTACATATAAACAAAGAATTAAAGTAACTTGATGTACCTGTGGCTCTTAAATACCCTGATATTTCCCTTGTCTTATTTACGCCAGCTGTCCAATAGTTGAAGAGGTGCAAAACCGAATGTGTACATCCACTTTATCTAAATTTATTCGTGAATATATTGTTTACTTTTAGTTCATACGCTGTTAATCACTTGACTATTTCCGGTCTCACCTTTGTAAGATTTACGTCTGTCTTTGGTCGCATGCAGCGACTTTGAAAACCCCGACAAATCTGAGCGGACCGAGAGGTATTTATTCTAGCTTTGAGCTGATGTTGATACCCGTTTACTCCTCTTCGTCTTCACCGTTGCTTATTGCACAAGAAATACTGAAAGAGGCAAGCAGGAGGCGTTCTCCGCGCGCTGACCCGCTCTGGAGCGCGTCCATAGAATCAATCAGCGTTGACTTCTAGATTTCCTGTTTAGCGACTTAACAGCGATTTAGCTATTTGTAGTGGTAACGAAACGTGATGTGGCGCGAAGCTAGTAACATCCGCTTGTTTGCGTCGGGAGTCGGCCGTATTTTACTCGACTCAGCATGTTTGTATGACCGAGATAGGGAGACAGCAGTTCTATCTCGTTATTTGTTATTGATAAACTGTAATGCCGTTCTAGTCCCGCACAACATTTTATGTACTCGGCATTCTTTCAGTTTTTTTTTTCTGTTTTTAGGCAAAGGTTACATGGTTTCCTAGTTTTCTCATGAATTCCTTCATTCTTGGCAAGGTTCAGAATATCGTGTTTCCTGGGGGGTGGGGGCATCCTTTTATACTACAGAGTAAGACAAAGGTACTCACGGAGGCAGAAGGATCAGGATACTTGTGTAAGAACTGGGCAACGTAGGTCATCACAGACTTTTCGTCTGGACGCTGGACGTCTACGTCCTCCGCGTCCAAAAGTCGGGCAATTCCAAGATGAGTTTCCGCGGCACGGAAGGCAGTTTCAAGTCTGGTTTTGCTGGTGCTATTAACCAAGCTGGAGGCGTCAACGGTACCTGGTCGAATGGAATTGACTAAGGCGACGAAGGCATTACCATCTCTCCAGCTCGATCCAAAGTCGTGCACTTCAATGCTATGGGTCCTAAAGAAAAACAAAGCTCGTTTAAACCAAAGAATCAGTTGGAGACGCTCGCTTGGCTCTTCGATACCAATGAATCATACCTCGATACGAAAGAATTATTCAGAGACTATGTTGTAAAGGAATTCGATTCTTGTTTTGCGTTGTAGTTGTTTTTGCCACCACAGCAGAAGCACTCTATGGCGGAAGGGCAGGTTCAGGTTCATTTAATTTTAAAATAATGACAACAAATAATTTCACAAAACTTCATGGCAGAGAGCAGGCTCGATGGCCAGAAGATCCGTGTGGAAGATCCGTGTGCACCGCTCAGTGTGGGCTGAGCTTTTTTGTTTGGTTTCGTGTTGTTATTATTCAAGTTAGATATAGAAGAGAAAAAACTAAGGACATTTTTTTCATTAATTTTTATTGTTAAAGTTTAGCCGAAAAGGACTGGGATAGGACAATCTAGTTACCCATCAGTTATTCACTTAAATTGGCTTGAAGACCCGCTGAAAATGCGTTACTTGGTTGTTTCACTATTCAGGAATAATCGATTTTCAAATAGTGAAATTTCCGTGTGATTTGTGGTACCTCTAATTTGTTGTATGCCTTACAAGAAAGATTTATGACTTTTTTTTTGTTCAGGCACTAAGCAATCTTCACCAATATCGCCATTGCCGACTGAAAAGCCTTGTTTGTGTTTAGATAAAAATTTCCCGCGTCATAGTAGAATTTTCGCTGTGGGGACAGCCGCAGATATTCTGAACGTCATAACTAGAGCAGATAGTGGAAAACAAAAAAATCCCTTTGCAGAATCCATATGATTCAGTGTATTCAACTAAATGACACAAAAATAAGTTGGCTTTTCAGTTAAAATTTAATAATTTTAATTTTTGTAAAAAGTAAAGAAAAAAGTTTTTATTTTTAAAGAAAAAGCAAAATTAAGAATAGAACCAGTAAAAAAGCAAAGTTTAAAAGTAAACATAGAAGTGTAGGTATCTCCGAGTGTGTCACTGAGGAGGAGGAGAAATTAAAAAAAAAAAAGGCAGAGATGTCAGCAACATAAAATAAGAGCTATGGAAACGACGAAACCTAGCCTATAGGCTCTAACTAAAAAAGGTCTTGCTAAAGAAAGCCCTGCAACCTGGCACCTGCCGGCAATGTTTGGTAAGTGGCGTAACAGCCTTGGTTGGGATCGTATTGGTAAACAGTTCTGTTGTGATCCCTACCACAGATTTGCAACATCTATCTTCTCTGAGACGACAGATTCTCAGGTTCGAACAGAGGACACTCGTAACTGCCACCAATATGCTGACTAAGTTGCCTTTCCACTGATCATTTTTGCGAAAAAAAACTTTTAGAAGGATCTTCTAACAGTAATAAATAATAATTAGTAATATCCGAAATAGGAGCTTTCTTGCTCTTCTTGCTGTTTTGCAATTTTTCGAAGGTTTGACTAGTGTTTAATAATGTAGTCTACTATTACTTATTTTTATGGCACTTGCCCTTCGGCCAAGTGCCATATAGCGATCGCAATTTCTGTCCGTCCGTCGGTCGGTCGGTCTGTCGGTCGGTCGGTCGGTCGGTCGGTCCGGGTTTTGCTAGTTCGGGCACTTCCACATAAGCTAGGATGATGAAACTTGGCAGGCATATCAGGGACCCCAAATGATTAAGTTGGAAATAGTCACTTTCCCGATCCGACCATCGTGGGGGGAGGGAGGGGAGCCGGAATCCGGAATTGAGTGGCATGCATAACTTTCGAACGGGTGATCAGATCTTAATGAAACTTGATATTTGGAAAGGCGTAATGCTTCAGATGTCCCATATCAAGTCCGGACCGAATCCGATGTGTGTGGGGGGAGTCGGAGGGGGGGAACCGGAAATCATGTTAAACGCTTAGAATGGAGCGATCGGGATGAAACTTGGTGGGAGGAACAAGCACAACCGCTGGATACATCATTGACAGAACCGGACCGGATTCGTGCACTGTGGGGGGAGTTGGAGTGGGGTTCCGGAATTCCGGTGATACGGAGTTAAGTTACTTCCAGGTGGGCTAGGACAATGAAACTCGGCAGGTAAATCAGGGACGCGACCAGATTAACCTGGAAATAGTCAGCTTCCCGATCCGACCATCGCGGGGGGGGGGGGGGTGGAGGGAGGGGGAATCCGGAATCTTGAGGTATGTATAACTTCCGAACGGGTGATCGGATCATAATGAAACTTGATATGTAGAAAGACAACATGTCTCGGATGTCCCGTTTCAAGTACGGACCGGATCCGATGAAGCTGGGGGGGGGGGGGTCGGAGGGGGATCCGGAAATCTTCTGACATGCTTGGAGTGGAGCGATCGGAATGAAACTTTGTGGGAAGAACAAGCACAAGCCCTATGTAGATCAGTGACAGAACCGGACCGGATTCGGGCATTTTGGGGGAGTTAGAGGGGGGAGGTCCGGAATTCCGGTGATCACAAGTTAAGGTACTTACAGACATGCTAGGACGATGAAACTTGGCTTGAAAATTAAAGACTTGACATGATTGGCTTAGAAATAGTTAGTTCCCAGATCCGGCCATTCCTTAAAGTACTAATGCTAACCGCAAAGTACAAAAAAATACTTTTAAGCAAAATATACATTTTCGTGATCCCTATGAGCCCATGATCATTTTTGCCTCAAGGGTTTTGCTTACAACTAAATTCCTTAAAGTACAAACAATACTTTTGAGCAAAATATAAATTTTCGTGCTCCTGATGGTCATCCTTTTTGCTTCAAATTTTTTATTACAGATGATTTTCTATAACTTGGAAATAATCACTTGCCCGATCCGACCATCGTGGGGGGAGAGAGGGGAGCCGGAATCCGGAATTTAGTGACATGCATAATTTTCGAACGGGTGATCGGATTTTAATGAAGCTTGATATTTGGAAAGACCTCATGTCTCAAATGTCCCGATTCGAGTCCGGACCGAATCCGATGAATGTGGGGGGGGGGTCGGAGGGGGGAACCGGAAATCATGTGACACGCTTACAGTGGAGCGATCGGGATTAAACTTGGTGGGAGGAACAAAAACAATCCCTAGGTTCATCATTGACAGAACCGGACTGGATTCGTGCACTACGGGTGGAGTTGGAGTGGGGTTCCGGAATTCCGGTGTTACGGAGTTAAGTTACTTCCAGATGTTCTAGGACGATGAAACTTGGCAGGTTTATAATGGACTCGGCCAAATTAACTTGGAAATAATCACTTGCCCGATCCGACCATAGTGGGGGGAGGGAGGGGAGTCGGAATCCGGAATTTTATTGACATTCATCATTTTCGAACGGGTGATTCAATCTTAATAAAACTTGGTATTTGGAAAGACCACATGTCTCAGATATACCATTTCAAGTCGAGACCGGATCCGATGAATGTTGGGGGGGGGGTCGGAGGGAGGAACCGAAAATCATGTGACACGGTTAGAATGGAGCGATCGGAACCTCCCGAGCGTCACCGTCAAAAGGAAGTGCTTGAAAATTTCGCTGATTTTTCCATAAGATGTCAAAATACTTAAAACAAATTGTTCAAATATATTATACAACAGCAAATATAACTAAGTGACCATTTCTTTTGAACGTAACTGTAGTACCAAACAACCCATCACACTGACAAAGCTACTAACCATTCACATCCTACTACGATAACTTGAATACAAGCTAAAAAGCTTGCAAGTGCCATATGAGCTTGCAGCTCTTGTTGTTTTTAAGTTGTTTATGGCCCTTAGTGGCCGACGATGAGTTAAAATAAAACAAATAATAATATACTGTAACAAAAAGGCTTTCGTTTTCGACGGTTTGACTAGTGTTTACCAATGCAGTCTAGTTGTATTTACACTTGAAACTGTTAATCAATCCAGCGTTAGCCGCATCTTCGGTAAGGCTGGTGATTATCCTGATCAACACGTTGATCGGTTAATATGGGCATTGGTTGGCCCATGTTGAACTTTAAAATCTCAGTTTAACTCGAAAGCGGAGCTAGGGCGCTCGGTCAATCCAGGCGATCGCGGACGTCTATCTCATTTGAACTCTCAGCTACGCTGGCGTTCGTTCTTCGGAGTAGAATTACAATCAAACTTCAAACTTAGTAAGTTCTCGTTTAATTTACAAATCAATCCAGCATTAGCTGCATCTTCGGTAAGTCTGATGATTATAATCCTCATCAATCACTATCCCACCTCTTCCTATTTGTCTTCTAATCTCTACATTTTCGTTCCAACCGAGACTTGTTGCGAAACTTATTGAGCTCCCACGTTCCCGGCAGACCAGCTCTGACGCTCATCTCTATCACGTCAGAATGAGATATTCCCGTCCTTAGAGACAGGATTCCAGAACCTCGAGGAAACATACGCATTGGAGCCTACTGGTCCCAGTACGGTGACAGATCGAGTGGGACTGACCTTCTACGAACGGGTTAATACGTAGAAACAATTAACACGCCTAACATAGCCTACTTTTAAATCGCCGCTTTAAGCTAGGTGGGTTTTAGCGACATCTAGATGAAATAGTTCGCTATCAACCCAACGACGATACCTATTCTGAGTCGTACAGCGAATAAGGGCACCTTTTGTGGTACTCGCATAAAGGTAGCCATTTTATGAGCGTATGCAATCAAGTTTCGGATCCCAGGGAACTGATTTTTTGTAAGTAGGACATAAAGTTCCCTGATATTCTAGAGACCCGAAATAAATATATAATGATTTTAAAAAGCGCTACAGATAAATAAAACGGGTAATGTATAATCCTGTCTGAAAAACTGGCCATTTGAATTTTTCGAGAATGTCAATAAAACTGTACCTTACCGTAGGTACTTGATATTCATAACATGTGCTGTCAAGTGGAGAGTTTACGTAATCTGCTGTAGGATCACCTGTCAAACATTTCAGACACATTCAAACAGCATGTTAAAAGTTCATTGTTTTGCTGTGTCTGAATTTGATGCATTATTCTCAGCCGTTTAAGTTGTTATTTTTTGTTTGTTTGTTTTCTTTTGGATAGATAGCAGTAACTTTGGTTGAAATTTTTTTTGATAGTTGTTGTTTTTTAGTCGGACGTCCCAAAACCGGGTAAGTCAAGCTCCTTTCTTTCTTTCTTTTTTTTCTTTATTTCTGTCGAAGTCTTTTTTGTTGTTGATGTTTGAGGGTAAATAGTCCCTTACAGGTTAGCCTCTGGGCACTGAAGATTCTAGTTTTTTTTTAATAAACCTTTATTCTCTCATTCGTAGGAACTAAAAAAAAAAACAAAAAAACAAGAGCTGTAAGCTCATATGCCACTTGCATGGGTTGAGACGTATTGTTTGATCAAAATTACTTTTAAGGTTACCTTTGTGGTTCAGATGTGCACTTTAAGGGAGCTAGAGAAAAAGTATTTTGTTTTTTAACTTGGCTGTAATGATGCGCACTTTAAAGGCGTAGAAATTCATCTGTAAGAAAAACAATTGAGTAAAAATTGATCACAGGCCCTTAGGGATCAGTGTTATCACCGTTTGGTCAAAAGTATTCTTTTTACACTTTTCGGTTAAAATGCGCACTTTAAAGGTCATCTGAATGAAGTCTAACACCCTAAATTGCCACTTTTACATACTGCTCACCATTTATCTCTCGAAAACCGGACTAAAATCGGATGAAGTTTCACCGTGCTATAATTTTCAGCCTTTTTCCGACTTGTCTTGATCGTAACGCTCGCCGTAACAGTTATAAGAGTCCATGCGTAACAGTTCATGTTGTAACAGTCCACGCCGTAACAGTCCATGCGTTTATCCATCCATGCGCTGTTTATCCATCCATGCGTTATCAACGTACGTTTATCCATGCGATAATGACAGTTTAAATATTGGCGCTAAATTTGTCTTGGGAGGTCGTAACGAATCGCCATAGGGAGACTTAGAACTTCAAGAGTGGATAGCGCCGAAATCACGGAGCGAAAAAATTCGTCTTCTCTGTACCGGTTGTGAAGGACAATCTGAGGGGTTCGTGGAAGTATGGTAGGATCGTTCAGGTGTCCTTTAACGATGATAGAAATACATTTTTAAGCAAAACAATTGTGGCACAAATCATCGTGGGTTGAGATGTATCGTTTGATAAAAAAAAAAAAAAGTACTTTTCGACCTGGCGGTTCAGATGCGCACTTTAAGGGAGTAGAACTTCATTTTTAAGCAAAACTCTTGAGGCAAAAATGATAATGGGCTCACGGGGATCATTCAAATGTATATTTTGCTTAAAAGTATTTTTCTGATTTTGCAGTCAAGATTGGTACTTTAAGGAATTGTCGGATTTGGAAAGTGGCGGTTTCTAAGCCAATCTTGTCGAATCTCTAATATTCTAGCCAAGTTTCAACGTCCTAGCACGTATGGAAGAGCCTTAAATCGCAATCCCCGGAATTCCGCCCCCCCCCTAAAACTCCCCACAGTCGCCGTAGTCAATCCGGTTCTGTAAGTGATTTATCCAGAGCATCTGTTTGTTATTCCCACAAAGGTCCATCCCGATCCCACCAGTCTAAGCCGGTACGTATTCCCCCCCCCCCCCAATTGTTGTCGGATCCGGTCCGAACATGACAAAGATCACCAGAGACATGTCCTCTGTTCAATCATCAAATTTCACTCAAATCCGATCAACCGTTCCAAAGTTAGGCATGACTCAATATTCCGGATTCCCCCTTCCGCTACTCCCCCCACGACTATCGGATCATGTAAATTTTTATTTACAAGTCAGTTTGATCGGGTCCCTGATACAAAACCGCCATTACCGGAATTCCAGGAAACTCCCCTCCACCCACCCCCCCTTCCCAGTGTCCGGATCCAGTCCAAATGTATGAACGATTCATTTGGAGCAGATGCTTGTTCTTCCCGCAAGTTGCATTCCGATCCCTCCATTCTAACCATTTCTAGAGATTTCCGGTACCCCCCCCCCAACTCCTCCATAGCTGTCGAATCCGGTGCGGACTTCCAATGGGACATCAGAGGTATGTCACTTATTCAGTCATTAAGTTTCATTCCAATCCGATCACCCGTTCAAAAGTTACACACTACTCAAATTTTCCGGATTCCCCAGCCCTCCACTCCCCCCAGGTGGTCGGATTAGGAAACTGATTATTTCCAGGCTAGTCCGGTCGGGTCCCTGATGCTCCTGCCAAGTTTCATCGTCCTAGCACATCTGGAAGTACCCCGACTCGAAAAAGTGTGACAAAAACTACTCAATTTTCAGAATTCCCCGGCCCACCACTCCCCCCCAGATGGTCGGATCGGGAAACTGATTATTTCCAGGTTATTTATATCGGGTCCCTGATTTTCCTGCCGAGTTTCGTCGTCCTAGCTCATCTGGAAGTACCCTAACTCGAGAAAGTGTGACAAAAAAAACCGGACCGACCGACGGACCGACAGACCGACGGACCGACAGACCGACGGACCGACAGACGGAATTGCGATCGGTATATGCCACTTGATCCAGAGGCTGCAAGTGCCATAAAAACACAGGGAAAAGACAAAACACAACTTGGATTAGAATGCATAATTACACTTCAAACAAACGAGCAAGACCATGGGCCGGAGAGAACACTGTGCCCGACAGCATTTCATGCAGCTCGTCATACTTGATGGTTATGTTATTGACTGAAAAACTACTGACAACTTTAAGCTTTTTGGATCAATTTGGCAAGAAAATAAGGAATTTACAACACTGGAATATGAAACACGAATAGCTATTCGGCAATAAATCCAGTAAACAAAAACAAAACAAAAAACATGCACAAGATTGGAGGGGCTCTTACTTTGAAATGGTGGTCTGGACCCACTGCAGCATAGCTTTCTTCGCGCCACCTTGGCCAGGGCCCTTTTGCTTTTCAGTGACTGAAATCCTTTGGGCCTGGAGGGGAAGGGGGGATCCAGCAACTGGCGATGACGCCCCGGATCCATACCGCTCCGACGCCAAGTTAGAGGCATAAGAGCGACCCAAACTCTCAATGCTAACTGTCGACCCTCCGAAACGCTGGCCGAGTTGTTCCAAGACTCGAGTGTTCTCTTCGATCTGAAAAGATGTGAATCCAATTTGAAATTCATAGTAACGATGACGATGCCCTTACGCCCTTTATGGAATATTGTGGATTGCGGCACTGCTAATGTTAGGTAACTTACTGAACGTTAATAAACAAAATTAAGTAAGACTAGCCTAATACTCTACACTTCGCAGCAACAGTACTTGCGATGCAAATAACTTCCATGTTGACTCACCAACCGTTGATCTTTGCACAGAAGGTAGATCGAAATTACACTACGCAAAATTAAATAACGTTTATAATTTGACGAGCCTCGTGCCCATTCATCTGAGCGATTTTTAAAAACATTTGTGACGTATTTTACTTAGTTTTATAACGACAAGCCCTGAATTCCAAATAGTTCTTGTTCGTCTTGGCTTATGTCGACGTGCCAACGTTATAATTGCCATGCATTTATATTATGGTGAATAAACCTGAATTGAACTGAATTGAATTGAAGTATCAGGAAACAAAACCTAGAATATGAAGCTCGGCGACCCTGCTGCGCCAATGAAACTGGTAAACAGGTGGTACTCCCTAAAGCCAATCTTAGAACCCCTCGCCCGTGTACGAATTCAATAACGTTGAATGAGCGTAGTCTCTTCCTTTAATTACAAAGCCATCATCTCTGAAGTACGAATGCTGGTTATACACGGGTAAATTAATCTTTTCTCCGATTACCATCACGTCGGTAATCGTGGCAATGCCAAGAAAGCACTACCATTTTGTGTGCCTTGAATTTCTTGTGTTGAACTACCACTGGTAGAAGCTGAATCGTTGGTGATAGGAGAGAAAAGAATATTTGCACATATAGCCTACCATTTTTGCTGTGATGGTGCGACCAGCCATACACAAATCTTCAATTTTGGGGCGAAGTGCTCCAACTTCAGGGCATGCCCCAACTCTGATCAAGGGCACAGTACCCCCAGAAATATCTGTTGGAAAAGCGAATTTTCCTTGCAGATTTTCTATTCAACAGATTTTTCTGGGGGTACTCTGTCCTTGCTCCAGGGCATGGTGCCCCAACGTATGAGCACCTGCGCCCATACGTTGGTGCATGCTCTGACGTCAGAGCCCTGTGCCCAAAAACTGAGGATTTATGTGTGACTGGCATCGTGGCTCATACATTGGTGCATGCCCTAACAATGGAGGACTGTGCCCTAAAACTGAGGATTTGAATATGACTGGGTGGAACACCCTTGACAATCTAGGGTGGGGGGATTTTGGGAAATATCAGCCCTTCATAACTACAGTTCCAAACCGACAGTAGTGGCGTTTCATTCTGCTATGCAATAAGTCAAAAACTCAACCCCCTTAATCCTACTGCTGAAAAAGCAATAGCTATCAAAGATTATATTTGCAGAAAATAATACTGCTGAAACGACAATTCAAGAACAACAGTGAGGTGTCCATGTGGCTGATCTCCAAGACCTTATCTGCATAATTATTTTAAGCCACTGAGCTTTGACTGGGTCCTTTTTCACCCTCTTTTGTGATGCAGCTATCAGCGCTTCGAGACTTGATAGCCATTTGTGAAATTACTCGTACTTGACACGCAATACCAACATTTACATATAACGACGAAACAGAAAGGCGTCTTGTTCGCACTGTCATTTACTCAAACACTCTTCTGTGCCAGATCCTCGTAGTAACAGCGAAACTTAACAATCTCATTTACTCACCACAATCCTCATAAGCTTGGAATGCCGCTTGAATATGTAATGTACAGTTAATGTATGTGTCGGCCAAATTAAGAATTATTCTTGGATTTGCTCATTAATAGAAGCCCTTCCGCCCAGTGCCGTGACTAGGGGGTCTAAACCTGTGCCAATTGAACGGAATGGTCGGTCGACATTTGCGAATATTTATGGCTAGATGTTTTGTCGTTTCACCGGCAATCAACTTCCTTCCCGAAAAAACTTGCACGACCCTACTACCGTCGCCAGTGTTGCCACTTTTTCCTGATGAGACCTGTGACTTTTGGTTGCAAAACATGTGACATTCTTTTTAGTCGTTTTTACCAGCTTCTAACGAAAGATCTCGCTTTGTCATCTTGATAATCTCAATCAAATCTGCAGAATTCTGTGACCAGTGGCAACACTGGCCGTCGCTGAAACATCATGCACCATGCTAAGAAAGAACCATCGCCATAAGCTGCAATGCCCCATTCTCCCGAATATCAAGGGAGGAGAGCCGTCATTCCTAATGTACCCTTGCTGCGCGACTGTGAATTATCCTTGCTAAGATACTGCCCCCCTGACAGGGGGGAGGGAGGGGAAGGGGAGCAATGAGAGATTGGAGCCAAAAATTGTTCTTTGCCCCCCCCCCCCAAGGTTGACTGGAATATCGCCACTTCGCTTTTCTGTTGCTGGATGGTCAAAGAACGCTGAGTAAATACTGGTTCTTACAGCCCATTGTGTTTAGGGTTGGATGAAAAAAAAAAGGTCTGGGTAAAAAAAAGGTCAGTGAGCCTAAAATCCAAGTAATGACGAAATTAATCCTTGGTCAATAGCCGAAGTCTAAAAAAAAAATTTCTCGGGGACCTTCGCTTTGAGTTTCATGTCAAAGATATTTTTCGCAAGAAGATTTTTTGGAAAAATAAAGTGAATTTAAATTTAAATCTAATCCTGAAGATAACCCCCAGCTAGTGATCGCGCCCATGACTTTAGCCTTGTTTACTTTTATTTTCTGAGGACTGTGTACTGCAGGGTCTACCACAATTCCCTGATTTTTGGAGAGCCCTGGGATAGCCTGATGATTTTCAATGCTTGATGTTTCCATGGTTTGGCATGGCCTATGCCTACAACTGGTTACCCTATTACCAAATGCTTTTCGAACTCCTCAGTATAATAACCCCTTAAGTCCCGGAAGTATTTCTTCCTTCGAAATCGCACTAATCTCGCCTATTGTTACTGCGCACAATAATTTCAGCGGCAAGAAAGAGGGTTATTATGGGACCTGGACATAACATTACACAATCAGTATTGGCAAAGATGATGAGTTGGCTTACCTGGAAGTATAAGATGATCGTCCAAATAAGGCCAAGAACGACGGCTGGGCGCCCGTCGACCACGTCAGAGGCGTTGATATTGACTAGCTTGATCTACGAAAGGAGATGAATGAGTACTTATCGATCACAAGAGGTTGGAGGTAAAAACACTTCAGATATGTCCATGAGGAAGAATGTTAATGGAAATCATTTTCAATTGTTTAATTTGAGAGGTAGTTGTTACGACGGTATTTCTAGGCGGCGGTTGTTGTTACAGTACCTGACGCCTGGCACTAAAGACAACAGCTGTGCTGTTCAGATCTGCGCGGCGACGGTTATAAGCTGACATCGCGAAAAAAAAACGCGACTTCAAAGTTAATACCGTGGAAGCCATTACCACATCGCGAAAAAAAAAAACGCGACTTCAATGTTAATACCGTGGAAGCCATTACCACGGCAGGCAAACACCGCATTCCCTACCAGAGCCAAATATCGCGACGATGAAAACCGCGAAATTCAACATTGCGACAGTCTAACACACAATGCAGCTAATGCCCCCGTAGACCTGGTGGACAGCTATACGACAACGGTACCAATCCAAGTTGCCGTCCGAAGCTGTGCACTTCCTGAGCGCGGTATTACAGTCGCGGTGTTTGCTGTCGAAGAAATGATATTCGCGGTGTTGGCTGTCGCGTTTTTTTTTTTTTAGTAACGAGTTTTGTCTGTACAGTACCGACCGGTTAAGCGCGTCGCCACGGTGTTGGTCGTTGGTCGGCGTGCAAAGTTCCACATCCAGAACACCAATGCCGTCTTTTACTTTTGGTGGACCCTAGGCCATCCATGGATTTTTGCATTTTTTCGTGAATCAAAAACGTAAAAAACGCCAGAAAAAAAAACTAAAAAATGCCACACGGTGCAACGTAGCTGGTCACACCTAGATCTTAATGAACAAGGCAATAGGGCTAGCAACCGTAGCCTGATTACCCAGCACCGGCCCAAGGGTAAAGACGGCACTGGGAAAACCCCACTTTGTCTCGATGGAAGTGCGATTCAAGATAATTTTTTTATGAACTGAGTGTTTAAAAACTTTACACATCCAAAGCTATTTTCAAATATTTAATTAATAACTTATTTAAGTCCTATTGCCAAGCGTCTAACTGTGTATGATTGCTTTTGCTTTATGATCAATTTTGGTAACAGTCAAATCAGTCTGGAAAATACCATCTCTTTGGCCGCTTGGAGCTTTGATACAGAACTGGGTGTATCCAAAACTGTCCAAAAGTGACAGTAATTATTTGAAGATCAAGGTGTGTACTGTAGTTTGCATGTTCAACAGAAACAATACGTTTCGGGAGGGCAAACAGTTTTTCTATTCCACATCTCTCTTTCGACAGCTAGGTGGTGCCTACAATCTCAAATACTGCAGGGAATGTGTCAGAGACTGCAAACAAGATATATGCACGTAGTCGATGAAACGGCACTGTAAAAAGGTGGCGCATAGCCAAAACTCTGCCGCAAACACTTCGAAGCGCCACCTATGCGGCCGCAGACGTCTGTCCACGGATAACTTGGGAGGGGGGGGCAAAAAACGACACAGTCGATATATATATTATCTTGTAACTTAATCCGAAAAAATATACTTCGAAAAATGAGTAGTTGTTTTGCGTTGTCAAACGTCTGCGATTCAAACAAGTCTAGGCGTGCAACACAGACCGGCGATACTAAGCCTAAATGTATTACTTGTGGAAAAGGTAGAATCCAACAAAGTAGTACCGAGACTCAATTTGAATGTTATTTGGTTTCATCAGTTTTTGTGTTTCTTTTATTTTTCTCGTTTTGTTTGTTTTCGTAAATCGGTTTCAGATCCACATTAAGGATTGGGGATTATGTTTGGGTCTGAACTATGCTTGTTAAGCAGATTTTAACCCCGAAGTCTGATCGACGCTTAGAAAATCGCGTTACTCGATCGAATTCGAGTTCCTTCTTTCCATATTTCTTTTTTTTGTGATCCAGGTTCAAGGTTAATTGTTATACTCACACATACAATCCGCGTCGCTATGGGGAAACGCGACTGCGAAAACTGGACCGTGTAGGTACTCCTATCTTAATTTTACTTAACGTGTCAGAGGATACAGAATCCGACGTAAGCGCTAAGCTCAGCCCCCTTCACAGCCCTCGTCACAGCCAGCTTGTAAGATATAAGCTCTACAACCTCTTACCATATCTTACGTCTAGTAGGTGAACTGGAACCTGAAATCGCCAATCTCAAAATGAATCTCCAGCCAAAAAAATGCGGGTTTGGATTTGCTTGTAAGCTTCGACTAAAGTCAAATCTGGTCAAATTCGATTCCTTCCGTACTTCCCCGGTAGCCTGTAGATGGCTGTAGAGTTCCGTGCTTAGGGTTATGTAATCTTGTTCGCGTGCCTTTCACATTCGCTTCTTCGGCCAAATGTTATACCGCAAGGACAGCATCAGAGGATTCGTTACATCGCAAAGTAGTTTTTACAAGCCACGCTGAGATCATCCTCTTGAAATCTGACAATCTTAGAAAACAGGTTCTGGGTAATGAAATTATACACCGTACTCTTCCAGTCTTGATCATTTCACAGCCTCAAAAAAATACAATGACATGGCAAAACAGACAACCCGTTGTAGGGGAGGAGAATAGTGAATGGATGGGAGTGCCAGGGAGTCCCTCACTTCCCATGGGTTTCTCAGCCATGCAGAAAGGAGAAAAAAACTTCCGAGTTTTACAGACTTAGGTCAAGAGGCTTATTTGTTCTCCAAGATTATACAAATTGATCCTCGAATTGATCAATGCACGGTTATGAATGCATGAATGAAGGATTTATTACGCACTGCCCAAGGGCGTAAGTGCAGTAAAAAAGGACAAAGATGATTATGGCAGCTTCAAAGTGAGAGATCGGTTATTATTACGGAGTTTTAGCCCCAACCCAATTATTGACTGTTCATTGCTGATATAGTGTTGACATCATGATCAAAACTAGTTGCATTTCCTATCCTTTTTTTACTCGACCGTTATTTTTCAAGGTTGGGTTTCAGAATCAACTAAACGAAGAGAAGATTTAAAATCAACTTTTTACGATTCTCTCGTAAAAGGTCCAGTTAATAAAAGTACAAGAATTCAAACAACCTTTTACACTAAAACCCTTTCGGACTAGAATGTCAATTGTTAGGTTGAACACTCGAAATACACAAGAGGAGTATAGGCTACAAAGTAAAGAAAACAGAAGGCGAAAACTATATCACATGGCAGCATAACAATTTCAAAAAATGCAAAAGAAGAAACACACTGGTGGTTTGTTTAAAGAAGGGGAAAAGTATGTGGTATGCAAAGATTAATGCCGATTTTTTGTAAAATAAACAATGTCTCTTCCAGAGTGTCGTCATCGAGCCTCTAACTAAGTTTAGTCACTAGCCTCAAACTGACGGTGAAATGTAAGCAATGTAAGCAACTTTTGAAGATGTTAGCTCTGGCTGTCGAAAATTCCGAATGATGCGTAGATGGAAAGAAACGTGCGGAGAGTAATGTCTGAACATATACAGACAAGCTAAAATCTTAACAACAAACCTTTATAATAAATAAAACAAATATTTAGTAACAATAGGCCAGAAATATCTAAATAAAGCAGAAAACGGGATACCCAGATACGTCACGATCTTACAAGAATGGACGATTGCCCCATCACGACAATCCAAACAAAGTTTTAAGTGACTTGTACCTTTTAGAAGGAAATGTAATAAAAGAACTTCGAAGAGAACGGAGTACCATGGCAAGACAAGAGTCACATATATCGGGATACCTTGTCGCACCCCTTTCCCGATCGTAGCAAGCTGGAACTTCAAATAATTACACTGCTCTAAAGTCCAAGAAAGGTTAATTTCTTCCAATCGTAATTAGGCTGCTCCTACACTTAAATCGGGGCGCTGCCACTACTCCCACACACAAGTCAGTTCGCCCACATAAGAAACCCAACTGTTCGGCCACAAATCAGTTCGCCCATACATCTGCTCACTGACACGTCAGTTAGCCCACTCCTAAAATCAACTTAACCGATTTTGCAAGCGAACTGACGTGTGGGCGAACTGACTGGACCCTTTAAAATCAATACGAAAGAGGAAATGCAGAGCGATATGAGAAGGAAATTCAAACCCACTAATTAAAAAACTTACCCGTTTTCCTTGAAGAAACTTTAAGGCAGTGTTTGCATTACTGAGGAAATGAGGACGACGCAAGTTCCGACCTTTCTCCACGGGCTAGAAAAAAAATGTAATTAAGATCAAAATCGAACTGAGCGTATACAAACAAATAACACAACACGTTTGATTATTTGATTGATTTGCTGAATTGGCTGAACGATAAACCGACCGCTAAACGACGCTGATTATTTCGACTTATGGGGCTATGAGAGTGTCCTAGGTCTTTCCACCAGAGGCGTCACTACTAGGGGAAGGGGGGACGCCCCCTCCCCCAATATTGTCGGCCAGTCGGTAAAAAAGAGCCGAGTCGGCGCGAAGCGCCACGATTTTTAGTAAAAACAGTCATTTTTTTCTTAGAAATAGTCGTTTTTCTTAGAAACAATCGGTTTTTCTTAAAAACAGTCGGTTTTTCTTCAAAATAGTAGTTTTTCTTAAAATCAGCCGATTTTTCGTCAACACAGTCGCTTTTTTCTCAATAATAGTCGTTTGTATCCGCAAAAACAGTCGGTAAAAATGACCAGCCAGTCGGCAAATACCTTGCCCCCCCCCCCAACATTTTGGCTAGTAACGCCTCTGCTTTCCGCAATGTCTTTGGCCCATTCCAAAGACTAATTCCTTGGACCATTCAGACGAGGAGAGAAACAGCAACGGGTTTACTCCTTAGATTAGCGAATGATCAACTGAAATTTTGTCGAAGGGTTTTGAAAGCGAACTAGAATCAGTTACCCCTGGTTCGAGTTTGCTACTTCTTTCAAGTGGTTGGGCATCACTTCAATAATTCTCCATCGTCTCTATAGCAACAAAATGTCCTTGATGTAAAGAAAAAAAAATGCAATTTAATAACGCGAAAATTGTTGCGAGCCGTGGGCGGTATAAAAGACAAACTCTCGGTCGGTTCGGCTCAACTTTTTGCGACCATTCTATTCATGTTTCTGGACTATATCCTCTTCTTAAAAAGAAAAGCCTTCTTTCTCTTCAAAAAATTTATTTTCGTTATAGTAAATCCCTGCTTTACCTTCCCCCTTCTCCCCTTGGCATCGGAATTGATTTATTATTCGTAAGTTCAGTGTTCGGTTAGAACCTTGGTTTGCGGGAATCCACGAAATTGTGACCAAGTCATTGTCAAATCATCAAATGTCTGCGTGCAGGGAAAAAAAAGTCACTAAGAACAAGGAGACGATAGTGCGCCAAAGAAAGATGATTCGTTTATCAACTCGTTTCTTTTAATCTAGATTTATTTCTTTTACCATTTCTATCCGGGATCCCCATTATTTACTTTTTGAAAACGGAAAAATTAGGACTCGTCTTCTTGAGCAGGCCGTTTTCAACCGTGAGTAATAGTAAAAGCGAGAGCCCCTACTAAGTTGTACTTAAATTGTGCCAAACAAAGATGATTTTGTTTATTAACTCGTTCCTTTTTTCATTATTTATTTGTTTCTTTGATCATTTATGTTTTTTTCCGAAGTTCGCCAATCGCATGAATGTTCATATCGTAACGCATAGCAACGGGAAACTGAGCTTCGTGTCACGATCTTTGGCAGGGGAACTTAGAGGGAAATGTCCTCTGACCGATGGGAAAATCCACTACCTGGGAATTCTTCGTCAAATTTTTCATGTCATCTACTTCAAATCTTGTTAAATTAGGGTTTTCTCAGAAGATTTTGTTTGTTTAACCTGAAAAATCAAATAATCTTTGTTCTCCAGCCCATGAAAAACGCATGCGTTGTCTCGGGAAAAATCAACTTATCTTTGCCCCCCTCCAAAAAAAAAAAAAAAAATCACATGCGTTTTGTCGGACCAGATGAAATATTTCAAAGCATCCGAAACTACGATGAACGAACAGTTTTGCGTTTGCTTGTCGCACAGTTTGTGCAAGTCGCAAAACCCGGAATTTGGGGCCAAATCGCTGCAGTGTGAACCCGGGTAAACGTTAAGGTTTAACTGAAAGCCAACTCAATTGTGTGTCATTTAATTGGATACACTGAATTATTTGGATTCTGCAAAGGGATTTTTGATTTTCCACTAGAGTTCTACTATTCTACTATGACGCGGGAAATTTTAATCTCAACACAAATGCGGCTTTTCAGTGGGCAGTGGTGAGATTGGTGAAGATTGCTTAGTGCCTGAACCAAAAAAATGATAAATCTTTCTCGTAAGGTATACAGCAAAATTACAAGCGCATAGAGGCACCACAGATCACACGGAAATTCCACTATTTGAAAATCAATTATTCGTGAATCGCGGAACAACGAAGTAACTCATTTTCAGCGGGTCTTCAAGCCAATTTAAGTGAATAAGTGATGGGTAACTAGATTGTCCTTTCCTAGCCCTTTTCGGTTAAACTTTAAGTAATAGTTCGCGTCAGAACGGGGTCTTGGACCTTAACGCGTATACCGGCTCAGCAGCAAACACTTATTGATCTCGATTTAAGCGGCTGAAGCTAACGACCAAAATTCGCGCCAGACAAAATCCGAACTCCAAGTCGAATTTTGTTCGGTCGCGGAAACTATAATATCTTTCCAAGTGTAAAGATTAATACTAATTAACGTAAAGTTTAGGGATTAGCTCAGAATTATATATCTATAGCCTATTCCGGATCTAGACGAAAACCCCCTGGCGACCCCCCCCCAGTATCAATTTAAACCTCCCATGGCGAAAAAAAACGCCCCCCCCCCCGAATGCAAATACTTAGGAAATTATTAAAATCTTATGAAGAATTGCAGTTTCGACCGAGCTCAACTTCGGCCTTTGGAATTTTACTTTGGGGGGGGAGTAAGTTTCGGGGTTTCCTACGTCCCAAAAGGTTAGCTCTGCGGCTGCAACCAAAGAAAAGCAATGACGCGATTGTTCTGCAGTCTATTACCTCTGCGGGGCCTGTGACTATAACACATTCCCAAACAAGGAAACTATGTGGCTTAAACAAAAATAAACTAAAGATTTAGAGAAATCACGTGAAATAAACTGTGGGATAAAAACTGTCCTGACGAATCGGCAGGGTACGGCAAAGACCGACTGCCAGTGTTCCTCTCAGACCGATGGGAGGGGGAAGGGACGGCTCATCTGAGGACACCACACAAGGATTGCTCCAAAACTTTCTTAAAGTGTATTTCTGCACTTTTGAAAATTTGAAAATCAGTTACGGAGGCGAAGCAGCACAAGCGTGACAGAATATACTTTGTAACAAAGCCACTTCCAGACTTCAAGGCTACTTGACCAGATCACAGGCCGCATACCCTTTACCGCCGTGTGATATGGCAAAATATTCAAAATTTAGTTTTGGCAAACGAACGGCACTATGTCCCTGGTATTAGGTTTGTTGCTCTGTAACTTAAATACAAGAGCCAAGCCTTTAAGACAGCGAGTGGTTGCTCACTCGCTGGGCACCGCTGGGCACCGGCTGGGCACCATGCACTGGGCACCGCTGGGCACCGGCTTGGCACCGGCTGGGCACCGAAATGAAAAATGTAAAAAAGTGCCATCTATGATTTTTTTTTTTGTGAATGATGAATCGATGCGCGTGACGAAATTTAGAAAAGAAGAAGAATAAAAATTGTTGTGTTGTGAAGCTTGTTGCTTCTAATAGCTCCTATTCACACAATAGAGAGATTGCACCATATACGAAAAAAATTTTGCTTTTAACAAATTTCCCCGTATCAGCCGGATTCCGGGCGAACTGCTTGTCCGGCTAGAAAATGGTTTTCCCCATCGTATTCAGCATGTCTTCTTACCTTTAAATCGAACATCTAATCAACTTCAAATAAAACTTTTGCTTTTAACGAATTTTCCGGTTTGGGCCGGATTTCGGGTGAACTACTTGTCCGGCGAGAAAATGGTTTTCACCATCGTGTTCAGCATGTCTTCTTACCCCATAATCGACTATCACATTACCACTATCACATTAGCTGTTTTAAAACATTTTGTTTGCCCCTTAATTTAAACCCCCTCCCCCATCCCTAAATGTAGGGCTACAGAGCCCATCTACGAACTCGACCTTACTCTGGACCCAAAGAATCCTCACACCAAGTTTCATCAAAATAACTCATTCCCTTCGAGAGTTATCGTGCTTACAGACGGACGGACAGACGGACGGACAGACGGACGGACAGACGGACGGACGGACAGACAGACAACTTTTGCGATGTCATAGGTATCCGCCACTAACGTTTTGGGATCCCAAAAAGGGCTAGTATACTAGGTGATTCAAAAGATTTTTTCATTCAAGTATTTCCACGTTAGTGCCCCGAAGCTGAGATAAGATTTGATTGGCCATGTCGCGTACCGCCCATGGAACTATTACTTCGAGTCTGAATTTTCAAGTAGTTTCCAAGAAAACGTAGAAGTGCATTAGGGTAGGATACTGAAGAGCCGACTGAGTATTGAGAAATATAATAGGTGAATTAATCTAATTGGCATTTTGGGTTCTGCCTTTCTCAAATAATTTTTTTTTTGTAATGTTCAATAAATTAGTGTCACCAGATTTGTGATTTATGGAACCGGCTGGGCTCACCCGGGCACCGCTGGGCACCGGCTGGGCACCGCTGGGCACCGGCTGGGCACCGCTGGGCACCGCTGGGCACCGGCTGGGCACCGCTGGGCACCGGCTGGGCACCGGCTGGGCACCGGCTGGGCACCGCTGGGCACCGGCTGGGCACCGCTGGGCACCGGCTGGGCACCACTGTACAACCATTTTGGGAGTGAGGAACCCCTCGTAAGACAGTTCATTCATCAAATCTTCCGTTAATAATGAGGCTCATGAACAACGAGAGATAAATGTGAATGTTCGAAACGGAGGATATTTGCATTTTAAATATTTACCAGGTGATGTGATTACGGACTATCGAGAAGATTTGAACGCGTACGGAAAAATCGATACAGTTATGTAGGCTAGTCTTGATTACAACTAACTTTAGCCTACTGACATTACAACTGACTTCACATATTGTAGGCAACTGACCCCATACAACTGACTTCACTTGAAACTGTTGCTAGGCTATAAACAGGCTATCATTATGCCCCGTAAAATGACTAGGCTGTTTTACACGCATCGCATACGGAAAACAGTTGCACATGAAGTTTTATCCAAGGTTTACCTAAGTTAAGTATAACTAAGTATGGGCCCTTACTATTACTATTGCACACGGTTGAAAATAGCCTCATAAAGACGACTAGTCCGAATTTTCCTGTTTTCAAGAAGCAAATAACAGGGATCCCCGATTAGTTAAAAAAAAAAATGGTCAAAGAAACGAATGTAGGTTAAAAGGAACGAGTTAATAAAGGAATCATCTTTCTTTGGCACACTTTCGTTTTCATGCAAGCTGGCATTTGGATTATTTGACAATGACTTGGTCGCAATTTCGTGGATTCTCACCAGCCAAGGTTCTAACCAAACAGCTGCCATTAAAAAGTACAGCACACGTGGAGTTTTGACAGAAATTTTGACAAATACACTTTTTGGGGGGGTCAAGTGAGACCGCATCAACTGTCCACGTACGCGGGTTATAGGGTGACCTCTGCACCGGCTAAGACCACCGCATTTACAGTTTAAAAATACTATAATTCGCTACTTTTTCCGGACCAAACTGGGGCACGATTTGCACGATTGTTCGATGCCTGTCTTGGATATAGCAACATTTTATATTTTAACTTTAATGTTTCAAAAAAAATAAGGAGGAAAGTAGATGGCCGAATTATACATATTCAAGTTCAGAGACACCACGCGGTTTAGTTCCTATTAGTCCCCAAATTACCAACACCGTCATCAACGTTTACCTAAAACTCTGCCAGGATAATATGTAGATTCCTTCAGCAGTACCGTACCGTAAGGTGCAAACCTCCCTAACGATGAGAGTATTGCACAGAAATCCAGTCAGCCACAAATGCACTACCCTTCAATATAGAACGTGAAAGCTTCAAAAGCCTATCTTTCTATTTCTCTTCATTAACTTATGGATCTACTGTACTACTGCCTCCGTGTGATGGATGCTGATACTGAGGCGAGGAGGAGTAAAAATTGAATCTACCTAAACAGTTAAAGTTTAGTTGAAAAGCCAACTTATTTTTGTATCATCTAATTGGATACACTGAATTATTTGGATTCTGCTGAGGGGTTTTTTGATTATCCACTATCAGCTCTATGTGACGTGCAGAATATCAACGGCCGTCTCCACAACGCAAATTCTACAATGCCACGGAAAATTTGAATCTTAATACAAAAGTGGCTTTTTTATTCCGCTTGGAGCGCTGATCTAAAGCCAATTGACAAAAAGCGCTTTCTTTTCTTCTTCGATCACACGTTACAAACAGAAGAGTTTTAGAGCCTCTCAATTTGTAGCATTCATACCTTTTAGCACATTGATATGTTATGAAGGATGCGCGGCATGTAACACTTACAAGGGTAACAACATAAATGAAGAGCTGGGCGCATAAAGGTTAAAACTCACCTTTTTCGACAAACTCAGTTAAGGCCCATTCACAACGGGTTTTAGCTAATACTCGATACCAGCCAGTCCCAGAAATCGCCCTGAGACCGAGAATCAGCTGGGATCCTGCCGTTCGCAATTGATATTAGTGCCAGTTTCGGGTACCAGGTAGTCTCGGACCCAAGTTGAAATCAGTTCAACTTTTGAGGGTACTAGCCAATCACATTGACTTACTTGATTGACTTAAGTCCCATCCGGCCTTGGTGGCCGTCTCGGGGCCTCTCTCCTCGCGAGCGAATGTATACGCCGCCTATACTGCTCTCTGCTGTGTGACAATCTGAGAAGACTAGGGAGGTTGTACTCGGAGAAATTTTCCTTCCAGCGCTTCGGAGGGCGACCTCGAGGGCGAGAACCATGGATGTGACCTTCGAAAGCAATCTTCGGCAGTTGGTCGTTGGCCATGCGCTGGACGTGGCCGAGCCATCTGAGCTGTTGGAGGCGGACTCTTTCCAGGATGGTAGTCTTGTACTGAAGTCTTTCGAGTAGGTCGGCATTTGAGACTCGATCTACGTGTGTTATGCCGGCGATTCGACGCAGCAGCTTCGTCTCAAATGCGGCGAGTCGTCTGGAATCATCTACTCTGATTGTCCACGTTTCACAGCCGTACATTGCTATGGAGATGATGATGGAGCAGAATAGTTTAAGTTTTAGCTTCACGGAGATTCGTTTTTGCTTCCAGATTGGCATTAGAGCTTTGAAGCCGGCGCTACCAAGAGCGAGTCGTCTTTTGATGTCCACTGACTGATTGTTATCGCTCGTGATCTGGCTCCCCAGATAAGTGAAGCTGTCTACCCATTCTATTTCCGCTCCATTAAGCTTAATTTTTGGTGGGGGTGGATTCGTGAATCTTGACACGCGCATGGCTTTCGTTTTCTCCTCGTTGATTTTCATTCCGAAGGTTCGGGTAACTAGTTCCAGGTTATCTGCTTCGGTTTACAATTCATCGACGGATCCGGCGAGCTTGTCGATGTCGTTTGCGTATGCCAGCTTGTCGATTACAATCCCTCCTATCATTGCCCCATCAGTTGCTTCAACATGCGACATGAGAGGATGCATCCTTGCGTGAGAGGATGCATCCTTGCAAAACACCAGCAGAAGTTTGGAATCCTTCGGTCGTTCCCTCAACTGTTTGTACTTGGCTTCTGAATTGATCGTACATGTTACGAATGAGTGAGACGATGTTTGACGGGACGCCGTAGTGCAGTAGTATATGCCAGAGGCCTTCTCTCCAAATTAAGTCGAAAGCTTGCTTGAAGTCGATAAAGAGTTGATAGAGGTCCAGACCATATTCAAGGTATTTTTCCATTACTTGACGGATGACAAAGATCTGGTCTATCGTTGAGCGGTTCGCTCGGAAACCCGCCTGATACTCAGGGATGATGTGGCTGGTTAATGCTTTTATTCTGTCCAGTAGTATCTTAGTCAACACTTTGGCAGGTTGGCTTGTCAGGCTGATTGGACGGTAATTGTCACATTCGGCTTTGGACCCTTTTTTATGAGTGGAACTATGGTAGCGGAACACCATGTTTTCGGGAAATATTCCTTGTGCCAGGCAGCTGTGGCGATTCTGTGGTAGAGGTCTGTTACGACTTCTGAGTCGACTTTCAGGAGTTCTGCTTGCAATCCATCTGGTCCAGGCGACTTATTTGATTTGAGTGACTTCAAGGCAGCTTCGACTTCGCTTCTGAGTGGTGGTGGGCTAGCTTCCGATGGGGAGATGGTTAAGTTCCTAAGAACAGCAGGGTCAGGGTTGATTGGGGGGTTCAACTTTTCTTGGAAATGTTGTTTCCACCTTTCTCTTATTCCTGCTGCGTCGTTGATGGGAGTCCCGTCTTTATCAAGAAGTACATTGGTAAGTGTAGTTTTGCGCCTCGACAGCTCTCGTATTCTTTTGTACATAGCATGGGTATTGCCTTTTCGGAAGTCAAGCTCGCACTGGTCGCATTTGTTCTGAATGTATGCGTTTAGAGCGCGTTTGATCTTCTTTTCCGTTAGCCGCTTAAGATGCTTATAAGTGTCTCTGCTTTCTGGGTCTTGCCTATTAGCGACAGCACGCTTGTCTTTACAGAGCTGAATGATCTCATCGGTGATCCATGGCTTTTCGGAGCCATTGGTTCTTCCAAGGACTGACTCGGCTGTCTGTATGAAGATCTCGGTGCTCTTGTCGACTAGTGCGTCTATGTCTATTTCTTCTGGACTCATTGAAGAACTCTCTAATAGGGTTTTGAGACCCAGATCGAGATTCATCCGGTAACGATTGCGAGTTGACTCATCTTTCAGAAGCTCGATACGGAATCTTGGGACTTTTTTCTGGAGACTTGTTGCCGACTTCAGACGGAGGCGGAAAGATGCCATTACCAGTGTGTGATCGCTGTCGAAGTCTCCTCCTGCGAGAGCGACTGTGTCTAGCGTGCTAGTTTTCCAGCGTTTCGGAACAAGTACATAATCGATGCAATTTTTGGTGGTTCCGTCAGGTGATTTCCACGTGACTTTACGTCGCTCTCTGTGTTTAAAATGAGTGTTCGCCACTACTAGCTCGTTCTCACGGCAGTATTCCAGAAGGCGCTCGCCTCTTCTGTTTTTGGTTCCATGTCCAAATTTTCCCATGACGTCTAATGTGATTCCAATCACATTACTTTGGGTAATACTGAGGAATATTCCGATTGGCTAAAGCTGAACCACGTCACACAGAATGACAATGACTTAATTCACTTTCGGTTTTCAAGACAGCAAGGAGTGGATGTGATTTTATCTATTGGGCTTGGTTCGAAACTAGCCAATCAGAATGTTCCTCAAGACTCCCCAAAATAATCTGATTGGCTAGTACCCTCATAAGTTGAACTGATTTCAACTTGGGTGCGAGACTAGCTCGTACCCGAAACTGGCACTAATATCAATTGCGAACGGCAGGATCCCAGCTGATTCTCGGTCTCAGAGCGATTTCCGGGACTGGCTGGTATCGAGCATTAGCTAAAACCCGTTGTGAATGGGCCTTTAGTAGCATCATCTCGGGCAAATTGTTGTGCTCTTTCTTCCTGTGCTATCAAGATTTTCACCAGATCACTCCCTGCTGAGATACTCAGTCGACAAAGGTGATAACTAGCTTTTGATATGCTAACTTTCCAAACTTTTAAAGGCGATTATCCCGAGACTAGCAAAATGACTCATCACCTTCGTCACTCATCTCTTCAAATTTTCTCGGAATCCGTCATAGCATTTAACCCAAGTGAACTGGTGAAAGATAGGCTACGTCACAAATAGAGGACTTCAAGAGCTCGCAAAGAGAAATAGAATTGGTAGCTAAACTGTTTTCATAACATTTAATACACTGATTCCCATGTTAAGGGATGCGCAAAATACAAAATGTAGAAGGGTAAAAGCATAAATATTCTCGGCATCTGTCATAGCATTAACCACAAGGATGCAGACACTTGCGTTAAATGTTACCAAACTTCTGACAGTGTCGGCACTGTCGGCTTTCAAGATCCGTGCATTTTCCTTTCGCCGTATAATCACGTAAAGGTGCATAATAACTTAACTGTGATTTTAAATTTTATAAATTTACAATAAATAATAATGTAAGAATAAAAAAACTGTCAAATTTAAAGGGTTTTGATGTAGTTGTTTAAAAAAAAAAAAAAAAAAAAAAAAAAAATTGTTCAAAAAATAAAATGAGAGAGTTAATTTCAATCATATTTCAGAACCTTTTGAACTCCAAGCAACTCTCACAAAGGAATTCACGAAGTCAGATATTTAACGCTAAGGTGGGTAATTAAATTAAAATTAACGTCACTGAGGGAGGAATAGCCACAAAAATTACGAAATATGATTTCTTAGTCTTGTTTTAAATAATTTTGAACTGTGGATCGATTTCCTTCTTATACTTCTTACACCTAAAGTTTAAGTGGCTTAGAAAAAATAAATATATGTAATAAATAGCGTGCAAAGAACTATTGTTGACTGAAATTCCATTTCGAAGATTCTCTTGACCTTCGGGAATGTGTGGATAATCTTACCAGCTTTTCTCCGGAGAGCACTTCCAGCAATGCGATTAGCTTCGTTCCATCCTTCAGATCCTCAATGAGGTTCTCAATCCGTAGCGGCGGTGTACGCTTCGAAAGATAACTGTTGATCCAATTGACGAAAGTCTTTTTCTGGACTCGCTCTTGCTCATCTAGAATAATTAAACTAAATGATGATGGATGAATTTATTTATTACCCGTCAGAATAGGCACAAAGCACGAATACTGAGTAAATAATAAGGAAAAAGGAGAATATCAAAGAGAAATAACATACAAACGCACAATATAGCATCTACCCTAAAACTTAAGGCTTCTATTTGTTTCACCACTACTGGTAGTTGGTCACAAATCTGATAACGACGACTGGAAAGTCTTGAATTTCTCGTCCATGGGGGAGGCGTAATATATCTTTAGCAAAACGGTAAAATATTGACCGGATTTGTTTTGTATCCTATTTGGTGAGAAGCCTCCAAAATGGTGAGAAGTCTCCAAGAAACTAAATTTTATTTATGACCCGTTTAGGGACAGATGAGTTTAGTAGAAAAATGAACAAATAAAGAAACAACACTACGACAACCACCAAAATATTCGCTGCTATAATTAAAATTTAAATAATATTCGTGTTAAAGTAGAAGGGAAAATAAAGAGGAATTAGAGAATAATTTTATATTTAAATGAAATAGAAATGACCCATGAAACTGAAAGTTAATTGTTTAGAAAATGTAGAAAATAAAAAAAATATGGTCTAGGGGCGGATTGGTTTGTAATTATGGATTTGGAGTGTATCTGTAGTTCTTAGGGGACTCTGTCTGGTGGTGTTTAAATAATTGTTTGTTTGTTCATGTGGTTGTTTTGGTTGGGGTTAGAGTCTTTATGTCATTGGTAAAAAATACTAACGGGAACAAAAGAAACATAACAGATAACATCCCAAAGTGTTATCTGTTGAAACCGGGCATCCTTCTGTTGTCGTTATGTAACTTCTGACAGTGTAGTATTTTTACCAATTGAAGGTGTTGTTGGAGATCTAGGCACGAAATAGTGTAAACTTAATTGGTCATAACACTTTATTTATAAGTGAAAAGGTGTTATTCTTGAAAGTGTTATGCGCGATCTGTTATGAAACTTCTTTTTTTTTTTTCTTCCATTCTTTCTAATCTTTACACTTCCATCCTATCTTTACAACCTTAATAAATTCCTTCCTTTAAATTTTTTCTTTTAAAACTAAAACTTAATTTTCAAATTTAAAAAATTATTATAATTCAAATCTACTAGTATTAAACAACCCTCCACTCATCTCAATGACATTCTTTACTTTCTTTTTCCTTTACTCAAATTTAACTTCAATTAATTTACCGTTTGAGCAGTCAAACAATGGTCTAATAACGAAAAATAGGGCAAACCACAAAAAAAACTAAAAACTAAAAAAAAAAAAAAAAAAAAAAAAGGAGAAAAGGCACTTCGATATCTCAGGGTGCCCTTCCGGCATAGGGCACCCCTTCCATCGCAGCCACTAAAACAACTCTTAAACCAAAAAAAAAAAAAAAAAAAAACCTATTTTTCTTTACTAAACCAAAAAAAAAACCTCCCTACCAATGAAAAAATAAACTTCTGACAGTGCATGGGTGATCAACAATTTCGCTTCACTCTGATGATGGATTTCAGGACAGCCGAAGATGGATCAGCTATACGGAACTTTTCTATGCGGTTACTGTTTCTAGTCCGGGGGGGGGGGGGTACCAAATGCTTGAGATACCGAAAGAAAATGAAACGAATTTGACGAAGAATAACAACCTATAAATTGCTCTCGAGATCTCGGTCTACTTTAAAACGGGTTCGAAAAAGGTATCTGATTAGGAGTATGGCAGCAAAAGCATCTGAAAATAACGATCATATTTAGTGAAAGGTTCCTTCTACGAAATTTAACTGAAAAAGAAAAGAAAACTGAATGAGAGAAAATAAATGGGAGGAGTGTAAAGCAAAGAGAGAAAAAATGGTTGTAATGTTCGTTCATCAATATTTGTATGTTTTAAATATCAGTAAAGCTTGTTTGGCAACGGCATCCACAATTATGGTTGGTGGGTATTGGGTAACATCGTCAAATAAAGGGAAGTGTTGTAGGCTATGTCACGAAAGCCGTCTACAAAAGTGCGACGAATTGTGACACGAGGGTTTTTTGTGAATTTATAGAATGTATATGTATATTGTACAAAATGGCGATAATGTCTTGAATCAAATTTGATAATTGTAAAGACGGTCTCTTGGAAATATCCGCAGAAACAGATCTCGTCGAAATTGAGTCATGTGGTCTGTCGAACTCGCCGATATAAAAAACGCCTAAATTAACGAAAATTGTGAAGAAAAGAATTATTGGGTTTTACAGGTTTCCGAACAGATGCCAAGTTTAAAGCCTTAGTAAGGTAAAAGAAGAATAACTTATCACATCTTATTTGTTTTTAAGTTGGTTGGCTTCTTGTATTTTTAATTTTCCTCAGCTATTCCTGGTTTTTGCCAGAATATTGTGGGCATTATCTTATCTCTCGAAATCGAGCGGTCACAAAAAAAAAGATTGTACTATAAACAAGGCCTTATTGTCGTTCAAAAGGGAAATTATTTGACAATAATGCGACAAAAAAAAGCAAAACATCGGGAAAAGGATTGTAGTAACTCCGGAGAAGAAATGGTTTTCACGGTTGTAACCAGTAGTAGCGGCACGACCGCATTGTGAATGCAGGGCATATAGGCCGATTCTGGCGATCTCTTTCGATTCGCTCTCCGATAAGCAAAGTGAGAATTACCGAGGGGATCGACTAAAAACTGGAATGGAACGGAACGACACGGTGCAGGAGGAACGCCTACTAAAAACTGGAACGCGTACTAAAATCTGGAACGCTGCACCAGGAGGAAGGCTAGTAGTAGGGGGAACAATGCACCATCCTTCCTCCTTTTAGTAGTTTTTCTGGGTACGCGTTTCAGATCATTCCGATGCATGCAGGGGGAACAAGTACTAAAATCTGGAATGCCCGTTCTCTGCTAAAGAACAGGGATCCTCGTTCCCCTTTTTAGTACTGGCTTCTGACGAATAACCAAGTGCTAAACAACAGAGGACGGGCCTTCCAGATTTTAGTACTTGTTCCTCCTGAGGACGAATACAAGTGCTAAAGAACAGGGATCCTCGTTCCCCTTTTTAGTACTGGCTTCTGACGAATAACCAAGTGCTAACCAACAGAGGACGGGCCTTCCAGATTTTAGTACTTGTTCCCCCTGCATGCATCGGAATGATTTGAAACTCGTTCCCAGAAAAACTACTAAAAGAAGGAAGGATGGTGCATTGTTCCCCCTTCTACGAGCCTTCCTCCTGGTGCAGCGTTCCAGATTTTAGTACGCGTTCCAGTTTTTAGTACGCGTTCCTCCTGCACCGTGTCGTTCCGTTCCATTCCAGTTTTTATTCGATCCCATTACCGAGCGCAAGAACACACGGAAAGTCGTTGCGCCTCCCAGTTGCACTTTACAACTTCTCGCTGACTTGCCGAAATCACTTTCCACTCGCAAAGTTGATTCGCTTTTCCAAGTGCTAGCGGAAACTATAGCGGAGCGCGAGAACAGCCCTGGAAAGCGAAGCGGCTTTTAGCCGAAGTCGCCAAAACAGCCGGCGCATAAGCTCACGGAGCTTTCCTGACCGCCATAATTTTAGCCGTTCATACTTGTGTTCCGCCGAATGGAAATGCTCTGATTGTCGTCACCGTTCTCAAAATGGAATCCTTCGTTTCAGGTTCGATGGGGAGTAGATATAAGGAGCTGATGTGTCTTGGTTTTTGAATCCTTCTGATCAGCCATGAGTTACTTGTCGTACAAGACTGACAATTAATTTAAATGTGAGTTTTATTGCACTGTGAACTTTTTTTTAATAATGCAGCTACACCGTTATTCACAAAAGTTTCCAGAACAAACGAAACTGAAAATATAGTTAATCATTACGTAGCAGGAGGCGAGTCCACCTATTGTCATGGTTGCCCTAATCCCCGGATCTGGGGACGCCCCCGGCCGGACCTGGAGTTTCATAAGTGCGCTAAATGGCAGGATCTTCCCATCTTCAATTCTGTGTTTGTTAACTCATTTATTAATTTTAATTCTTAAAAACCGAGGACCAAAAATCAAGAATACTCAGCATGATATAAAGACGGTAGTACCAAGAACAAATAATCTGACAGAACCTCCGTCTCCCTATCTCTATAATATGGCTATGCGGAGTCGAATATTTCCCCATACCCTGTCCGCTACGAACGAGCGGGGTTGCTAGCTTCGCGCCACATAACGTTTCGTTACAAATAGCTAAATTGCTGTGAACCCGCTCGCGAGGAGAAGTAGGAGTCAAAGCTTATTGGTTCTATGGACGCGCTCCAGAGCGGGTCAACGCTCTTTCAGCGGGTTCACTATTTCTCGTGCGATAAGCAACGGCGAAGACGGAAGAGGAGCACACGGGTATCAACATCAGCTCAAAGCTAGAGTAAATACCTCTACGTCCGCTCAGTTTTGTCGGTATTTTCATAGTCGCTGTATGCACTAAAGACAGAAGTTCTATCTGATTGTTCTTGGTAGTACTACGAATGCGGTACCAGTACTATAGTCCAGGAAGAAAACCGTGAGTGATGGTAGAACCGAATGCGCTTCCGAATGATGTCGAGCTACGGTCGCGCTGATCTAAACCCAAGTTGACCATATTCGGATACATTCTTTACCTCAGGCAGTAATTTCTGGCGCAAAAAGATGACAAATTTACCCAACCTGTCAATCTCAGACAGGCGACAAAAATCGTTAAAATACATCATAATTCTTGGGGCGTAGCAGCGCTCAAACAGTGCTTCTTTGAAGCACGAGATTTGACGAGTTTCCAGACTGGAACCTCAGGGATTTTTTTTTCTCTACAATTTGGCTAAATGGACAGCTGAAGCAATCGAATGTGACAAAGATTAATGAGTGAGTGTACGCCAGTCGCCGCAAACATAGGTACGCTAGAGCTAAAATGAGAAATAAACGAGGATTAACACTGGCAAAAGATCAGCTTAATCAGCAAAAGTGATGAGAAACATGTTGTGTCGAAAACACAGAAAAAAGAAACTCAAGAGACGGAACCTCTGAGTTCCGCACCAGTATCTGGCGCAAGAAAATGCATATGGCGACTCGGAAGATTGGTATCCGGATTTTTTTTATAGGGGGGGGGGGAAGCGCTGATCTCGGATTAATAAGTACCGGATGTCATATGGCACTACACACGGCTGGGCACGGTCTGGACTTTCGCTTCTCAAGTTGCAGTTAAAGATAGCATTCAGTACACTATCAGACGTTTCACAACAGGTAACGCGGTTCCAACAGATAATACTTAGTATTTTACCTGTTATGTCCTTGAAACGTTACGCATCAAAACGTTATGCATACAAAAAGAGCCGAAACACGGGCAAAAAAACATATGCTGACTTTTTTGTTTGGCAACTTGTTATACATAACGCTTGAATGCGTAACGTTTAAAAAACGTTAACAGCTAACATAAGTGTTATCTGCTGAAACCGCACATCCTAGTGTTACCTGTTACGAAATTTCTGACAGTGCAAGACTTATTGAGGGCTGAAGGATCTGCACTAAGGCTGCAGCGATTAGGTGTGAGGGAGGTGAGGGGAGAAATGAAAAAGCAGGGGGTCCTCACCCTTTCTGGATGTAATATGAACGTCATATTGGCCCTGACCCCTGTCCACTTGCACCTTCAATGATGGCGACAATGCCGCATTTTTGTATTCCGAATACCATGAATCATGCGAGGAGTGGCGGCGTCCAACTTCAACCCCACTTGCGAGTGGGTTATCAACGGACTTTGTCATCATTTCCGCCAAAAGCTCCGGTGAGGGAGCCGCCACACTTGACATCACCTTTCGCTTAGGACTGGCAATTAGGGACGGAAGGGGCGACAAGACGTCTTCAGAGCGATCAGGTGTCATACGCTCGTATCTGAATGATCTGAGGGAGCTCTCTGATGATGTGCTGAAATTTCGGCTTTTGGGAAATGTAGCCACCGCGTCACCACTGTCGTCGGTGGTCGACGTTCCAGGCCCTACCCAACGCGGGATTTCCGACCGCGAGTTGCCAGACTCGACAGAGGGACGATGCACCCTCCATGGAGCAATTGTCACTGTATGTTTTTCTTCTGTTGTGGTCCGTCTCCAAGGCACCGACGCACCAGTCCCTTCACTGGAGCCACTCGACATTCTTCGTTCTCTTGTCGACTGGTATTTCTGAAATGCGAGGTCTGGAGTTGTCACGCTTCCTCTTGAATGAAGGCTCGCTTCGACAACCGTCTGAGCACTTCGGAATCCAGAGTCACTGATTTGAGATGAATTCTCACTCCGCTCTGAGTCAAGAGGACGCTTCTGCCACGGTTCGATTGTAACTTCACCTTTCCGCGCGGGCGAACGGCTTTTGACGCGAACTTTTCTCAAATGAACTCGTTCGCGTGACGGACTGGGGCTCCTCGACTGCAAAACGCGCGACTTTGCGATCCTCTCTTCGATGTCTTCATCTTCGACATCAGCTTCGTTGCCAGCTTCTCGAAGCTGGTCTTCTCTCGACGACGACCTATTTCGGCCTGTCGTCACATCTTCAAAATAGGACACTCTATCTCGCAAGGATGTCCGTTTTACTGGGGAGGTTAATCGGTCTCGATCAGCTTCCTGTGGCACGGGCGGCTTTTCCGCTGTCCCAGGAGTGTCGATATCCATACTTGTTATCACTTGATTTGAACTACCCGATTCAAAGACAAACCGGCACTAAGCATATTTTTCATAAGTTCTTCAGCAAAGCCAAAGCCGGCCTGAAGGCAGAACGCAACTCACGATCACTTTGCATGTTGGGTGCGTAGGAGTTGCAACACTATCACCACTGGCATGTGCGAACTACATGGGTTTCAAAGCATTTTGCAAATAACACTGTTTCCTTTTCGCACATTACTTTGCATGTTGAGTGCGTAGGAGCCGTAACAAAGTAACCATCGGAATCTGCAAACTACTCGAATGAGGATTCAGCGAGCATTTCGTCAACAGCACTGTTTTCTATTTTGCAAAAAATAAACGATTCTGCAAATTCACTGAGCTGATACTCTTTTCCACCTGGCCAGTAACGGGCTTGGCTCTCATCACTTACTCGCAGTAGTGGCGACAACACAAATACAGTAGCGTGCTAGAACAGCGCTAGACTGTCACGAAAATCATATGGTAGAATCTTCTATCTCTCAATGACCCCAACGCGCAACGATCGATTCGCCAGCTAAGGCATGGCTGGATTTCTCCAGAGGGAAGGTGACTCATTCCAGCAAAAATACTAAACACGGACACGTGAACGAAAAGCCCCGCCGGCAGTGGGTGATAGAAGGCGTTGACTGAGATTTTTTCCTTGATAAACTTAAATGGGCAAGGGACCCGGTTAAAAATAATCAGAGGCGTCACGACTGGGGGGGGGACGCCCCCCAATGTTGTCGGCCAGTCGGTAAAAATTAACCGAGTCGGCACGAAGCGCCGCGATTTTTCGTGCAAAACAGTCGATTTTGTTCTTGAAAACAGTCGTTTTCTCTGAAAATCAGTCGATTTTTCGTCAAAACAGTCGGTTTTCTGAAAATCAGTCAATTTTTTTTTAAATTGTCGTTTTTTTCTACAAAACAGTCGCTTTTTCTGCCAAAACAGTCGGTACAAATTACCAGCCAGTCGGTTAATACCTTGCCCCCCCCCCAACCATTTTGGCTAGTAACGCCTCTGGAACTGATACGTGTTTTTCCAGTGGTTTATTTTATTTGTTTGTAGAGAGGTTTATTTAGTTACTTATATTGGACTAAGTGCTGACTGGGGCCACTTACACATACAACAGACAAAACGATAACGAAAAGAAAAAGAAAATATATCACGAAACACAAACAGAAATGGTGCTTGAACATCAAATTTGATGTGCGTAAATCTCGCAAGGCCGATTCCACCAAAGCCGAGGCCAAAGCGGCCGAGAGACAAGCGTAAAAGCTCCCCCGAGAGCATTAGAAGAAGCGAGGAAGGTAAGGCGACAACCGGGGAGGCTAAACGTGAGTAGGCTACTTTATTTATATATATTATTTTTTCTAGTTTATTGGTTGACTGTGGGAGATCGGCGAGGGCGCTTGAGGATGATTCTGTAAGGACAAATTTATTCGTTGGTCTTTCTGTTTTGGTGTTTATTTGGTTACTATTTTCGGTATTCACCACTATTTAGCTTTGCAGGGTTGCTCTTCATATTGTTCATTTTTTGCGGATTTAAAAAACGGACTGCTGACTGCGGAGGGAAAGTGCGTGGTCCCAAATTATGTTTTCTATCACCTCAAATTTTGCTGGGCACTGCAAATCTAGTTTTGTTGAAAATTTGGAACGTGTTTTGGGGATCTGATTAGGGGCTGATATAATGACAAAACAACAAGCTTAATCCAGAGAAGCTGCATAGTTTTTGAGTGCATGGATGTCTTGGCTGAAATCCGGCAAAAACAGAAAATTTGAGAACGGCTCAAACTGACCGGGGAAACTGGCTAGGGGACCGGGAAAGTGTTAAAACAATATCTGAAGTTACATGATGGCAGTTTTCGGCTCGGTAGTTCGGCCGAAATCCGCAGAGAACCGGCAACTTAGGGATAAAAATCCAAAACTTTTTTGTTAAGTTAACAGGAGTCTCGATCGAAGTTCAAGAAGAGATGCTAAGTTTAAATGTTTGTTTCGTTGACCACCTTCCGATTAGATTTTCAGGAAAAAGGAAAATCCATGTATTTGAAAACAGTATCGCATGAGACTTCAAAATTCAGAATATTAATGAACCGAGAGGGTCCGAGATGGAGTATGGTGACGGTTGTCCCACTTTTCATAGAAATTCACTTAACTGCAGGTTTTATACACTTGAAGAGGAGGTGATTCTTGTATACGTGTAACACGCATCTACTTAATATTAATTGTATACAAGTAACATGCAAGAATGTCTCTACAAGGTACCACCCACGCAAAAAAAGAAATGTATGTATGCAGGTCTCATTACACGATCACCGTGTGCGATTAAAAAATTTGTCAGACCGCCAGTTTTTTTTTTCAGCGGTCGCGTCTCGTCCATCTACCTACGCGAAGTTTTGCAATAAAATTTGGCAACCCGTTCAAGGAAAGGCTTCAAGCTATATTTTATCAACATAAATTAAAATTAGTGCCGTCTGTGAAAGAAGTGTTCAAGAACGCGGTTAAACTCCCCAGGTGATTTCGACTTGGCAGATGCCAAGATCTCTCATGGTTACTAAAAACCGGTTCACCGAACCAAGTCCGATTTCCGCAAACGAAATTCGTATCTATATCGTGAAAACCGGATGCCGGAAATCGGAAATACCTGGGAATCGAACGAATGTTTCGACTCGTATTTGCATCCGAATTCCACACAGAAGTCTGAGGAAGCCGAGCTCATAAGCTTTATATTATATTTTCCTTTTTTCTCAGATTTGCATATTTACAATCAATTAAAAACTTTAGTAACCCACTGAGTGGCTTCGATTCCTCCGGTCTAGAGAAGAAACATACTATGTTTTTCAGTAATTCTATTCAGCACGAAGTTGGTCCACAGCCACAAGTGGATATATAACATCGTACAGTCTCGTAATTTGTGGTTACAAGTCCACGGAGGAAAACCTAGTAGGCACTGTGCATACTCATAAAACAGTTTATGCTGTGATATTCTTTTCCATTTCAAGTTGGCTACTTAAATATCGTTTGATGAACTTGGTCTCAATTTTAGTGACCATCACAAAATAAGTCTTAGACACAGACCAGAAATTAGTATTACTGAATTGCTGGAACGAGTGGGCTGATTATCAATTAGTTTAAGTTAGTTTCGGGGGTTGTCGACGTAACGTCCCCATTCGAAACGTCCCCTGTCGAAACGTCCCCGTCGAAACATCCCCATGACAAAACGTCCCCATGACAAAACGTCCCCATGACAAAACGTCCCCGTGACAAAACGTCCCCACGACAAAACGTCCCCGAGACAAAACGTCCCCGCTCAAAACGTCCCCACTCAAAACGTCCCCTGACGAAACGTCCCCGGCTATAGATTCACATCAGACCGTCATTCTCTCAAAGCGGAATAATGTAAGACCACGGCATGGGAATAAGGGATTAAAATCGCCTAGGTATATAAATGTTATCCCGAGCAATTCAGGGTTTATTAATCACTTGGCGACTGCTACAAAATGAGCTACAGGCTGTTACCAACTCAAAAAGCAAAGTCCAATGATCCAAATCCGCCTATGAATTTGTTTCAAGGAGGTAAGCAAACTAGGACTTGTTTAGCTTTTCTCTTTATTAGTGGCGTTTTTGATTGCCGATGAAATTTCCCCGGTAGACGAAGGAAGTTTGCCGATTCGTGCTTATTTACTGTTTTCGATAGCCGATAGCCGTTGGAGGCAACGTCTATCGGCGAGTCCGAGGCCGATAGGCGATGTCCAGGAATTTAGGCGATAGACGTTAGCCGTTGAGCACAAAAACAGAACAACGGCTATCGGCCATCGGCTTCCGGCGAACGTCAAAAACGCCAAAAAGTCAAACGGCTACGCTATCGCCGAACTCATCGGCAATCAAAAACGCCACTATTGTCTCAGATGGGACGGGACTCGGCCGGCTATGAGACATTGCAGATTTTGGGGGCACTCTTGACCTACAAGTAAATAGGTACATCTGCATGCACTGGATTCTCCAATGACACTGATCCAGAATTCTAGGTTTGGAAGGCACTTACCGGCCGGCGCTTAAATACTTGTCCACATTAGCAAATTAGTTGCAACGGAGTAAGACTTTAAAGTTTAACTGAAAAGGGATGAGATAGGACAATCAGTTTTTACTGGATACTATACATTTATGAAGCGACCGGTCCTATGTCCGATCTTTCCTGCTTATAAGGAATGTTCCATATCTGTAGTGCACACTATGAAGTTGTTTTACCTCGATCATGCACCTGAAGATCGAGACGAACTTAAAAATCTATACCTGGGGACGTTTCGCCACGGGGACGTTTTGTCATGGGGACGTTTTGACACGGGGACGTTTTGACACGGGGACGTTTTGTCATGGGGACGTTTTGTCACGGGGATGTTTTGTCATGGGGACGTTTCCACGGGGACGTTTCGCCAGGGGACGTTTTGTCATGGGGACGTTACGTCGGTAAGCCAGTTTCGGATAGGAAGTATATTTTAAGTTTAATCTGGAAGGTTTTAAGTCGCTGGATCCAACTAAAGGCAAACTGCCTTCCTACGCAGAGCAGGCAGAAAGTTTTTTCTTAGAGAGGTAGTGTGGTTTCTGACGGGAGGTATACTTGCCCGCTCCGAAAAGAAGAAGAAGATTTTGAGCATTTTTTCCGTATAGGTGACAGGTGCTTTTGAATTTAAGGGAAATTTATTCAGAATGGATTGATTTGTTGCTTCCTGGTAGTCCTGATATCCTTCGTACTGTAAACCCTACCATGAATACTCGAGTTGGAGTGTACACTGATAAAAGTTTGGAAAAAAGGAGAGGTTTGTGTGTTTAAGTTATTTTTTGTCATTCTTTTTTGTCTATATGGCCATTTGGGCTTTCAATATACACTATTCTATCTATTAATCTATTCGAAAATCTTATGAAGTGCAAATAGAAACCGCGTCGCTAACTACTCAAAATATTCCCGAATTCCAACTTTGACCGGAGTCTGAGAAAACTGAAAGGCCGTACTGATCACCTATACCAGCGGTCTTCGCTACTGACTCGCTATATTAGCATGTCAAAGTATTTAGGCCTACGACCAAAATGACTTGATACCACAAATTCAATGGCGTTGGCTTACGCCATAATCAAAGGAATCCCCACAATTATAATCAGCCACAATAATCATTATCCCTCATAACAGGCGATACAATCTTCAGGGGTTTTCGGCTATTAAAGGAGTTAGATCACAAGGATTCTAGCATTTTGAGTGTCAAGACTCAAGATCACCCCCATCCAAGAGCGTCAAAGAATTATCTTACTGGAAATTTATTTACTGAATTTAACTGGAATTTATGTATTGGAAGTTAGTCATTTTTGTATTTTGTATTAGCGATGAGCCATGGCCCATGATGGCTTTTAGCGTTAACAAATGCCCATCTACCCGTTAGCCAAAAGCTTAAAAAAATGCTACGAAAATAAGATCAGGGGCGATAAAACATGTCGCCCCAGACCACGATCTAACAAAACGTAACTGGCCTATTTCTTTAATTTTGATTAAAAACTGAACATGAAAAATGTCAAAACGAAAGATTAGAGCACGAAAAATTAAGTTTTGATGCTTTAAGATGAAAAAAGGATAGCAAAGTTACCTTGAAGGTGTTGGATTGTGGCTTGAAACTCTGCCAACTTCTCATCCACATAGTCCTGCGATTGCGACGCGACTATTTCTGCAGTAGATGGCTCTCCTACGTCTGGAGCATATCCCCACTCAAAGCTTCCGACTCCAACAGGTGACCCAAGGACAGGGGATCCAGCAGCCTAAAAAAAAGTCTCAGGCTCAAAACCTTAAGGCTCTGCTGAAAAATACGACAATTCGTTAGGCAACACGGAAAAAACTCATAGGGACTAAATGGCGCAAAAATAATAATTTCCGGTTAGAATGTTTCCCGTACAGATGGTTTCACCCACCCCAGCATGAATCCGCGTTATATGGGCACTTATCTGCTTACAAGGATTTTGTTTTCGGTTTTCGGGATAGGATTTCGTGTTTTCAAGATGGAAGCAGCCCCTAGCAGTTGTGATGGTTTAATTTTTTTTTATCCTTATTCTTTTTTGTGTTCGTGTGCCTTTGTGTGTGAAGGTGGTTTCATGAAGGATGTGAAAAACTGGCTATAAGGTAATGGAACCCCCTTGCAATTGTGGGATGGGATTATCAGATTTGTTTGTTTATTTTCTCTACTTCTTTTCTGTTCAAAGAAAATTAGTTTATGTTGGAAAGTTTGTTTGTGACTGTAGCTGAATGGAGGAAATGGAAAAGAATACATAGAAAATCTTTAAAAATTAAAAATAACATTACAATAATTTTCATTTTGTTTAAATCAAAATATGTTTTGTTTTCAAGAAAAACTGAAAGAATATGAATGGTAATGAATTTTTATTTGAAAAGGTTAGATTTAATTATTGAAAGAAAATTTGGTTTTATTCCAAAAAAACAAAGAATATAAAATGTTCCAATTTTTAACTTGAAAGAATTACGGATAGTACTTCGTTGAAGAAAATTCGAATCTTCTTTAGAAAGAGAAGATGACATTAAGATATTAAAGTCACCGAAAGTAGGAGTCGTAGCCCTGAAAGTAAGGAATATGAGAAACAGATTCTACACGGGACAAAAAGGAATCGTATGTTTAGATTTTGTCTGGAGAAATTTCGATATTTGTTCCTACGGCCAGCCGACATTTCCATAGGCTACGTCTTAATGATTTCTTAGCATTGTTTTTTTCTTTTCGTTTCTGTGAGCTTGAAGCGAGGACAGCCTATACCCCATTTCAATATCTGGGCGGCTGCTAAGGATAGCATTTCTTACCATCCCATCACCCATTAGCTTCCTTACCGAGAACATATATGAAACTACTTCACAAAAAAAATATAAACTCTATTCCTAATAATGCGTAAATAGCACATTCGAAACTTAGCCCACAAAAACTTAGTCCACAAAAGAGCCAACGGTTCAAACCTACCTCAACTTTCTATCGCCAGGGTTGCCCCCGCCCGACAAAAATAAAACACCTGGTCTTAAAAAGAAATCATCAAAAGAAGAAATCACGAGCAAAATTTTTGAAATTTTTTGATTTCCATTGCACCTTTATCTGAAATCCCCAGGATTTAGTAGCCGAGTTAGGTGATAATGATTGTGATTGATCGTGGTAAATGAAATTGTGATAAATCACCATACGTGACAACGCTGCCCATTGCGTTTTCAGACCCTGCATTTCTTAAGTGCACCGTTCATCTCGGCCCAAGGTTGCCCTAACTTAACCTAACCACAACCAGCGATACAACCAAATCAACGATCAACCACAAGGAAGCCGAAAGGGTCCCTCCCTGGAACCCAGGTGCTGACGAATCTAAAGAAGACGAAGAAGACGCTTACCCAAGACATAGGCCGGGGGGACTGTCGTGATGGTGAGGTAGAGAAGGGCTGGAAGGCACTACTTTCGCTCGACTGTGGAGGCACTCGAAGCTGATTAGGTCTTGATAGTGGGGTTGGTGACGCGTGAGGAGATTCTCTGGGCGAAAGTTGAACGCGACGCAGTTGAAGAGAGGGTGGTGTTTCCGGCCGCGGTGAGTGGGCTTGAGCTGGAATAAATAGAACCACTGAATGAACGAATGATTTTATTAACCCATTTAAACACAAGGTGTGACAAATGGAGTATAACAAGCGAAAGAAAGAAAAAGAAAAAATAATCGCACTAAACTAACAAACAAACAGAGAACTAGAACACTGAATGAATGAATGATTTTATTAACCCATTTTAAACACAATGAGTGACAAATGGAGTATAACAAGCGAAAGAAAGAAAAAGAAAAAATAATCGCACTAAACTAACAAACAAACAGAGAACTAGAACAACTAGCCTACTTCAGAAATGCCTGGTACAGGCTGTGCTGGGGACCCAGCGACTGCAGAAACTTTTCCCTACGGATGTTGATGACATCCATGGGATCAAGAACACTGTACTTAAAGGACACCTGAACGATCCTACCATACTTCCATGAATCCCTCAGATCGTCCTTCACAGTACCAGTTCAGAGAAGACGAATTTTTTCGCTCCGTGATTTCGGCGCTATCCACTCTTGAAGTTCTAAGTCTCCCTATGGTGATTCGTTACGACCTCCCAAGACAAATTTAGCGCCAATATTTAAACTGTCATTATGGCATGGATAAACGTGCGTTGATAACGCATGGATGGATAAACAGCGCATGGATGGATAAACGCATGGACTGTTACGGCGTGGACTGTTACAACATGAACTGTTACGCATGGACTGTTACAACTGTTACGGCGAGCGTTACGATCAAGACAAGTCGGAAAAAAGGCTGAAAATTATAGCACGGTGAAACTTCATCCGATTTTAGTCCGGTTTTCGAGAGATAAATGGTAAGCAGTATGTAAAAGTGGCAATTTAGGGTGTTAGACTTCATTCAGATGACCTTTAACACTTAATGAAGTATTTCGCTGTTCATGCTAAAGACATATTACAAGACAAAAATAAGAAAATAAACCTCTTTTCATCCGTTCATATCTGGAGGCACATTTCGTTCCGCGGTTTTGTAACGTTCATAACTTCGTCTGATCTTTATTTGAAATGCAAAACGGATACGTCAGCTACATTTTATTAGAGTTATGTTTCGGCCCTTCTTGACAAGGGTCCTCTTCTGGCTCAAAGCCGCTCAAGCTGGAAAATTATTCTGATCTTTTCTCTAAAAGAGCCATCGTACCGACAATGCCAATGCAGCCTGCTTCCGTAATTTTTCATCCATTCTTAAACCCGAAGACCGGAATTTAATACGGTGTATTTTAACAATAATAATTGTATTCTCAATCATTTTCACACTTGCCTTGTTCCGCTATTTTTCATGCGTAACACGCTCCCGATGGCCGTTGCTAGTCAGAACAAGACCAAAGGTTTTGATGGGATCCCAAAAATTTTATATTTGATCCAGACAATTGGGTTTTGTCTTCGCCAGATCCAGTCTTCGCCAGGCTAATCATCTGAGAAAGCCAAGTTCAGATATACCTCTATAAGCCATATATATTTTGACGATACTGATCGAAACTTCCTGCTTTACTTCTGCCAACTTTCCGTTTTCGGCCGAATTCCGAGCGAACTACTTGTCCAGCAAAAAAAAAGGAAGTAAGGAAACGAATTCAGCGTGTCTTCTTATCCCTACAAAAAAAAAAATCTAATCAACTTCCAATAAAACTTAAACTTATAAAAAAAAAAATCCGGTTTCAACCGGATTCCGGACGAACTATATGTGCGCGGTACAAAATGATTGTCGTATACAGATTCAGCGTCTCTTCTTACCCCTAAACCTGTCATCTAATCAACTTCAAATAAAACTTTTGCTTTTAACAAATTTTCCGGTTTTGGCAGGATTCCGGGTGAACAAGTTGTCCGGGTAGAAAATGCTTTTCACATAAGTGTTCAGCATGTCTTCTTACCCCTAAAGCAACCATCTAATCAACTTCAAATAAAACTTTTAGTTTTAACAAACTTTCCGGTGTTTTGGCCGGATTCCGGGCGAACTACTTGTCCGGCAAGAAAATGGATTTCACCATCGTGTTCAGCATGTCTTCTTACCCCATAATGAACTATCACATTAGCTGTTTAAAAATATTTTGTTTGCCTCTTAATTTAAAGCCTCTCCCCCACCCCTAAATGTAGGGCTACAGAGCCCATCTACGAACTCGACCTTTCCCTTGACTCAAACGATCCTCCCACAAGTTTCATCAAAATACCTCATTCCCTTCGAGAGTTATCGTGCTTACAGACGGACGGACGGACAACTTTTGCGATGCCATAGGTATCCCTCCCAAGTGTTTTAGATCCGTTACCGGTTCCTCCGCTGCAACTTTTGCGGCAACTCCCACCCCCAAGGTTGTACGGCTCAACAACGGGTTGGAACAAAACTCCACCTTGCTGGCAACGCGGACGACTTTCCACATCCCTTTCACCTCTCAACCACCCCCTTTAATCAATCCACAGCCAGTTTTTACTCCTGAATCTGCTCCCTTCCCACTTCAAAATCGCTTTGGTACCTGCTGACAAGCCTTCTGATCCTAGCCCGCTTAATAATCATTCTCTTTTAGGTGATGTCACTCCCACTCCCAGCATTAACGTTAATATTTATGCCCCCCCAAATGTGTCCCAGAATAAGGTTACTTTAAAGAAGTCAGTTGTTAAAGAGTTTGATGAAAATCGTTACAGTTTCCCCGGTTTTCTCCTCACGAATGCTGAAAGTCTTAATTTTGAAAAGTTAATCGAGTTAGAATCAACAGCAAAACTTAACCATATTGATGTAATTGCAGTTACTGAAGTCCACGCACAAAATCAAAGTTTCCTTAAAATGATAGGTTTTCAGGAATTTATTAAACTTCGCCCGGCCGATCATCCACTCGGGAAGAAAGGAGGGGGCGTTATGATTTTGGCCAAGGAATTTTCATCTCCTACCCTTATCCATGTACCCGGTCTTAATGATTAGTACGTGGACGACCTATCTGCACTGGAGGTATGTCGACGAAATATAAAAAGTTCAATTACGGCTCTACTTGAGGATGCCACTCAGCAAGCATCTTTGTCAAAGATGAAAGTGAACTCCCAAAAATCATCGATCATGACAATTAGTTTTTTAAAATCATTGCCCACTTTCACAGACCCAATTCCTCCCGAGATCTCCGTTAAACATATTAAATTACTTGGAGTAACTATTACAGCTGACATGAAGTGGGATGCCCATGTTCAAAACATCCTCAAACAAGCTTCCCCTTCGGTTTCCCTGCTAAAACTCATGAAAAATTTTCTTGCCCCCCCGAAGGATCTCCTCCAATTGTATTGTTCGTTTATCCGGCCAATACTGGAGTATGCTTGTCCAGTGTGGCATTTCGGGCTTACTTCTGAGCATGTATATAAGATTGAAAACATTCAAAAACGAGCGCTTAGGATCATTAATGGGGAAGGGAAGCTTCCTTACCATTATCTGCTTGGCAAGTTCAAGCTCACCACTTTGGACGCGAGAAGAAACCTTCTGTGCCTTAATTTCGGTACCAAGACCCTGTCTGTTCCCAGATTGCGTCCCATCCTCCCCGAACTCTACACACCCATCCGGAACAGACCACAACGCGACAAGGCTCAAAAAGTCCCCAAATTAAATCCAGTCCCCACAAAACATGAAAGATACCGAAGGAGTTTTGTTCCAAGTTTTGTTGAGTTGTACAACAGCCAGTAAAAATAGTCACTATTTTTGTTGAATTGTTAGTTTTAGCATTTGACCCTCTTAGTATGTTTTATTTTGTTTTATATATGTATTTTAGTGAAATTTTGACGTAAGGATTAAAGTTTGACTTTGATTGAATTTGAAAAAAAAATTCTTAAATCATTTTATTTGAGTGATTTGTTTCTTTTTTTTCAGAATTTTTTGGCTAAATGTTTGCCGTATGAGTCTATCGCATAAATTGTGGTTAGATTGTGGTAGACAAGTTTTGTATCGATTGACGGCTTTTTACGAATTGGTTTGTAATTATTATTTAACTGACAAAGTGCTCGAGTGTGAAGTATATTTATGTTTGACTAAAAGTCAAATTCGGCGGTCACGCTGTGAAAGCTACTTTTTAGAAATAAAACTCTACTCTACTCTACGTCTTGGGATCCCAAAGATCGGTTACGTAATTTTTCTCTGTTTCTGCTAGAAGTCAATGGCCACAGAAAACGGCTTGAAACAGTGAAAGAACAGCCGTGGATTATTTGTCAAAGCAGAGCTTTGTCTGAAAGTATTAAACTATTCCTGAATAGTGGAACATAAACAGTATTTAGTGCGAGCGGTGCTTTAATGGTTTAACGTGACCTAAAGGCTAAATTACAGATTTACCTCGAGATTTACTTGAATCCTACATAGAAAACGATAAAACGATGAGTCAGCTAAGATTTGCTCCAGTACTATTTCGGCCCTTCTTCGCAAGGGTCCTTGTTCGGCTGTGGCCAGAAGAAAGAAATATTTGCAGAATTCGCAGAAGGGGCGAAATATAGCTAGAGCAAATTTTAGCTGACTTATCCCTTTAGTGTCAAGATTTTTATATCCTCTACCTGACAAGGCCACGGGAGTTGGATTCCGTGAGTTTAAAGTATTCGCTCCTGACTCCTATACTACACCGAACATTGGGCCATGAGTTGAAACAAAAAACCCTAGCCTATGGGAGTTTGGTTCCATGGGTTGATAATACTTGCTACCGAACCCCAAGTTGACACTGACAAGTGTCCGCGAGTCCGTAATTTTAACTTTTGACACTTATCGGAACACTAGCCCATAGTCATCCGTGTCCGTGAGTTGGTCATTTTCAACCAAATTGTGGTTACTACGGGTACTTTAGCTCTCAACATATGGGTTCTAGTAGTGGATGTTTTCCCGAGTTTTTTTTTTCTTTAAGTCAATGAATATCCCGGCATCCTAGCTCTCATCCAATCTCTTCCGTCAGTTCCATATTCCATGTAGACATTAACGAAACACAAGCTCCAATTATATAGCTTTCGGTATCACCTTCCAGCTCCCTAGCTTCTGACTACATAATTCCGTGAGACTACCGGACAAAAAGGTGATACGATGGAGTTTCCGAATCTATTTCCATTTACTACCGGAACACAAACAAGGTTCCGTTAGTCAATGACGTCAGATCCCGGAATTGTAGCTCGTATGGTTTGGTTTCCGCGAGAACTACCGGTACCATAGTCCGTACGACATAAAGTACGGCTCCTGGTTCCCTGGACAGGACAGTGCCTTTTATATTATTTGCAGTCAGCTTCGCCAACGGAACCGGGGGATGTCATCAACCTTCAACTTCTTCTAAGTACATCGTAGAATGAAAAAAGAGAAATCCGTTCCACCAAGGCTACGTAACGTGGTCTTGGCGAAATGGATCGCGTTTGTGTGAGCAATTTAACGTCAAGTGCTCTTTCTCTTACTTGAATACTGTGACGAACCAGGCTCGCCGAGTACGGTAACGCAGAGCAAAATAATATTAGGGAGTAGCGCCAAGACCTATGCAATCCATGCTTCACAATCATAAATTCTGAGAAAATGTACAAAGGTATTAGGATCCACTCTTGCTTCTCACTTTCTGCAGCTGGCCCCATTCACATGCAGAGGCCAGAGCGGCAGTTCTCAATTTCGTCTGTTAACCAAACCAAGGATCGAAGCTCTTTGACCAATGTGTTAAGTCTTTTGTCCCTCATGAAAGCTAACGAACCCAATGCTTTCGAAAAAATCGACTGTTTTTTTTTTAAATTTGACCTGTTTTAAGAAAAAACCGACTGTTTTTAGGCGCGAAGCGCCGATCCATTTCTTCTTTACCGACTGGCCGACAAAATTGGGAGGGGCAAAGCTGAACTTCATTTCGATGTATTTCTTTATTGACTAAAAATTACATTTAGAAAATAATGTAGTTTTTAGAGTTAGTAAATTTTATTCGAATCTAGTAAACAAATTCTCCGGAGTTTAGTAAACTTAATTTTGGTCGGGTGGCAACACTGTCAAAAACACAAGTAAATGCCTACCTAGCTGCCTTACAGCACATCCTAATAAAAAAGAAAGAGTACCATTATTGGCTCTATTCAAACACAAATACTACATTGCTCTAAGCACTTTATAATCAAATCAACTATCTCCTGAAAAAGACCGAAGGAACAGTATCCGTCACCTAAACATTCTATTACAAACAATAACCATACTCTAGTTAACTTTTCTGAAATTATTTAGCTCCTCTATTCTTATGCATAATTTGATTATTGTTCAAAGTTAACCACTCAATGATTATTCTTCACTTTCCACATTTTCCTAGCTTTCTCGATACAATCTTACGAATGCATTCACGGCTTACTGCAATTCTGTACAAGTCCGTGACAAACATTTAGCTCGAAATCTAGCGACCAGAAGATTTTGAGCGTGTTGAAGCATAGCTGCTACAACACTGCACACCGTTTCTCTCTTAGTATTCCTCCCTTTCTTATAAGAGACCAGTCAGGGACGAAACATTTTTTTGTTCACTAGAGGAGTAAATGTTCTCATTCTTTCTTGGTGAACAGTCGCCATGGGGGGGGGGGCTAAACATCAAAATCTTCCGTCTTGGTGCTATATTTTGGCTATTTTCAAAAGGCAAAATGCGATATTCTAGGTCTATATTAAATTCAATTCAATTAAGGCAAATTATTCGATAACTATTCCAAATTAGCCCCCAAAGGAGTCATTAATTAGGCTACCCCCAAAGGAGTCATTAATTACCTTTTGAGTCTGACCCTAGAATATGGGCCCAAAGTTGACCTTTGCCCCCCCCCCCCAATGTTTACTGAAATGGCGACACTGGAATTAATTAAACTAAACCTATTCTAAGATATGTTTCTTCTTTCAGATCATTATCCAAATAACGCATCATTTCTGAGCATAAATCCTTTTTGTTCGCTTCAATACGAAAACTGAGGCACGCTTGCTTGGCGTGAGGATACAAACTTGGAGAAGCAAAGGGGTCTCAAAGAGCGGATTATGGTAGAAGAAAAAAAAAGGTTAAATGCCGTTGGCAAAGAAAATTACCGTGCGAAGGTCGACGACTGGGGAATCGAGCTTCTCGGTAAAAAGGTAGAACCGCTACTATAAAGTTACTTACCAAAAGGTGTGGGTGATCCTCTACCAGCTCCCTGCCATGGCTTAGGAGCTGTTGTCCCCACAAGCCCTGGGGCTTTCGGTGGGTTATTTCTTCCCGGTGGAATAGGGGAACTCATTCTGAGAATCACTTGCTATGCATGCTCCCAAAAAGTAAGACCTGAAAAACGGTAAACTTAAAGCACACCTCTTACTAGAAATGATCTTTTCCCTATGAAAGGGATCAGAAAAAACGTAGTTCAGAAATGTTATTACTTTCCACCTGAAATTATCGATTTTCTTGTTAGCGCTTGTCGACACTATCCCGCCTTCCTGCTCTCCGACGCGGCTGCTGGGAGCAAAATGTTTGAAAACTGAACGCGCCATGGTTAAAAAGCCGGGAAACTAAGCAAACAAAAGAAGTAAAAAACAGAAGATTCTCATATCCTTATGCGTGAAAGAGTTGTCAGCGGACATTGAAAATTCCGGCAAACTTTGTGTTGTGTGACGGACAAAACTCGGCATGGCCGAAAAAGTGCTAAAAATGTGTAGGAACAAAACGAAACAATGGAGCGAAGTGGGGATTTTAGAAACTTGTAATTCCACAAGGGAGCTAGGTATATTATAAAAGGCAGAATAAGCAAGAGGGGTCCTTTAAATCAGATTTTGAAACTAGCCCAGCAAAAGACATGAATAATTCTGGTTGATGAGGTTTCTGAATTTTGCTTTACATTTGGTCGGGTCAGGGCGATTGGTGTGAGGTAAGGTGATGCAAACTCATAAATCCTTTTAAGCACTCTATTCATGTACATGTTTCTACATTTTTACTGTTATGGTTACAATAGTAGCTCGAATGTTGACACGAACTAACAAGTTTTGTCGCTTTAAAGAAATTTGATAAAATAAACGGTTTTCATGTTACCTCAGTATACTTTTTCTATCGAAATTTCCCGCCCAGATTTTTTAACATGGTAGGTAAAATGTTATCAATGATAATTATCTTTTAAGGGTTCCAACGGTTCGTTGGAACAAATGGTAGCTCTTCCACAGATATTGGTTGGAGCAGGGACCCATACATTTCCTTACAGGGGAAGTCAGTCATGGGGAAGCCTGTCATTTCCTATGCTTCTATATTGATATGATGATCGAACCATCCAGTTTCCAAAATTCCCGCTTGAGTCGATCGGCATTCTTGTTTGCCTCATTGGACGTGCGCGCCAAAGAGACTCCTCCCTCAAGGCGCCAGCAGCCAATCCCAAATTTTGTCTATCTGGTCTTGAACGTCATTGGACCGTGGGTATTTCTCGAACTACATTCCGTGCGCTCAAGATAGCATCAGAAATCTCATATTGACAGGCCCCCTGTAAAGGAAATTTATGGGTCCCTGGTTGGAGGTAGGAGCGTTTTTCGTTAACTATAGAGGCACAGCTGGCAAATTCCTCTGGACTCATCTCGTAAACTTTTCGGGACCCCTTTACCACGAACTCGGACTCTTCTCGGTCTCGGAGCAGGACTCAGTGGCCCAGTCTTTGATCGTCTTGAAATCCGTCCATGTCAAGAGTCCGAGTAAACGTGTCGGCCCGGCAAATCTAAAATCACACGGATGTCTTCAGCGACCAAGTAAAAAGATTAGCCAAGCGACGTATTTATTTTGTATACGAATATTCCAATTATTTATTTGAATAAAAGAAAAAAAAAATATTTTTGAGACCTAGGGTGTGACTCATATCGTCTCGAGGGATTTTGTCCATGACTCAACTAGTAAGCGGGACTTCGGTCTAGAGAACAGCTCTGACTAGAGGGAAAGACGGACTTATAGGCGACAGACAGACTTAATAGTTTAAAGCGCAGCTGATAGCCATTTTACATTTCAAACAAAGACGACTTGTCTAGCTTCAAAAACTATTTATGGACCACAAAAAAAAAATGTGGACGGGAGTAGGGTACCTACTTAAAATTTCCTTTTCCAAAACTGAATACAAATTTAGCAGGAACAATCCAAATGCTGAGCTAACTATATCCTGTAAGGCAAGCGGAAAGACCAGCGCACACAAGAATCCTGGGAAAACTGGCGTCAAGTGCAACGTCCAGGCTCGAACCGGTGACTTTTCCAGCGTCTAAATTTAGGCGTGCACCTACCGGAGGAAATCATAAGCGCCGGAACATCTGGCAACAATAACAAACTATGGAGACGCGCGCGACAAGGGCTATCATGTCACCCCATAACGATGGTGATTAATGTGTTATAATTTCAATTACAACTACGAAACATTTAGTTGTATAAAAAAATAGACATTATCCCTTAGTGCCAGTACGTTAGGGTGTAAAAGTAGGGTTTTATGAAAAAGTTCATTGTGAGTTCTCTTGTTTTGTCGTAGTTAGTCATAGGCTGTGGGCTAGATATTTTTTGTGTTACGCAAAACATATTTTGCTTCCAGTCTTTGGGTCACAGTTTGGTCAAATGTTTTAGGCTAAAATTACAGTCAAGTTCCAGAAATCTACTCCGCTCTCGTCGAGATGGGATGTTTATGAGCTGATTAATATGACGAACAACGGGTGGGGGGAGGAGGGGCGTAAACAAAGCTCATATGGCACCTGCAGGTGTAGTTAGCATGTGTTTCAGCTAAGGGTAGCATTCGGACAGGATATACAAACGTAGAGAGTTATGCATGTCATGTAGGGCTTCTGACTTGCCCACCCATTCCCATCCCTATCCCTCCACTCTAAGCTAGCCACAAGATTTCCAGTGGGCCTAAGCACCCTCTAACTCCCCTCGGGATTTAATCCGGACCTTTAAACGGAACATATGGGGCCTGTATTTTTGCAAATTTTCAAGTATTACCCAGATGTGGAGATTTCTGCATACCACAAGGTTTCAGGAAAAGTTCCAGTACTCCAACTTCCCCAACCGAGGTCGGATCCGATGATATATACATGTCACATCACGGGCATCCCGATGAAAAATTTGTAGCCTGTGTAGTTGTATGGTAGTTGTACGAAACAGTTGCTTGTATTGATATGCAGTACAGTAGTACAGTAGTTCCAGTAGCATCAAGTCTTGCCATAGTAGCATCAGTTGGTACTGCATGCTACTTTTTCATACAACTTCATACTACTATTTTGAGGTAATTTTTCATCAGGATTTGCTCCTTCCAACCATCAGATTTCACTCGAATATGAGAGCTTCCGGAAATGCCCCCCTTTCAAAAGTCATATCCGGTCAAAACGTTGGCTATGTAACCGAATTTTCATAAACATACCGAATGGTTCTGGCATCGAAAAATTACCAAATAATTTCAGTAAATTCTTTCCCCGAATTTGTGATAACTACCGAGTACTGGCAATTATACCGAATCCCCATCACTTTACCGAATAGATTCGTACCGACAGCCTATTTGGGATTCTGTATAACTACAGAATCCCCGCAAATATACCTAATAGTTCTGCTGTCGAAAAATACCAAACGATTTGAGCAAAAATGTTGGCCTCCGGCCCAGAATTTTACCGAATCTCAAAAATGTGGGAGGGATGCTGCACCCCCCTTGCGACGCCCCTGCCTACAGTGTCCTTGTATCTGGGCACTCTGCTAGCAATGCTTAGGAATTGTGCAGCTAGACCACAAATCCAAAGAATTGCAACCCAGTTTGCAACCAGCACACAACCTTTATCCATACACTAATAGTGATGAATGTCCCGAGAAGGGGGAATTTGAATGTACTGTAACATGTAACAGTAACACACATAACAAACCTTTCGGTACCCAACAGAGAACATCAAAAGCAGACGGAAGGCAACTAAACAGCTTAGGACTAACTATTTCTTCCCTTCAGCCCACGCTCGCTAGCCATTCACTAGCCTATGAATCATATTTGGACGAACTAAACAGTGTTGAGAAGAACTAAAGTAACCTACTTATTCTCCAAGTACGGTACTACTCATGTACAAAATCGAATTATGGTATGCTACTTAAATTTACTAAAGTAAAACTAGGTTCTTTGAGGGAAATAGCTAGGTATTTTGAGTCTTAAAGGAACAGAAAACTTGACTCAAACTTGACTCGGGGAGCTAGCTAACATATCAAGAATGTACCCTGAGTCGATATTGAGAGTAAGAAAAATTCTCGTTACGACCATTGCAGTTTCTGGGCAGTTTCCGAGAATTCGACTTTGAGCAAAAGGTTTGCAAAAGCAAAAGGTTTGTGTGCCGCGGCTAGGAATCGAACCCCGGCCGCCTAGTCGGGGAGGTCGTTTCTCTGTGGTCTACATGTAAAAAGGCGAACTTTTACAGTACATGAGTGCATAATTACAGTGCATAAGGGGCAAGGGCCTGCCAGCTAGCTTTGGGAACACTAAGGAGGGGGTTCCAGACAGTTCGAGATGACAAAGAAGGGGGTGCCTGTCGACAATAAGACCCTGTATATTCATCCATGCCGCCCGGGCGATTCGATGGCCGAAAGTTGCGTAGTCAAGTTTACTGTTCCTTTAAGTACGGTACCAACAGATTTTCGTACGGTACCAACAGATTTTCAGGATTCAGGTACTGTCTCATAAGTACGTTCTGCTCAGATCACATTGATTTCCACAATGAAATGCTTCCTTGGCAGCATACACAATAATAAAAAGCCTTCAGAAAAAAAAAATGATGAAACTCATGCAGTCCGCGAAGTAAATTACACCCTTGCTGAGCATACTACAAAGCGGCCAGATCTCTGTTCAAACTTCTGAAGCCTAATTATGTTCTCTCAACATGCAGTATTTGAAGTAGCGTACTACTTAAGTACACTTCTTGTACAAGAAGTGTAGTAGAGGTATGCTTATGTGAACGTTTGTTGACTTTGGACTTTGTCGTTTCGTGCACTTGCTGTGTCTAAAGCTAACTACCAGTTGGCCAAAGTAGGTAAGAAGGGCAGCTGAAAACACCTGTACAGGTATTTTGGATCTTCAGTATACCATTTAGCCCAAAACTGCAGTGTTCACATTAAAGAAACTGTTCACATAAGCATACCTCTATTGAGTATTATTGTACTTAACAGCCTAGCCTAGTTGTCAGTTGATGCTAAAAAAGAACTTCCAAATTTTGTATTTCAGATCAAGACTTGATCCTTGGTTGGTAATTAAGTACGAATTGGAAGAAACACTACTGCCACTAAACTAACTTACCTCTAGCACCGCCACCAGAACGCGGTTCAGAATTACCTTAAACTCGCAACTGACTTGTATGCAAAAAGCAACCTGACATTTAAAATCCAGGCATTCCTGCATTCAAGTCAAGCAACCTAGTTAGCCTAAGACTTAGGCTAGCTAGGTTGCTTGGCTTGGGCTAACTAAAACTTAGCCTAAGTTTTGCAACCTGGGTAAGCGATCATTCTCAAATTTATGAGACAGCTTCTGGAAAATCAAAATATCTGTCCACATTCTGGTATTCGATCACTCTCCTAATACTCTGTGTAATATCAAATGAAATATTATGCAAGTCACTAAAGATGATATCAAAATTCGCACATGACCGAGAATTTGAAATCTCTCCGGCTCAAGGACCGTGAATGACTGACCAAGATGGCGGTAGGATTCTAAATGAGGACGCCATCTAGTGCCAGAAAGTATGTTGTTATTTACACAGCTTCAGCCACCAATGTAGCGACATCTAGAGTTTGCTACTATAACAGCTGAGCTGCCGAGGTGTTTTTACTCGGAAATTTATTTAACTGCTGACGGAGCAGTTATTGGCTATACTATAAAACAAACTTAAAACGCTATTAGGAGCGTGTTCCACCCCTCTACCAATAGTAACTATTAGTTAATATTTCCGTTCCAGCCTCACGAAAAGTTACTACGCTGACCGTTCCAACCTTCTCAAAATAGTAACTAATGGTAAATATTTGCTTACCACGCAACGTGAATGGTCCGATCAGCCCGCAGCCTATATTTGACCGAAAAACTAAACAAGACCAAAGGTTTCAATGGGATCCCAAAAATGTAATATTTGACCACACAACTACGTCTTGTCTACACCAGATCCAGTCTCCGCCAGGCTAATCATCTGAGAAAATGAAGTTCAGATGTACCTGTATAAGCCATATTTATTTTGACGATACTGATCGAAACTTCCTGCTTTACTTCTGCCGAATTTCCGTTTTCGGCCGAATTTCGAGCGAACTACTTGTCCAGCCAAAAAAAGATAGTTCAGAAATGAATTCAGCGCATCACCTTATCCCTATAAAGAACGTCTAATCAACTTCAAATAAAACTTTAACTAATAAAAAAAAATCAGGTTTCAACCGGATTCCGGACGAACTATAATCTTTAAATCTACCATCTAATCAACTTCAAAATAAATACAAATTTTACTTTTAACAAATTTTCCGATTTCGGCCGGATTCCGGGCGAACTACTTGTCCGGCGAGAAAATGGTTTTCACCATCGTGTTCAGCATGTCTTCTTACCCCTGAATCGAACATCTAATCAACTTCAAATAAAACTTTTGCTTTTAACAAATTTTCCGGTTTCGGCCGGATTCCGGGCTAACTACTAGTCCATCGAGAAAATGGTTTTCACCATCGTGTTCAGCATGTCTTCTTACCCCTAAATCGAACATCTAATCAACTTCAAATAAAACTTTTGCTTTGAACAAATTTTCCGGTTTCGGCCGGATTCCGGGCTAACTACTAGTCCGTCGAGAAAATGGTTTTCACCATCGTGTTCAGCATGTCTTCTTACCCCTAAATCGAACATCTTATTAACGTCAAATAAAACTTTTACTTTTAACAAACTTTCCGGTTTTGGCCGGATTCCGGGCGAACTACTTGTCCGGCGAGAAAGTGGTTTTCACTATCGTGTTCGGCATGTCTTCTTACCCCATAATCAACTATCGCATTAGCTGTTTCAAAATATTTTGTTCGTCCCTCAATTTAAACCCCCTCCCCCACCCCTAAATGTAGGGCTACAGTGCCCATCTACGAACTTGACCTTACTCTTGACCCAAGAATCCTCACACCAAGTTTCATCAAAATATCTCATTCCCTTCGAGAGTCATCGTGCTTATAGACAGACGGACGGACAACTTTTACGATGTCATAGGTATCCGTCACTAAGTTTTGGGATCCCAAAAAGCGTTCCAGCCTAGCATAGTAACTACAGTAACTAGCGTAGTAACTACGGTGGAACACGCTCAAGATGTGCCAGGAAGACAGGGAACCGCTTTAACTCCCCAGCAATGCGACACATTCCAGTCCAGCGCTTCCAAGCGGACTAGTTTCTGTTTAATCCCCCCATGCCTCCCCATCATCACTTGTGACAGACACAGACAGACATCGAGCGTGTCCGAAAGCTTTCAGGACTGTAAATGCTGCATTTAATGCTGCATTTTTATGTATTTTTCGTCCGAAAGCTCTTACCTTATATGCAGCATTAAATGCATCATTTACAGCACTAAAAGCTTTCGGACACGTTCTTTATTTCTTCTCTGACACTTCTAATTCCGAAATTTAGCCTTAATCGCCAGCTCCACAGTTTCTTCTTGGAAATTCAGCGTAAAATTTAGCATCTTCGCTGAATTTTTCGATGAATTTTATGCTGAATTAATGCTGCATTAACTGAGCGAAAATTTAAGTCCGAAAGCGAAATGCTGCATAAAATACTGAATTAATTTAGCATTTTCGTTATTTCCGAGCTTTCGGACACGCTCATAGTAAAATAGATCTCGAGATTGATGAGTAGAAAATGTGCAATCTGCAGTTTCGCGATGTTGGAACGAAAATAGTAACTGTTATTGTTGAAGGGTGGAAGACGCTCGTACTGGATTTGACTTTTTACTATAAGCGTGTTCCACCCTACTTACCGTAGTTACTACGCATGACGCCACGATTTTTTGCTTCTTGGCCTTTTCAACCAATTGCCCTTTTCAAGAAAACCCGTAAAGGGGCACTCTCGCCGTTCCCCGAGGACTCCTTTTGAGGAGTCCCTGCGTCTTTGTTTGTCCCAAGGACTCGCTCCCCGTATTCTCGCGAGTCCCCACGGACAGGGAATGCTCCAATTATTCATCACCATCATCAAAAAGGACTCCCTTTCAGATTCGGAGGGATATCATTTTTGCTGGCGTTGGTGCAATGCAAAATTAATTAAAAACAATCAAAATAACAAAACCAAAAACAAAGTGGATCCAGACTAATTTCGTCAACTACATACTTTTGTTTTGAACAAAATCCATTTTGGAAGCATTCCCCGTGGCTCCCTCTATTCTCGCAGTTCCTCGTGGAACGGCGAGAATACGCCTTAAGTCTGTTGATGTCATTTCCGTCCAAAATCCTAATACTTGGTCGTGTTCGACACTGCTCAGCACCAAATCTTTTGCTTATTCACGTACATGGTGAAAAAAATATACCGATTCCGATCCGGGTAGAGCAGAAATTCGATACTGAAATTTACTACCTCTAGCCTGGTAGACCTAGGTTTTCAAACCCTCCAACAGTAGTGTTGGGCGATATTCGATATCAATAACGATATATCAAACCAAATATCGATATCGAAACGTCAATATTGATGTCAAAAACGACATTTTTTCATTTATAATTATTGTCAATAATCCAACATAAATTACATTTGTATATCCAAAACTGGAGCAATGAATGAATTTATTACATGACTTAGCCTTACGGCATTTCACAACTAACAAAGGAATAAAACTAAACATCTAAAATATACTACAAATCGCAATCTGTTCTTCATTTTTTCAATTTTTATGCATTCGAAGTTTGAGTTGATGCGAGATGCTTTTTACGACAATTTTGCTCTTAAATTTTAGCTAAACGAGACGTATACTACAGCGAAACATGGTACCGAAATATCGATATCGATTACTGAATATCGAAAGTCAAAATATCGATATAACGAAAATCCAAATATCGCCCAACACTGTCCAACAGTCTACGCTCATGGGGTTAGTTATTTAAAGTAGTGAACTGACCGACATAATTGCTTCTCCAGCGGGACTTGAACCCGCAACCTTCGGCTTTCCCGGACAACGCTCTACCACTGAGCTGGCCTACCGAGGAGCTTATGATCTTAGTATATGCGAACATAATATAAACCCCTACAGTTGCCAGCTTTAGAAACGGGCAACAGGAACAGTGATCCCGGCGGTACATCTAAGCAGTTCGCGTCCCATGTCCGGGACTGGATAATTATTAAGTAAAGATAGAAAGTCACACAACGGACTTTTACGGTGACAATTAAACTATAATTGATTTGAGAATCAAATTAAAGTATAGGACTCCAATGTCGTAGCCTCGTATTCTACTAAAAACTTCAGTTGGTTTATCACCTGTCCGTTCCTTCCGGACAAGTTGAATATTAGTTGCGTTTTGCAGATACCATGGTATCTGTTACCACAGTAACTGGATCTACAATTAGTCGTTTTTGCAGCTACCGTGGTATCTGATATCACGGTTGCTCTGCAAAAACGACAATTGCCGAAATTACGCTTTTCGAAGTCATCCCGAAAGAACAAGACCAAAGTTTTCGATTGGACAACTAGGTCTTGTCTTCGCCAGATCCTGTCTTCGCCAGGCTGATCATCTGAGAAAACCAAGTTCAGATATACCGGTACAAGCCATATCTATTTTGACGATACTGATCGAAACTTCCTGGTTTACTTCTGCCAAATTTCCGGTTTCGGCCGAATTCCGAGCAAACTACTTGCCCAGCAAAAACAAAAGATAGTTCAGAAACGAATTCAGCGTATCTCCTTATCCCTATAAAGAACATCTAATAAACTTCAAATAAAACTTTAACTTCTAAAAAAAAAATCCGGTTTCAACCGGATTCCGGACGAACTATATGTCCGGTAAAAAGATGATTGTCATATACAGATTCAGCGTCTTTTCTTACCCTGACATCTATCATCTAATCACCTTCAAATAAAAATTTTGCTTTTAACAAATTTTCCGGTTTTGGCCGGATTCTGAACGAACTATTTGTCCGGCGAGAAAATGGTTTTCACCATCGTGTTCAGCATGTTTTCTTACCCCTAAATCGAACATCTAATCAACTTCAAATACAAATTTTGCTTTTTATCAAATTTTCCGGTTTTCGCCGGATTCCGAGCGAACTACTTGTCCGGCAAGAAAATGGTTTTCACCATCGTGTTCAGCAGGTCTTCTTACCCCTAAATCAAACATCTAATCAAGTTCAAATAAAACTTTTACTTTTAACAAACTTTCCGGTTTTAGCCGGATTCCGGGCGAACTACTTGCCCGGCGAGAAAATAACTTTCATATTCGGATCCAGCGTGTCTCCTTACCCCTAAATCAACTATCTAAATAGCTTTCAAAAAATATTTTTTTTTGCCCCTGAATTTGAAACCCCTCCCCCACCTCAAATATAGGGCTACAGAGTCCATCTTCGAACTTGACTTGTACTTTAACCCAAAGGATCCTCCCACCAAGTTTCATCAATCTCAATGCCTTCGAGAGTTATCGTGCGCACAGACGGACAACTTTTGCGATGTTATAGGTATCCCGCCACTTACGTTTTGGGATCCCAAAAACTGAAATCCAGTCACATCACTAAGTGCCAAACTTCTGTTCAACCAATTTGACAAAATAAGGTCTATTGTCGGTGATGATGAAAGTGAGATGACTTTTTCAGATACCACGACCTGTTACACGTTATCTGGACAGATAACACGATAACTGCAAAAACGTCTTTTGACCGTGGTATTAGATACTACGGTAACTGAAAAACGACTTTAGACGGTGGTATCAGATACCATGGTATCTGCAAAAACGCAACTATTGGCTGCATGTCTGGGCTATGAAAGTTACTGCTAGGAAGTCTCGTATTCTGCTAGAAGCGCCTACTTTTCCCTCTTCGCAATCCCAAAGCCTCAGGCGGAGACATTTCTACTATGGAAAAAGCATACTCTGCTATAAATCAGTTCCTTCCACAAGTAGGGCTCCAAAAACACCACAAGAAAGCAGCAGCATTGCGAACATGTCTGTCACTCGTACTTTAAGGGTGGACTGCTGGTAAATTGAATGATGAATCTAAAATGATAAAATGAATTCTTGAGAACAACTTATAAAAAGATATGAAATGACCATTAGCTAAATTAGTAACATTCAAGTTACTCTGGAGTATCAAAACCGAGGTCAGGTCTGTATACTCTCACAGGACGTGATGAAACTGAGGAACTTCACAAAACAGCTATTTTCACTCTATTATGCACAGTTGCAAGTAATCACGCTGAGTTCAGTGTCCGATGTCTCTTACTCGTCCAGCTCGCCACATCCTGCAAAAAAAATAAATAATAACATAAGCTGTTGGCTATTTAACCCGTTCACCTAAGATCAACGATTAACAAAGTCTGTTCAGAAAACAGCAACAAAGATCATATTCGACGCCACGACATACCATACGATCTAGCTCTGGCGATACTGAACATATCATCGATAAAAGTGCAGCTGGAACACCTGATAATTCAGGCAAATCTTTGGCAAATCCATTCTCGCAAATAATAATAATATATCTCTTCGGTGGTTGGGCATTCACATTACTAACAGCCTCAAATCGTTCTATATATGACTATAGAAAGTTCTAGTTCTATGTATGACTATAGAAAAGGAAGAGGCAAAGAAATCGAGCTCTTTCAAACGGCACCTATACCGAACCCTGAGCGACCTAAAAGATGAATATGACCAGGGTTATGAGGTATGGACAGAATATAATGAAGTTAAAAACCAGATAAGAAAAATCGAAGAAGAAGAATACTGTAAGTGGAAACTAAGGAACAGGCTATCGGAGCTTGACGATTCAGTGCAAGTAAATTTGGCATCAAAAATAAAGGCGAAGAGAAATAAGGATCAAAGTTTGATTAATAAACTGAAAGGGAAAGACGGAGAAGTGATACAAGGAGAAAAACTGATAAAAGAACGAGTAGCGGAATTTTATGATGGGATTTATCAGAAAAAGGAAGATATTGGGGATGAATTTTTGAGGGATTTTAGAGTGAAAAGATGTATAACCGTTGAAGAAAATGAAAGTTTAAAACAGGTGATAAACAAAGAAGAGGCATTCAAAGTGCTACAGTGTATGAAAAATGGAAGAGCTCCCGGAATCGATGGGCTAGGGTATGAGTTCTATAAGGAGTTTTGGAGTGAAGTGGGCGATTTCTTAGTGAAAGTGATGAATGAGTACGTGACAAAAGGTTATCCGGAACAGGAAGTAGCAGTTATCTCATTAGTATATAAAGGAGGAGAAAAGTCGGACTTGCAAAACTGGAGGCCAATAGCGCTATTGTGTTGCGACTATAGAATATGCATGAAAATATTAGCAAAGAGATTAGAAGGAACTCTGGAAGACATACTTGGAAATTATCAACACGGTGGAATGAAGGGCAGGAAAGCGCAACACATATTGAGCGTAATAAGGGATCTGATACTGAGAAGAGACGAAGATCTGCTTAGAAACCCAAACCTGTGGAAACTGGTGGCCCTGATAAGTGTTGACATAGTTAAGGCATATGATTCTGTTCTTCGTGAATTGTTGTGGATGTTAATGGAGAAGAAATTCGAGTTCTCTGCAGAGGTAGTGGGTATGTTTGTTAATATGTATAGGAAGCCAAGAGCAGTTGTTAAGGTTAATAATTCATTAACAAGAAGTGTGAACATGGAAAAAGGCCTGAAGCAAGGTGACCCAATGTCCCCAGTTTTGTTTGAATTGTATATAGACCCCCTGTTCAAGTATGTCGACGAAAGGATCACAGGCCTGTCCTTAGGCAATCATATATATCTGAAGTCCATGGCCTTTTTAGATGACGGGACATTTATTGCTGGAGGAAAAGAAGACATTAAAAATGTCGGCAAAGCTCTAGAATGGTATGAGCAAAACTTCCACATAAAAATCCATCGAAAGAAGAGCAATATTTTACCGTTGGGAGACCGTCAAGATTATTCGGAGGTTATTAGTGAGACTTGGATTCAAGAAGCAAGTAAAGCCAAAATACTCGGAGTGAACTTTGTAAGTGAGATGAAGGGAGAGATACACTGGGAAGAAACTGTGCGAAAGTTCGAGGGAATGTTGCGTGGTCAAGAGGGTGGTGTTGTCAGGACGATTTTCGAAAGAGTTGATCTTGTAAATATTTATTGCATGCCGGTTTTATTCTATGCTGGGCCAGTTTTCACACTAGAGGAGAAGCATGCAAAGAGAGTTGAACGAAGTGTTTGGTGTTTTGTCTGGAAAGGAAAGTTGGAAAAATTAAGCATGAAGATGTTGTACGTACCCAGAACACAAGGAGGATTGGGAGTGATAGATTTCAGATGTGTTTGTGAGTCACTGTATATACGAAATATGTGTGAGTTAGTGACCAGGCAAGAGTGCACTACAGTGTTGCTACGAGGATGGGTATTGCCTGTAATAAATGAAGACGATGATGAACGGACAAAGGAAAAACTTAAAACGATACCAATGGAAATCCAAAAAGCAGCGTTGACACTGCGGGACCTAAAGAATTCGGGAATTTTTAAGGATGATATTGATAACAAGGAAAGGAAAAAATTGGTGGATTCATTTTTAAAAGATAAAAGCAAGACCGAGATTGATTTCCAAGCAAAACGGAATGAACCATTTGTGAATTACCAAAAAGCTTTTGAAAACTGGAACGCGTTAAGAAGCCGCCCTCAAGAAAAAGAAACCATGTTCATGTTAATTCATGGAATTTTACCGTACAGAAACCGCGTAAGCCGTTTCTTGAGAAGCGAAAGTCCGCTGTGTCATCTTTGCAAGAGTGAGGTAGTGGACGGTATGAAGCATGAGTTCCTGGAGTGTCAGTTTAATGGTGAAATTTTTGAAAATATTTTTGAAATTTTTGAGAGGGAGGAGGTAAAAGTCGAAAGTCTAGAAGAAAAGAAAATGGTTCTGAAACTGTGTTTTGAAAATGGAGCTGAAAAAGGGAAAGAACAAGCTATGGTCTTTTTGATGACTTCAGTTTGCGTCCACGTGTGGAAAATGAGGAAAAAAGGTAAAAGTATCAATGTCCCGAGGTTCTACAGTTGGATCCACAGTCTGGTTGGAGTAAATTCGCAGAGTGAGTTATGGAATAGATCCATGGATGTGGAATGGTTGAAGGATGCGTTAAAAATCCCATGATTGAAGTGTGGGTGATTAGTGGGTTTTTATTTGTTTAAAAAAAAAAAAAAAAAAAAAAAAATATATATTTTAGTTTGTTTTTTTGTTTTTGTTTTGAGCAGTCAATGTTTCAACCTAAAGGTTTTTAAGGTTTTAAGTGATGTTTAGAATCTCCTTGCTAATTTTTGTTGTAAAGAAAGGAGATTTTAAACCTGGAGTTTGGTGGTTTGGTTTTGGTTGTTTTTTGTAGGTGAGTGAAGGAATAAGTTTTGAAGTTTTTGTTTTTGTGAAGTAATTTTTTTGCCACTGTAAGACAGATGCTCTAAGGACGGTAGAGAATCTTGAAACAGGTAGTGCGTGAGTTAAAGTTTTGTTTGTTTTTGTTGGTTGTTTATTCCTGAGCGAACCTATAAAATTTGACTGCTTGATTCGAAGTGAAGAAAATTAATATATGTTTTGGTTTTGATAAGGTTTTAAAAATATGTAATGGTAAAGAGAAAAAGATATTTAATGGTTGTAAAATATCATAGGGAAAAATAATATTGTAAAAAAATTTAAAAGGTAGATACGGACAGGAGAAATTATGGAGGACGGGTTTTTGAAAGAAGGAGCGAGTTTTTATGAAAAAATTTAGTGATTGAAAAATGAGAAGATGAATTTAGAAAAGAGAAGTTAAATTTAGAGTTCATAAGGAATAAAAAGATAGTAGGTTTAAGACGAAAGTGTAAGTGACGTTAAAGTAGGTTAAACTGTTAGGTATTGTTTGTATTAACGTCACTGAGTTGGAGGTGGAGACGTAGCCACTTGTTTTAGTTCGATCTAAAGCAAGAACGAATGAAAAAGAAGCTACGCGGAAAAAAAAAAAAAAAAAAAAAAAAATTCGTTCCGGTCTCAGTCAGTTAATGATGCAAAAAGAAAGATTCAGGTATCATACTCGAAGATTGTTGCTAATCGTGGGAAATACAATAAAAAAGCCCTTGGTAAACTTTACAGCAGTTTCACTGATCATTCTGTTTTATTTCTCTCTGGCCTGTCCCCAGTTTTAAAGAAAAAAGATTATCATTCCCTCCGTTCTTGCTATTACCGATATGCAAAATTCCTTCTTTTCAAACACCCCTGGTACAAAAACAGACATCTGATTTCCCGTTTCAAGCTTCCGGATATATCGTTGAAACTTTCGGCCCTAAGTAAAAAACTTTCAACAACGTCCCATCTCAGGCTCCCCGCACATCACGGCCTGTCCATTCTTCTTTTGTGAATTTTAGTGTTTTGTTCAGTTTTTTTGTTCTTTTTCATTGTTGTACTCCGCTATTCTGTCTTTTCAGCGGGTTATAAAAATAAATAAATAAATAAATAAAATAGTTGCAATAATAAGGCTTTCGCCTCTATAAATTTCTCCGGCCTCTCAGCCAGGTGGTAGTCGACACCTGCTTTGAATTGGTTGATATTTTCGGCATTTACAATACTTTCTGGGAGACTATTCCAATATTCTACTATTCGGTTTCTAAAGCTCCATTTTCCTTTGTCTTTTCGGAATTTCTTACCACTCAGTTTCAAGGTGTGTCCTCTGAGACTGTTGTGATTGAAAGTGAGGACATCATCAGGCCTTATGTTATCACAATAGCTATGGCAAATTTTAAAAGTTTCAATCAAATCACCTCGTAGAAATCTGTAAGATAATCTTAATCGTAATTTCTGAAGCCGGTTTTCATAAGGCAGATGACGAATGGCTAGCACTGTTTGTGTTGCTCTTCTTTGAACTTGCTCAATGGCGATAATATCCTTGATATATAAGGGCCTTGTTGTTGCGTGCCATACTCAATTAGTGTAATACAATAGTTGCGTTTTTGCGGATACCATGGTATCTGTTACCACGGTAACTGGATCTGAAATTAGTCGTTTTTGCAGTTACCGTGGTATCTGATATACGATCCACTGCAAAAACGACTATTGCCCGAAATAGCACTTTTCGAAGTCATCCCAAAAGAAAAACTGATATCCAGTTACATCACTAAGTTCCAAACTTCTTTCTCACCAATTTGAAAAAAATTTGATGAAAGAGAGATGACTTTTCAGATACTACGACCAGATACCACGGTCAGACCGTGATATCTGAATATCTGTTACCACGGTAACTGTCCAGATACCACGACGACTGCAAAAACGCCTTTTGACCGTGGTATCAGATACCACGATAACTGCAAAAACGACTTTAGACCGTATATCAGATACCATGGCATCAGCAAAAACGCAACTAATGCGGATCGGCGCATTTTTTTGACCATATAAGTAAGATGATCAAAAGTATGTACTATTAGTTTTGAGAATCGTGAAGTTAATTAGTTGAGTAAGTTTGATGAAAACATAAAAGCTGAATCTTTTACTGGATGCAAGTGTTGTATTTCATGGCTCAAGGACTTCAAAGACATCTATTTATTTATTAATTTCTTTCCTGCTTGTTTCCTCTGTCCACGCTATTGCCAAAACGGCCCTTCATTTCATACACCAACGTAGAGCTGACTCTTGATCCGTCACAACCGATCGCTGGCTTCTCGGCTATTGGGATGAACAGCCTTGCTACCACAGGACGGCACAAATTACGCCATGACTGAGAAACTATCGTAAGGTTCCTGTGTACAATATTCCTTCAGCCCAAGCTGATTGCGTATCGTGTTTGACACTGCAAAACGGATACGGCAGTTACATTTTATTGGCCGCTCAAGCTGGCAAATGAACTTGCGGAATGATGAGCCTGAAGAGGACCCTTGCCAAGAAGGGCCGAACTATTTCTCCAATAAAATGTAGCTGATGTATCCGTTTCGCAGTGTCAAATATGTTTCTGGGTAAGCTAAGATATGCTATTTCGACAGGATTTTTTTCGGAAGGTGATAAGTGGCATTTTTCAAATTTTACCGGAACAAACAAAAAACTTTCTTATTATGGTCATGAAATGGCGCTTGTCGCCTTTTAAAGCTCTTAGCGTGTTCCACCCTTCTAATAATAGTAACTATTCGTTACTATTTTCATTCCAACCTCGTAAAAAGTTACTACGCTGACCGTTCAACCTTCTCGAAATAGTAACTAATGGCAACTATTTGCTTACCACGCTCGGGAGCGTAGTAAGCGTGGTAACTACGGATCCGCATGACGTGATTAGCCCATGGCCCGATATTTTGCTGAAAATAGAAAAATGCGTTCCAGCCTTAACGTCAAGAAGCCAGAATTCGTGACGTCATGCGTAGCAACTACGGTAAGTGGGGTGGAACACGCTCTATGTATCTTCGTAGCAGTTGCTTCAATCTGGCTGCAATTTCCACGAAACATGGATGATAAAAGTGCGCACGGGGAAAACACTCATAATTCGCATTTCGGGGAAAATGTCGCTTATCATTTTTCGGAAAAACACCATTGATTTTACCCCTAATTTCCGGAGTTTCTTTATGGCTTTTAAACCTTGGTTAAACAAAAACAAATGTATGATTTGAATAGCTAAAGGGTTGAATGGACAAACAAAGATTACTCACCAAATCCTTCTTCCTCTTCCAAGTATTCTTCCACTTCGTCACCATCTCCGTCTCCTTTTTCATCTCCATCCTCTTCTTCTTCCACAATTTCGACTCCTTCCTCAATATGGTCCCTAGAAAAAAAAGATGAAACAAAAAATGATACTAACTTGGACCAAAAATGAAGCAGGCCCGACTAAATACGCTTTACCACAAGGCTGATACCAAACTACTCGGCTCTTCCAGTTTCCTCTATCAGTTTTGTAGATTGTAGCTGGTTCGCCTGTTGATATTCTTACACTTCGGCTCGATCCAATAATCAGCGCTTGTGCAGGCCCGTCATTTCAGCAAAACCTAGGGGGGGGGCAAAGAATTTTCAACCCCTAGGACCATCATTTCACTGAAAAATCCGGGGGGGGGGGTATTTCCAGCCACATTTTTGTTTAGTGATAGCCGTGTATCCTTTGCCCAAAGGTAAAATTCGGCACTTTTATTGCAAGTCTAGATTTCTATAAACTAGCACAAAAAGGGTAAGAAAAAGGAATTGCTAACACGAATTTCCATATAAAAAGAACTAAACAAGGGGATAGCGCCTGTTCCCTAATGCAGCAAATCTGTCTACAACCTCTTCCACATTGAGGCAGTTCGCCTCCTCTTTATTACATGCGATAACAGGTAAACTGTTCAGTCTTTCACCACCACAGGTTGTACGTAAATATGTCTTTACGTGCTTCATGGTGCTGAACAATCTCTATTTCTATGCGGATACATATTTAGAAAGTTTAAACAGGTGCGTTCCGACGGTGCACCCCCCCCCGCAGCACCCGTCCTAAAGCTTTTGGCCATTCGGTAAAATTTTGTATCCCATCCCCACCCCCAAAAGTAGCCTCAAGCCTGTAATCGGACCACCCCGAGTTCAAAAACAATCAACATTTTGTGTTTTTTGACGGCTTGATCAAACCAAAATGAACGCATAATATTGTTAAATGAACCTTTTCTGTCTTCGTTCTTCTTCACTTTCTGTATTTTTGCGCTTAAAAAAGCTTAAAGCACAGCTCTTACTAGAAATAATCTTTTCCGTATGAAATGGATCGGAAAAAAATACCATCGAAAATACCATCACTTTCCGCCAGTGCTTCCACTCGACCCTCTCTGAAAAAAAGTAGCAGCCCTCCAAAATAAAGTAGAAAAAAGTAGATTTGTTCTGAATCAATGTAAAAAAAAAAGGAGTTTTATATCGAAAGACGAGCTTAATGCAGGAGTAATGCAATCACCAGGACCGTCATTTCATATTAGCTGATTCATTTTCAACGTTCCCCTTCATGAATAGTTTTTGAAAGCAAACAAAAACTTTCTTTTTGTTCTATAAACCAAATTTTGTTTAAACTGTGCGCCGCAGGAAATTAAAAAAAAAAAATCATCCTGTTTTCCCAACAAATTCAGATGTTTTTGTTCAAACCAGATTGTGTTAAAACTGCGACACAGGCAAGAATTCAGAAAAAAAAATTCCTGTTTCCTACTAAAATACAGAAACTTTGGTACAAAACGAAGTTCTATGCAAATTATTCACAACAGGCAAAAACTTCAAAAATCAGACTGTTTTGTGCTAAAATACAGATCTTTTGGTTCAAAACCAGTTTGTGTTAAAAATGTGCGCCGCAGGCAAAAAATTATCCTTTTTAGTGCTAAAGTACCGAGATTTGGGCAGAAAAACAATCTGTGCGCTGACTGTTACAACAGGGGGAATCAGCCTGTTTTCTGTTTAATCAAATATATTTCGTACAGAACCAGATTAAGTTAAAACTGTGCGCCGCAGGCAAAAATTTCGAAAATCAGCCATTTCATGGTAAAATTGAGAGAACTTTAAACGAAACCAGATTGTTTTCCAGAATGCAGTGTCTCACAAACAAAAAAGAGTAGAAATAAAGTAGTACAGTAGATTAGAAAATTAAAAAGTAGAATGGTCCGAAATAAAGTATTCTACTTTGAAATAAAGTAGAAGTGGAAGCACTGCTTTCCGCCTGAGATTAGCGATTTTCTTGTTAGCGCTTGTCGACTATGTCCAGCCTTCCTGCTCTCCGACGCGGCGGCTGGGCGCAAAAAATTTGAAAACTGAACACGCCGTAGTTAAAAAGTGGGAAAACTCAGCAAATAAAAGAAGTAATAAACAGAAGCTTCTCAGATCCTTATGTGAGAAAGAGTTATCAGCGGACATTGAAGATCTCGGCAAACATTTCGTTGCGTGACGGGTAAAACTCGGCAAGGCCAAAAAAGCGCTAAAAATTCGAATTAAAAACAGTCGATTTTTTTCTTGGAAACAGTCGATTTTTCTTTAAAACAGTCGGTTTTTCTTAAAATTAGCCGATTTTTCGTCAACACAGTCGTTTTTATCTGCAAAACCAGTCGGTAAAAATGACCAGCCAGTCGGTAAATACTTTGTCCCCCCCCCCCAAACATTTTGGCTAGTAACGCCTCTGATGGGAGCTAGGTATATTATAAAAGGCAGAACAAGCAAGACGGGTCCTTTAAAACAGTTGGCTGATGTCTGCTAATAATCCACAATAATTCTTCGCAATCAATCCTTCATTCACTGCACTAAACTCAACCAACTCTGTCCAAGTCTGCAACTAACCTTAGCAACGATACATTTTCCCAGTCCAAACGTCGAAATGAGACACGTTGTTTTGACTCGAAATGGGCTTGAAAGCCAAGGAACGAATCAACGAAATAAAACTGATAGGAGGGGTTCTGAACTCTCGGGTAGTGAGTGAGTCACTGACTGATTAGTAAGATAAAACACTTACAGCCAGGGAATTTCTGTGAGCAAAGTGGGAAAGGCAGTACGTTTGGGTCTATGCAGAAAAATAAAGGTTTAAAAAGTGAAATTTTTTTTGAAAATCGGGGGGGGGGCAAATGCCCCCCCCCCTGCCCCCCCAATTTACGGGCCTGCGCTTGAGTGGCCGAAATTTCGAGAGCTGCTCCTCACGAACACACGGACAACGGCACAAGAGCCCTGACATTGTAAACGGATTTTTCCTTCGAGTCTGACAAGGTCTAATCTTTGCCTTGATAGAAAGTCTCGAATGATGTAGTTCATGTGCGGGGTTTATAGTTGAAAGCGTTTCAGCTACTTGCAAGTAGGCTCATCATCTCTAGTGAGACTGCATGCTACTAATCGGGATCCAACATCCTTATTGCTTTCAAGTGCAGTTTAAGGAAATTTCAGGTAAAACAAAACTAAGGTGGTGAAAACTCAATCGGCTAGGAAGACCCCTAGGAGCGACAACAGGAGAACCATCTCTCTTTACTGGTAGGCTCTTGAAAATTTCAGACAACTTATGATAATAATAAACAATAATAATTTATTTTTAACCCACTACAACAATCAAGAAAAAGTGGAGTAATAAAGTAAAAACAAAAAGAAACCAAAAAGAAAGAAAACAACTCAACTACGAGAAAACATTGGAGAAGACCACGGAAAGGCTCAAGGTTCAAGATTGCAGACCCGGACAGCCCCTCGTGTAGCAAGGCCAGCTTTGCCGTTACATCCGGAATTCCGGAGCACTAAAATTCTGGATAATTTTCCTATTCTTATGCCACGGTGGCAAATAAAGAAAAAACCTCAAGTACCGGAAATACGCGGAGAGGAGAGCTCGCCCAGACAAAAATAAAACAGAGAGGTCACAATAGGTCGAGTACAGTTTCGCTAGCGCTTTAGCCTACGGTTATATTTACTTCTGTGGGCAACAATTTTTTTAGTAACCAATCTGGAGCTTAAGCTTAGCGTCAGAACCTGTGCGCGAACAAAGTGACCGTAGATTACTAGTAATCGAGATTCCCAACCACCTAAATAGATTCAACCAAAGGCATACAAAAGTTTAGACAAGTAAGCGATGATCTAGAAGCAGCCTTAACGTTAAAGGAGAGGAACTCACATTTATCAACATTCAGAGAAATCCAATAGTGGAAAAAGAAGAAGCAACAAAACGCTGAAGCAAATAGATCCTAGAGCAACTTTTTTCTGTAATTTCTTTAAAAAAAAATTTAAAAATGCACATGTTCATTTACCGGTTTGGGCGGCTTGGGCCTGAAGAGGACCCTTGCCAAGAAGGTCCGAAATATAGCTGCAATTTGTTTTGCATTATCAAACAAAATTTCTCACTGTTCGCGTCACAATTTTTCCTCGACCCGCAGTGACCTTAATATTCCTTAGTATTTAATAGTATCGTTTGGTTTTTTAACTATCCTTGTTCATTCCATTTAATATATGTCATTTTTGTATGGCTCCTTTACCATAATCAGGCATAACAACATCGAGTCTATCTGGCTAACACGGCATTGATGCAAGAGAGTAGGAGGTTCGGCTGGCGCTCACAAAAAATGAAAGTTGATGAACACAGAATATGGCTGACCAACTTACCCATCTTCATCTTCCTCTCCTTCGCCTGACTCGACAGCAATATTGTCTGACATGATATAATACTGAACTGGGTTCTGCCAAAGGTCGTCTTTCAGGTGCTGCAAAACAAAAGCTAAATGACAAAGTCCGTCTGACCATACTACATTGACGAACTTCCCTGACAGTCATGGCTTTTTCACATACTCATTCAGTACTACACTCACATTTGCAGTTGACTACTGTTTTTTGTTAGCCCGCGTAGCATCTTTGCTTTTTTGTTATTAATTTTCTCACTTTCTGGATTACTGCTCCTTTTACAGTCATTAATGTTAATTCTTCGAAAACTGGACCATAAAAAAATGGTCAACAATTACAGCACCACAGGCGAACAAATGTGCGAATATCAAGAAGCATTAACACCGATATTTCCAAGATTAGATAACAACAGCAGTGCCAGCAGGACCGTTAATCCAGCTTTCGCTGGAGGAAACGAAGTCACAGCAGCAATTACACCACTTTGCCCAACAGAACAAGTCCTACGAGCTCATATGGCACTTGTTACGAGTAGGTGATGCAAGAAAGTAGAGACATCACAAAATACCTCCTTCATCTCCCCTAGTTTCGGACCTAGAAATACGATTATAATATAATATCTATTATTTATATATTATGATAAAAAAGAAATAGGATTAATTTGGCCGGGTCCTTATTTTTTGTGCCAAGTCTGACGCGAAGGTCATCCGACCTCGCGTCGTTAGCTAATTCATTCATGAAATGACTATTCTTATGATCGTTGACTTTGGGGAATAAGCTGCCGAGCGAAGAGCTAATTACTAGGGGTAGTGTAATACGAGATAAGGGCTGTGTGAGAAAGCATCCCACAACATTTACATATTACGATCGGACAGAAATTGCGATCGCTATATGGCACTTTGCCGAAGGGTAAGTGTCATAAAAATTAACCTGCGCACCGCAAGCAAAATAATTCCTAAACAAATTTTTAGCTTTTATGTGGCTCAAACCCACACATCCGAAACCTATGCCCCATACAAGTGACGCGTCAAAGTTTTCAGATTTATGACCAGAGCGTCTTCATGGGACCCCAAATGAAAGTAACGGCTAGCTGTGGTATCATGGATCTCCCCGTCTGTCTGTGACCACGATAACCCCTGAACGGAGATGTTTTTGTAAAGAAATAACCCAGACAGATAAAAGCTTCTCTACCGTTACTAAGCAAAGAGAGATCGCACTGCAAAAGGCAATTATAAGCATGACTAAAATTGCGAAATCGTGCAGGCAGTAAATTGCACTTCGTGCAAATGGCCTCAAATATGTGAGAGTTTCATACAAAGTATTACTTTGTTGTCGTAATTAACCGGCACTGAATGTACGAATTTTTATTTTCCACAGTGGTTGTTTAATGTATTTGCAGTTTAGTGTCACAAACTAAACAAGACCAAAGGTTTCGATGGGATCCCACAAATTTAATATCTGATCCAGACAATTGTGTCTTGTCTTCGCCAGATAGTCTTCGCCAGGCTAATCATCTGAGAAAACCAAGTTCAGATATACCTCTATAAGCCATATCTATTTTGACGATACTGATCGAAACTTCCTGCTTTACTTCTGCCAAATTTCCGGTTTATGCCGAATTCCGAGCAAACTACTTGTCCAGAAAAAAAAACTTCAAAAACGATTTCAGCGTATTTCCCTATCCCTATAAGGAACATCTAATCAACTTCAAATAAAACTTTAACTTACAGATTCATTGTCTCTTCTTACCCCTAAATCTGTAATCTAATCAATTTCAAATAAAACTTTTGCTTTTAAAAAATTTCAAGTTCCGGGCGAACAAGTTGTCCGGATAGAAAATGCTTTTCACATAAGTGTTCAGCATGTCTTCTTACCCCTAAATTCAACATCTAATCAACTTCAAATAAAACTTACTTTTAACAAACTTTCCGGATTTGCCGGATTCCGGATGAACTACTTGTCCGGCGAGAAAAGGGTTTTCACCATCGTGTCCAGAATGTCTTCTTACCCCATAATCGACTATCACATTAGCTGTTTAAAAATATTTTGCTTGCCCCTTAATTTGAACCCCCACCCCTAAATGTAGGGCTACAGAGCCCATCTACGAACTCGACTTTTACTCTTGACCCAAAGAATCCTACCACCACGTTTCATTAAAATATCTCATTCCCTTCGGGAGTTATCGTACTTACACACGGACGGACAGACAGACAACTTTTGCGACGTCATAGGTATCCCTCCATTTACGTTTTGGGATCCCAAAAACTTGAACTTGAAGAAATGCCCAGGAACGAGGAAATCGATCATCTGTTTCCCATTCAAGGGACGACGATTGCCACAGGCGAAAGTTCACTAGGCGGACTGCTTTCCTTGTGCGCCGCGATGCAGGACTGGGGCTTCTTCGCCTTAAAGTTTAATTGAAAAGGCAGCTTATTTTTACATCTGATATCTGAATACACTGAAATATTTTGACTCGTCTAAGGGATTTGGACTTTCACCCAGGTCTCTAGTAATAACATTCAGAGTGTTCGCTGCTTGCACGGCAACCCAAAATTCACCCAGACGCGGAGAATTTGAATTTCAACAAGGCCTTCATCCAAAAGTTACGCCTGTACAAAGTAGGAAAATCAAGTTAAGATCTGTCTTGAAAGGAATCAGGTATTCTTATTTTAGTTTTCGGCAACGGCTTACAATTCTAGTTGGTAAATATTTCAAGCGTTGAGAGAAAAGCACATAGAGGTACCACAAATCCGGAAGAATAAGTTCACATGATAAAATCGATCTTTTGTGGATAACGAACAAACGAAGTGACGCATTTTTATCGGATTTTCAGGCCTATTTAAATGAATAAGCGACGATTAGCCAGACTATCGGATTTCAGCCATATTCGGTTAAGTTAAGTAAAGTTTTAAGCCGATTTCACTTGTGTATCGGTGTCCAGTTATAAGTTATTCGCAGTGCAATTTCTGTGCATTTACACCACCTGGACTTTGTACACGCTATCCCTTCGGAATGCAGGTGTTGCCAAGAAAACATTCTTTTTACACCGATCGAGTTTTCTTCCGTCTTGCCTACATATACTCCACCCCCCCCCCTTTTGGTATTATCCTAGGAAGCTAAGACGCTCCCATTTCATGCGGCACAGTCCTTGCTCGGCGCAGCCTCAAGTCCGGTACTCCGTTAGAATCAGTCTTCCCCCCTTTTGTTGAGGCCGATTATCCCTTCACCGTCACCGGAGACACCTACCGCCGAGAACAGGCCCGCAGAGAGTTGACACGGCCATACCGACCGCAATCTTCGAACGAGCACGAACCGAGGTAACACTCACAAAACTAAACTTTATATTTTGACGGAAATGTGTTCATGGACTCTTACCGGCACGAGCGACGTCGAGTTCTTAGACTGGCTGGTACCTCAACATCCAGAGTTGGGGAGAGGGGCTTGAGTCGTGAACGAGAAAGTATTCCGACAAGTTTGATTAGAAACTTGGAACTGACATTTTACATACAGTGCGACGTTCCTCCTATTTATTTTGCCACAAAGTTGGATTTCAAAGCAGAATGCGCGTACTAAAACAGAAGCTGCGTTCTCTGAACTCCGGGCTGTCTCTGGTTTTTCCAGTGTCCGGTGTTTTCCGGTCTCACCAGTGACGTCACCAGTCCGCGACGCTGAGCACTAACCAGACAGTGGTTAATCCGAAAACGGGTTATAAGATCGGGGAGCAATCACCGGTGAATGCAAAATCGCGTTATAAGAAGCACCGATGATAAGTTGCAATATGCCGACACAAAATTTCGGTGGGATATACCAAAAGCTATTTTCAATAAAACTGTGCCCTTCTCCGACCATACTGCCCCCCCCCCCCCACAGTTGAACTCTTGGATAGTGGACAAACAACGGGAGATGGCTAACAGTCGACAATCCGTCGGGAGAAGGTCAACCCTTCTTTACGATACGGTTTTAGTGCAACCCAGCATTACTAAGACTACTGTACGTATTCCGTGAGAAGAAAAGAATACATCAAGGTGAAATTAGGGTAGAGGGTCGTTTTTCTCTTGCCCGATGTGTGGATAGGCGCTATAAAATACTGGGCACTTTATGAATGTTTCCAAGGAATTAAAAGATTTAAGGAAGGGGGTTGGAGTGGAATACGGTGGAAAGAATGGTTGATTCGCTGGGTGGGAGAAAACTTTTCTTGGAATTACAAATTAAAGGTTCCTCTGTCTCGGAATGTCGCTCAGTGAGCACTTCCAATAGTCTTGACGGGGTTCCGATTTGTTAGTTTTTTCCAATTTCGTTGTCTATTCATTGTTTTCAAAATTTAACATGGAAATTTAGCATGTAAATAATTTTTTGTTTTTTTGAGCGTTTTTGAAATGGCTGGCAAGGCTTTTGTGTAAAATAATATAATACTTACATCAGCAATTTCTTCATTTGAAACATCGTCTTCCTCATACCAGCCGAAAAATGAGAGCTGTTCTTCGCGATCCCGCTTCCTACCCTTTGTGCCATTTTGCTTCTGGTTTCTGTCACTGGGGCTTTGACCCGGGAGCCACTTAACGGGTATGCTCGTTGTATTGGCCCCCTCTACTGTCAGGTCATATTCCTTAACCAGGATTTCATTTTCGAAGAAGGGGTTGGGGTTGAAGTAAAACTTGAACCTAGAGAGAGAAAGATGGAAACCTTGTGAGCATTGCTAAAAGGTAGTACATGGATTGACCAGAGAGGACGGGAATTTAAGTTTTCTACAAGAGACCACCATTATACACATCAAATCACACAGACGGATATGTTCGAAATAACACTTCGAACTTTCAACGTTTAAAAAACAAAGGGCACAAGCATACTTCGCCATACAGAGAATCTTTTCATTTTATGTGTGAATGTGGTGAGGTGGCAGGAGTGTCTTAAGGCTTGAAGACAATCTGATCGGAAGTAAGTGCTTTGCAGTAAGAAGAAATTTGGCGGTGTTCGTCCGGTTAGCAGCGAAGCATCGGGAGGATCTAATATATAAGTGGTATTAAGCTATATTTAGGATTTTCGTTTAAGTATATTACTTTTCAATCCACGATTTTGTATGTGTGGTTACTATGGCCAGTTGGCTTTTTGCAACAAATATCTTGCAATATACATCATACATTTACACAACCATATATACTGCTTTGGCAAGTCATAACTCTTTTGAACCCTGCCCCTTTAAGACACACCCCTCCATCTCCGCTAAACCCTGATCGACTTCGCGCATAAGCACTCGGTTCAAATTTCTGCAGGCTTCGGTAATTTAGGTCGTGGGTTCGCCAAGACAAATCATCCCCACTTATTATCAACTCTATGCGTGACCTAATCATGTGCAAAACCAAGAACAAATAAGCCAATAGAACCTCCGTATCTGGTCCCATGCACCTACTATGGATAGCCGACAAAACTGAGCAGAGCTAGAGCTACTAGCTGAGCTTTGAGTTGACGCCCGTCTACTTCCCTCTTCGGCACTGCGCCTTGCGAGGAAAAGACCGTTGCAGGCATGTCACAATGTTGAACAGCAAACAGTCTGTCTCTATTGACTTTTCTTCTCCGGGGCTTTACTGCGATGAGCTGTTTGCAGAAGTAACGAACTGTGATGTTCCACGTATCTCCCAACCTCCGCTCGTCTGCATCAGGCAGGGCATCGGGAATCTGTTCGACTCCGCATGGTCATACTACAGAGATCGAGATATGGAGGTTCTATTGCTTATTTGTTCTTGGCAAAACCCAATACCACAGTAGATCGGATTTGTTTTGCACCCCTAGTCACCAATTACATTAACAAAATTTCACATCTTTTGCCTATTATTTAGTTGTTGACTGTTTGGCCTGTCCGGTCCGGTGTTCCGTAACTGGAATTTAGGTATATATTTGTTTGCATTTGATATTATGGCAATTTTCAATTTAACATGAATCATGCAGCCGAATGTTTAGACAAAACAAACATCAAACGTGACACAAGAGGTAAAAATGTAAATAACTGACAACTTTATCATTGTTTTCTAGGTCAATGCCCCATGAACTACTCAAAACGGATCCTAAAACAGATGGACCTACTCACTTAAATCCATTTTTGATCTCCTCATTTTCCTCAACTTCAAAGTTTTTCAAATACAGCAGGCACTCTTCATCATCTGAAGTGATTAGAGACCGAAGAACAGGATGATTGACAAAAGCTGTGAACCAGAAGTCATCAATTTTCTCAAGTATGTTCTTGCGTTTGCCATATAGGGGGTTTCTAACCTTGCTATATTTCTGTTCAATTTTTAATATTTCTTCTGACGCCTGCTCATTTACTTGATCTATCTCAACCTGGCAGTTGTCCAGCTCTTCCAAAATTTTGGCATGCTGTTCTTCTTCCATACCCTCATTGCTCTCTAGCCTCCTTTTCTTGGTTGCTTGAGGTTGGTCGGCCATATTATTCTGGAAGTATACAGAACATGCAGAAACTGCAACAGGTGAAGCTAATACAGAATAGGCTCAAGGGGAGGAGGCAGGGGGGCTGAGACTTTCTCACTGTACATCTGATTAGCAACTAGACACTGAGACATCATGAAAGATATATGTGCCCAGAAGCATTACTAGCCAAAATATTTTTTTTTTAAGGGGGGGACAAGGAGCCTATTTACCAACTGCCTGGTCATTCTTGTTGTCTTCTCAGGAAATGTAACTGTTCTAAAGATAAAACTTTTTTTTCAAGAAATATCGACTTTTCTCAAGAAAAATGGGCAGTTTTTAAAAACTAGGATTTTCGGCACTTTGCCCCAACTAATTTTTTTCTGTTGACTGGTTATCAACATTGGGGGGCCCGGGCATCCCACCTCCTCCCCCATGTGTGACGCCTCTGCATCTGTCTATTATATCTAAAACACTCACACTTCTACAGAAGCTTCCTTTCTCAAGATAATCCCCACCATCCACCGTTAAAGGACACGGAAACAAGCTAAATCAAAGGATTTTATGCAATTAGGAGACTATCTCTACGTAGTGAAAGCACATATTCTGAAAAAAAAGTAGAATGTACCCTGTTTTTTGCTATATCAATCAAAACAAAATAACTCCAAGCAAAAATATTTAGCTGGATGGAAAACAAGACCTTCAAAATTTGTAATCTAAATGAGAAAGAAGGATTAAAAAATCAAATGGAAGTTTATTCTTTTGAAGTTTAACTAAAAAGCCAATTTTTTGTGAATTTTTAAATACACCAAATTAGCACTTAATTAAACATACCTCCGGCCTGCCTTCAGCCCAAGCTGACTGCGAATCATATTTGACAGTGCAAAACAGATATCTCAGCTGAATTTTATTAGAGCTAGAATATACTACGGCCCTTCTTGGCAAGGGTCCTCTTCAGGCTCAAAGCAACTCTCAAGTTCCAAAAATGAACTTGTGGAAAAACAAACTAAAGATCCTAGCTTAGCTTTAAATGTCTGGTAACGTTCCAGTGAAGTTATTACAAGTTACGATGATAAGAGGAGGGGTGATCGACGACGTATTGCGGTAGTTATCACACTCTCTGGAACGCAAATAATAACAATGCGTACATACATCATCATTCTTACGGGAGTTCCTGCAGAACCGATAGTTATTATCACTTATGATGCTCCAGTCTAGTACACTAGCCCCTTTCCAGGCACGGTGCTCAAACATCTAGCACCATGCCTGGGTGCTAGACGTTCAAGCACTGTAGGGGAGAGGGGGGCCATACCGACCGATTTTTGCTTTTTCTGCTGCTGGAAGCTTATTTTTTAACCAATATACTCGGTTTTTATGGTCAAGGGAGAGCAGACATTGGGCATTCTATGGTGAATTTATGAAAATTTTAGGAGTCAAGGTAAACCCTTGGCAGCCCTAAAACCAGCAGTCTCTCAGTCGTTCGGGATAGCCCCCACCACGGGGCGAAAGCGGACGGGGTAGGGGCCAATCTGGACGGGTTGAAAATTTTAGCTATTTATTTGAAAAGCAACGTAAAAAACACAAAATGACCAGATTTTCAACTATATAAGCATAAATGGGCACCCTCATCACCTGACATTAGTTAGGTGATGAAGGTGGGAAAGGTTTCAGCTATTTATTTGAAAAGCAACGCAAAAAACGCAAAATGACCAGATTTTCAACTATATAAGCATAAATGGGCACCCTCATTACCTAACATTAGTAGTGACATATAAACCTCAAAATCTGCAAAGTTGAAGGTCGTAGTTATCTTTGGTCAAGAAGGGGCGAAACCGAACGTTCAAAAATACATTCGGAATAGCCCCTAAATTTTCGTTCGGAATCGCCCCAGACAGACAAAAAAAAATTAAATGGTTGCCGTGGTCAAACCCGTCGGCCGATCAAAATGAAAATCACACAGGATAGAGAACAAATACTAGTCTAAACGCCTGCAAAAGCACGGAATTCTGGCTATCACAATTATTGAATTATCTTTCGCTGATTTGCTATGTCCAGATTTCCAGCGAGAGCAAAAAAACTTCAAGGGCTCCCAAAACTTGTACAGTTTGTCCAACTGATTTGAAACTTCCGCCAAATGGGCGCTAGGTAGAGGCCTTCTAGTGTTATTTTTTAGAGTGAAAAAGCTGCATGCTAGGTGGTGAAAAAATTGAAGGTTCGGTTTCGCCCCCGTGCGGTATGGCCCCCCTCTCCCCTACCTTGGATTTCATGTACAGTGCATGGATTTCAGTATACAGTGCATGCATGAAAAACAGTTTCTGTCATCACAACTGAGCACCAGCTCGGACAGGGCTGAAATTACTACCATGAATTAGAGAAATCAAAGACAATCCTTATCATGTTTTTCATAACAAAAACAAAAAGACACGACTGATCAGAGAGATGAAAAACCTCATTTCCTTTTCTACATAGTCAAGGGTTTTGCATGCAAAGTGTCCTGTGCCTCAGCTTTTTCTACCTAACAGTCAACCAGAATATTGGCTCCTAGGGCACTCTACATGGGAAATAGATAGGCTGCTGTCAGATTTTTCATTTCCATCATCAGTCGCGTCCTTTTGTTTTTGTTAAGAAAAATATGATAAGGATTGTCTTTGATTTTTCTAATTGTTCTTGGTAGTAATTCAGCCCTGTCCGAGCCGTTGATAAGTTGTGGTGACAGAAACTGTGTTTCTCATTCACGCACTGTATACTGGAATCCATGCACCATACATGAAATCCAAGGTGCAGTGCTTGAACGTCCAGCACCCAGGCATGGTGCTAGACGTTTGGGCACAGTGCCTGAAAAGGGGCTAGTTAGTGTACTAGACTTGTGATGCTCGCGACCATCATAATGATAAATCGTAATGATCGTAACAGTCTTGGAACGAAAATAATAAATAAGTGGGAGGAGCCAATAATAAGCAACAAGCCGCCATAATAAGCAAATTGGCAATTGGCTCTGACTTCATGAATTCCTTTGCTTTGTGCTTTGTTTGTGAGAGTTGTCAGGAGTTGCAAATTTTTCGAATATTTTGCATCCAATGTCCACTTCAGACAAAGGGAAGTCTGGATAGTGTTGACAAGTAACAAGAAGACAACTGATAACTTCATGGGAAAAGCTTAGGCTATTTCTGGAAAACAATATTTCTGAACCATTATTAGGCTAGGCTAGCCTATATTATCATGGAAAAATCATTACTAGTATGGGTTGTGCTTTAACCTAACTAACCGTTTCGGGCTGCATTTCCTACCAGTTTCTGGCAATTTTTCTCCTGTCCTAAACAGAATTTCTTCAGCTCCACAAACTCCAAGCCCCACAGCAAGAAGATATTTGATTTTTGAATTTTTGTTCTTCTTCTTCATGCGAACACGTCTATCTGCGGCGTTGCCGAACGACGTTTAAAAGCTCATCGGTAACGTATTCCCAGAGGCAAGAGGGCAGAGAGAAAACAAGACCTCATTCATCCACATAATGTTTTCTACGAGTGTATGAAACCCTAAATGAATAAGTAAAAATCCAAAGCTAGTTTATGGATCAATCAGTTACGTAAAATATTCTATTAGCCTTCAAAGTCGCTACAAAGTCCTTGACTAGAAAATTCTTAACCGAGAAACGGACAAGAACCACGGATCGCTGTTGTTTTATTCTTTCTGGCAACACCGTTGCTCTCTAGGAAAATTTCAGAAATTTAGGCCAATACAGTGTAGAATAAAATTTGTTAGAATGGCTGTCTCGTCGACTACTTCAAAGCTGCTGTCGTCGAACCTCTTGCAACAGGTATTCAGTTTGTGCAATCATATTATTATTGTCGTGAGGATTCTACAAACCTAGCAACATGCAAGAAGGGGGGATTTTTTTCCCCTGGGCCCTGGCTAGAATATTTGTCTTAAGTGGTTCTTCTGATAGGAATACCATAGTGGTATTCTTCTTTCAACTTCTTTTCAAAAAAAGTTGTACCTCAAACATTTCTCTAAATTGATTGATTGTACAGGAGCCGGAGGGGTATCTGACCTCGTTTTTACACTACCTCGATTTTTGCCGCGAAAATGTTAAAACGAAATTTACAAGCTGTCCTGACAGTCAAGAGTTTTCAAAGTCATGTGACCAAAAATATTCAAATTCTGTGCCTTTTCTCCATTTAGCCTAGTGGCAGTTTTGAAAAGCTGTTTTCTGGCTACTGACTTTGTCTTTGCTAACTCTTCCTTTTTCATCATTTTTAGGTAAACTGAGGTAGGGTTAGAATGAAGTAATCTTGTTTGAAAAGAAAAATAAGTTTAACTAGAAATATTGAAGCAATATTTACTTATCTAATATGTAAACCATTCAATTAGCTTCAATCTAGTATTTTTGTCATATTTGTTGGTTCCTTTTTAAGCCAGATGGATTATTCGGAAGGAAAGACTTGTCTGTAAATTTGAAATCTTGTCTGAGGTTGGATACCCCTCCTGTAGTCCTGTACTGTTGGCTACCTTGTTTTTGCTTTTCACCTCTAAAATTAAAAATACACCTAAATTCCTAAAATCGAATGGAAACGAAAATTAATTACCAGAAGTTAGCATCTTAACTTATTTATTAAAATCTTCTATGATGAATAGCTGTGTCCGCTGGGTATATCTAGAGTTTGGTATACTATATGCCAAATGCTGGATACTGGGACCCAATAAAATATTGATGATTTGAGCAAAGCTCAGAAATCAGCCAATCAGAATTCATCTGTAGTGAGGTAGGTCAGGGTTAGGGTACCAACAGCTATCCAGCGTTTGGCATAGGGTATCCATCGTTAGGCATAGGCTATGCCAAACGCTAGATATACCTAGTGTTTGGCATAGGGTATCCAAAAATCAGGGGTTTGTGGTTGACTGAACCAGTGTCTGTCTGGTTGGTGCTCACTGGTGAGGTTGACACCGGTACACTGTTATCACCGGTGAGTCCAAAAATGTGCAATAAGCAAAAATCGCACACTGGTGAGGAAAAACCAGAGACAGCCTGAAGCGCAAAGAACCAGTCTACTGCATTACCCTGATATTTAGATACCCTATGCCTAAGGTTATGGGGCATAGGTTATGCCAAACGCTGGATATACCCAGCATTTGGCATAGGGTATAAAAAAATCAGGGGTTTGTGGTTGACTGCAATAAATGCAGCTAGTGTGAGCCAAGCCCAAGTGTTTTGGTTGCGTTTTGACGCCAATAATGAAATCAAATTTGTTTAAGTGTGACTGCTGTTTTCGAATGTTTTGTTTCATCTGTTAGCATAGGATACCAGAGCCTCAAAGAACATGAAATTACATAACCTCAAAATTACCCTAAGAAGTTTTAAGGTGAAATTTCTGTGCAGTCTGAACTAGCCTATGTCCAAACTGTCTAGAACCAAAATCTTAATGACCCAGGACCCAGTTTTGGTAGGAATGCACAGAGATTTCCTTTTAAGGTCAGTTTCGAGTTAGGGCTACTATATGTAGCCTAATTCAAGCATTGCAGTCTAAAACACTTTTGGACCTTAAATTCAGTCTAGAACACTAGGTACAGTAGCATACCTTTTTCTTACTTTGGGATCTATTCCTATTCCAATCTTTCTGACTGGGATGGCCCTGACAATATTGCGTTTGTATATCTTGCTAGCTCTGAGAACAATAGGTACCTGTTTCTTATTTTGGGATCTATTCCTAGTCCAATCTTCCTGACTGGGATGTCCCTAACAATATTGTATTTGTATGTCTTGCCAGCTCTGATGAGTCACAGATAGGCTATGTGATCCAAAATGCAACAAATCTTGACATCAGTGATTTCTTTTTCTTACTTGTTTTTATTTACCAGTGGAATTTATTATTATGAGTGGGATGCAAGGAATGAAATGATTGAAGATGGAAGCAGGTTCGTAAAGGAGAGCTACTGAAGGAGAAGCAAAACTTCATTTTTTTATATGCTTTCAGTTATATAGCTCAAAATTGGTGATTTTGGCGGGTGATCATTATTATGTTGTATAAAAAATGGAACTTATTTTTTTGCCATGCTTTCAATTAAATAAAATACTTCGGGAAGATAGGCTACTTGAGGAATCACTTGCAATCAGGGGTGTCACTTACAGGGGAGGGGGGTTGCCCCCCTCCCAATGTTGTCTGCCAGTCGGTAAAAAATAGCCGAGTCAGCATGAAGCTCCACGATTTTTCGTATAAACAGTCGATTTTTTCATGGAGACAGATCGAATTTTGCACCCATTAATTGCAAAATGATGATGCCCGAAGATTTGCGATAGTTTTGCCTTACTTTCATAGTGGTTTTAAATATCCCAGCAGAAGAAACAGAACATTCAAAAGTAAACAGCAGACGAAATTAAATGGATCTGGTTATTCTTTATTTCTAAAGAAACAATAAAAACTTGGTTCTTGGCCAATATCGAGTTCTTAATTTGTCAATCCCTTTGGCTGGTGAAGAGGTAACAACTGTAGTCCTATAGCCCAGTATTTGTAGAAGTGGTCAAAACAGTTGCAATTGCTCAGTGTAGCACAGGAGGCAAAAAAACAAAGCTTTGCACACTTTAGCTTGTGGGCTGCAGGGTCGTCTTCCCCTCACCCTTCTGATTGTTGGGCAACTGTAACCAGGGGTCTAGTGAATTGAGCTCCATTTTAGATGCTCTTCATAGTAGCCTCAGACCCTGGTCAGATGTGTGTTATAATTTCTCATACTTCCCTTTTTGAGCATGTTCGCCCCTATTAGCTTAGGAGCTTACTCAGACACGGCAGAGGTAGGATCAGATCTCCTGTCGTTTCTCCTGAAGCCTAGAGCAGGAACTGTTATCTGTGTCGGAAAATATGAGTGCATACACATCGTTATCTGAATCTGTGTTTCTGCTCTGGATCTAGGCTCAGTCTCCAAGCTTTAGATATTATTGTTTCCCTTGCATCAAGTCAGAAATGGGCGGCGGACTTATATTTCAGTTCTTTCTTACAGCTGAACATTCAGATTGCAAGATGCATGTCTTCTGAGGTGACAAACCTAAAGGATGTCTTGGCAGACCAAATCCCAAGAGAGCAAGAAAGAATTAAGAAGTTCAGGAAAGACTTCGGCAATGCAAAAATTGGAGAGATCACCGTGGACATGGTAGGTGTTTCATGACGAAGGACATTATACAGCTAAATTCTACAACAAGCAAGTTTTGAAAATCTCTTCGTGATTGATTACATTTGTCTTTAGTCTAAGTAGGCTAAAGAAGATCAAGTCGGAAGTTTCGTCAGAAGATGCGATCAAAAAGTTTTCCCCATGGTCCAGAGTTTTTTTCTCCGAAATCAGTGGTATGGAATTTACGTTTCTTTGTCACTAAGTTGGTGGTAAAAATGTTTAGTTTGACTTGGAAGTGTTTTGAAGGACTTGGAAGCAAATTAATAACCCTGATGTGTAAATTTTACAGATGGTTTGCAAAAACCAAATAAGTTGAACCAAACAGAATTCAGCTTACTAAAAAAAAGGAAAAATACAGAAATAATCTTTTACAACAGTATTGTTATCATCTAGTTGTTTGTTTCCTCAATAGATGAGGAGTATAGGCTACAATAAATATAAGTAATTAGAGTCACACTATTTTTGCTAAAGCTGTTATGATAGCTAAGTAATGTGGGGCTCATCCTTATTGTTTTCTCAAGGTCTATGGTGGTATGCGAGGCATCAAGGGCCTGGTGACCGAGACCTCAGTCTTGGACCCAGAAGAAGGAATCAGATTCAGAGGACTGTCCATTCCAGAATGCCAGGAACAGCTACCTAAAGCCAAGGGTGGTGCCGAGCCTTTGCCAGAAGCTCTTTTCTGGCTCTTGATGACTGGTCAAGTTCCAACCGAATCCCAGGTAGGAGTCCATCAAAATTGACGAACCTTGGGTGTGTTCCGTCTTAATACCCAGTATTTTCGTTTTTGCTGATACCACGGTCGAAACTCGTTTTCGCGGTTACCATGGTATCTGATACCATGGTCAAAGGTCATTTTTGCAGTTACCGTGGCATCTGGCCAGTTACCGTGGTATCTGAACGGTCATCTCACTTTCATTATCACCAACACAAGAGCCTAGGATTTTGCAGAATTGTTGGGAAAGATTTTTGGCACTTGCTGTCTGGGCGGATGTCGGTATTTCTTTTGGGATGACTTGTAAAAGCGCAATTTGGCAATTGCCGTTTTGAAAAGCAACCGTAGTATCAGATACTCGGTAAATGCAGAAACGACAATATGCAGATTCAGTTGCCATGGTACCTGCAAAAACGCAAGAAACTATTAGTTAATCGTCGTTCCCATCTGTATATCTCGTCATACAATTATTAGTATTATTACTATGTGAACAATGTCTCAAAACGTAAAGTCTGTCATGATGTTCGTCAGCGATATTTCGGCCCTTCTTGTTAAGGGTCCATGTCAGACTGTTGCCCGAAAAATTAGGCAGTAGTCAGGAAGTGGCCTGTCAAAATCAAACATTAATTTAAGCCGAGCTTCTCTCCCTACAAAACACATGAACTATTGTTTAACAACACTGCACTATTGTCTATACACTATTAGTGTTGTAAACGGTAAAATTGGTCACGGTAAAATTCGGTATTTTACGTATTTTACCGTAATTTTACGGACCCCCGTAAAATTGGTATTTTACCACTTTACCTAGTTTACGTATTCTACCAGTATTTTACGTATTTTATTCGTATTTTACTGGTAGTTTACACTCTCAGAAGCAGGTTCAAAAAAAATTCAGAAACATTTTACCTAATTTACTCATATTTTAATGACAACGTAATACTTCTTGCCACACAGAATAAACCAGGGAATCAAGGGACCAGGGAGGCACCAGGAAAGTTTGAAAACGTCTTCAGATTTTCAAAGGAATGAGAGGTGAATGATACGGAAAGCGAATATATTGCTAATTTGGGTGGGTCTGCCGTGATAGGTTTTATCGACAAGTGCTATATTGTTGATTTTTTCAGCTGTGAGTTAGTGCTACTATGCCTATGCAGGCATGGATGTAAAGCCCGGTTGTGTGTTTTAACTTATCCAGCGATAAGAAAATTATGCAGGGAAATTTTGCAAAATACACCTTATGCTACTTTCGTCGTGCTATTACCGAAGCCATGGACGCAATGAATTATATGAGCAACTGGTCGAAGGGATTCCCGACTCCATAGCACTTAGTAGTTAATCATTTCAGAAGTGCAGGAAAAGTGACTTTCCGCGTGCTTTTCCCTTAAAATCTCTACAGATCAATAGCACCAGCTTCAAATAAATTTGGAAAATGTGTCAAATTCTTTTAGCCACTCTGAAATACCAATCTCACCATATATTCTCCGTGAAATACTTATTTTACCAATTTTACCTATTTTACCTTATTTTACTAATTTTACCAATTTTACTTACCGACTTTTTATTTTACGGTAATTTCACAACACTATACACTATTACAACAAAGATACACTAAAAAGGATTCACATAGGCGCTACAACTGAACGGTGTACCAGCAAGATGTTGCTCGAACGAGAGTAAATTTAGTTGGGAAACTGTCTCCTCAGTCTTGGGTGTCAGTTAAAACATCATGGGGGATACATTTGTCATTTATTTAGGACTTGGACGAGCGCACGTGAGTTATCACTAGAGTAACAAGAACTTAGTTTTTTAAGGTCAGACACTCTGATGTCGTGTTTGCTCGAGTGGGATTCAGCATTTTTGTAGTCCAGAATCAGGGATTTGTGTTCGGCTGGGCTGTAGGCATATACATCCTGAAATAAATATTCCTTGAGCCCAAGCTGACTTGGATCCATATATTCATATAATATATATAAAAACGGATTCGTCAGCTGTGATTCTTATGAAGCGATATTTCGGCCCTTCTTGGCAAGGGTCCTCTTCAGGCTGTTATTCTTCTGGGCCAACGCTGGGGAAGGAAACAAAATTGTTTGTTTTGAAATTGTTTTGGAAGCAGCCTGAAGAGGACCCTTACCAAGAAGGGCCGAAATATCGCTTCATAAGCATCGCAGCTGCAATCACAGCAAAACGAATCCGTTTTTGTATATATTATATGAATGTATAAATCCTGAAGTTTTGGAAGATATTTTATTGAATGGAATGGTTGATTTAGGAATAGTTCTGTTATATAAATTATATTCTGTACTCCTCAGTTTTGAGGGAAATAAATAAATAAATATCTCCTTCGTCTCATTGAAGGGAATATGATAATTGTTTACAAACGGTTGTCGAATGCTCAGTTATCAGTCAGAAATGTTGCTGTGGACCCGTATATTGCTGTAAATAAGCGGATTACAAAATATCGCGAAACCTTGGTGACTCGCACTCATCGTTCCAGTTATTGCTGTAAAAAGTGGAATATCCAGATGGATCATTGGCTAAGTCCCCATTATGCAGATTCTGCCACAAGTAAGACGAAACACTAGACCTCTTGATAATTGGATGTACAAGCAGAACTGTCAGGAATCACCAAGAACGCGTTAAGGGTGCTTTCTACAGCGCTCAGCTTAACCCCTCAACAACCACCCTCACAAGCAGTACATACTGAAGGGGAAGAGTGACACATGTTCTTTGCAATCATCAAATATCTGACCACCGTCGAGATCTGCGAAGCAGTTAAATGACAGTTCAATAAGGGTCTTTCCCTGTACTGGTAGTGCGTCCGGAACGTTTGTTGGTGGTGGCCTCCCTTCTTTTCCTGAACTTCGTAGGAAATCATCTCTTTCAATCCAGACAAGGACACTTGCTTCGGATAATCCGCTCCTTCGGGTGCTTTCGGGGCCGCTTTTTCGCCTGTGTCTGCCACTTTGGCGGACTTGGGTCTGGTGAGATCTACACACAACAAACTTGATGTTCAAGCACCATTCTTGTTGTTGTGTTTTTCTCTCTTATTTTGTGATTGTTTGATATGTTGTTGTTGTTGTTTTTTGTATGTTTGTGAGTGGCCCTAGTTGGTCATTAGTTTAATGAATAAAATAAATAATAAAGAGAAAAAGACGTAATGACTCCAGCAGAAACCGACAATCAGTTGAGTGACTAAAGAAGAAGAAGAGGCCAACAACTGAAGAAGAATTACATCGTGTTTTGTGTTTTTTTTTCCTTTCTTCTTTGTTGTTTCTTACTCCGTCGTTAATTGGGATAGGTTGTAAAAAAAAATTACAATAATAATACTATTGAGACCTTTTTGGACCCTTGCTCTAAGTTTCAGCAAACTCATTCGCAAAACGACAACAGTGCCGCCAAAGAACAAGTGTCGTTGCAATCTATTACGTTTGTGTCCCTTAGTTTGCCAAGAGCGGTTGCAAAATCATTCCAATTTATTAATAATACGATGGACACAAAATATTGAGTCGCGAATACAGCATATTTACAAACGACCCTGGGGCCAGCGATCGGCATGTGGCTAAATCACTTGCCGATCCGCGACTAAAAACAAACCGGAATGAATCACTCTGACTTGTCAATCCGACCTCGACATAACTATAACGAGTCACGACGGAGAGCGCGAGGGGTTAGTGCCTTCTGCAAATCGCAAGCATGACAAAAGTTGTGCTGGCCACAACACAATCCTTACTTCTTTCTCTGTGTTCCAGGTGGCAGCCATCTCCAAAGAATGGGCCAACCGTGCCGACCTGCCATCTCACGTGGTTACCATGCTGAACAACTTCCCTGCCCACCTCCACCCCATGTCCCAGTTCTCGGCAGCTGCCACCGCTTTGAACAGCGAGAGCAAGTTTGCACGTGCCTACTCTGAAGGAATCCACAAAAGCAAATACTGGGAGGTAAGTAAACAACGAGGGGTTACCCACTCCCCGGCACCTGCTGTACACCCTATATCGGCACCGGCCGGCACCGACCGAAATTAGCGGCGCCGGCACCGGTGCCGACTTTAAGTTGAGTCATTTCGCTTCTAAACATGCTTATTTTAACGTTTTAACACGTGGAAACCGCTGCCGGCTGATGTCAGTCGGTGCCGGCACCGGCTAGGCACCGCGGCACCGGGCACTTGCTGTACGCTGAAATCGAGAGTGGGCAGCCCCTCGGTAAACAATTGGGATTAAGAACAGGTTTTTTTACTATTTCAAGGTCCTTATCAGTGCAGACGAAATTGAACACTGCGACTTATGTGCACTCGGAATAGAGCGTCAATGTTCGAATGTCTCTTTCGTCTCTTTAATTCTGCTTTTCAGTCAGTCGGTCAAGGCTAAGCAAATACTAACTACTAGAAACATATAGAACGGCATCATCAGCAAAAGTAAATTCAGACCCCAAGCTCTTCTCTAAACCAAAGTCAACCCGAAGGCAGAAAAATCTCTACCCGATCAACGACCCAATCGAGCAGCAAAAACAGCAGCCGTGTCCATAATGAAATCGCAGCAACCTTTTGAACTCCTAGCAACTCTCACAAAGGAATTCACGAAGTTAGATATTTAACGCTAAGCTAGAATCTTTAGTTTTTTTTTCCACAAGTTCGTTTTTCCAACTTGAGCGGTTTTGAGCCTGAACATGACCCTTGCCAAGAAGGTCCGAAATATAGCTCTAATAAAATTTAGCTGATTTATCTGTCTCGCACCGTCAAATTTAAAATATATTCCAAATAGCCGACGCAAGAAGAGGCCAATAAAATATCACAAAATACATAAACGAAGACAAATTAAATAATACAGTTTACAAGATATGACCTGAAATAAAGGTTGGAATGATACTGTGTAATATTGGGTTGACGAATTGGCAGGATACGGCAAAAAATGATCGCCAGTGTTCCTTTCAGACCGACACACGGACGACGGGAGGGGAGGGCTCATCTGGGGACAACAAACCATCTTTGCTTCGATTTTTTTTTTTGAAAGAGTATTTCTGCGGTCAATCTATTTAGGAACGCCCAGTTAATGAGACCCTGTTCATATGAAATGTTAAAATCACCCAGAATGAGTCTCGCTGCTCTCTTTTGGATATTTTCCAGGCGATCAGAGAGCTCTGGATGGTCTTTTTTGACCATATTCCCGTTGTGCCCTTTTTTCTTCAAATTGTAAAAAGGGAGAACTTAGTTGGCAGTTTGGCCACTCAAAGTTCTCTATTTAAAAAAAAAAATATCAAAATATGTTATGCAAAGCAAATACTAACTACATAATTAAAACACTTTAAGTGAACAGAGACCTATTTATCAGTCCCACCTGGACGAACACTGCCAGGTTTTTAAAAGTACTAAAACGGTGTATCTCTTATCTGTTGAAATTACATTCTTTTTTTTTTTAAATTGCGCATCTACGTGTTAAAACTGCTGACAGTATAGAGACTGCAGTCGACAGCAAAACCTCGTGGGGCCAAATATGAAGACAGGCTTTTCTTGACCATCACAGTTATGGACCCTTCCCAATGCTACTCTGAATCATGCGTTCCCTACTTCGTCCAGAACTATAATGGGAAATTTAATTTTTTAGTAATGCCACTTTTGTGTATCTGATAGTTCCACCTTAGTACTTTAATGAATAAACCTATAGGCTAAACCAATTCCTAGTACATAGTTTACTAAATGCCTTTTCTATTTACAGTACGTCTACGAGGACTCCATGGATTTGATTGCTAAACTCCCAACTGTTGCTGCTACCATCTACCGGAATTTGTACCGAGATGGCTCTAGCATAGGAACCATCGATCCCAAGAAGGATTGGAGTGCCAACTTTGCCTCCATGCTGGGATACACCGACCCTCAGTTCACAGAGCTCCTTAGACTGTATTTAACCATTCACAGGTAAGGATTAGGCTACCTTACCCAATGATTCTTCCATCCTTATGGAGTAGACCATATAAATGGCATTAGTTCACTGTAAAGGCATTCTAGAAATACCGGGGCAAAATTTTCAAATCCATCCAACGTCCTGTCACCAGATGAAGTACTGATATTGAGTTAACTGAAAGCCAGGTTTAAGGAAGAGAAACTTGTCGTGTGTGTGTATTTTTTTTTTTTCATGCCGCCTTGTGTTTATGGTATATGAGCATCCCATCGTTTTCGATTTCCTGGAACTATCTAATGCACACCTCATACTATTTACTGTGTATGTTCCAGTATTCAAAACTATTTGAGTAGCCTACTGTGAAAATCGGCTGTGCCCTAGAAATTATCAACGGTGTTGGACGTTTTAAGCCTTTTCCCAGGTCGATCGACTTCTAGCATGAACTCAGCAAAATTCAGATAACGGGCCAATAGCATGATACGCGAACACTCGTCGGGAGCTAGTGCGCATGAAAAATAGTAGTTGCGTTTTTGCAGATACCATGGTATCTGTTACCACGGTAACTGGATCTGCAATTAGTCGTTTTAGCAGTTACCGTGGTATCTGATATACGGTTGCTCTGCAAAAATGACAATTGCCGAAATTGCGCTTTTCGAAGTCATAAAAAAAAAAAAAAAAAAAACAACAGATATCAGTCACATCACTAAGTGCCAAACTTCTTTCCCACCAATTTGACAAAAATTTACGAAAGTGAGATGACTTTTTCAGATACCACCATCAGTTACCACGGTCCGACCGTGGTATCTGAATATCAGATACCTGATATTCAGATACCACGATAACTGCAAACACGCCTTTTGACCGTGGTATCAGATACCACAATAACTGCAAAAGCGACTTTAGACTGTGGTATCAGATACCACGATAACTGCAAAAACGACTTTAGACCGTGGTATCAGATAGCATGGTATCTGCAAAAACGCAACTAGTGAATCGCGGCAAGTGAAAAGAATAGTGAGGTATCGTTAGCGTGCTTAGAATGTAACTATTGTGAAATTTGGGTCTCCGGGCTGAAGAATTAGTGAGTGCAGTTACGGAAGTAGGTTGACCTAGGTGGGCATTGATCTTATAGACACGACGGATCCTTTCAAGCTCAACCTGTACCAGTGTGACTTTTACCCCCTCTCCAACCCCTAAATATAAGGATACAAAGCCTATTTAACGATGCAAAACGGATACGTCAGCTACATTTTATTAGAGCTGTCAAATATGATTCGCAGTCAGCTTGGGCTGAAGGAATATTGATACAAAGCCTGTTCACGAACTTGACCTGTGCTTGGACCCGATTGATTCTCACCCCGGGTTTCAACACAAACATCTCAACCCCTTCGAGAGTTACCGTGCCAACAGCCGGAAAGACGGACAGATAGAAAGACGGGCGTAAAAACTTTACGAAGTAAAAAAGGTCGCGTCGCGAGTTGCGGGCTCGATAACAAGTTAGGAACCTAGATCTTTAGCTGAAGTAGGGTTTTGCGGTAAATCAATCAATCAATTTATTTATTTCGTGACATTAAACATCACATATTACACTAAAAAAGGACTACTCTTAACTACATATATACAATCATTTCATCCATTCGGTGGCTCGGGGCAAAAACACAGTCGACGGAAAAGCCGGTGAAAATGGCCGGAACGGCATTCTGCATTCTCGTGAATTGCCTTTAAAAGTGGGTTTTCGGAGACTTCTAACCTTGCAACAAAACTAACTATCGCTTTCCGTCTCATAACATCAAAAGATTCAGTTTCATTTTCTAAGAACATTTGACTAGCAGAGTAACGTCGATTATATGAAGGAGATGACGGAATGCATTGTTAAAACAAACTTTTAATTTACGCATTGTCGTCTCAAGTTGGTTATCAAACAATGGGAGACAATATAGTTGCGTGCAATAAGTCTTAAATAAAAGAATTCTCACCGACACAGTACAAAATTTAATTAATGTATAGTGTAGACTAGGTAAAAGGTTCAAAAAAAATGGGACGTTAGGGACCGAAAATCAGACGAGGTCTGTTAAGAAAAGGAATGAAGAAGCATAACTACTAGCAACGGACCTCTAAAATTTCCCTCAGTGGAAATTAACATTCTGCTTTTGCCGTTCCCTGGGGACCTCTTGGAAATCTGGAGAAACCAGGGAAATAGGGGAGTTACCTTCTGGGGAATCCCGGGAGGGGAAAACTACGGGACGCAGGGAATGCCTCCGTTTACCTCATTACCAGCCTATCAGTCAGTTAGGGGTAAATCAGCCGTTTTAGGTAGCGTTCCAGTGAAGTTATTACAAGTTACGATGATAAGAGGAGGGTCGAGCGCCGTATTGTGGTAGTTATCAAGTTCTCTGGAACGAAAATAAACAACAACGCGAACATACGTCATCACTCTTACGGGAGTTCCTGGAGAATCGATAGTTATTATCACTTATGATACTCTCGACCATCATAAGTAAACTGTAACGATCGTAACAGTCGCGGAACGAAAATAATAAGTGGGAGGAGCCAATTTACTTATTACGGTGGGCTCTGGAACGGCAATTATAACAAGAATAGTAACGATCGTAACTAATAATAAGTCGCTGGAACGCTACCTTAGGCTCCTATAAGCTACTTTCTCTAATAACCAAAGTCTCTCCATTGTTTCTGAAAAGGAGTTCTTACTTGGTGGTGTGATGACAATCCTAACATTCAATAACCGTGGGGCCGCGCCACAGTGCGCGACGTCAGTTCAAAGCGACATACCACGCTGTCGGGGTTCGCGAGGAACTGAGGTCAGTCATCCCCTAGGAAAGCGAGCATACTTATATTGCTTTCAGTATCGTATTTTGTTATTTATTGGGCGTTGGCACGCCGGTGGGTCACATCACCGCACTTAATTCGTCCTGTTGTCCGGATTCAAAATCATCTGCTGGTTAGGCCAGAATCCAAGGCATGAAGTGATGGGTTCGGTTTCGTACCTAGCCCTGGATCCGGATTCGAATCCCTTCATGATCTGATTCGCCCAACTCTAGCCACAGCTGTCAGTTCAGACTCTAAGCATACACACGCTCTAATTAACAAAACTTTCATTGCCCAAACTTGCAGACAAGTCTCCAACTTGGTCAGAAAGATCAGCCAACGGAAATTTCATTCTAACTAGGTCAGAAAGAAAGGTCAACAATCAGCCAACTGAAATTTTATCCCAAGTGTAGACACGGACCAGACTTGTTATCTTTCTTGCAGAATTGTTTCTGTTTTGTCTTTTTTGTTTTTTTTTAGCTAGAAGCACCTTTTGACTGTAAGAGAGAGAAGAGGGCCCTTGAAAGGAAGCTCGGATGTTGCCCTTAAAAATGATATATAGACTGTGCGAACTTGTCCGATAACAAAGTTGGATCTCCCAAAGGGGAGGTATTGATTGTACGCCATATAGGCGGTCTCTTGCTTGTTCATTGTTCCTGAGGGGGTTTCAAAGAGGTTTTTAGCTAGAAACACCTTTTGTTTGTAAGAGGCAGATGAGGGCCCTTGGGAAAGCTTAGATATTGCCAGTAAAATTCTTTACAGACCTAGTAAACATGCCAAAGTTGAAGTCGAATCTTCCAAGCTGGGAGGTATTGATTGTAGGCCTTACTGTCTGGTGTGTACCTTGTTAATGTTTCCTCAAAGGGTTTCGAGGGTTGTTGTAGCACACCTTGTGACTGTGAGATAGAGAAGGGGGTCCTTGAAAGGAAGGCGCAGACGTTTGCCAGTAAATTTTGTTAGCAGACTGTGTAAACTTGCCATTAATGAAGTCGGATCTTCCGAACGGGGAGGTACTTGATTGTACTTGGCTGGTCTGTAGCTTTTTTCCTCAAAGGGTTTCAGAAACTAGAAACATCTTCTGACTGTAAGAGGGAGAAGAGAGCCCTTGAAAGAAAGGCTCAGATGTTGCCAGTGAAAAAGTCTGTACAGACGTGTAAACTTGCCAGTAATGAAGTCGGATCTTCCAAACGGGGAGGTGTTGATTGTAGGCAGTAGAGGCTGGTCTCTAACCGGTCAGAAAGTTGATTCACCTCCGGTGTATAATAGATTAGAATGTCTGTGTTTTAACTGTTGAAGAGTGACCGTTGCGGCGATTCATTAAACTACTAAACTAAGGACCAACTAGGGCCACTCACAAACACACACAAAAAAGCAACACCATAATATCAAACAGTAATAAAATAAGAGAGAAAAACACAAACAACAAAAATGGACATAAAGTTTGTTGTGTATAGATCTCACCAGACCAAGTCCGCCAAAGCGGCAGATAGCCGAAAAAGCGGCCCCGGAAGCACCCGAAGGAGCGGATTGTCCGAAGCAAGTATCCTTGTCTGGATTGAAAGAGAAGATCTCCTACGAAGTCATGCCCGGCTAGATTGAAATCACCCGGTAACTGTCACATTGCGTTAAGTGGCTGCCAAGTCCGAAAAGGCAACTTGCCAAGCGTGTGAAGAGTCCTAGCCAATAGTAAACTGAAAATCTTTTTTTTTCTTTTCTTAGTTGGCGGGTGTCCCGAAATAATGCATTTGGATTTAGTCGTTAAATTACATTATGTAGTCTACTGTGTTGAAATACCATGACAGTGGAAAGGTTCTTCTTAATTCCTCTTTTTTAACTTTCGTAATTTCCCTGAATGAATAGGAAGTTGAAGGAATTCTCACTTGTTCGTCTGGTCAGGGACCCATAAATTTCCTGTAATGACTTGCCATTCAGGGGGCTTGTCAATAAGAGATTTCTGATGCGCTCGTGACCGAGCGTCAGATAGTTCGAGAAATACCCACGGGGATAAAATATTGCCTTGAGTCTCTTTGGTATCACGGCCAATGAGGCCCGGGATTGGCCCTATCTGAGCAAGAACGCCGATTCGACCCAAGTGGAATTTTTGGAAACTAGGTGAGGCTCGGGCAACATAGAAGCATAGGAAATGACAAGCCCCCTGAATCGCGAGTCATTCAGGAAATTTATGGGTTCCTGGTCTGGTGTATTTCGCTATACGGATTACCACGCCGGCACACTAGGGGGGGGGGGACTAGGTTTGAGCTCCAACTAGCAACCTAGTCTCAATGTTAGCGGTTTCGGTATTACTCAAATATATTTGGAGCAGTCAATGTAGAACACCCTTGCCGGAGAAGCGGTTATTGCTGAATCGATCAACAGCTTCAAATGCATAATTGATAAGATTTTTAACAGATCAGTAGCCTACGATTATTCCGAGTATCTTTTGTAATATGCAGAGGCGAAAGCGTTTGTAGGATGCGATGTTGGTGTTGCGAAGCAGCACTTCGGTTTTGTCCTTTTTTTCCGAGCCTGGCTATTTCTCTCAGTGCTAGAGATTGTAAAGGCCCAACCTCTGTGGTTTCCAAAGAAAGTTTGAATATCACACTTTGGAAAGCTTCAAAAAACTCTTGCCTGGGACCAAAAGGATGATTTTCGCTTCGAGTATTCTGTCGTCTATGTCAGAGAGGATTGTTTGAAGTTACACAGCCAAGCTTCCGTTTGATCAAACTATGTTTCGGCTTTCAAGTGGAAAGCTCGTTCTAGCAGGCAAAAGGGCAGGCACTAGTTTCTAGTTGATGGTGCCATGGGCTAAAAATCTCAATATGCTGAAGATGTACAGTTGTTCCCTGTCCCGTAACCAAAATATTTGCTTCGAGTGTTTAACAGTAAAGGAGCATTCTGTCACGGGTCCAGAAGTGCTGCCATCTACTGTTAAGCAGCTTTCACATGTCGTCGCGATGCGTTTATCTTGCTTTGCGTATAGGTTGCGGAGTGTATCTTTCACATCTGCGTGAAAACTTTTCACGCTGGATGCGTATTTACGTTTGTCGGTTTCTTATGCTAAAGTTTCGTTTCTTTCATTACTATTAAGTTTTTCTCCGTCATTAGTACGTTATTCTCCAGTTTTTCTCCAAAAATTTCCCCCTTCAATGAAAAATGTGATGCGTACGCGTCGATAGAACGCAGGAATAGCAACTTGGTTATTTTCTTGCGTTGCGTTTAATTTGTCTGCGTGAGCTCTGCGGTGCGTTGCCGCAAGCACGATGCAGAGTTTGCGTAGCTCAATGTGAAAGGCTCAACGCGTCAATGTGAAAGCGGCTTTACTGTCTGAGCTTAATCCGCTACTGTTACTGCCTGAGATTAATCCGCTCCTTCTGGTGCTTTCGGGGTTTGTTCAGACTATGTTTCGGCTTTCAAGTGGAAAGCTCCGTTCTAGCAGGCAAAAAGGCAGGCACTAGTTTCTAGTTGAAGGTGAGCTAAAAATCTGAATAATAATAATTTAAAAACAATTTATTGAAGAAGCCGAATGCGGTCATACAGCAGACGCCAAAGGCGCCAACAAAAACTTATACCACTAGAAATGAAAACGCAAACTACTGCATTCAAAACGAAAACAACACCTCACGAATTATACTTTTATTTGTCGACTTTAAGATATCAGGGAAGAGAACACCATCAACCATCCCAACTAAACCCAATGTAGGAAGCATGCTGACGATTTACAGTTGTTCCCTGGCCCTGTAGCCAAAATTTGCTTGGAGTGTTTAACAGTAAAGAAGCATTATATCACGGGTCTAGACTCTAGAAGTGCTGCCACCTACTGTTACTGTCTAAGCTTAATCCGCTACTGTTACTGTCTGAGCTTAATCCGCTCCTTCTGGTGCTTTCGGGGCCGCCTTTTCGCCTGTCTCTGCCGCTTTGTGTCGTGATATCTACACACTACAAACTTGATGTTCAAGCACCATTTTTGTTGCTTGTGTTTCTCTCCCTTTGTTTTGATATTAATTTATTTATTGTTGTTTTTTTATGTTCGCGATTGGCCCTAGTTGGTCCTTAGTTCAACGAATAAAATTATCATTCCTTTTTTGCGCTTTGAATTGGTGCTGGGAAAGGGTATCATGCGCTCCTGCTAAACCTTAGAAGTGGGGCACTTCTGCAAAAAATTTGAACTTTTGAACCAAGAGAGATCGAATTTTTTTTCGACCCTGAGCGAAAGCCTTTCATTGGATAAGTTCAGTCTTAGATAAGATCTGTCTTATTTTGTAAAAACAAAACTTGTCTTGTGATCCTGTTGTAAAAGTTTTGATTGAACAAACTATCGGATAAAGAGTGTAGGACAAAAAGGGAATGATAAGTAAGAATCGGTTGTTAGATCTTGGCCGTCTTGAGCGATGAGAAGTTAGCAATTTCTGCAAGTTTTCTTTCCAATGCATTGAGGGTAAGAAAACTCCTTTTCATTTCTATGACTGTCACCTTCGATAAAGTGTTTACTAGTGTTGGGCGATATTTTGATTTTCGATATATCGATATCGATATTTCGTTACCATGTTTCGCTATAGTAGGCCTATACATCTCGATAGCAAAAATTTAAGGACGAAAATGTTCGTAAAAAATCATCTTGCATCATCTCAAACTTCGAATAAATAAAAAATGAATTACGAAAATCATGTCGCTCCAATTTCCGATGCAAAAGTCCAACTTATGTTAGATTATTTACACTAGTTAGAAATATACAATTATCGTTTTCGATATCGATATGTATGTTTCGATATCGATATGTATGTTTCGATATCGATATGTATGTTTCGATATTCGATATCGATATTTGGTCCGATATATCGATATCGAATATCGCCCAACACTAGTGTTTACTCGGCGGTTAAAAATAATAATGCAACGCCACGCAATTCACGATTAATAATATAGTCTATCGATAGTGGCATGATTCTTGAAAGTTACGGATAAATTTAGTACTGACGTAGCTATGTATGACTATATTCACGGTGTCCACGATTGAACAGGATAACAACTAGCTACAAAGCCAGTGTAATTTTGTTCTGTTGTTTTATTTATTTATTTAGCGGTAATGTCAGTAGGCCTGCCAAAAACTTAATTATTTGATTGGTTCACGTCGTAACCTAGATGCAAGTTGCGATGAACAAAGAATATCTGTTGTTTCGCCAAATTTGAAGTTGCTGAGAAGAAACTAAACCAAAGTATTGCTTCGCAACACTTTCGTCGGTGAAGTTGCTACGACACTACACGTTGCCCAGGCAACGTAAAGCTAGTTTGTATTCAGATCGAAACTAAAGTTGCATTTCAGTCTTCATTCCTGACTACTGTGACGTATGCACTGGTTTATTACTTTCGAATGTTGTCAGCTTTAATAATGTGAATTTCCATTCCCTTTTCATTAGTTGATATGATCTGCTTGTACGATATTGCTAGACTTATTGGCTTTTTGATTCCGTTCCCAGGGAGGATGCACCGGCAGCAGATTGCTTTGGCATCTATTATGAATTTCTAAGAAGCTGAGCCCTGATTGGTTGAATGTAGACAATTCGTTTGCGAAACGTCACGTTTGGAATTAAATATATATTGGGGGGGGGGGAGAGAAAAATCAGCATCCAAGTGGATGCTGGCGATAATCAGTTGGCCGGGGCTTTTATGGACAACTTAACATCGGCTTCCTGGGCCCTTAATTCAGCCCTGGGACCACATTTTGGATCGACATAAGGGTCTGAACGTAAATTTTCTGCGCTTAAGGCATAAAAGTCACTATTCAGCTGTAAATGTTCCTTCAGCCCAAGCTGTCTGCGAATCGTATTTGACAGTGCAAAACGGTTAGGTCAGCTAATTTTATTAGGGCTATATTTCGGCCCTTCTTGGGAAGGGTCCTCTTCAGGCTCTAGCCTCCCAAGCTTGAAAACGAGCGTGTGGGAAATAGTAGTAAAAATAATAATAATAAGTTTATGTTTCACATATCAAAAAGCACAAAGCGTAGATGCAGTAGGAGAAAAGAAAGAAAGGAGGAATAAAACGCTATAGTAAGAGGAAAAAACGAAGAGACTGCGACGTCGTTAATGTCTGTAAAATAATATTTTCCTTTTTTTTCTAGCGACCACGAGGGAGGCAATGTCAGCGCACACACTGTTCATTTGGTTGGATCAGCCCTGTCCGACCCATACCTTTCATTCGCTGCTGGTATGAATGGTCTCGCTGGACCTCTTCACGGATTGGCCAACCAGGAGGTATGCCTTTACTTTCCTGATATGATTGCATTACAGGTTTTTTTTTTTCCTTTCGGTGTTAGCTCCTAAAGGGGGCGAAAGTCTTCAAATTGTGTAAATACCGTGTAACTCAAAGACTGAGTTTCTGTGTTTTTTTTTTTTTTTTTTCTTTTGAATCCCTTCTCCTCTCTTTGTAGTGAATCTTTACTACTTATAATTTTAATTCTACCTTTTCTCCAAAAGTTTTTTTTTATGCCATGGAGAAAAAATATTATATACAATGTATATACTCTGATTTTTGGAAATGTGCGAGCCGGGCTCTCAGGGATCCCTGTCGACGTCAGTATTTGGTTTAAACACCGAGGTGCTTTTACAAGCATTTTTTTCTTTTTTTTGCGACGTCTCAGTGGCACGAGTGTGACACCTATTAAAAATTTTGCTTCTGCTTATACTCTTAACTCGACCTTTTCTTCCAAAAGGTTGATTTTCCATGCTTTTTTTTACAATATAACTAAAATTGTTAAAAATAAGTAATTGAAAACATTATTTAAAGGACACCTGAACAATGAAACCATACTTGAACACACCATGGAGAATGCATTTACAGACATGGCCACGGAAAGCATTCTTCTCCTGAGCGTGACGTTTTCAGAATAGGGATGTTCGTTTCTGGAGGTTTGCACATGCAGACTCCAAGACAAAAAGCGCAGTTCATTCAAATCTTGTACAGCGCTGGCCGGATCGTATTGGAATTTCTTTTACATATACGTTTGGGCTTAACTGGTTAAAAAATATTCCAGAAGAAGGGTTGATTGGAGACATTTGTTCATTTCTAAAATTGTTCGGTACTGAAATAAGGACAGATGCAAAATGGAGCAAAAATCATAGCTTGGAAACACTATTTCGTATTTGATTGAGTTTTCTGCAGGCAACGTTAACGGAAGTCACACAGATAGGGATGATACTTGGTACTCTTCATTCAGGTGTCCTTTAAAGATCCTGTAAAAAAAAAAAACGCGAAACAAAACTACAGAACCAAACCAAAAATCTCAACTCACACCGAGAGATGCCCTCCGACATAGGGAGCGTGTTCCACCCTACTTACCGTAGTTACTACACGTGACCTCACGGATCCTGGCATCTCGACGTGAAGGCTGGAACGCATTTTTTTTTTTTTTGCAGAATATCGTGCCACCGGATACGTAGTTACCACGCTTACTAGACTCCCAAGCGTGGTAACCAAATAGTTAGGCTACTATTTTAATAGTGACTAATAGTTACCATTGTTAGAAGAGTGGAACACGCTCAGAATGACAGAATCTTTAGTTGCGTTTTTGCAGATACCATGGTACCTGATACGACGGTCTAAAGTCGTTTTAGCAGCTACCGTGGTATCTGATACCCCGGTCAGAAGGCGTTTTTGCAGATACCACGGCTCGACCGTGGTGACTGATCGTGGTATCTGAAAAGTAATCTCACTTTCATCAAATTTTGTGAAATTGGTGAGAAAGAAGTTTAGCACTTAGGGATGCAACTGGATATCAGTTATTCTTTTGGGATGACTTCTAAAAGTGCAATTTCGGCAATAGTCGTTTTTGCAGAGCAACCGTATATCAAATACCACGGTAACTGCAAAAACGACTAATTGCAGATCGAATTACCATGGTAACAGATACCATGGTATCTGCAAAAACGCAACTATTACAACAAGTCTGGGAAATAAGAGCAGGTGTTTAAAGCATGAGCTTTTTGCTGGTGATTTATTCTGTTAACAACCCCGACAGTATTCTCTTCAGTTTGTTGAAATGAAAATTTCGGATAATCCCCTCTTGTTTTCTTTTCTCATAAAAGTAGTACTCCTTGCATGAGTGACCTTTAGCAATTAAATTAAAAAATGAGAGCTACTCGCGAAGTTTCTTGTTGTTTTTTGCTACTTCAAGGAGCATTCATGGGCTTAGTTTCAGCCAGAGGCTAAAGATGAAAGACAGGAAACAGATTGCTACTTGCTTTCTTTGTTTGGCAAAAGATGAAAGAGACTTGCGTTGGAAACTTGATTCGTGTCTCCCTATTGCCTCCGTTTCTTGGATATTAGGGAAAGTTTTTATCCTGTTTCTGACGTAAGTGATCATTAGGTCAGGTGCAGGATTCAAAGAGTTTTAATTGGCTCAAGATGATCTTTTGAAGCTTGTTCTCCGTTGGAGTCGCTAACAAGCTCGTCGGAGGGGATTAGCTAATAAGGGTAGTGTCTGTGACCTGTGACTTTAGGTCTTAACTCTTGTCAGGCTGGGATCAGGTAAATATTCAGGAAGGCGAAAAGAAAAAGCCCAAGGGAGGGGGAGAAAAGGGATTGGAATCTGCAGTAGACCAGCAGCATATAAATGATGAATGAATGAATGAATTTATTCCCAATAAAGCCCAAGGGCCATGGCGGGAAACATAACACAATAAAAAAAAAAATATCATTCATTCCGGAAACAAACGAAAAATCAACTTCTATAAAAATAGTTCACGGTGGGTCATAGCTAACTTCAGGAATCTACCCAGCCTTCGGAGGTCACCAAAACACTTACTTCCCATACTTGAAACCAAATCCCTTTCCTCCCAAACCTCCCGACCAAACACTTCCTTTCTTAATTCTTTTAACTCCTCGCAATAACATATCAAATGTACCGCATCCTCCCCATCAATACCACACATCGGACAAAAATAAGGACCAGTACCTTTCCTTTCTCTACCAATATATATTTCTCCGCATCCCCACCGAATTTCTCCGCATCCCCACCGGAAGAGCGTCCGCCCTAAGACTCGCCATCCACCTCAATTATGTAGACATGATCCGTGCGAGAGCCCTGGCGACGCCGTGGACATCTATGGTGACGGGGTATATAGCGCCAACCGATTACGGGCTTGTGGCCCGGAAGGCCACATCGCTAGCCCTTGAATACTTAGGTCTGAAACCGTAATGTGGTTTGTCCAGTTCAAGTGGCCAGTCCACCACTGACTACTTGTTACTATATTGGTGGGGAGGGGGGGGGGGGATGGCGAGAATATCTGAATTCTTAAAAAGTGCAAAAGGCTGAAAAAGGAGAGGGAAGAAGTGAGCAAACAAATTCGAATCTGTATTCTTACCTTTTTTCAAAAAACTTCGGTGTTTCCAGTTCCCGCTTTCTTCTGCCTTTTCTTTCTCTTCTAGAACGGTAATTCAGTGGGTGAGTAAGCAGGAAAGTGGGGATTCCCGGGAACCGGGTCGATTACTAATTAATTAATCTCTTGTACGTGCAAAAGGCACTCAGCAAAAACAGCACCTTGAAGAGAAACAAAAAACCTTTTTCATTTTCTAGTAGTATCTCGGATAGACCTTCCTAATAGGGTTCTTTGTTTAGTGCAGCTTGCTCGGATGGACGTATCCTGAAAAAGCGAGAATGGTCCCTCTTTTTGTCGAAGTACCTCGTACAAAGTAAATAGTGTTCTAAAAGTAAATTTCCTGGAGCCAAATTCTGAGCTATCACTTTTCTCCGAAAAAACGCTGCTTTCAGACCACCTTAGGGTAAAAAAGTGACAAAGAGCGGGAGTTAAGCTAATGAAAGGGCCTTTGCCTTCAAGATATTTGTCAGATCCATCGATTTGTGAAAGGAATACGTGCCTGAAAGGTGTGGATCGCGGATAGATAACAATCTTTCAGAGAATGTTCAAACTACTGTTATGAATGGGAGGTGGTTAACTTCCTACTTGATGAAAGCGCGGCGCTGGAATAGTGGGGATCGGATGTCCTGATCTTTGACGGGTGAGCTCCTAGGGTGGTATGGATACTAAGTTTATCTTAAAATAGCAGTTTTATTTAGACTTTCGGATTCATGGGAGACAATCCTCATTGAACGAATTGCATTCGAGGTCATAAATGCGCGGCAAATCTCAGTCAGCTAGTGATGAGTTTCGCTAGTGATAAAGTCGGCCGAACCAGCACATGACACATTTCTATACACAGTTAACATAGAGGCCAATGTCCTATTTTTTGCGTAAATTATTTTTGTTATCGTTATTATCATTATTTGTTACTATGGTGTTCTTCACTGTTCTGGCCGAAGATAGTAAAATTGTATTTTTGTATCTGTTTTCTTTTACATACTCCGCTTTTGGCGGGTCATTAATAAATTACTCACTTACTTACTGGTAGCTATCTTTGGAACTTGTTGATAATCTTCTGCTGTATCATTTCTTTTCGTTTAGATAAAAAATAAGAAACTTGCAGGTTGCCTGCAATTTGTAATACAGTACAAGAAAAATAAAAGAAAGACATTATCTTTTCACCAAATTCCAACTAAATAAACCTCTCTCGATGCTTCATCGAAAGCTTGAGGGATCTTCCCGCAAAGCAGTCATCTTTCATCACTTTAACCATCCATTCCTCATCATACACTCCTTTTCCAAACACTTCTTCCCTCAACCCATCCAGTTCATTACATTCACACATCAGGTGCACTACATTCTGATTCATATCCCGCACATTGGGTAGTAGTAAGGACAAATCCGACTTACCCACCCCCTTCCCACATTCCTCCTCCTATTCCCTAGTAAACAATCAGCCCTCATACTTATCACCCACGCTAACTCACCCTTTTTCAACCCTCCTTTAAAATAAGTACTTAACTGTATTTCTTCTAGGTCCTAGTGTTCTTGAACAAAGTGAAGCAAGCTCTTGGTGAGGACTTCAGCCGCCAGAAAGTGGAAGAATTTGTGCGAAAGACCCTCGCCTCCGGCCAGGTTGTGCCAGGCTACGGTCACGCTGTGCTCAGGAAAACCGATCCGAGATACACCTGTCAACGAGAGTTCGCTCTGAAGCATCTTCCGGAAGACAAGATGTTCAAGGTAAGCGGAGTCCTTGCCAAATCCGTGGTGTGGAAAAGGGTCGTTAAGATTTCCTGATTCTGGGGAGTTGGTAAAGGTTTTCGAGGAACAATGACTGACAGTCCGGCAAGCGAAATGGTGGTGAAAGGCAGTGGCAAGTTTGTCGAAGTTTGCTTGCTGGACGTATGTAGAAAACCGAAATTTGTCAGGCGTTGTGAGGTGCATTCGAACGCGATGAAAAATTATCTCAAAATAATAGTATGAAGTTGTACGAAAAAGTAGCATCAGGGACCCATAAATTTCCTTTACAGGGGGCTTGTCATTTCCTATGCTTCTATATTGCTATGTTGACCGATCCAAATCGAGTTTCCAAAAATCCCCACTTGAGTCGAATCGGCATTCTTGTTTGCCTCGTTGGACGTGCGCGCCAAAGAGACTCCTCCCTCAAGGCGCCAGCAGCCAATCCCAAATTTTGTCTATCTGGCCTTTGACATGATTGGACCGTGGGTATTTCTCGAACTATCTTCCGACCGGTCAAGAGCGCATCAGAAATCTCTTATTGACAAACCCCCTGTAAAGGAAATTTATGGGTCCCTGGTAGCATGTAGTACCAATTGATGCTACTACATGCTTCTATAGTAAGACGGGATGCTGCTGGAGCAAGGCGGGATGCTACTGAGTTCTACTACTTGAGATTAGCCCAGTGTGAGGCACATTAAATTAAAGTATTTTGTACTACTGCATATCAATAAATGCAACTTTTCATACAACTGCCTTACAACTACACAGGCTACACATTTTTCATCAGGAAGGAACGCTGGTGGAAATGTCCTGAATGTGCTTAGCCGCGCTCGGCTCCTTGGTTTTGCTGAGAAACACGGCAAAACCTGCATTAATGGTTATCCTAACCAGTGAGCTCCTCGGGAGAAATGAGGTCTGCCTCGAAAAGAGCCAAACACGGCAAATCCAAATTTCGGGAATGAGAAAAGAATGCGTAGTTTTAACATGCAACACTTCGGATGTTGTCTGTTGTGATTTTCGAAACGTATACATTAAATTGTATGCATAACAAGCATTGCGAGGATGAGCTGGAAAATCGCCAAAAAAGCATCTGCTGACTTTTCCGACATCATGACGACAAACAAAAAGTCGGCAGATGCCTTTTCGGTTGTATTTGGGCTCTGCCTGGCAATACTTGTTGTGCGTAACATTTAATGCATAACGGTCTCAAAATCACAACAGATAACATCCCAAGTGTTGTCTGTTGAAACTGCGCATCCCTTTGTTATCTGTTATGAAACTACAGACAGTGTAGTTCGGGTACGACAAGTCCTTCAAACTGAATCGTACAACACCACTGTAGGTGATCTTTTACTGGGAAAATTCCGCTTGTTAGTGAACTTATTCACTAAGCTATGGTTGACTGACATGTTCTTCGACAATTCTTATTTGGAGCTTATTTCTTGCGACCACAGCTTAAGCAAATGCGGGAATCAGCTCAGTTCGCATTTCTGTGGATACTCAAGAAAGTACAGTGGATACTCTCGTCTCCGATTTCTCAATCGATCAAACAGCGTTCTGGAGACCATGGACAAAAATAATGTTAAACATTGCAAAACAAGGAAATCTCCTTCCGAAGCCTTTTTTACAGAGATTTTTAACAAAGTGAACTAGTGTAAATATTTTATTTCATTATTGTAAGTGACCAGCATAATTTAGCATCTTCTGCTGAAGAAAGCTACGAAGTTAGTTTGTCAATAAACGATTTCAGATTTCAGATAATTATCCGGTTATTATATCAAATGAAAAACTGATGAACTCGCCAGTTTTCTGAGCCTCATTTTTTTAGCTTCGTTATTCGTATAAAGGCAAAACAGTTAAACAATTAAAGGAAGGAATTGGAGACCTCTAATGTAATTGAAAGGACCCCTCTTGCTTATTCTGCTTTTTATAACATATCTAGCTCCCATACAGAATTATAAGCTTCTAAAATCCCCACCTTTCTCCATTGTTTCGTTTTGTGCCTACGAAATTTTAGCGCTTTTTTGGCCTTGCCGGGTTTTGCCCGTCACACAACGAAACGTTTGCCGGGATCATCAACGTCTGCCGACAACTCTTTCACATATAAGGATCCGAGAAGCTTTTGTTTATTAGGCTACTTCTTTTATTTGCTTAGTTTTCACACTTTTTAACCACGGCTCGATCAGTTTTTGAATGTTTTGCGTCCAGCCGCCGCGTCGGAGAGCAGGAAGGCTGGACATAGTCGACAGGCCCTAACAAGAAAATCGCTAATTTCAGATGGAAAGTAATGGTATTATCGAAAATGTTTTTTTCTGATCCATTACATAGGGAAAAGATTATTTCTAGTAAGAGTTGTGCTTTAAGTGACTCGTTGCAGTAAAAATGTAGGAATCCTAGAAAATTATTTACCACTATTTTGTTACTACGGTCTCTAGACTGCTTTAAAAAATGTATTGATTGATAAAATGAGTTTCTGTTATCAGATTTTCGTGTGTTTGAGTGATGAAGGTTGAAAGCTTTAAACTTAGTCTTCTTCTACCACTGAAACATCCCGTCATGCAGTTCACCGACAGTCTGTATTTCGTTCTGTATTGTGCCACCCCTTTGTGTCGGCTATTGTTACAGCGCCTTGGGATCTTCTCGTTGGTTGAACGAGATTAGGATGTATGACCCCTGGGGAAATTGAATCGGTACGTTACCATCGTTCTCGCGATTTGATTAAGACTCCTTCCCGCGAACGAATACAATCTCCTCTCTCTCTTCCCCCTTGTTGCGTCATTGGATTGGCGTCCAAGCACAAGGAATTTCTAGATCAGCGAGGAAACTTCAGTAGCGAAGCGACCCTTTGTGCCGTCTTTACCCTTAGGCCGATGCTGGGGGGCCAGGGGAAACAAATTATTGAGAAATCAGGCTAAGGTTGCTAGCCGTATTACCTTGTTCAATACGATCCAGGTGTGACCAGCTACGTTGCTCAGATGTGACCTTAGTCTGTGCTTGACCAAGAATCTTATGTGCTGGCGTTTTTTCGTTTTTGACTCATGAAAAGGGGCCAAACCCATGCATGGCCTAGGGTCCACCAAAAGTAAAAGACGGCATTGGTTAGGCTTCCTTGGGATCCCAAAACGTCAGTGACGAAGTCAATTAGTACGATAGATCGTCTTATTCCTGTTCAGCGCTTCCAATCCAACCTGACTATTTTAAGTCCCTTCATTGTCTCATTGTCAACATTTGACTATGCAATAAAAATTAAGTGTTTATTTGTTTATGTGTGAAGCTGTCCATTTATCTGTAAAGATACCGTACAGCAAATAAACGTTATCTTTTATTGTAAAATAGATCCACAAGTTCATGAGTAGAAATTCTGCTTCCCGAGCAATAGGAATTTTGCACTGTCTTTGGATTAGAAAAGTGGAAGCTAACATGTTCTGCTTATTACCTGATGGATCTACATTTTTGCCATCTTTCTGCCACAATTGTTGGATGATTAATGATGAAGAGAGACAATGGGGGACTTTCAGAAACTAGTCTGCTTGGAGCGCTAAACTGGAATATTTATTTATTTCAAAATATAACCAACTGAGGAGCGCCAGCTCCTTCCATTCGGGATTTACTTTGCACACCTGGATCCGCTAACTATAATATTTATTCAACTATTAAATCTCTTTATTCTAGCTAGGGGGTAAAAAGAAAAACTTTAACTTACTGCTACGGTCTTGCTGCTACGCAATAAGGCTAACTGGCGAAAAGGTTGAAACATTTTGGAGGATCCGTTTTGTCGAACTACAGGATCACCCACTATTTGCGTCCGTTTTTGATTCCGTACATGTGTCGTAAGTAATTTGAAAACACATGGTAACTGATGATGATGCAGAAAATGTTGATGATGATGCAGAAAATGTTGATGTTTAGGTATAAAAAATGTCTGACCCCAGATGAAAACCAGCCAATCAGGTTGAAGACTTTGAAGTAGCCAATGGGATTAGAGTGTTTTGAACAAGAAATCAGAATTTTCAGTAAGAAGATCTGCCGTGACGGAAATGAATCTCAGCTGAAGTATTGGAGTTGTTATTGTAGTTTTACTAATCTGGGAATACTATTAAGATAGGTCAGAAGGAAAAATATTGGTATAAAAGAAGAAAAGTAGATCTTTCTTTCAAGATATTTCTATCATTTTCTGGACAACTATGAAGTAGCACAGGAACATTCAAAGTTTGACAATGTTATTACTAGATTGAAAACATGATGGAAATAGCAAGTGATCCTGTACAGATCAATTTCATAGATGGGTCTTGCATTGTTGTGTGGAGAATGAGTTTCAAATTAAGGTGTCAAAGTGTAATGGTACATTCGAGCTACTGAGATTGTCGAGTTATGGTTAAAGCACAACTCTTACTATACAAATAATCTTTTCCCTATGAAATGGATCAGAAAAAAACATTTTCGAAAATACCATCACTTTCCTTCTGAAATTAGCGATTTTCTTGTTAGCGTCTATCGACTCATGTCCTGCCTTCCTGCTCTCCGACGCGGCGGCTGGGCGCAAAACGTTTGAAAACTGATCGGGCCGTGGTTAAAAAGTGTGAAAACTAAGCAAATAAAAGAAGTAATAAACAAAAGCTTCTCAGATCCTTATGTGTGAAAGAGTTGTCAGCAGACGTTGATGATCCCGGCAAACGTTTCGTTGTGTGACGGGCAAAACTCGGCAAGGCCAAAACAGCGCTAGAATTTCGTAGGCACAAAACGAAACAGTGGAGAAAGGTGGGGATTTTAGAAGCTTATAATTCTGTATGGGAGCTAGATATATTATAAAAAGCAGAATAAGCAAGAGGGGTCCTTTAAGAAAACATGCTGATCGTTCCTTGCCGGGCAAGCAGTTCGCCTGGAGTCCAACAAAAAACGGAAATCGAGTAGAAATCGAAGTTTAGTTTGAAGTTGGTTAAAACGTGCTATGATAAGGATGAGAAGACGTGCCAAATATGTTTAAATCCGGCCTGGACCCGGCGAAAACCGGAAATCTGGTGGTGCAAAAAGTTTATTTGATGGAATCGTTTAATGTCTGTTCGGGGGTAAGCCTTATTGTTGAATCAACCTATCTTCTCTGTTTAATGCTGGGTCAGTAGCAGGGCCGTAACCTGATATAGGTATAAGTCGTGCTAACCCTCAGCAGATACTTTACACATTTCTAGAAAGATTTATTAATTTCATTTATGTCGTAGCGAGAAAACAGCTTCCAAAAGGGTGTCAAAGCAGTATCATGCGGAACTACGAACGAATTATACATTTCAGCAAGAATAAATCTGTTAAATTTCAGCTTCGTGGAGACAGGGATTCCGTATGTTTTACGAGCTTTAACCACGACAATAGTGGCGTTTTTTATCGCCGATCAAATTTGCCCGGTAGACGAAGCGAGTTTGCCGATTCGTGCATAATACTGTTTTCGATAGCCGATAGCCGTTGGCGATCGCCGATGTTTCTGGGTGTTCAAAAACGAGTTTTTCGTTTTTGAAAATACCGCCTAATCCTCAAACGAAATCCATACGTCAACGGCTATCGGTGAGTCCTTGGCCGATGGGCGATGGACACGAATTTAGGCGATACACGTTAGCCGATCAGAACGAAAAAAGAAAATAAGATAAACAGCTACGGCAATCGGCTTCCGGCGAACGTCAAAAACGCCAAAAAGTCAAACGGCTACGCTATCGCCGAACTAATCGGCGACCAAAAACGCCACTGATGTTTCTAGAAGCGAACGGGTGGCGCGGAGACTGGTTCCCAGAGGTAGAGCCAAATAGGTCAGAGACTCCTTGGGTTGCACGGGCTGGCCACCAATACTCACTTCTTCCACATCGAAAGGACGGCGATTAAAAATCATGACTACAGTATAATCTGTTACTCTCTATAGAAAGACCTCGTAATGAGGTCTGAATCAGTTGGTAAATACTACAAGGTTATGACCTGCAAAATAAAAAAAGAAATATACAACAGTAACAAAGATGACGAAACATAAAAATGTAAAAATAAATATCCAAACCGATTATGTAATAATAATACAAAGCAAGAAAAAGGCTTTCGCCTCTAAATAACTCGAAGAAATTTTGAGTAGTCGAACTGATCGGAGTTGAAAATCCCATCAACAATGCAAGTAGTTCAGGTCCCAGAAAAGAAGTGAGGTAGCTCGAAAGAAATACACTAGTGGCTCGTTGGTGAAACTTCAGTGTCAAAGGGACAGTTCTGAAGTGCTCTAAATTGCCCATAAAAAGTTCAGTTGGCAGTCAGAATAGGAAAATACCTCACTTGGAAAACTTGCGATTTCGTAATGAAGATAGAACGGGATATGTGAAAGTTGGCAAGGCAAGTTGAAGACAGCCTGAAATTGCCCTTTGTCTGTTTCAGACCATCTGGAGCCCTCCTGATATTTGTATGCTTTTCTTCTGTCACAATCTGATAAATGATGAAAACTGCTAACGGATTCACTTCTTGGAAATATACTATTTTTAAGAACAAATTGACTGTTAACAACTTGAAGAGGACCCTTGAAAACAAGGGCCGAAATGTCGCTGACGAACATTGTAGCTGACCTTGAAAGTTAATTTAAAAAATCGACTTTCGTGATTACACAACCAAATTTACAACTATTGTCAAGAAACAGGAAGAAGTACAGTATATCGTTAATACGCTTGAAAATCTGTCAAGCTTCGTTAAAAAGTTTCACGAACTCTGGAATTAAACTTTTTGAATATCTGAATATCGATTTCTGACATTATGGTAGAGGGGAGGGAGGATTTGGGAGTGAAGAGGGTGAGATACCATTGCTGAATCCAAATCGGTGCCTAGCTCTTTTCTGCGCCTCTGCAGTGTTTTGAGGTTCAAGTGTTTTAAAAGGTAGGAGTATGGAAGTTTCGGTCCACTATTAATAATAAGAATTGGTCGCCAGTGACTTATTGGTATTTATCAAATTTATTCGTTGGAATCGTAAGGACGCGGAAGACACAGGTTAATTTAAGGTCTGTTTATCTTTGTGTCTAATGAAGAATTTCTTTTCAGTTGGTGTCCGAGCTTTATGAAATCGTACCACCAGTTCTTCTTGAGACCGGAAAGGTGAAGAACCCATGGCCGAACGTTGATGCTCATTCAGGTGTTCTTCTTCAGGTAGGATTGTTTTCTTTTCTTCCCCTAAAGTGCATTACGCGCTGATTGGCACACCACTAGATGACTCCCACGCCTACTTCGTGAACGTTACAAGAAGGTTCTGAATGAATGAATTTGTTCGCAAAAAGCCCGTGGGCCATGGCGGGAAAAAAAATAAGGTATGAAATACACCCAAAAGAACTCAATGTATGAGCCCTTACTACAGAAACCAGAGCAAAATAACACTAGAGAGTAGCGCCCAGACCTTTGCTTTCTATGCTTTGCAAACGGACCATACTCATAGCGTCGCCCGCTACGCTTGCGGCATTTAAACCGGGACAAACTTGCGTGTTTAGAAATTTCTAGTAAAGTTAATACTGAGTATCTATCTCTCAAAAGTGTACCTCCCGAGCAACTCCATATGAAAATCTGGTTAAAGTTACCTAATTCCTTAATACGTGAAAAATACCTACTTGAAACTAGTCGAGAAACTTAAATATTTCCTCGTATCATGTATCGTTTTGGTTTCTCACAAGAATCTGATGATTTCTGACAAGATGTTCCTGCGAAACGATCTGGAAGGCTCCCATTGTAATACTGATATCTGAAAATCAACGTGTAATAATCTCTTAATCCAGCTTTTTCCCCACACCAACAAAAACACTCTAAAAGCGTTATTTTGAAGCACTTGGAATGGACGAAGCACCAAAGTCTTACCGATACAGTTAACATTTTGGCTAACTGGTAAATCAAGAGGGTTGTCTAGAAATTGCAAATGCGAGAATGCTTCCGAAGATAGTCCTTTATCTTGGGACAGTGGCAACCAAACCCCTACTGTACAAGTAGATGGCTTAGAGCAATCAGTATCCCGGATTCCTGCAACCTGGAATTAGGCATTAATTAAAATCCCAATCAAGAATTTCACATCCGACTTACTACTAGGTAGGGATGCGACAGCAAGCTGAAATATGAACGATGCAAAATCATAGAGTTGAACCAAAGGCTAGGATAGAATATTTAAGTTAGGAAAGGCAAAAAACGACACGAGTGAATTTTCTTCGCGGAAGTCCGTAGGGTGCAAAAAAATGGCGGTCCTCCAGTCCTGATCGAAATTAGTTGTTCATCTGCTCTTTTCGAACTTCACTAAACATGGACCGAAGACGTTGTCGTGTAAAATTCGCCATTGCGGCTTGCTATACAGGAAATGTAGAGGGGGTTTATTCATTTATTTCCGTCAAATCTGAGGAGTAACATAATATAATACAAAATGCGAGACTTGTTGATAATATTTTTAATTCGAAAACAATAATGCGCTTCTTTAAGTACATGCTTTCGATAGTCAAATTTCGTTTGTCTTAGTGCGACAGTGAGGCAAACCGGTTTTCATAGCACGTTGCCAGCTAAGAAATTCGACAGTGAGAGAAACACAAGGATGCGCATCCTTACGTTTGATATAAAAGGGCGTCTCCTTTACATATGTATAAAATTACTAATGATATGATGAACTGCCACATTTTAAGTCTGGTACACTTTGATAGGGTATGAATGAAGATCATTCGTCGAAGTTTTGAACAACTGACAAACGTTTTCCACGTTGTTTTAACTGTTTAATGTTTTATTTTGATTGGTATTTTCTTGACGAGATGTGATTATCATGTAGGCTACCTGACAAAAACGGCAAATTCGGCAATCCAGTACTGTGAAAGCTCGGTTGTTGTACAAACCAAAATTAGTCAGATTGTTACTAAGACACTTGCACACAACGTAAGCTTCGTAAGCTCGGAGCTTCGGGGAAACAATCCGTCGATCAATTATTTAGGAAGGAGATCAAATCTGTACGACATGTGCTACATTTCCTTGAATAGAGAACTCAGAAAAACTCTCAAAAAATCATCGCTTGGATAGGCTTCCCACTATCTAGTAAGTAAGTAAGTAAGTAATTTATTTGTAACCCGCCATTTGAAAAAGCGGAGTAAATGAAAGAAAATAAATATAACATATAAAAACACAGAAAAAGTATGAATAAATGTAGGAATTCCAATAAATTCCATGGGCCATGCGGAAAAAATAACAACAAATACAAAGCAATCAAAAAAAAAGGAAACCGAAAATCAACTTCTGAGTCTGCATTCATAAGAGAGCTCTTGACTTCTAGCCAGATGCATTCTATTTTCAAAACCTTTGAAGAGCGGCTTTGGTGGGGGAAAAACAACTAAAGTTTTTGGTAGGGCACTCCATACTTTTAAAATGAAATGAAAAATAATAATTTCCTGGAGTGGTCCTCTGTTCAACCGCAGGCGGTTAATCTTGTTAATATGACCCGTTTAAAGTAGAGCTAAATTCCCAAAAGATCCATTTTCTTTTGTCAATCTCTAGCCCATCTAGTATTTTTGTTAATTGTCTGATCGTTCTTATCTTTCCGCTGTGAATGGAATAGAATATGTCTACGCGAAAAGCCCGAAGGTCGTGGCAAAAAAATATACGTGTTAACACTGGCTTGAATAAATATAATAACAGCATACAAAAAAACAACAAAAAACAAAATGAGAATGACTAATGAGTAAACAGTTCACGTTGGCGCAAATCACACCGGAAGAATTTTGTAAACATCCACTCTTCCCAAAACACTCTTTGACTAAATACCTCGGATCTTAAATCATTCAGCTCATCTAAACTCACACATAAAGTGGCTCAAATCATCGCACTCCTACACATTGGGTAGAAGTCAAATAGTTACTGTTACTTAGTATTTCGAGAAGGTTGGAACGGACAGCGTAGTAACTTTTGACGAGGTTTGGACGAAAATAGTAACTAATAGTTACAGTTGTTAAGAGGGTGGAACACGCTTTAAGTCTAGGGACTCAAATGTTGGATTCCCGCATTTGTCATGGTTGTGTAACATTCCATCAGTTGCGTAATATTACGCTGCGTATCTCTCACCTTTCGGTCTGACTGTCAAGAAAGTATCCCGTACATCACCTACCAAACATGTTTTTTGTGAATGAATACCGCTTCTCCTCTTCCCATAAATGTTTCACTATTCTTCCATCGAGCGTTTCCGTTTCCTGACTCTGACAGGATAACAAAAATGTATATCCGTTTCTTTCCTTTTATCGCAATGCTGTATTCTACCTTTTGTCGAAATGTTTCTTTGTCGGCCTCTAAACTAACTGACTGGAACTGGATAAGATTTAATTTTTTTGCGGCTGAACAGATTCCCAGTTTGGTCCATAGGCTGCTGGTCATGTCCCTGGGTTCCGTTCCCTTCTTGAATATAAATGCGATAGATTTTAGGATTCCGAAAATCCCTTTGGTACGTGAAGAAAATACTTTAATCCATTCGTTTGAGAATCGTTGTCAGGTCACGGCCGACCAGTGAAATTGGACGTAAATCACCGGTCTTGTCAACAGGAAGTCTTTTGAGAACGTGACTGAACTCTGGTTCGAGGGGGGAGGGTCTCTCTAGGGAGGCTCGAAAATTTCTACTTTGATTTCCTCTCCATGTGCGAAAGATTTCCCTGGAAGTCCTTTGGCAATTGAAGGGGGAAATCATTAGTTGGTGCGAAATCAGTTGTTGTAATAAACAATATAAGGGGTATGGGGATCCTCGAAAAATAATATGTTTTAAGAATAAAAGCTATTAGCGCTAAGGGGAACCCTATTTTTTTGGGCCGAGTCAGAGCAAAATAACACTAGGGTAGTAGCGCCAAGACTTGGCAAGAATAACCCACTCGAGTAGCAGCGATACTAGCACCACTAACGATAGAGGACGTCCCGACTCTATCAGTCGTTCACCAGCGTGGCTCCGATAACTTCATATTCTGAACATAGCAAAAAAAAATGATACAGCCTCCATTGTTTCCTTGGCGTGTGCAGGCCGCACCTTTGCTTTAATACAAATTTCTAAACGCGCAAGTTTGTCTGGCTGAAATGCCGCAAGCGTAGTGGGCGGTGCTACGAGTATGGCCCGTTTGCAAAGCAATGGAAAGCATAGGTCTTGGCGCTACTCCCTAGTGTTTTTGCTCTGGGCCGAGTAGGGTTGAAAATCTGTATGAACAGTTGAACGGATATTTGAATACGTGAAGGGAAAATAATAAAAAAAAAACGGTAAAATTAATGACCCAGTTAGCATTGAATGAATCAATCAATTTTCTACCTTTCAAATTTGGCCAAAGAGGGCCTAGCCCTGATGTAATAAAAAAATTTCAGGAGAAGAAAAATAGAGCAAAATACAACACTGCAATACATCTGCACTGCAAAAAAAAAATGCTGGACAGTAGCATATACATGCGTCATATAAGCTGTGTGAACTGTTTCGGAACTTTCAAACTTACTTATTCTTGCCTCAGTCGCGGTCACAGAATCGGCAAGGGGGCATTTTGTGTTCGTTTTTTGCCCTCAAGGGGAGCCTCAACAGATACTTAGTGCATCGACCTGATCTTGCGATGTTGAGGTTGCCACGTACCTACTATCGCATGAAAGTTCTGCAGCATTGCAAAGACGGGCGGGGATAATTCTAGCAGCATTTCGTGATTCGCCGTGGTCTTTTGTGTCTTTATCAGTTTATTTAATTTTTTTAGTTCAATGCGGTACTCTTTATTATATAAACCAACTTTCATGAACTAAACTACATAAATAAACCGTTTAAAACACTCTTATTATTGTTTACGCGTGTAGTCGGTACCTCTGACTGCAGGAAGCCGGAATAGGCCTCTGGGGGCAGCCAAATAAACTTTAAATTAATTTGTAAACCGCGTACTTTACAAAAAAAAGGAAGGAAAATCAAAAGATAAGAAGAGGAAGAATAAAAAAGAAAAGAAAAAGTAATAACTGGGAAACTATGAGGAAATAGCAGGCTACCGTAAAAGTAGTTGTCCAAAACCCCATCTACGTTCATGACCGAATGAAATGCCGTGCCACGGCTCGCCAAAATATATGAATGAATTTCAGAATGGTCATGCGAACAGACAGGTGTACGGACGTAGAGATTCGCGTTTTCAAAGGTTCCCCCTCTTTCATTTCGGAACCCAGGAAGTGATAGGTAGTTGTATCTGTAGGTGGGGTAATGTCGCCTAGAACCTTAGTCTTTTAAAGGTCATCTGAATGAAGTCTAACACCCTAAATTGCCACTCTTACATACTGCTTACCATTTATCTCTCGAAAACCGGACTAAAATCGGATGAAGTTTCACCGTGCTATAATATTCAGCCTTTTTTCCGACTTGTCTTGATCGTAACGCTCGCCGTAACAGTTGTAACAGTCCATGCGTAACAGTTCATGTTGTAACAGTCCACGCAGTAACAGTCCATGCGTTTATCCATCCATGCGCTGTTTATCCATCCATGCGTTATCAACGTACGTTAATCCATGCGATAATGACAGTTTAAATATTGGCGCCAAATTTGTCTTGGGAGGTCGTAACGAATCGCCATAGGGAGACTTAGAACTTCAAGAGTGGATAGCGCCGAAATCACGGAGCGAAAAAATTCGTCTTCTCTGTACCGGTACTGTGAAGGACGATCTGAGGGGTTCATGGAAGTATGGTAGGATCGTTCAGGTGTCCTTTAAGGGGTTATGTCTGCAGTTCATTGCCGTGTCTCCTTATTTCTGGAGGTCGTAGCCCTGATGAGATAGATGATAATGGAATAGGGCAGGGAGCTTACCCTGCTGGCGGTAAAACTAAACGAGAGTAGTATATCCGGTATACTATCAACGAGGAAGGTTCAGTAAATAACGCTAAAAAACTCGGAATTAGGTTTCCTTTCCCATTGTTGGAAAGGGTGCTGACTGTGATTGCCTTATTCAGTCTTCATTGGGGCTACTGATGATGTATTCAAGGGCAAAAGGGAAACGTAACAGTGACTCAGTTGGAGATACGGAGTTATTAAACTGAAGCTTACAACTTTCGACTTGGGCAGTATAAGATTTTCGTGTGGATGCCCTCTTAGCTAGATAAGAAATTAATAATCCCCAGGTATTTTAGCTTTCATTTGACACAAATAATGATGTGATTATTCTTTTTCTTATGTAAATATCCTCGACTATTTGGACGGTCACGAAAGTAATGAAAATAAACTTTCTTCGCGTGTCGTAACCTGGTTGTAATGGGATGCAAAAGAAACAGAGAAACATCAACCAAAATATTCAAAAGAAATTAGCGTGACCTATGATTTGATTGTTTGTCCCAGTGCTCTGTTGCTGCATACGATAACTGACATACGATGCTGCATACGATAACTGACCATTGCAACAAAACAAGGAAAGCAAACACGGGTTAAATAAACAAAAAGACAATCTGAAATTTAAAGATGCTACATAAACTTTCTGTTTACCTTTCCAAAGCAATTGCGACGCCAAAACTCAAGTATGTTTGCCTTTTTCTGCAGTGTTGCTGTAGGGGTTCAAGAAATAAACCGCAGAGAAGCCGAAAGTCCATCCCTACGAGGATTACGCCCGCAAATAGAGAAGATAGAATAATGTTATATAACTGATAATTTTTTTCACGACCATACTTACTGCTTTTACTCTTTATTTTCTTGTTTAAAAGAAAATTGGATTAGTTAGCTTGTTTTTTACGGAATTTTCTTTTCCCTCTCCCCGGTTCCAAGAGGACTAGTTTCTGTTAGCCTCACCGTCAGCACTTGAATCAGACATTAAAAAATAGATCCACAGGTTAGCAGTGGAAAACCTGTCATTTGCGTCCCGGGTAATTGAGATTTACATATGTCTCAGCTGCAGAAAGTGAAAGTCACCCATTACCCTATGGAACCGACTTTTTACTATGTCTACACAAGTGTTGAGCCTGAGGAAATAGGAGACTGTTACTCCACTTGGAGCGCTGAATTGTAATAAGGCCAAACTGAAACCTGGCGTGTCTCTTTGGATTTTCTTGTTGTCTTCTTGTCTTTTTCGTGTGTTGGAAGAATCAGAAAGGCTGTAGGGATGGTAAGCACTGTATCTCTTGCAGAAATAGCATTTTTATATTTCTGCTTTAACTTTGTAACACTTTAGATCCTCCCGATTCGCGCTGTGCGAAAGGCGACGTCAAAAGTAATATACATGTACCGTACCCTGTTAGGGAATTCAGTGATATGATAGTATACGACAACTGACCATTGCAACAACACAGGGAAAACAAACACCTATCACAGAAACAGAAACACAGATTTAACTTTATAACACTTAAATTATATCCTCCCGATTCTTTGCTACTAACCGGAACCGGACAAACTGCCAAATTTATCTTTACTGTCCAAATCAAATTTATCAGCCCGTCCAGTGTCCACGGATCTTCGTAAAGAAAGTTCACAAACATTTCCACCAGTTCGCAGCATGCGTACATCTCTGTAATGCGACCTTGCGGAATCGAATAAATCCCCGTACCCTTCGCGATGCAAACGAGTGGAGGGTAGTAGCTACGCGGAACATCTTCAAACAGCTATATCGAGGGTAAAGCTCCGAAAAAGGAATTTCCAAAGTAAAATATAACCCAAGTATTATGTAACCCGTGGCTTCGCCTGTCTTTTCCCGTTTGGGTTAAAATGTACGAGAAAGAAGGCTGTCGCTAATCTGTTACCTTGTACCACTTTATTTATTTTTGTTTGTTTGTTTTTTGTAGCGTTTGTTTATGGCTTCTGGCCGGAATAAAGTCTTGAATTGAATTAAAAAGCCGATTGGTTGTCTGGACGCGCTGCAGAGCGGGTCAGCGGCATCCTGCACCAATTCTTCTGATATGCGCAGCGGCGAAGAGGGAAGTAGACGTGCAGCAACTCAAAGCTCAGAAAATGCCTCTAGGTCAGCTCAGTTTTGTTGAGGTACCCATAGTCGCTGCATGGGACCAAAGAACTGGCTTATTTGTTCTTGATGTAACAGGTTCTCATATATTATACCACACACAGTGCAGTAGTAAGGACCAATGCTTACCCCTTTTCTCTAGATATTTCCTTTTTTCCCCCAAGTAGAAGTTTGTTCCCCTTGAACAAACTGAAACGTCTAAGCTTTTCTCAGCTAACCCCATGTGGTTCCTCCCCCATTCTAATTTAGCCATTACATAAAACTTCGTAGTTCAAAATTCCTTCCTGTAATGTGAGTACAGATCGTACATGCTAGAGACAGCTAGAGTAGACTATTGGCGTTTTTTCGTCTCGAACCCCGCCGCTGCCTTTGACCTTGTTTTCACTCCCTGTATTTGTTGAGAAATTAGCCAATCATGTTGCTTGGAAGTCGTAGGATTCCATTTGCTTCCGGCCTTTTAGTACCGTTGACCTTCTTGTTCACTTTGCTTTTAATGGGATCGGTGCTAGTTATCCGAAGAGCAAAAGAATAAAAGGATTCGAATGCATCGTTGTTGCCCTGGTAACCAAACTTTTTTGTTTTGTTTTGCCATCACCCAGCTGGTCAGTGCCTACCACGCTGTTCGACTTGCCGAACGGCCGTAGAGTTCACCCCTCCCCCCGATCTGACGAGTTGGATTTTTATTGAAAAACTCGAAATACTGTCAGACCGAAAGAAATTTATACTTCGCTCCAAAGCTAGATTGCTGCCTCGGCTTTTTCTTTTGTGTGAAAAACTGTCTTCAGGGGAGTTTCCTGATGGATTCGAAACTCGATATTGTAGGAGGGGAGGCATAACAAAGACCGTAAAGTTCGGGTTTGACCCCCCCCCCCACCAATCCGTCTGAGTATAATCTTATCGAAGACACTGAAACTGGAAATTCTGTAGAAGCGAAAGAAATTTATTCGTCGCTATCTTGGCTGTAGCGTTTTATTTTCTGTGGAAAATTGTCTTGCGGAAAGTCTTGAAATTGATATGAAGAGACTTTTGAAGGATGAAAAGGGCCCGATGAGAATCGGAAGCCAAAAGAGATAATATAAAAGGCCATCGTCAGGCCTTTTTTTGTTTTTGTTTTTATGGAGATGTTTCATTGGAGCTGAAGTCGCAGTAAGCTACTGTTTTGTTTTTCTTCAAATGTTGGAACATAATGTGATTCCTTTGAGACGCTGCCGGGTTTTGAAAAGGGTGCAAGCCCGTCCGTGCTGTTTCAGCCTCACTCGACCCCCTTGATTAGAAACACAGAAAAACTTGCGCATTTGATATTTCTGGCCAACGAGCTACTCGAAAACCGTAATCGGAAGCCTGGCCCATCTCGAAAAGAGCCGAACACGGCAAGTACACAGATTTTATTCAATTACATTCATTGGCGATTACACAGTCACTTGTTCGGAGCCTTCCTATTACCTGTCTCGTCACTTTGTGTTTGGCAGTTTTCTGAAGCTTCTGCCCCTCCAGCGTGAAACACCGTTTATCACAGCGAAATTCCAAGTTAAAGTGCGAACACACGATCGGGATCCCGGTCGGATTTTCATCATAAAGTAGATCTTTCAAATTTTCCATATGGAAGTGACGATGGTGACGAAAATCCGGGCATAAATTCCAACCCGGGAGCACCCGACCCTGGTCGTGCGTCCCAAGACATTAGTTGCGTTTTGCAGATACCACATGGTATCTGATACCACGGTCTACAGTCGTTTTTGCAGTTATCGTGGTATCTGGCCAGTTACTGTGGTATCTGATATTCTGATACCACGGTCCGACCGTGGTAACTGATCGTGATATCTGGAAAAGTCATCTCACTTTCATCAGTTTTTGCCAAATTGGTGGGAAAGAAGTCTGGCACTTAGTGACGTGACTGGATATCAGTTTTTCTTTGGGGGTGACTTGGAAACGCGCAATTTCGGCAATTGTCTCGTTTTTGCAGAGCAACCGTATATCAGATACCACGGTAACTGCAAAAGCGACTATTGCAGATTCAGTTACACTGTGAAAAAAAATCTTGCAGTATTTGCTACTGGGATTAATCTTATCTTTATTGAGATAGATTATCCCTAATTCGGATTAATCTTGTCCCAATAAAGATAAGATTAATCCCAGTAGCAAATACAGCATCCTTATTCGGAGAAACTTTTTACAGTGTACCGTGGTAACAGATACCATGGTATCTGCAAAAACGCAACTATTAAAAAATTAGAAATCCTAGGTAGCGGTTGCCTGTTCGAGCTCTATCTCTGCAACTTTGGTCCATCAGCCTTATTGTTCCTTCTTATAGCCAGGCTTCACCTTCCAAATCTCCAGATGTCTGTTGCTTTCGCACAGCCAAGGAAACCCTTCCGGTTTCATAATAATATGATAATAGCTAATTTTGCTATTTTTCAACATTTCTTAGACTTCTCCTTGAAAACTTAAATATATTTTGCCTCCCGATAATACCCTTATTTTCTTCCCTACATTTCCATAATTATTGTGCATTCGAGTGTGTTGCCTCCACCTTCAAGACATTCGGAATCTGGAGTGTCCAATACACCGGACTTTCAGAAGTTTTTGGACTGGCCTAACCTTCCAGATTCGTCTCGACGAAAACGGCTGTCTGGATGTGAAGCCTGGCTTTTACTTGGTTCTTTTCCGGATTCAGGCCGAATCATTCATCCAAAGAGGGAAGCACCAGTATCTTCCATGGTTCAACATTTCCTATGAGTTGAAGTCGCTTAGTTGAAAGCCTGCGTGTCCTTGAAGGACGTCGCCGCCCTCAAAAATAGTGTCGCGCTTGTGCACGATTTGGAACTCCTGCAACACCACTTTAGAGGCGTATTCTCGCCGTTCCCCGAGGACTCCTCGGGGAATCGAAGGGAACGGCGATCCTTTGACGCGGAATCCTTTGACGGAAAACAATGAGAACACAGGGAATGCTTCTAAAATGGATTTTGTTCGAAAAAATATGCAGTTGACGAAATTAGTCTGGATCCACTTTATTTTTGTGTTTTGTTTATTCTCATTGTTTTTAATTAATTTACATTGCACCACACCAGCAAAATTTAATTCCCCTCCGAATCTTAAAGGGAGTCCTTTTCGAGGATGGTGATGATGATCGGAGCATTCCGCGTCCGTGGGACTCGCGAGAATACGGGGAGTTAGTCCCCGGGACAAACAAAAACGCGGGGAATCCTCAAGTGGGGTCCTCGGGGAACGGCGAGAATACGCCTTAGGTTCTTACTTTGATGAGACACTTTCAATCCCGCTCGAAATCACAAATCCACGAAGCATCTTGTTTTCAAATATCTCGCTAAGTCCGAGAGTTCTTTTCGCTCCAGCCGAAGTCAAACTTTTAAGACCGCCAAAGGGCTTTCCTCCAGGCAAGAATAAGCTTTCTAATGTGATCGAAGGATTTGTAGAGATCTAAAAGCAGCCCCAAGCTTTCTCCCCATACCAAAACGTGGCCTTTAGACTGAGAAGATGTGATGCCTCTGAATCTCTTTCTCTGGCACATATGACTGTAAAAGGACCCCTCTTGCATATTCTGCCTTTTATATTATCCTTAGCTCCTTTGTGGGATCATAAGCTTCTCAAATCCGCACCTTTTGGCATTGTTTTGTTTTGTACCTAAGGCTTTTTAGCGCTTTTTCCGCCTAGCCGAGCTTTAACAGTCACACGACGTGGGAAGCTTGAAAATATTGTTTGTCTTTTTTGACGAGACGGTAGGCCATCAGGCAATCCTTCTTTGGACTTTGGTTTCGCTTGGTTTTCCCACTTTATAAACACGGCACGTTGAATTTTCAAATGTTTTCGTCCAGCTGCTCCGTCGGAGAGCAGGAAGGCTGGATAGAGTCGACAATCACTGACAAGAAAATCACTCGTTTCTCGTGTGAAGCAAAGGTATTTTCGATAAACGATATTCCTGAGCCATTCCATCGTGAAAAGATCATTTCCAGTAAGAGTTGTGCTTTAACCTCGCATACATATCGTCCATTATCCTCCCGACACTAAGCTATACCAAAAGCGTCACGGACAGTCTGAGAGACTATAATCGTCCTTTCCTGGGAAAGACCAATTTAGTTTGCATTAATGAGAGAATATCTTTGTTTTGTTTTGCAAAGTGCATAGTGGATACCGGTTATTCTAAGTGCACGAGGTGCGTGAGATTTACACAAGTCAGTGAGTGATAAACCCTTTTTGAAGGGCTTCTAGCTAGATGTAAAACTTGCATTGTGTTGAAGTTTTAAAAGAAAGGTTCCACTTGTCTTATTCAGTCTTCTGCGCATTCTTCTTGCGGTTCTATTTCAGTCTTTGGAATACTGGCGGTCGAATGGGATAATTCTGAGAAAGTATCGTCTCTGTTTCTGGGCATCCCTGTTGTGAGTCTTGGAAATTCCATTGCCTGTTTGGGCCTTAGTCGTATTCGGGGAACTGCAGCATTGTGCTTGCTAAGTCCCATGTTCTTACTCCTGGAATTATCTGACTTGGATAGGCGTTACCTGGTTACTGTTGTACCTTTTCCTGGATCTGTAAGTCGAGATAGTACCTTGACGTCGCAGGTTTGACAGATTTCAGACGCAGTTTCGGACGTAACATTAGGATTGTTGGTTCATACAATGACTGGTATGAAATTAAAGAGGAAGTGACAATAGGCCTACCGGGAACTAAGAAATTACTGAGGGAGAACTAAGAGGTTAAGCCCGGAAACACATTGAAAATCTTCAGCGCTTTCTAAAATTCCCATCCGTAATTATCGTCAGACTGGGTGGCTGCAGATATCTTAAAGTTTAACTGAAAAGTCAACTTATTTTGTATCATCTAATTCAATATGATGAATTATTTGGATTCTGCTAAGGTTTTTTTTCCACTGTCTGCTCTAACAGTGACGTTCAGAGTATCTACGGCCGTCAAATTTTACTATGACGCGGAAAATTTGAATCTCAAAACAAACGCTGCTTTTCAGTGGCCAGTGATCAGCTCGTGACAAGTTTCTCACTGCGTGAAATTTTTGTGTCGTAAATTGTTTTCGTAAAGAATGCAACAAAGGGACAACCACATAAGAGGGACTGCAAATCCGACTGAGGAAGCCTACTGTCCGAAAATCATAATTCGTTAATAGCCGAGCAACGAAGTATTTTCGTTGGGTGTACAAGCCTATTTAAGTGAATAAGTGATGGGTAACTAGATTGTCCTATCTCATATGGCACTTGTTAAGGTTTAATAAGCGATCGGTAATATGACATCTAAAACTAACAAATGCACTTTGTAATTGTTCACTGATAAATCGCTGTGCTGGTGGCAGGGATTTGAAAATACTCTCGGAGTGACCGGCGATTAGCAAAGGGGTTAGAGGCTCTGTAATTAACAGCCTGAAAGAAGTGGACGTTTGTGCAACTGTATCATTGTCTATGACGCTTGCGTGGAAGAAAACGTTACCCGTATCACGAAAAGGAGAGAAGTGTGTTTTGAGACCGCCTTTAAACCGTCCATTGTTTTCGAGTGAATCCTAACGCGCATTCGATGGATAAAGCCCTGATTCGCATATGTGCAGTAAAGTGGTCATCTTTGAGCAAAATCCTCGAGATAAGAATGATCGTGGACCCTTGGAAATCATGAGAATTTATCGTAGGGTAAAAATGTGTTTTATTTTGCACTTGGCTGTGATTCCTTGCAAATTCCTACTTTCATCCTCTTACCCAGTCTTGCAAGTGCCATATGAGCTTCTGGCTCTTTTTATATACTGTTTGTTCAGTTTAACGGTAAACCTCACTCTCGTAACTGCCTTTCTCCTATTCTTTATCGCTGCTTGTCATGAACATATATTGTTAACGATTCGCTGTATTTTACTGTATTTTCTTATAGCACTATGGCATGATGGAAATGAACTACTACACCGTCCTGTTCGGAGTTTCGCGTGCTCTTGGAACATTGGCTTCCCTCGTCTGGGACCGCGCCCTTGGCTTGCCCCTCGAGAGGCCAAAGTCCCTCTCCACCGATGGACTCATGAAGATGGTTGGAGCGAAACACTAGATGGCATGAGCATCTGTGTCTCATTGGTTGGTAATGATTGTGTCATAGTTGCTGTTTCTAGACGTGCTGATTGTTAAGTAAAGTGGAAGTTCAAACAGTGAATCAAAACGGATAGTTTATGATTTTACAGTATTTAAGATCGCTCGTTGCAACGCGAGAATGGGTTTCACATTCGCAGGATGTACCGTACCAAAATCTTATTTTGTTTTGTTTGTTTCGAATAATGGTAAATGTGATTCAAGGATTTGTTGCCACCAATAAAGTTACGAAATCCACTCGATTTTGTTCTGTTCGTGGTATTCACGCCCGCAAACTCCCATGTAGGATTTATCTGACTGCATTAGCCATGCCACTATGGGGATGATGAACTGCTTAGATGAATCTGCCTTCGGGGGATCAGTGTCGGATCAGGCCAAGATTCTGCTGTAGCGGTGTGTGAACTGGGTTCACAAGCCCCTGTGTAGTCACTGGTTGAGCAGTAGCCTAGAAAGCCGAAGGTCACAGGCTCGAATGCCGCTTGAGGAGTTCACTACGTAAAATCTGATCAGCAATCCGAGCGGAATGCGGAATATCGTTGATGTTAAAAAAAAATACCGATCAGGATTGACCCGTTCCAGTTTACTTCCAGTCCAATCCAGCTTAATTTCTGTGTGAAGAGTAACTGCGCAACCCAAGAGTATGGCACTAGTTGGCGCTCTAGGTATGTACCCTTCCTGCGGCCGGGTTTCCACAGGAAATATGACTTTCTATGTTAGTTTTCGCTCCCCATTGTGCCTATACAATATCCGTTTGCGATCCCGACATTGTGTGCTGGCCATTTGTCTCACAGTTGTCCTACATGACATGTCTTCACATGGAAGATCTCCCACATGCGTGACTCTGCCAATGGACAATTCGTCACGCCCCCACACAAAAATATATGGCGCTTATTACTTGCACGGTCATACCGAGTTCCTGTCCAAACTATTGCCGTATTGACAATAAACAGTTGCCAACTAGGACAAAAGCAAATTCCCGTTTGCCCTCACACCAATGGCGTACAACCGTCTCACAGAAAGTATGACCAGCTGTCCCTTGAAGATATGTCGGTTGTGCGAGTTGTCTTTGTGACAAATTGTTTGTGGGACAAATTGTTCGTATGTTAACTGTTGTAAGAGGACTTGTCACACAACTGCCTATGGCAGGTTTGGCCACGTTTTATTGGTTCGCTTAGTCCCAAGCGGTTTCTAAAACTGTGTCAACTCCTACAGCAAGCTAGCCTACTGTTTCGTCTAACTTTTCGACCAATGTATAATTTTTTTGTTTTGTAACCCGACAAATGCACAAAGCCACAGCGAAGTAAAACATAATAGAGAGATACAACACAAAGAACAAGACCAAAGGTTTCGATGGGATCCCAAAAGTTTTATATTTGACCAGACAACTACGTCTTCTCTACGCAAGATCCAGTCTTCGCCAGGCTAATCATCTGAGAAAATTAAGTTCACATATACCTGTATAAGCCATATTTATTTTGACGATACTGATCGAAATGCTTTACTTCTGCCGAATTTCCGTTTTCGGCCGAATTCCGAGCGAACTACTTGTCCAGCCAAAAAAAGATAGTTCAGAAACGAATTCCGCATCTCCTTATCCCTATAAAGAACGTCTAATCGACTTCAAATAAAACTTTAACTTATAAAAAAAAATCCGGTTTCACCCAGATTCCGGACGAACTATATGTCCGGGTAAAAAATGATTGTCATATACAGATTCAGCGTATCTTCTTACCCTTAAATCTATCATCTAATCAACTTCAAATACGAATTTTACTTTTAACAAATTGTCCGGTTTCGGACGGATTCCGGGCGAACTACTTGTCCGGCGAGAAAATGGTTTTCACCATCGTGTTCAGCATGTCTTCTTACCCCTAAATCGAACATCTAATCAACTTCAAATAAAACTTTTGCTTTTAACAAATTTTCCGGTTTCGGCCGGATTCCGGGCTAACTACTAGTCCTTCGAGAAAATGGTTTTCACCATCGTGTTCAGCATGTCTTCTTACCCCTAAATCGAACATCTAATTAACTTCAAATAAAACTTTTACTTTTAACAAACTTTCCGGTTTTGGCCGGATTCCGGGCGAACTACTTGTCCGGCGAGAAAATGGTTTTCACTATCGTGTTCAGCATGTCTTCTTACCCCATAATCGACTATCACATTAGCTGTTTCAAAATATATTGTTTGTCCCTTAATTTAAACCCCCTCCCCCACCCCTAAATGTAGGGCTACAGTGCCCATCTACGAACTCGACCTTACTCTTGACCCAAAGAATCCTCACACCAAGTTTCGTCAAAATATCTCATTCCCTTCGAGAGTTATCGTGCTGACAGACGGACGGACAGACGGACAACTTTTACGATGTCATAGGTATCCGTCACTAACGTTTTGGGATCCCAAAAACTAACACATGAACACAGAAAATTTAGACGTAATAATTCGGTAAAAAGAAAATCGCGAAAAACTTCATGCGTTCGATCAGGTCCATGAAGTAACGTGCAAACAGAGACGCTGACATATTCTCTAGGGGTCGAATGGCATCTTGGACTCCGAACTAATTTTTAATTGCTACAGGAACGAGGGAGTTGCATACAAATTTATAGTCATCGGACGTGTTCAAGGCTTTTTTTTTCGCAGAATGTGGTAGACACCGGTACAGCACTCGTACAAGATGTAAGGATCGCAAATTGCGTAATAAATTCGCCCAAGTGCCTATCGGTTGTAGCGACCTCGGTCTATTCAAAGACGACCATAGCCTACGCACTAATCGTCCCGTGATGATCTTTTTGTGAGCAGAGTAGAATCTATTCGTAAAGTAACTATCAGAGCGAGGACGCCGGATTTAACTTTTTCGTCAACATAAAGTACTCGCTAGCCTAAATATGTACAAAATACTTGTCGTAAATCTTCGAATTTTTCATGGCTAACACTCAAAATGCCCACGACTCAAAATGCCCACTAAAAATGCCAACAACTCAAAATGCCCACGATTGGATTATTTGAGGAGTTCAGGACGTAGTAAACTTTAATTAGGGGTGAATGAGCAACGGGAAGAGTATAATAGACGGTGTATCAGAATGACGATGATCGTATGTTGAACTGGTATAATCTCAATTATAATATCATTCTGGTAAAATACTTGCAAGAAACATGTGTATTGGCTCGTGCTTAGTTGCCGCAAAAGCGCTGTGCTTTCTCGAGGAAGCCTCTGCCTGATTAGGAACCCCCTTGGAACTTTTCTTTAAGAGCTTTAACTTGCTGGTCTTTTTGAACTATAAAATAATTATTTTCAAAACCTTTTCCGTTATTAATCCTACCCCTTGTAATCTCGTAGTCCGCATTCCCAGGATGATGTTGCCCTCCCCTGTGGACAGTTTCAGCCGTCGGCATTTTGAACTAAGACGATATTAGCCTCCCCCGTGACCATTTTGAACTGTTGGCATTTGGAAACTGTCGTCATATTTAAGCCGCCAGCATTTCGGACGATTTCGATTTCGGGTGTTCCACATCTGAATTGTGGGCATTTTGAGTCGTGGGTATTGTGAGAGTGGGCAAAAAGATCGTGGTGATTTTGGGAACCACCCCTTTCTACACCCGTTTTTGCACTGCAGTGCTTCCGAGGAAGACGGCAGCGCTTCTCGAGAATCGCGGACTTGCTCACCGACCAAGTCCGTGCATCCCTGCAAGGTGCTGCAACTGCCGCTTCAACCAAGAAGAAAGTGAATCCGAAAACGGCATATTGTGCAAAAGCAAAGAAGTGCTGCAGCAGCGCTATTGCAACAAAAACGAGGCTCAGGACGAAATAGTATAGAAGGACCGCAGAAGGTGTCAAGCTTTACGATTATAGCGCCCCGGTTGGAGATGAGACGGGCTGTCCTACAGACGAACCTAGAATAGAATCGAATTTTATTTTTCAAAAGCAGCTGTCACAGCGTTACCGCCGAATTGGACCTTTTCGTCATAAAAAATGAACAAAATAAATCTCTATCACTCTATAGTCTTGTCACAAAAGAAAAAACAAGAGCTGTAAGCTCATATGGCACTTGCATGGGTTGAGTTTCGACTGTGCGGTTCAGATGCGCACTTTAAGGGAGCTAGAGAAAAAGTATTTTATCGTTGAACTTGGCTGTGATGATGCGCACTTTAAAGGCACTAGAAATTCATCTGTAAGCAAGACCCTTGAGGCAAAAATGATAGCAGGCTCTTAAGGATCATTGATATATACGTATGATCAAAAGTATTTTTTTTTCCACTAATGCGGGTAAAATGCGCACTTTAACGGTGCTAGAATTTTTTTTTTTTTTTGCAAAACCCTTGTGGCACAAATGATCATGGGTTGAGATGTATCGTTTCATAAAAAGTACTTTTCGACCTTGCGGTTAAGATGCACAATTGAAGGGAGCTAGAACTTCATTTGTAAGCAAAACCCTTCAGGCAAAAATGATAATGGGCTCATGGGGATCATAGAAATGCATATTTTGCTTAAAAGTATTTTTCTTAATTTGCTGTCATGATTGGTACTTTAAGGAATGGTCGGATTTAAAAAGTGGCGAATTCTAAGCCAATCTTGTCGAATTTGTAATACTCCAGCCAAATTTCATCGTCCTAGCACATCTGGAAATACCTTAACTCGCGATCACCGGAATTCCGGACCCGCCCCTCAAACTCCCCCCACAGTCGCTTTTATTTACAAGTCAGTTTGATCGGGTCCCTGATACGCCTCCCAAGTTTCGTCGTGAAAATCCCAAAAATCGTGATTACCAGAATTCCGGGAAACTCCCCTCCACCCCCCCCCCCCCAAGTGTCCTGGTCCAGTCCAAACGTGTAAACGATTTATCTGGAGCAGATTATTGTTCTTCCCAGCAAGTTTTACTCCGACCCCTCCATTATAACCGTTTCTCGAGATTTCCGGTCTTCCCCCCCAACTCCCCCATAGCCGTAGAATCCGGTTCGGACTTCAAATGGGACATCAGAGATATGTCATTCGTTCAGGTATTAAGTTTCATCCCAATCCGATCACCCGTTCGAAAGTTACACAACACTCAATTTTCCATATTCCCCCGCACTGAACCACATATACAAACCCCTTTGACCCTCGAATGCACTAGCTCTTTCCGATGTTGAAAGAGTGATCCGATGCAAAGAGTGACGTCACCCCACGCCCAGACCTACTAGTGTGAAGAAAGGGGTAGGGGTTTTACAAAAACTACTAAATTCTCAGGATTCCCTCGCCCTCTACTCCCTCCACGGTGGTCGGATCGGGGAAGTGACTATTTGCAAGTTAGTTTGGTTGGGTCCCTGATATGCCTGCCAAGTTTCATCGTCCTAGCACATCTGCAAGTACCCTAACTCGCAATCAGCGGACCGACAGACAGACCGACCGACCGACGGAAAAGTGATCGGTATATGGCACTTGAGCGAAGCTGCAAGTGCCATAAAAACACTAACAATGACTAGTTTATCGGTTATTGTACTATGTTGGAACAAAACTCCTATATCTTTCATGGAGAGGGGCCGCAGGTGCTAGTTTGGGGAATTTCTGGGATTTTTCTCGCTCGGGTCTGATAGGCAGAGGCGTCACTACTAGGGGGGAGGGGGGACGCCCCCCCTAATGTTGTCGGTAAAAAAAAATAGCCGAGTCGGCGCAAATAGCCGAGTCGGCGCAAAGCGCCGCGATTTTTAGTAAAAACAGTCGATTTTCTACTTAGAAATAGTCGTTTTTTCTTAAAAACAATCGATTTTTCTCGTAAAAAAATAGTCGACTTTTTCGTAAAAATAGTCGTTTTCTCTTAAAATCAGCCTATTTTTCGTCAACACAGTCGTTCTTTCTCAATAATAGTCGTTTTTATCCGCAAAAACAGTCGGTAAAAATGACCAGCCAGTCGGTAGGCTAAATACCTTGCCCCCCTCCCAAACATTTTGGCTAGTAACACCTCTGCTGATGGGTATAGGAGACTAGGGGGGAGGGAGAATATTACGTAGTCGGGGAACAGAGAGGGTTTTAATATCGAAATCGATGCTAAGGCGGGTTCGTCTCTCTTGCAGGCAAGGCCGTATCCAGGGGGGGGGGTGTTAGGGGGTTCGACCCCCCCCCCCCGAAACCCACAAAAGTAATAGTTTTTGTAGGCTTTAACCTCTGATCTATGTATTTTTTGTACTTTTTGGTCCGACCCGTGGGCAACCCCCCCCCCCCCCGAAATAAATTCCGCGGGCAACCCCCCCCCCCCCCCCCCCCCCCCCCCGAAATAAATTCCTGGATACGGGCCTGCTTGCAGGGTAGCCAGCTTGAACCTTTGTAGTAGGTAACTGTAGGGCACTTTACCCTCCCCGTTAATAATCATAAGGGCCCGTTTTTGAATGTTCTCGATACGGTATGTGTGCCCTGAAGAGATCCCGAAGTGCCAAACAGTACCTTCTGGGTCTAGGACGAATTGTTACGTAATCCCCTGCGACGTTTCAGGCCCTGTTTTTCCTCGTTTGCTTAGCCGAAAGCAGTTTCAAAATCTTCCTTCAAATTTTCCAGTGTGCGACAGTGTGGGTGCCTGGGAATTTTCATTTCCTCGCCTGGCTGATTTCGGATATGGAACTAAATTCATGCCACATGCCTCCTTTTCTTGCCTGGCTGGCGACCCGTGCTTATTAGCCTAACGAGAAGCGAAACGAACCGTTGGGAAATCGGAAATTCTATTAGAAACGGGAAGATCGCTAAAGCGATCTTTGGCAGTCAAATAATTTTTAGTCTGGACTTTCTTGATTGCTAGAAAGAGGTACGGATCATTAGTTGCGTTTTTGCAGATACCACGGTCTAAAGTCGTTTTCTGATACCACGGTCAAAAGGCGTTTTTGCAGTTATCGTGGTATCTAGCCAGTTATCGTGGTCTCTGATATCAGATACCATGGTCCGACCGTGGTATCTGAAAAGTAATCTCACTCTCATCAAATTTGTCAGATTGGTGGGAAAGAAGTTTGGCACTTAGTGATGTGACTGGATATCAGTTTTTATGGCACTTGAGCTTACTCAAGTGCCATATAGCGATCGTAATGTCTGTCTGTCTGTCTGTCGGTCTGTCCGCATTTTGCTAGTTTGGGCACTTCTACATGACCTAGGACGATAAAACTTGGCACGCGTATCAGGGACCCGACCGGATTAACTTGAAAATAATCACTTCCCCGATCCCACCATCAGTGGGGGAGTGGCGGGATGGGGAATCCGGAAATTAGCAACATCCATAACTTTGGAACGGATAATCGGGCGTGCATTAACCTTGAAACCCTCTTTGCCCCATTTCTGTGACAGGGCATTTCGTGGGTAACTTCTTTTCAAGTTGATTAATGTCATACGTAATGTCACACTTCCCAAGGACTTCCTCGCTAATCTCTCCCGAATGCTTTCGAGGCGATCGGAGAACTCTGCAGAAAGGTAAGAATACCAGACTGGCGAAGCGTTTTCCAAATGAGAGCGGATAATTAAAGTAGGTAATGTATTAAATATTCGAGCCAAAATATTCAAGGTTGGAGGGGGAATTGTAATTAGGAATTGTACCGGGCAAAAATAGGATAACGGTAGTTCAGTACCTTGGTGGTAGTTCAGAGGCTAGTACGCTCAGGTGGGTACATCAGTAAATCGCTCTTTAGATACTGGTGTCGGTATTGGAATTGGAGTGGTTGCGCCATTTCAGATTTCTTCAGAAAGCCAGCCCAGTGGTTTCGGTGCCTAAAGAAAGAATCAGACGGCGTTTGCAAGGTTCGTAAAGTTTTTCGAAAACATTACTCGATGTATAGTGGGTTGCTGCTCAGACGAGAATTTGACCGTATATGGTTGCCAATTTTATTTCGGACGGATCCAAGTTGTAAAACTAAATGGTTCGGTTCATTAACTTGCGCCCACAAGGAACCAAGTTGGGCCTTTTTATTTTTCTTTCCGCCGTTAACAGTATTGCTAAAGCAAGGCAGTATCCAGGGGGGGGGTTAGGGGGTTCGACCCCCCTCCCCCGAAACCCACAAAAGTAATAGTTTTTTGCAGGTTTTAACCTCTGATCTATGTCTTTTTGTACTTTTTGGTCCAACCCGTGGGCAACCCCCCCCCCAAATAAATTCCGCGGGCACCCGCCCCCCACCCCCCGAAATAAATTCCTGGATACGGGCCTGTGCTAAAGACTTCCTTCGTAGGTATACATTTGCAGATGACATTTCCCTTCCTGTTATTTCGAAACTTTTTTCCCATCATTTCCAAGCCGGTACAAGATTCATCTCCTCGCTCAAAGCTGAACTGTCAAGCACGAAAATCAAATCAATGATAATAAGTCTTTGATTATGGCATGAGTTTTAGCCGGCTCAGAAGAGAGACTTCTCCCAGGGGGGGGGGGGGGTTAGGGGGTTCGACCCCCCTCCCCCGAAACCCACAAAAGTAATAGTTTTTTGCAGGTTTTAACCTCTGATCTATGTCTTTTTGTACTTTTTGGTCCAACCCGTGGGCAACCCCCCCCCCCAAATAAATTCCGCGGGCACCCGCCCCCCACCCCCCGAAATAAATTCCTGGATACGGGCCTGTGCTAAAGACTTCCTTCGTAGGTATACATTTGCAGATGACATTTGCCTTCCTGTTATTTCGAAACTTTTTTCCCATCATTTCCAAGCCGGTACAAGATTCATCTCCTCGCTCAAAGCTGAACTGTCAAGCACGAAAATGCAAATCAATGATAATAAGTCTTTGATTATGGCATGAGTTTTAGCCGGCTGAGAAGAGAGACTTCTGAATATCCATCGACATTCAGGCAGTATAAATCCGTTGAATGCTTGGGACAATGATCGAATTTTGGACAGACAAGTAGCTCGCCCGGAATCCCGAAGCTTAGCATGAAATTTTAAAACCCAATGATATAGCCTAGTCGATATAGAGTGAGGAGATATGCAGAGCTGTTGCAACTTTCGAAAATACTATAAAGATAAACAAAAAGTTTTTGAAATCAGTTTAGTTATCTTCAAAGTCGCAACCAAGTGCCTACGGTCACTTGGCGTGCTCTTCTTCGATCCCAAAACCAACTGAAGGTGCAGGAGCAAGTAGGGTTCATTCAGCTGCTTGTATTTCTTGTACTTCCAGTTTACAACAATTCTATACTCGATCCATCGTCTTTACTCATTCCAGTGAGCATCTCATGGTCTCCCGATCGTTTATTTTTTCTTTTCTCTCTCCTGAAAGCTCTGTCGAAACTTGCCATTAGCTGACAATCGCACGCCAAGCTAATGGACACTATCACGCCTTTTACAGAAGAAAGGACGTGGAAAATTTAGATACTGGTGTCGGTATTGGAATTGGAGTGGTTGCGCCATTTCAGATTTCTTCAGAAAGCCAGCCCAGTGGTTTCGGTGCCTAAAGAAAGAATCAGACGGCGTTTGCAAGGTTCGTAAAGTTTTTCGAAAACATTACTCGATGTATAGTGGGTTGCTGCTCAGACGAGAATTTGACCGTATATGGTTGCCAATTTTATTTCGGACGGATCCAAGTTGTAAAACTAAATGGTTCGGTTCATTAACTTGCGCCCACAAGGAACCAAGTTGGGCCTTTTTATTTTTCTTTCCGCCGTTAACAGTATTGCTAAAGCAAGGCAGTATCCAGGGGGGGGGTTAGGGGGTTCGACCCCCCTCCCCCGAAACCCACAAAAGTAATAGTTTTTTGCAGGTTTTAACCTCTGATCTATGTCTTTTTGTACTTTTTGGTCCAACCCGTGGGCAACCCCCCCCCCAAATAAATTCCGCGGGCACCCGCCCCCCACCCCCCGAAATAAATTCCTGGATACGGGCCTGTGCTAAAGACTTCCTTCGTAGGTATACATTTGCAGATGACATTTCCCTTCCTGTTATTTCGAAACTTTTTTCCCATCATTTCCAAGCCGGTACAAGATTCATCTCCTCGCTCAAAGCTGAACTGTCAAGCACGAAAATCAAATCAATGATAATAAGTCTTTGATTATGGCATGAGTTTTAGCCGGCTGAGAAGAGAGACTTCTCCCAGGGGGGGGGGGGTTAGGGGGTTCGACCCCCCTCCCCCGAAACCCACAAAAGTAATAGTTTTTTGCAGGTTTTAACCTCTGATCTATGTCTTTTTGTACTTTTTGGTCCAACCCGTGGGCAACCCCCCCCCCCCAAATAAATTCCGCGGGCACCCGCCCCCCACCCCCCGAAATAAATTCCTGGATACGGGCCTGTGCTAAAGACTTCCTTCGTAGGTATACATTTGCAGATGACATTTGCCTTCCTGTTATTTCGAAACTTTTTTCCCATCATTTCCAAGCCGGTACAAGATTCATCTCCTCGCTCAAAGCTGAACTGTCAAGCACGAAAATGCAAATCAATGATAATAAGTCTTTGATTATGGCATGAGTTTTAGCCGGCTGAGAAGAGAGACTTCTGAATATCCATCGACATTCAGGCAGTATAAATCCGTTGAATGCTTGGGACAATGATCGAATTTTGGACAGACAAGTAGCTCGCCCGGAATCCCGAAGCTTAGCATGAAATTTTAAAACCCAATGATATAGCCTAGTCGATATAGAGTGAGGAGATATGCAGAGCTGTTGCAACTTTCGAAAATACTATAAAGATAAACAAAAAGTTTTTGAAATCAGTTTAGTTATCTTCAAAGTCGCAACCAAGTGCCTACGGTCACTTGGCGTGCTCTTCTTCGATCCCAAAACCAACTGAAGGTGCAGGAGCAAGTAGGGTTCATTCAGCTGCTTGTATTTCTTGTACTTCCAGTTTACAACAATTCTATACTCGATCCATCGTCTTTACTCATTCCAGTGAGCATCTCATGGTCTCCCGATCGTTTATTTTTTCTTTTCTCTCTCCTGAAAGCTCTGTCGAAACTTGCCATTAGCTGACAATCGCACGCCAAGCTAATGGACACTATCACGCCTTTTACAGAAGAAAGGACGTGGAAAATTGCCCACGTTACTGCGTTGTCTGAAAATACACTGACAAGTCCGACGGCATTAACACTACTAACTAGTAGCTGCAGTTTTACTGCTAAGAAGATGTACATAAACGCGATTCTTGTACACTTTTGCGAAAATAACAGATGGCGTGCTCGCCGAGTCATTACGGAACAAGCAATGAGTTCTTTAAGAGTAAGAATGACGAGAAGAAAATTCGGTAGAAGAAAAGTGGTCATTAAGCCCCATTGGTCATTCAAAAACCAGCAACGTCCAGGCTCTCCGAGGAGGGGTCCACCACTTCGGCTATTAAGTAGCGCTTCCACTATTACAGCAAGGATGAGTACAAATAACGGCAACCCCCATCCGATTCCTAGAGTCACTGTTAAGTCTCTTGCTGTTGTTTCCACGTCCATTACTTTATTTATGAGCGGAAAGTCACTGGGTGATTCGGCGGCGGGATTGTATTTCCACCGCGAATGTTGCACGATATGTGTTTCCGCTCCGGATGAGATTACCAGACCGATTGTTCTCTTTAATGAATGATGCATTGTCCGGGCCATCAAGAAGATCCAGATGCTCTCTACCGTCCGGAGATACTGTGCGGTCAGTGCAAGCGCCATGCAGCATTCATTCATCTGGAAGAAAGACACGAACTGGGTAATTGGCCTACGTCATAAGGTGTGTTATTCTGGATAAGAGACAGCTGGACGCTCTGCGTAGCGAATTGCTGGGGAGCTTTTTTATATATTATCGCCCTTGCTGAGAGTGATAGCGGAAAATTTTTTCGCTATCGCCCGAAGAAAAGCAAGGGCGATAATGATTATAACACTAGTACATTTGTCTCAATTTTCTGGTATTCCCCTGATGTTAAAAGAAAAAATTCCAACCGTGCGTGATCACTTGATATCGGATGGCTGGCCGGGCGTTATCAAAATAAATAACGCCCGGGCGTTATTTATTTTGATAACGCCCGGTTGGAACTTTTTTCTTTTAACATCAGGGCAATACCAGAAAATTTTGGCACTGGGTAGGATAGGACTGATATCATGGGACTGCACGGTGTCGGCTACTGGTGTTATATGAAAATAACGTTAGCCTCCCTGTTTCTGCACTGAAAGCTCTTTGATTTCAGGTTTAAAGTTTAACTGAAAAGGTACTTACATCTGATACTTGAATAAGCTGAAATATTTTGACTCATTTAACGGATTGTTTGCATTTTTTTTTTTTCACCCAGGGCACTAGTAATAATATTCAGAGTGTACGCTGCTTGCAGGGCAACCCAAAATTCCACCAGACGCGGAGAATTTGAATTTCAACGAAGGCCTGCATTTCCAGCGTGAGATGTGCAAAGCCCGGATAAACTACGCCTGTAAAAAGTAGGAAAATGGATAGGCTCTATGTCTTGCAAGCAATCGGTATTTTAGTTTTCGGCAATGGCTACATTTTGTAGTTCAAGCGTAGATGGCCTCCATCGTGCATGGCCGTGATATCGTTAAACGTTCTTGGGACCCCAAAGGAAAGTGACTAGCCCACCATTTCCATTTTTTGCGACCAGCTCTCGAACGGATTATTAAAAAAAATCACATGAAACTATTAAAGGTTCGCATAGCGCAGTTGCTGATCTCCCGATAGTTCTGGCCGATTGGTTGGCACACTGAACTCACAAGCGAAGGTTCGCTGGTTCGAGTTTCGGTGGTGCCTAGGTTTGGTACGAGGTTTAGTTGGCACTTCCCTGTTAGACAAGTCAAAAGCGGGATCGACTAAAATCGAGAACGGAACGGAACGACACGGTGGAGGAGGAACGCGCACTAAAAACGGGAACGCGTACTAAAAACGGGAACAACGTACTAAAATCGGGAACGCCGCACCAGGAGGAACACTAATAAAAGGGGGAACACTGCACCATCCTTCCTTCTTTTAGTAGTTTATTTGGGAACGAGTTTCTGCTCATTCCGATGCACGATCCCTGTTCTAGCAGTAGTGTTTTCTCTCTTAATGCAGGGGGAACACTTACTAAAATCGGGAATGCCCGCCCCCTGGTCTTTCCATTTTCATCAGAAGCCAGTATAAAAACGGGATTGACAGGATCCCTGTTCTTTAGGTTCCATTTTCATCAGAGGCAAGTGTTCCTCCTGAGTATGGAACCCAAAGTACTAAAACACAGGGCATTCAGGGGACGGGCATTCCCGATTTTAGTACTTCTTCCTCCTGAGTACTTCTTCCTCCTAAAGAACAGGGATCCTGTCAATCCCGTTCTTTTACTGGCTTCTGATGAAAATGGAACCGAGTGCTAAAGAACAGGGGACGGGCATTCCCAATTTGAGTACTTGTTCCCCCTGCATTAACAGAGAAAACACGACTGCTAGAACAGGGATCGTGCATCGGAATGATCAGAAACTTGTTCCCAAACAAACTACTAAAAGAAGGAAGGATGGTGCAGTGTTCCCCCTTTTAGTAGTGTTCCTCCTGGTGCAGCGTTCCCGATTTTAGTACGTTGTTCCCGTTTTTAGTACGCGTTCCCGTTTTTAGTAAGCGTTGCTCCTGCACCGTGTCGTTCCGTTCCGTTCCCGATTTTAGTCGATCCCGTCAAAAGCTTCAAAACGTTACCGAAAGAAATCTAGGGGAAATCAATAGAAGAGTCGGATGATTTACCGCAGAGTACAAGGAGAACGGATTGGTATAAGCTACTTCCATAAAATTTGGTGCATGAACTTTCACCAAATTCGTGCCGTACCAGAGCTATCGTGCTGATAGACGGACGCACGAACAGACGACAGGCAGGTTAATGACAGAGAGGCCACAGTGGGGGAGTTGGAGGAGGAGCCCGGAAATTGTGTCGCTCGCATAGGGGCCAACCGAGTGAAGCGATGTCAAAGACACATGGAGTGTAGAGAGATCATCTGTCCTAGATGATATATTTTAGGGTCCGGCACCGGAATTTTTCGCAAAGGATCAGATTGGAGCGAAGCTTGATAGGTGGTACGAGAAGATGCTTTATATGATCCATTTATGTGTCGTACCAGATTCGGCCGCGGTAGGGAGAGTTGGGGGGGGGGGTACCGGAAATCCTGTGGCACATCTAGGGATCAAATGAGTGGATCTATTCGGCTGAAACTTGGAAGTTAGAAGAGTCATTTGCCTCAGATGATCCGAGGTGATGCCGGAAATTTGCGGAAAATGCTCAGACCCGAGTGAAATCTTTAGATTAGTCACAAGGACAAACCCAGCACTTGGTACGATGATCTAGTATCGAGACTCGGAAGCATCCCGACAGGACTAGGTTAGCTCAAAATAGCTCTTGAAAAGAAAATCAGACGTTTAGCTGGTGTAGGAATACAAAGTCCAAAGTATTGGTGACTGTTTCTTTCTATTTTTTTTCAACCATTTCTACTTAAAAATCAGCCGCCATGTTCGGAAAGTTTCGCCAAGTTTTTACCACTGAACTATTCAACGCTCTCAGAACCTCTGAATAGTTAAAGCCGATCAGATTGATGGACGTAAACTTTAAAGGTAAAGTTGAGTTCAAATTCTAATTCCTTTCAAGTGGTAATGATTCCTACCACATCAGCTTCCGCCACGTAAAGCGTCTCAAGAAAATTAAGAAAGTAGCTCGGTTGGGTCTGACAAATCTGTGCATGTTTTGACGAGGAAAACTCAGTTTCGGAATTCCACTTTAGCCTCAGAAAGATCCTTGACTTAACGGTTCCTTTGCTGAGAGCAAGGCCGCATACAGAGTGCGGGAGAGGGGGGGGGGGGGCTTTCCCCGGAACATTCATAAGGTTTTCCTCCGCTCTAACAGCAGTAACTGTAAATTACTATTTTCATTCCAACCTCGTGAAAAGCTACGCTGGCAGTTCCAACCTTCTCTAAATAAGAACTAATAGTAACTATTTGCTAGTTTGCTATTTGCTTACAGATAGTTTGCTAACTGAAAATGTCGCTCGATAGCGTAGCAAGCGTGGTAGCTAAGATCTCTGTGACGTGATTTGCCCGATTAGCCCGTGGCACATATTCTTCTGCCGAAAATAAAAAAAAAGCATTCCATCCCTGAAACAAAGAAGCCAAACCCATGACGTCATGCGTAGTAGCTATGGCAAGTAGGGTAGAACACGCTGATAAACATTTTGACAATAAGAAGAGTTTTTGGATGCTTAAGTCTCTGATCTATGCTGTTGTTTTACTTTCAGGTATAGATTAGGTCCGACCTGCTGGGAGACCCCCCCCCCCTTCCCAGATAAATTCCTGGACACGGTCCTGGGTGGGAACTTTATGTAGTGTAGTTGGCAGGATTGTCACATGGTAGATTGGAAGATCCCACACCTACCTGAAGGTAATGTGATCCTCCGACACCTATGACGTAGAAAAGCTGGGACATGAAGACAGCACCGAAGAAATTGAAAATTGTGCTCCCTGTGATATCTCTGCCGTCGGAGAAAAGGCTGAAAGAAAAAGTCGACGCACTTAGTGAAGCTGGTAAACTCTTGGCAGAGCCTCACCCATGGCCATAATGAAACCGATCATCTTTGTCACATGTTACAGTTTAAACTAAACCTGTCAAGAAATCACGCACAATAGTGCTTTCCTGGGTCAGGCTACGGTCAATTATAGTGTCCTAAACAAAGAGAACTGACAAATAGGAAAAAGAAGAAAACGAAAAACTTAAAGAAACAACAGGAAGAAAAAAGTAACGAAACGAAACCGTAGTTTGTAGTTCTTATTTATTGTACTAGAGGGGGGGGGGGTGCAAAAACACGTTGGACAATTCTAGATTTTAACTTAATTTAATGCAGATATAACAATGAAGGTATTTTGAATGGGTGTCCATCTATAGAAGAGTGACAAATATAAGCTAATTAAAGTTAATCCATTCTGTGAGCGTGATTGCACAGGAATTTGCTACTCCTTGTACGATCGCCCGGCACTATGCTTGGTTTAAATTTTGTAAGGACAATGGAGAGACTACAGCACCGACGAAAACGGGTATATTTCTTCACCTTCATACAAAAAAACAAAACAAATAATTTGACATTTTGAGGTGCATGATTTTTCACTTTGAGACTGAAGTATCGATCACTACTCTGAACCTGTAAATTACTGGAGGTGTTGGAAGTGGTTTTCTTGGTTGTCCAGCCAGACCTTACTGGTTTCAAAATTTCCCCACATAAAAAGAGTCTAGAATCCTAGTGGTCGGTTTTTGCACCTTCGGTCAAAGCCTGGCTTCCTAATGGCCAGTATATCAGATCCGTTTTTGTTGGATAGGGTGCAGGCACGTACGCAGGAATTTTTTTCGGGGGGGGGGCCAAATCCTTCAAAACAGTATATAAAAGGCGCATTATATTATGTAACATCTACAAAAACCAAAAGCTTGTGCTGGTGACCCTATTGGGTAATTACAGGCCGAAAAATCATCGAAAACGGTTAACAAATTCTGTCTAGATCAGTAATTAACCACTATCCCTTATTCTGTGTGAAGGATCAGAAAATTATGCAAAAAAAAATCGATTTCGGGGGGGGGCCGGGCACGGAGGCACCCCCCCTGCGTACTTGCCTGATAGGGTGTAACCGTCCCGTGGTTGGTGGCTACTATAAGGGTCTGGTTCCCCTGGTCACCAGGGGAATCTGAAAGAACATTTTCGGCTGTGAGGTCTCCATTATAAGTTTATCTGCTTAGAGACGGTGTCGGGTGAATGTCAGGGCGGACGGTGTCGATGACTGTTCACTGTGAGGAACAGTCGGTGGTAGTTTCCTAGCTGGATAGTCTATGGTAGGAATGTTTAAATTAGATATTTACAATAGCAACCACAGAGAGATGTGAGTTACTGACCGGCTGTCTGGTTGATCTAGTCTAAGGACCTGGTTCCCGGCATCGATGTGGCTGTTAGGGTCAATGTAGGACAAGGTGGTGCACGAAGTTCAAGACATCATCCGATGAAACTTGACATGCGTATAGAGGACCCAAGCCGATGCACAACGGAACCTTCTTTTCTGGGATTGTGAACGATCGGTTTGGGGGTAGTCGGACGGGAAGCCATAATCTTGTGATCTGCGTAAGTTGCCAACGGGTGATCCGATTCCAGTGAAAATTTGTGGGTGATAGGAGATGCCTAATTTACCGTGTGTGTGACCATACCGCATGGGATCACAGGGGGGAGATGGTAATGTTGTAACATGCGTAGGGACCAAAAGCATTGAGGGATTGTTATGAAGCTTGGACGGCACATGTGGGTCCTAGGGATGTTATTTGAAGGCCCGTACCAGATCCCACGTCGGTGGCAGGATTTTCGAGGGGGGGTACTGGACATTTCCGGAAGGGCTCCGATTCAAGCGAAGTAGTATGGTGGGTGGCAGGAGCGAATTCCCCAGTTTTTTTTTTCAATCAATCAGACAGTTTATTTTAGCCCCAATATCACTTGGCTGACACTTGAAGAAACTGGAAAAGAAAAACACTTTGGAACAGCACGAATAAAAAAAAAATGAAACGAAATCAAAATCAACTAGAGTTAAATGTTTTATGGTTGAAATTTGTGCAGGGGACCAAGAGACTTCTTCGTTTTACTGCATTTCTGTAGAGACCAAGCGGGTGGATTGACAGTGATGAAACTTAGACGGTACAAAGGTCATAGGGGTTAGATGTGCTGTGTCAATTTTTTTTTCTAATGCTGGTTTCACAGTGGAGCACACTGAGCCACGCAAGTCTTACGCTGCGTATGCGCAGACGCAAGACAAGCTATGCGCATAGAAAACTTAGGCAACGCAACAATGGGATTCAAGTTCAGTTTTGTGTTTGTGTTAAAAGAATCCAAGCAGAGAATCCAAAACTACATAAACATCGATATAGATAAAACAGTACAAACAACGCATATAATATAATATATATCTAGAATATTAATTCATCGTCATGAATAAAAAAAAATGAAGAAATTCTACCGCTTCTTCAAAACTAGTCGTTTCATTTCCGCGCGAACTGAACGCACGAGCCCTCGCAGTGTGAACAGTCCATCGGCAAAGCGGACTCAACGCGAGCGCAAGTCTTGCGTTCTCATAGTGAAATCCCCCTAAAAATAAGCGCCAGTAGGGAGGGGTTGGCCCCGTCTATAGATTTAGAAGGGGAAGAAATTTTGTTCCTCTTGGTACTATTTTTGGCCTCGAAATAGGTTTCAGAGGGCAAAATGCAATAACGATAAGAAAGATATAATCGAAAACAACCTTAATCTTACTACTAAAAAGTAACTAAATTTTCAGTCATAGTAGGCCTATGCTTATTGGAATGTTTGTCGACTTTGAACAGTTCCATTTTCATGCGTTTGCTGTGACTAAAGGGAACTACGACTACTTAAGGTGATTAGTTAGCTACTAGCTAATTAAGGGCCCCTGAAAATACCTAGCTGAATATGTATTTTGGATCTTCAACTACAATTTAGCCCAATACAACACTGTTCAAATTTAAGTAACGTTCAAATAACCTACCTATACTGTAATAAAGCCTGGGATGGGGCCTGAATTTCATCTTTGCCCCCCAAGGTTTATTGAAATGGCACGTCTATATACCTTAAAAGCCGGGTGACCAAAAGAAAGTCTTACCTGTGCATAATCATGATAACAGCTACGCCGACAATAGAGCAGCTTCCCATCACTAACAAGAAGACCTCCGGCCCAGCATCCATCGCCCGCGTTTTCAGAATCTCACTCAAATTAGCCTGTACTTCATCTGAATGTAGCTGAAAATCACCGACGAGAGATTCCCTTTACATCCTGTACCACCTGGTAATCTCTGTAGTTTCTCATGAATTACTAGTGTTTCCTAGATCAGATTTCATATCTGTACCGCTGGGCCTTTATAGCGTTTCTGCAGTAATTTTTTCCGGAACTCGCTATTTACGAGAACGGAGCTTCCGTGAGTTGCGTGATACTGCCTTTCTTCCAAGGAATTGGAAAGCTGACCCTGTCCCTGAATATTGTCCGTTTCCAGATACTTGAAATAGGTTGGATGGCGGGAATACCGCTCATAGGCTACTTAGGTCATTATTTCGGAGTATTGCCCTTTAACCAACTTGCTTAGTTAACGGAGGCGCCGGACAAACATCCGGACGAATCTTTGACCTTTTGTACTAGGAATGGTAGACGAGTAGTGAAGAGATTATCTCTTCAAAAAGCGGGGCCCCTTCCCCTTCAAACAAGATAAAGTTTTCGATGGGGTCCTAAAATTGCGTGATGAAGTTATTTACAGTGTCAGTTGTGGGATAAGGTGACATCACTGTAAAAAGTTTATCCGTTTAAAGTTTAACTGAAAAGCCAATTAATTTGTGTGTCATTTAATTGGATACACTGAATTATTTGGATTGTGCAAAGGGATTTTTTTTATTATCCGCTATCTGCTCTAGTTATGAGGCTTAGAATATCTCCAGCCGTCCCCACAGCGTAAATTCTACTATGTCGCGAGAAATTTTGTGTTTGAGAAACAATGCCCCCTGTGCTTTAATACAGAGGAATCGGGACATTTTCTGGTAGATTGCGAGCAACTCTCAGACCCCAGGAGACATTTTCTTAATGGGTGTACTATTAAGTTCCCTGACGTCCTCGAAACAAAAAATAAAGCTAAGATAATTAAAATGTGCCAATTTCTAAAGAGCGTATTAGTTAAATAAGATAATCATTGAGTGATGTAAAGTGTATTATAATTGTTACCATTATGTGTTTTGTACGACCAATTGGCTAATAAATATTCATTCATTCAAATGTGGCTTTTCAGTGGGCAGTTGTGAGATTGGTGAAGATTGCTTAGTGCCTAAACAAAAAAAATGATAAATCTTTCTCGTAAGGCGTACAGCAAAAATACAAGCGCATAGAGTCACCACAAATCACACGGAAATTCCACTATTTGAAAATTGATTATTCGTGAATACCGGAACAACGAAGTAACTCATTTTCAGCGGGTCTTCAAGCCAATTTAAGTGAATAAGTGATGGGTAACTAGACTGTCCTATATTAGCCCTTTTCGGTTAAACTTTAAAGGTTAAAGTTAACTGCATATTAGCCGAGTAGCAAATACTGCAGTTAAAGGACACCTGAACAGTGAAACCATTCTTGAACACACCATGGAGAATGCATTTACAGACATGGTCACGGAGAGCATTCTTCTCCTGAGCGTGATGTTTTCAAAATAGGGATGTTCGTTTCTGGAGGTTTGCACATGCAGACTCCAAGACAAAAAGCGCAATTCATTCAAATCTTGTGCAGCGCTGGCCGGATCGTATTGGAATTTCTTCTAGATATACGTTTGGGCTTAACTGGTTAAAAAATATTCCAGAAGAAGGGTTAATTGGAGACATTTGTTCATTTCTAAAATTGTTCGGTACTGAAATAAGGACAGATGCAAAATGGAGCAGAAATCATAGCTTGGAAACACTATTTCGTATTTGGGTTGGGTTTTCTGCAGGCAATGTTAACGGAAGTCATACAGATAGGGATGATACTTGGTACTCTTCATTCAGGTGTCCTTTAACATAAATCTTTCTACGGAGAAACTTTTTACAGTGATGTTGAATCGATCTAGCTGCTTTTTTCATGCTTGGTTGATACTATTGACAGAATACGGGGAAACCGGAAATTCGGTAGGCATCGTGTTATGTTTCTATCGGTTGTTGGGAGTTTTGATCTTTGAACTTCGTTTTCGAATGATGTCCGGTTAGCCGGATTAACGGGGTTCCGGCGAAACTGGGAAATCCGTCAGTTCTAATAAATGTCTTTATTCCTCTGTTCGTGTTGCTACATAGGAAGTATTTGTCTTCTTTGTAACATTGCCGGGTAAATGGTACGATCGCGTTCTGATGTAAACCGGAATTTCGAAAGGAATAATCCCTCCGATAAGATGGTGTGAATAGAGAACACGTTGGATCATAATATTCTATGAGTTTTCGACTAGCACTGATATTAGTGGCGTTTTTTTTTATCGCCGATTAGTTCGGCGATAGCGTAGCCGTTTGACTTTTTGGCGTTTTTGACGTTCGCCGGAAGCCGATAGCCGTAGCTGTTTCTTCTAATTTCTGTTTTTGTGTTCAACGGCTAACGTCTATCGCCTAAATTCCTGTCCATCGCCTATCGGCCTAGGACTCGCCGATAGGCGATGGACATTGCTTCCAACTCTAACGGTTATCGGCTATCGAAAACAAGTAAATAAGCACGAATCGGCAAACTTTCTTCGTCTACCGGGGAAATTTCATTCGGCGATCAAAAACGCCACTGTTCCTGTCGTAGGACATAATTACCTATTGGATCTGGTGAAGTGACTGGCCAGGGATAAATAATGTGTTTACGGGACCTAATGAAAACTGAAAGTCTGCAGGACTCGACAGTCTAGACCAAGAACTCCAGTAAATATTCCCCATCAGCTTGGGCTGAAAAAGTGGGCTGTTCTTCCCCTCCTCCTCCTCTCAGTGATGAAGTGTGGCACCTACTCTTTCCACTTTTACTTTACAGTTATTCTATTCTCTTTACCATTCTTAACTTTTCCTTCGTTGTTTCACCTTTACTTTTTACAAAAATCTAACTATTAAAAATCAAAATGAAGGAAAAGCATTAAAAAAGTATTTTAACAGGAGGAGTAGGCTGTTTAAACAAAATATAGCAAGAAATGATACCAGTTTATTAAATTGAACGGTGTACTCGGACTACAATGCCGGGCCGGTTAGGCCTTGCTAGGCGGACGTGCTTTACATTAGTTCAGGTTGCAAAAAATAACTTTCGGACGCTCAAGATTCGAGAGCCTTCCAAATCTAATGACTTTTCCCACTTATAGAACTAATTTGTTCTTGAGCCGTTGTTCTCTAATTACTCGATTCATTGTTCTCCGAAGCCTTGAATTATGTGATCGAATCGATCGGTTCGCAACTTCGTTAGACTGATTTTGCTTTTATCATGATTGACTCTTTCCCTTCGTTCCTGAACCTTGTCTTGCCGCTTGCGTTTCTTCAAAGTCGTAAACTACAAAATGGGGTTTGTCTCGGTTTCCAACTAAAGCGAAAGAAAGCCAAGTACCAAGAACAAATAATCTAATAGAATGAAACAAATAATCTAATAAAATTAGCTAGATAAACCAGAGATATACACACGAAATCTGAATCTTTCTAGTACAGAATGGTAAACAGGTGTTAGCCTGATGGTCTATTTATTGAGCTTCTATTTTTGTTCTATGCATATGAATACCGCCGAGAAATAGACGAACCAGTGTTTTCGCGAGTTTCAACTTGTAAGTCACGTGAGTCGCACACACTTCTGTTTCCATGATTGAACATTCAAACCCGCGAAAAACTCCTGAATTGGTGACATCAGCAACAGAGGCATCTATCTTCCAGGGCCGCAGTTGATGGTGTTCAAGCACATCTCATTTTTGCCGGATAGAATAAAAGTGCATTACAAGATTGTTTTTAAATTAGGGCTGGGAATGAAATTTGGCTGGATTCCCTGCAGGTCTTTAGTTTGTATTGTCAGCTGAATATGGATATTACCAGTATTTTCAATGGATCTGAATCAGTCGAGATAGTATCGCGGTGGGTTTGTTTTTTTATTTTAGAATGCCTCAGGTCAGAATGGGGTAACTTCTTAGGTCTTAGGTTAGGCTGATTTAAATTAGGCTACTGCTGAGTGCTGGTTGACTCTTTCTTTCTCTGTTTCTGTTTAAAACAGTTGCATTTTGTTTGAAGTTTATTTGGCCACTGTCGTGGGTGGCTGCTCAGTTAAATGCTCCTGGAGTCCAAGCTGACCGATAAACATAGGCTATGTCATAGCCCTGGCTATGTGATGATTGCGAAGCAGTTTCCGCCAAGCGTAGGATTGTTCACCCACCTACAGGGAATGTGAGCTGGGCTTAGACCGCCATGAGACTGGTTAGTTTTACCCTACAGAATGTTACACGTTGTTGCGCTAGTAATCCTGCGAAGTACAAGAGGAACCACAGGTTCAGACATTTGGTTTGTGCACTTGGTCGAGCGGCCAGTGGTGCGAGGCTACGTCCGTATGATTATACCTGAAAGCCTCTGAAGGTAGAATCAATGCTGGAGGAAGTCAACGATACATAGCGTGACGGCTTTTAGGTGGCTTAACGTGACCTACTCTCGAGCCAAGGCAAGGGTGGTGGTGCTTCGGAGCCAAGGTCTGGTGGTTAACAGGCCTACTAGGGGTGCAGGTCTTGGTTTCCGCCGGATAAAGCCATTAGGCGCGAAGGTTGCACGCCAGATCATTTGTAGACGACTTGGGTACCGGCCGGGGTGTTGTAAATGGCAGAGCAGTAACCCACACTGCGATCTTTTGAGACTCAGCCTATCGACTGGGAGATTTGTCTTGCCAGCGGGCTAGTCCCCCAACAGGGTTGTTGAGGCTGGAGTCGGGGCGCAAGGTGCGGAGGCGTCAACAGGGCATTAGCCAGAACAAGGATCCTGCCATTCACAATCCCAGCATACTCCTTTGTACAAGTCCAAGTCCCCTATGTACCGTCTTCTTCCCTTCAAGGCACAACAGGACCCCTGATTTTGTCCCCTCTGCAACGTCTGACACAGATTCCTCCCTTGCTTTCTCAAAGCATGACAGGATCCCTGTTCATGCCTACTCAAGCGCTGAAACTATCTTGTCACCACTTGAATCCTCCTAAAGGTGTGAAACCCCTCCCTTGTCACCACTTGGCTCCTCCCCAAGGCGTGGCCAATTCCAACCCACCAGCTAATCACAGGGAACCTAATTCCTTTGGACTCTGTTGAATTTCACGGCGACTATTTGCGAGCCGCAACTTCTGACCGTGTAGCTCCTCCCTCAGGGTGGGGCCAAAGAAACTCCTCCTTCAAGGTGGAGATCCGTCTTCTGCAACCAAGCCCGGGCTTCCATGTCGACTCTGTCGAATTTCACGGAAACTATTTGAGCCTTGAAGGTAACCATGGATAAAACAAATATGTCGTCGTCAGCTGCAGTAGACTGACAGTACAGGTATGCTTATGTTAACGTCTGGTAACAGTGAAAGATCGCGAAGAAAAAACTAAAATCCAAACCAGGCATTGTTTTCTATAGATACTTACTACAGTAACCATTCATGCCATCTGTACTTTTTGAATATTTTGCGAATTCACTGCCGAAAGTGACTTAACTGTCAGCTGGTTTCCTTTGTTAATTTTTGAAAATTTTGCCATGTGGAACTCAACTTCAGTGGAGAAGATGGTGGTCCAAACCTCCAGATGCATTCAAAAGAGGAAGAAGTTTTTTTAAATTCAAAATCAAAGGAAGTCGTTTGATTTTCTACTTCAGGATTGTGCTAGGATAACCCTGAAATACTTGGCTGTTAGCTGATTTTAAGTTTGTTATTTTTCTTTTCCATTTTACTTTTTATATGCAATTGACAAAACCAAGGTAGTGTAACAGTTAAAAAGTGTTCAAATAAGCATACCTCTACTGTACTTACAATTGTACAATGCTTTGGCAGTGATATTTTAGCCCTTCTTGGCAAGAGTCCTCTTGAGGCTGTCAAACATCAGGGACAACATTGGGGAACGAAGAAACAAGCCTTCAATAAAAAAAAAAATGCAATGCGCCAAATAGCCTAGGACCCTGGGTTGCTTATGGTTGGTAGAAGCTTCAGTTATTTATCCATTCTCCAAAGTTGTCTATGATGTTTGATAGTCTGACGAGGATCCTTGCCAAGAATGGCTGAAATATTGCTGCCAAAGCATCGTACAGGAGAGGAGGGGTATCCAACCTCGAACTTATATAACCTTGAACTTGGCCTGAAAATATTACAAGCAAACTTTTGTAGAGTCCTAAATTTACCCTAGGTCATTCAGGGTGTTTTTCTTGACAGTTAGGACGTTGTTATGACTGCACTGATCCTCCTTCTTAACCTTTTTGGATACCCCTCCTGTAGATGACATGTCCGTTTTACCCATTGTCTGAATATCAGCTGCTTAATTTTGATTTTAAAATGTAGTACTCTCTGCTTAATTAGAATTTTTTGGACTTCACTGATCCTTGCACATTGGCTGTTTCATCAACCTTGCAGGTAAATTTGAAACTTTTGTAGCTGACCAAAGTGCAACAGTTTGAAGAAAAATAAAAAAAATAAATAATGATAGAGATACAGATTTTGGAATTTAGCCATTAGATAAATCGTTAGTGCTAATAAAAACAAGATTATCCTAGATTGAATGCCTAAAAGCTATATTTTGTTTTTTTCTGAAAGTTAATGTTGATCAGGTGCAGCAGTATATAATGAGGGCAACCTGTGACCGAAATGATTTTTATGAGACCATTAATTTTGAAGGTAACTTCAAACTTTGATCAAAACACGTATGTAAAATAGATGTATGCGTATACGTTACTTAACTCTGAACAGTTCTGTTGTCTTTGTGCTAAAGGGTAGAATGAAGACTCAGAACACCTATTCATGTGTTCTTAAGAGTACTTGACAGTTAAGGACTCAACACCTGGCTGGGAAGTGGCTCAATTAGCTACTTTGGCTGGCTAGTAGTTGACTTCTCACAGCAACTGGATACAAACGACTTGGTTCAAAGCAAACCAGTGTTCAAAGAAGCAGCAAAAAAAGCATACCTTACTTGCTTCTTTTGTTGCTGGCATCACTGTAAACAATAGGGGATCTGCCATTTACTGTGATACCAGCAACCTTTTCCTTCTCAGAAAGGCCAATGTGCTTTAAAATTGGTAAATATCGGTAACATTGGTAAACATATAGATAGATAGATAGATGTTTAATGAAGCCCTTAGGCCGTTAAAAAAACAAAACAAAAACAGTGTAGCCTTTACATTCAGTATATGGGCAAACTTTTAATCAACTGAATAAACAACTTCCGTCAACCTCAAACTAACATCACACACTTTTAATTGTCTTACTTCAACGTCCAGAAATGCACCCATCCTGCATATAATTCTAGGATATGTGGGGTATAACTACCATTCAAAAACTTCTCATGCGGTAATATAGGCATAATCACTTCCTTCTGGTTGCTACCTGGGAGCTTCTTGGAAGCAGCTAACCCCTTTGCTTGCCTTTGTTGGGCCTTTGCTCAGTACCTGTACTGGATGAAGTTTGAAAACACTGAGATTATTAATGTCCTTCCACAAACATAGTGAATCATCATTGAATAATTAAGCATTTAATATCAATGGGTGTTAAATGTCAGTGTTTAGCTTCACGAACATGAAGAAGTTTGGTGATTTCAGAATTTTTGGTCATAAAATCTGCAAGAAGATTTTAACTGAAAAGGTTATGAAGAATAGTGAAATGGTAGAGTTAGAGTAAAATTTAATTGAAAATGTCATCCACGTAATGGTTCAAAATATTTATTCAAATAACGCATAAAACGGAAACGCCAGCTACGATGCTTTGGCAGCGATATTATCGCTGATTATCGATAATATCGCTGCCAAAGCATCGTAGCCGACGTTTCCATTTTATGTGTTATTTGAATATATATTTCAAAGTCAGCTTGGGCTCAAGGAATATTCCAAATTTCATTTCACATCAACAAGTTCGTCAGACAAAAAGTTTGTCACTTGAAACGTTTGCAATAATTTTACAAAAGTAGAAATATATAGCCTACACAAAATCAAAATTCATAAATTCAAGTAAAAAAAAACACAAAATTCATTTCTGGTCTTCGGAATTAAAAAGAATCACGAAAGATGGAACCTTTCATGTGTGCAATTTATTGGTGTTAATTTGGGAGCTTTTGGGATTTTTGGGCATGCATTCTCTAGTTTGACTATATGATCACCTATACCGGAATGAATTTATTAGGCTACTGTACCCAAAACTTCTGCATTCTGACACCCTTGCACCATTGGCCACACTAGTGCTATGGTGCACATAGGGTATATAAGCTGTATGTGTCTGATAAGGAGCTGCTCCATTTGTGAATCACTATCATGGAAATTTTGCTCAGAACTGTGGCTGAAAGAGAAAAGCTATTATTATCTCCATTATCTCTGAAACTAATGTTCTATCAAGTCTATGTCCACCATGAAATAGCCTAGCATTCAACGAAATAAATTTCTAGGTTGCAAGCCTTCTTGACAAGCAGTGGTGAGGATGTCTTGAAAGAGCTAGTTATTCTTAAGGAAAACAAAACACACTGCTTAGCTCTAGTTGGGTATGATGACAGTTTGCTGGCCACAGTTCCTGTACTTGAATACCTTTTCCCTACCGCAAAATCTCTTGCCTGTGATATTGGTAAGTTAATCTTATTTTTTTTTTTTTAGTTTAAAAAAAAATCCCTAGACTAGAGGTTATGTTATGCTGTCAGGTTGGACGGAAAACCTATAACATATGGTCCATTGTCTCGATCTCCCCCCCCCCCCCCCCCCGTAAAAAACAGTGCATGGCGAGTCATGACTCTACATAAAGTTGATGAAAACAGAACTCTTCATAACACTTGCGTGCTACCGAATTCAAAAGCTGTTCAGTCTACCTGCCAATCGCAGGATCTTAGGACAGTTCCTTCAGACAAGCCTTAGAGGTTGGAAGTGATGTTGGAGGAAGGTAGGATTAGATATTGATTATTATTTTCCTAGAAGATTATAAGAAGGTATCATAGAAACATTTGAAATTGTTTGATTTGCAATTTCATGCACCGGCTTCACAAGTCCTGGACTCTTATTGGGAAGATTTAAGATATTTTTATAGAAGTTGATTTTTGGTTTGTTTTGGAGTGTATGATATTTTGTTTTTTGTTATTTTTTTATGTTTTCCGCCATGGCCCTTGGGCTTTTTTGGAATTAAATTCATTCATTCATTTGGAATTAAATTCAAATTCATAGACTACTGATACAACAGAAGTCTGCTGTAATGCTGGTGTTATTCTGGGCGACTACTTTCCCTGGCTGTGGACCAGCATGAGCCAGATGAGGTCACTAGTTCTCTGTCGATTTCTAGGTGCTGACGAAAATGACACTCTGGAGCTCACAATAACCCAGAAAGACATTCGACTCTTATTTCATCTGAAATCAGGAAATGAAACTAATACCTTTGCTGAGAAACTATTTCAGATATTAGAAGGTAAGCAAGTTAAGTAATCAAAGCAAAGTTATATACAGCTGATCACTACGCATACTTTCGTCAACTTTATAAAATCCACCTGCTGAAGCATAGTTCTGATTCTAATGCTAATCTCTCGATGGAAACGACCTTGGGGTTTCAGCTAGATTAACAAAGAGAGATACACTGGCGATTAATTTTATCCATATTCTGCACTTTCCCCTAATCCAGTATCATACATTTATCTCAGAACACTTTTCGTGAATTGTCTGTTCGAGTTTGTGATCTTTCTTTCTGTAACATCATTTGTTAGTAATTCAAACCACTTAATTGCCAGCTATTTGAAATAGATAAATTGCTCGATTTATTGAGCGCATAGCAGAATTTCAGAAGTAGTTTGTGACTTGTAGTTAGTATTATAGAGACTTCCTCCGAAGGATGCTGGTAGTTAAACCAAGTTGAGCTATTTGACTGCAAAGTTTGATATTTATTAAAGGAGTAGGTCTAAGGTCTATTGTCGAGAAGAAAATTACATTTTGTCTATGGTATGCAAAGCCGAGCTTAAAGCAGAGGGTTTCGCATTGTGGAACCTGAAGCAGCATCAGAAGGATATTTTTCAAAAACATCAATATATAAATTTTCAAAAAATTCCGTCGAATTTCAAAAGTTCGGACAGGAAAACCAGGAATAAAATTAAGAAACGTGGTGAATTTTAACAAGGAGTTCATTTGTTGAAACTGAACTCTCTGCTGAGTTCTAAAGTCCCTAAGAAATTATTTATTTTAGAATCGTAAGTTTTCAAGGAAAGCGAAAAGATTGCTTAAACAGATTTCTAGCGATAATACCATGTGCTTCGTTGCTTAAATGCGATTACTAGATTCACAAAAAGCCTTCTTTAATTTCCATTGTCTTTCAGAATCCAGCAAAATTCCATCCACCGCTATGGACTTCGAGTGGCTGGCAGCCCTGAGGCCAGTTATTCCAGTTGACGAAAATGTCTTCAGCGACTCGCCCAAGACCAATGGGTTCATTGAAGAAGCTACTGATGCCTTGTCCATTCAAGACGAAGTCGTGGAGGGCGTCACGTTGGGTGTCGCAGTGGAACCTCGAGAGAGCCTGGTAACCCAGCAAATGTCTCTTAGGAAAAGGGACTACACCAATTCCGTAACGTTAAAGTAGGTAGTACCTTTTCTTTTAAATGGCACAGTATGGTTGTTTAGTAGACGGCTCATAATTGAGACTTTGCCAAACATATTTTTCTTATAACAAATTTTGCTCGTTGTTTAAAGTTTAAAGGACACCTGAACAATGAAACCATACTTGAACACACCATGGAGAATGCATTTACAGACATGGCCACGACGAGCATTCTTCTCCTGAGCGTGACGTTTTCAAAATAGGGATGTTCGTTTCTGGAGGTTTGCACATACAGACTCCAAGACAAAAAGCGCAATTCATTCAAATCTTGTACAACGCTCGCCGGATCGTACTGGAAAATCTTCTAGATATTCGTTTGGGCTTAACTGGTTAAAAAATATTCCAGAAGAAGGGTTGATTGGAGACATTTGTTCATTTCTAAAATTGTTCGGTACTGAAATAAGGACAGATGCAAAATGGAGCAAAAATAATAGCTTGGAAACACTATTTCGTATTTGGATTGGGTTTTCTGCAGGCAATATTAACGGAAGTCATACAGATAGGGATGATACTTGGTACTCTTCATTCAGGTGTCCTTTAACCGAAAAGAACGGAGATAGAACAATCTAGTTACCCATCACTTGTTCACCTCTGTTATTCACAAATAATGGATTTTCGGATTGTGGACTTTCTTCGTCGGATCTCTGGTACCTCTGTGCGCTTTTCTTTGTTGTATGTTTGACGAAAACGATTTATGGAAAAGAAGTGTTCGCGCAGCCCCCTGCCGCGAGCTGATCACTGAAAAGCCGCGTTTTTATTGAGGTTTAAATTTTCCTGGTCATAATAGAATTTGCGTTTTGAGGACGGCCGTGGATATTCTAAACGTCACTACTAGAGCAAATAGTGGGAAAAAAAAAATCCCTTAGCAGGATCCAAATAGTTCTGTGTATTCAGTTAAATGACACAAAAATAAGTTAGCTTTTCATGGAAGGGAGTTGTCCCAACGTTCCCTCTTTTAGTGCCAATGGTGTCGCCAATAATTTCAGTATGTTGAAGATAAAGCAACAGAAGTAGTCTACTCTTTCAGCCTAAGCTGATGGCGCTAGGCGTTTTTTCGACCCTTCTTGGCTCATTGTTTTTTCGTTTTTACGACCCTTCTTTGGTCAGCATATCTTTTCGAAAATACCATTACTTTCCACGTAAAATTAGCCATTTTTTGTCAGCTCTTGTCGATTCTATCCAGCCTTCTTGCTCACCGACGCGGCAGCTGGGCGCGGAATATTTGAAAGCCGAACGCTCCGTGTTTAAAAAGTGGGAAAACTAAGCAAAACGAAAGAAGTCCAGAACAGAAGATAGATCTGATGGTCTATCAAAATAAAATAACAATATCAAGCTTCTCATATCTTTATATGCGAAAGAGTTGTCAGCGGACGTTGAAGATTCCGGCGAAGTTTATATTGCTTTACGGGCAAACTCGGCACGGCCGAAAAAGCGCTAACATTTTTTAGAACAAAACGAAACAATGGTGAAAGGTGGGGATTTTTGAAGCTTTTAGTTCCACAAGGGAGCTAGGTATACTATAAAAGGCAGAATAAGCAAGAGGAGTCCTTTAAAGGACACGTTGTACTTATGATAGTAATTAATTTTACTTCAGTAGTATTTCCAGCCATTCTCATTCCCGATATTCTTCACTTCATTAGTGTATCCTGTCCCCTCTATTAGTAATACACTGATTATCACGCTTGCCAAGTTTGTTCTCTTTACGTGACCTATCATGCTAAGGAGTTTATTCGTCTGGAGACCGGTAATGCAAATTTCGCCAAGCTTGTCATCCAAGGGGGACATGGAAAGAGGATAAAACAGCCGAAGCCGTGTGTAATTTTCTGTATGCATAGCTTAGTTGTAATGTTGTCAACTGTTTTAGAAAATCTTAGCAGGAACACTGTGTATTGCGAGGTGTCCTTTAAAGACATGAGGGGGTAGGAATAGGTATAGCAAAGGACTATGTTTTTCTCTCCTTTTCTGTCTGAAGGTTAGGTTTGGCCATTATATTATTTGTTTAGGCGGGAAGGGATCCTGGCATTTTATATGAACAAAGCCGAGTGGCGGCTGAACAAGAGATAGAAAACTGGGGCAATAAATCGTCAATTATTTTTCCCTCGGACAAGTAGTTATTAAGTTATCATAGACCATATAGAAAGATGAGAGACACCGCGGTATTGCAAGACGACCAGTGGGACGCTAGACTCATTTTCTTGTAACAGTTAAAAAACTTCGAGCAAACTGTGGGTGCCAGTTCTAGGAAATGCTTCGAGGCAGGGTTGCCACATGTTGCTAAATAGTGTGTACTGTCACTCTATTTTGTTTTTGTCACTCGTGTCCAACGTAGGACACAGAAATCACTTTGTTTCAGAAAACGTCCAGATGTGTCATTTTCCGTCGGTGATTCCGACCAAAAGTGACTATTTCACGTTTTTTCATGAAACAAAAATTAAGATCCGTGATTTCTGCGAATTTCTGCAGCACTGATTCGATTAAAAGCGACCGTTTCACATTTTTTCCCGAAAAAAAAATTTCACTCCCAGTTCACTCTCTGTTTTCGACCTAAAGTCACTCTCTAAATTTTTCGTATGCGGCAGCCCTACTTCGAGGGGCCAAGGTGTAAATTTTAAGTTGAGGGAGGAAATCTGGACCATTTACTCTATTGATGACCCGCGGAGTCAATACTCTATATGACTAAGTCCAAAAGACGCCAGTGATCCTCAGGAAGGAGTAAACGTCTCCGTGACGACTCAAACTCAACAACTCACATCCTGTCTCAACCAATCATGGCGATCTTTTGGAGCAGCTGTGATACCACTTCTGCCTTTCTTCGGAGAGGCCGGAGATTTTGCATCGGCAAGGAGAGATAGTCATCAAGTGTATACGGAGGCGAAACGCGAAAACGATTTGCAAAGTAGTAGCATTCTTGAACAAGACTAATGGTTTCGAAGGGATCCCAAAAATTTAATATTTATTGGACTTTCAAATCCAGACAATCGGGTCTTAGAGATTTGCGGTCTTTGCCAGATTCTGTAAACATGTTGTTTTTCCCCAGCGCAGATTAGCCAGACTGAGGTCAGATTATGACCGGAATAGGCTACCAGTCCTAGTTGAAAATCATAAACTGTTCCGGTCGAGCATGTTCTTTCTGTATACACCACCTTGTAAATTTTATAAGAGGATTTTGTTAATTCTGACTGTGTCCGGTTCTGATCATCCCATTTCCTTGGCAGCTTTTTTCCTGCTAAATTCCCTGCTAAATTTAGCATGAAAAAGCTGCTTGGGCTTTTGGTACATGTACAAGTCGTAGTAAATATTGTTTCTATTCCAGTATTCTAACATCCGCTACTCCCGTTACTTTTTCGAAATATTACAAACCAGTCCCGGATGTTTTCATCGTCACTCGGCCCACTTGCCCCCCCCCCCCCCGGAAAACTTGTGTAACCGGTATTGCTGGCCATGAGCTCCTCGGAAACAACAAGCGCGAGCCTGATCTTGACCAGGCAAATGCAAAAATCAGTGTAATGCCTTTTACGGTGGATGAAAGTTAATGGGAAATACGAAATCTCCCAGATGAGAATTATTTAAATTGATTAATTCGAGAGAACAATTAATAAAGACTATACGGCTTCTTTAAGGTTTAACTGAAAAGCCAGCTTAATTTTAAATCATTTAGCTGAATACACTGTATTATTTGGATTGTGTTAAAGGATTTTTTTTTTTTTTTTTTAACTGTTCGCCCTAGTCTGACGTTCAGAATATGGACGGCCGTCCTCACAATGCAAAATTCTACTATGACGCGGAAAATTTGTATCCCAATAGAATTGCGGCTTATCTTTCGCGTGAACACTTATTTTTCGTAAATCCGTGTTCGTCAAGCATACGACATAGATACAAGCGCATAGAGGTACCACAAATCCGACAGGGAAATTCCAGTGTGTGAAAACGGATTATTCGTGAATGCATTTTCATCGGGTCTTCAATTTTCTTTAAGTAAATGGTGATGGATACGGTAACCAGAGGCGTTATTAGCCAAAATGTTTGGGGGGGAGTATTTACCGACTGATTGGTCATTTTTACCGACTGTTTTTGCAGAAAAACTTCTGTTTTCAAGAAAGAACGAATGTTTTAACGAAAATCGACTGATTTTAAGAAAAACTGGCCGAGAAATTTGGGGGGGGGGGGCGTCCCCCCTCCCCCACCCCCATACGTGACGCCCCTGACGGTAATTAGATTGTCCTTTCTAAGTCCTTTTCGGTGAAACTTCAAACTAAGTAAACAGTTGAGAAACACATTTGCCATGTATTATAGTGAAAAGTGTTTCTCTTGTGCGTACAATTGGAAGCTAAGAAAGAATTCGTATGCTTTAGAAAGGAGCAGACTTGAACAGATACAGTCCTGACTAGTTTCACCCTAAGAACTGGGTTGGTATTGTTGTAAGTATTGCTGTATGTCAAAAGAAGGCTATGACTCTCATGCTCGAGCTCACGCTACATGACGTTTAAAATTTATCGTTTCGTTTACGATTGAGACGAAAAAAGGGGGATATACAATGAGCGTGTTCCACCCTACTTACCGTAGTTACTACGCATGACGTCACGAATTTTGGCTTCTTGGTGTCAAGGCTGGATCGCATTTCTAAATTTACGGTAAAATATCACTCCACGGGGTATTCCGGCCAATCACGTTACAGAGATTCGTAGTTACCGCGCTTACTACGCTCCCGAGCATGGCAAGCAAATAGTTACTGTTAGTTACTATACTATTTTGAGAAGGTTGCAATGGTCAGCGTAGTAACTTTTCGTGAGGCTGGAACGGAATTAGCAACTAATATTTACTATTGTTAGAAGGTTGGAATACGCTCAGTAGCCTATAGGGAAGTTTTCGAAATTATGTAAACAAATAAGCCTATCGCCAAATGTGTTACTAAAAAAAAAAAAAAAAAAAAACCTCTACGTTATTGACATTAAATCTTCACAATCGAGTACCCCCTACTGGGAGCTTGCCAGAGCCCATTGGCATAGGCTGTAGGCTAATATAATAATAATTGTAATAGGCTATAGGCTGTTGTAATAATTGCCGTAGGCTACGATCAGTTACGGATCATGCTGAGCTTTCTCTAATCGAACATGTTCAGGCATTCCACGAGATTGGATACCGATTGTTTGATTCCAAAACATTGGAGGATGGGCCCCATTTTTCGAATGAAGACGAGGCACACAATAGTTGCGTTTTTGTTCGGCTTTTGACTTTCCCTTTTTGGCTTTAGCTTTTAGGATTTTTCAGGCCTTTTTTAACAATCTCTCGTTTTTGTAAATCCCCGTTACTACTAAGGACTTTCGCTTTTCTTGGACAAAAACGCAATTTTAGCAAATACCATTTTACTTGTACTTTATTTGTACTGTAAATTTTTAATCTTTAAAACCTGTCACAGTCTCCAAATACTGATTATCACTTTGAGTCAAATCCATATTTTATTGAATTTTTGGGTAAAGTCACAAAAGTCGCGAGGCAAAAAGCCAAAAGGAGAGCGCAACTTGGTCACACACCAAGTTTGCCTTTTTGCAAAAAGCAGAGGGAAAAGGCGAAAGTCGGCGTTTGCCTTTTTGACAAAAACGGGAAATTGTCAGGACCATTTTGCGAAAACGCAAAAAAAGTAAAAAGCCGTCGAAAAGGCGAGTGAAAAGTCGAACAAAAACGCAACTAATGTCAGTCAACGACTCGGAGATTTCAGTCTTAAGCAACATGTCTTACCTAAAATACCAAATAACGCGACCTATTTCTGTAATCGCTCCATCCATTCTTAAAATCGGAGACCCGAATCTCATAGGGTACGTTCTGCCCCCCCCCCCTAACGATACCGCACGGATTTCCTTACTTGCCTTATTTCGCTATCTTCAGTGCTCATCATTAGTGTGGGCGATATTTGGATTTTTCGATACATCGATATTTTCAATTTCGATATTCGATAATCGATATATCGAAATTTCGGTACCATGTTTCTCTATAGTACACGTTTCGTTTTGCCAAAATTTAAAAGCAAAATTGTCATACGAAAGCACCTTGCATGAACTTCGAATAAATAAAAACGGAATAGCGAAGAACATGTTGCTCCAATTTCGGATATATAAATGTTACTTATGTTGGATTACTTACAAATGAACAAATATCGTTTTCGAGATCGATATTTACGGTTCGATGTTCGATATCGATATTTGGTCCGATATACCGTTATCGATATTGAATATCGCCCAACACTACGCATCATGCTGTTGGCGCTTATTTGAGAGACGTCATTAATTAGAAAATCTATTGTGCAAAGTTGTCCCTGTTTTTGCTTTGTCAACGGGCCGGAAAAGCTCTTAAAACTACCAAAGGCGTGGATTTTATTTTTAAAGTATTCGACTATTTGAAAATACTGGAACATAAACAGGAAATAGTGGGAGGGGTCCTTTAAGTATTCCCTTCATTAGACTGACTCCACAGAAACGATCGATAATGAATGTCAACCTTATCCTTCGCCTTTGTGGTCACACAACTCGTGAAGTTTGCTTCAGATTCGAGTTGGTCGGCGAATGGAAAATGTTACTGCCTATTAGCATTCCGACCAGAAATCGTCCTGTTTTTGTTTCCATTCCAACTGTAAATAAAAATGTTAAATCAAGGTAGGCTATCGATTAAAACCTTTATTATTTATTTACGCTGTAGGCTGTTGTAATGATTTGTATAGGCTACGATCAGTTAAAGGATCATGCTAAGCTTTCTCTAATCGAACATGTTCAGGCATTCCATGAGATTCCCGATTGTTCGATTCCAAAACATTGGAGGATTGGCACGCAATGTTGGGCAGAGGAGACGGATTGAAATTTCAGTCTTTGACGACAGGTTCACCTAAATACCAATGAACTTAACCTACTTCTGTAATCGGTCCATCCATTCTTAAAACCGGAGACCCGAATCTGATATGTTACGTTCTACCCCCCCCCCCCCCAACGATACCTCACGGATTTCCTTACTTGCCTTTGTTCGCTATCTTCAATGCGCATCATGCTGTTGACGGTTATTTGAGAGACGTCATTCATTACAAAAATCTGTTGTGCAAATCTCTCCCTGTTTTTTGCTAGAAGCCAATTACAGCAACTTATGTTGCGTTCCAGAACTTGAACGAGTGTTAACAGTTGTTCACTTTTTGCGTTCCAGGTTTCTGATTTTAAAAATTTAAGCACCGCCCATCTACGATTTCCGTTCCAGAGCTTAACGATGGTCGTTCAGCATCGTTGGGAAAAGTTAACATTGTAGAATAGGGAAAAGGTAACGATCGTCAAAGCTGCAGTTAGCTCCGTTCCGAAATAAAGTTGAGGATAGTTAACAGCTGTTAAGTTTCTGAAATGCTACCTTACTCTTACTAGAAATGATCTTTTCACGATGACATGGCTCAGAAAAATCGGTTTTTCGAAAATACCATTACTTGCCACGTCAGATTAGAGATTTTCTTTTTAACGCTTGTCGGCTCTGTACAGCCTTCCTGCTCTCCGACGCGGAAGCCGGACGCAAAATATTTAAAAACTGAACACGCCGTATTTAAAAAATCTTCCCTACCATGTCTTCCCGATTGAAAAACATCAATTTGAAGCTTCTTAATGCGTTGCGTGACTGACTAAACTCGGCTCGGCAAAAAAAGCGCAAAAAAGTCTCAGCTACAAAACGAAACAATTGCGAGAGGCGGGGAGTTCAAAAGTTTATAGATCTCTGACGGCGCTAGGGATAATGTAAAATGCATAATAACCAAGAGATGTCCTTCAAAACAACCAATGCTGTAGATAGATAGATAGAGAGATAGATATTTAATGCATAAAAGCCAAGAAGGGCCATCGCACCAAAAACAACAAAATAAAAAATATATAGAAAATATGAACACTATGCCAATATTTAAAACTACAGGGATATACAATTTTCCCTGTGTGCTAACCCCATCCGGAGGAACCTTCCAAACAGTTGAGTAGCCTGGAAACTTTTCTCTTTCGTTCTCTCAATCATCCACTCACTACCACACGCTCTCACTCCAAACAACTCTTGTCTCAACCCATTCAATATATTCTTAGAGTTTTTGACTATTTTGAAATACTGGAAAATGAACAGGAAATAGTTTGAAACACGATAATGAAGGTCATCCTTATCCTTAACCTTATCCTTCGAAAGCTCAACGTCTTTGTGGTTACACAATTTATGAAGTTTGCTTCATATTCGAGTTGGTCGGCCAATGGAAGATGTTACTCTCTGTTAGCGTTCCGACCGGAAATCGTCCTGTTTTTGTTTTCATTCCAACTGTAAATGAGTTTACTAAAGCAAGGTAGGCCATCAATTAAAACCTCTGTTCTTTATTTACGTAATTCCCCCGGATTTGGGGATTCATTTCAGTTTCAGTAAAATCTTGAAACGGCGGCAAGGCTAGTTGATTGTGCGTCTACAATACATACACTAAAGTTATAATTTATCACTGAATAATATGTAAGTCTTAAATTACATATCACATTATGACCCATAAATGGCGATTTGTCTGCCAGATCACATAAATTGTCAATAAAATTACAAGGATTATTATTGCTTAAAATCACGTGTCGAAATTCATAATATTTACAGTTTACAGCAATTATGATAAAATACCAATATATAAGATGACCTTAAAATCCAAGGACATCAAGAATCCATAAGAATCCAATGGATTCTTAATTGTGCGACCTTGCCGAATGGTTAGCGCACTGAACTCGCAAGCGAAGGGTCGCTGGTACGAGTCTCGGTGGTGCCAACCGTTTGGTTTGGAGCGGGGATCTGCGTGATCATTAAGAGAAGCTTCAAATGGCCACCTGTACGGGAAAGGTAATAGAAACGGTGAGCGAAAGCGCTAGGATAGCTTGCCCCCAACCGCCCATTGCACTTCCTGGCTGAGGGAAGAGTATCAGAGACCAGCAGTGCCCAGTGTGGCCTGATAAAGCTTTACCGACCTTGATTTTTACCTTGACCTACTCACAGGAAACGTCGTACATATGATAGTAATTCTTTCTACTTCAGCTGCCTTTCCATCCATTCTCGTTCCCGAAATTCTACACGTCGTAAGTGTATCCTATTTCCTCTGTTAGCATAACACTGATATCCCGCTTGCTAAGTTTGGTGATTACGAATAAAGGTACTTCCAGATGTGCTAGGACGATGAAACTTGGCTTGGACATTACAGACTTGACAAGATTGTCTTAGAAATTGTCACTTCTCAGATCCGACAATCTCTTAAAGTACTAATCCTAACCGCAAAGTACAAAAAATACTTTTAAGCAAAATATACGTTTTAATGATCCCCATGAGCACATGATCATTTTTGCCTCAAGGGTTTTGCTCAAAAATGAGTTTTCAGCACCCTTAAAGTGCTTATCTTAACCGAAAAGTCAAAACAATACATTGACCAAAAGATATATAGGCTATTCATGATCACCAATGGCCCGTGATCACTTTTGCCTCAAGGCAGTCAACCACGAACCCTTGATTTTGTTTATACCCTATGCCAAACGCTGGGAATATCTAACGTTTGACACAGCCTTTGCCTAACGCTGGATACCCTATGCCAAACGCTGGATAGCTGTTGGTACCCTAACCCTGACCTACCCCACTATAGATGAATTCTGATTGGTTGATTTCTGAGCTTCACTCAAATCATCAATATTTTACTGGGTTCCAGTATCCAGCATTTGGCATACCATATCCAGCGTTAGGCATAGGGTATGCCAAACGCTAGATATACCCAGTGTTTGGCATACGGTGTCAAAAAATCAGGGGTTTGTGGTTGACTGCCTCAAGTTTGTGGTTGCCCGCTTACAAGTGATTTCCTTAAAGTGCAAACAATAATTTTGAGCAAAATATACGTTTTCATGATCCCGATCAGCTTGTCATCATTTGTGCTTCAGAAGCGTTCATTACAGATGAATCTCTAACGCCCTTAAAGTGCGCATCATCACAGCCAAATGCAAAAATAAAATAGTTTTTACGAACGATACATTCTCGAGATTGCCACGGACCCATGATCATTCTTATCTCAAAGGTTTTGCTTACAAATGATCACAACCATGTTAGCTTTTCAGTTAAACTTTAAATTTTAAAGATAAAAACTGACGTTGTTCTTCTCCATCCTTTTCCTTTATGGATCTATTTGAGTCTATAGTTCGGTATACCTCTCCGTGCAACGCTTCATTGCGACAAAGGGGAGGTGGATGTTTTGCTACACAGTAGTCAAATTCAGATTTCAGATCCAAAATTCAAAACCCACGAATGGGCGAATTCCTACTTTCATCCTCTGCAGACCAGCCTCGCAAGTGCCATATGAGCTTCCAGCTCTTGTTACGCTTTATCTCACATTGCTTAGTTTTTCCCAGGATTTTGCCAACCGATTAGGAAGGAAGGCTTTGTCACCTCCTATTTCGTTCGCGGCTAAGGAATTGCACATTTTTATCGAAACGGGTTGGACGAGCAAACTTAAATAAAGTATCACTAGCCGAATTCAACTAAAAGGTAAATGTAAAGGTATCAGCCCTAGCCTTGACAGGCCTAGCTGGCGGTGCTGATCTCCGATTCTCGGCCGTCAGCCAGGAAGTGCAATGGGGGGTTGGGGGCAGGCCATCCTGTGCTTTCGCACACCCTTCCTTTCACCTTCCCCGGATTTCTCCAGGTACCCATTTTCTGGGTGGACTTTGGCTTGTCTTACAGGGTTACGCCACTAACCCCCGCTCTAAACCAAACAGTAGGCACAACCGAGACCCGAACAAGGGACCCTTCCCTTGCGAGTTTGGCGCGCTAACCATTCGGCCACGGACGGACTGTTCAATTAGCCTGTATCAAGAGCGCATTGTTGTTTTCTTTTATCCTAATTGGTCCCATTGCTCAGTTTTTCTCAGGATTTCCCAAGCAGAATGGAAAGTCGTGCTTGGGAATGTTATCTCCATTTGTTACCTTCATGGTTGAAGGGAATTATTCATTTTGCCGAGTCAGTTCAGCATGCAAACTCAGATATAGAATAAATATCCCACAAGCCCAAACAGATGGGAAATTAAAGAAAACCATTTCTTTCCTAGTTTTATAGCAGACTTCTTCCTCCGCTACAATCTTTATCTTAATTCTCTTCCCTGGTTTGTCAGCAGTAGGTCACTGCGAAACTGGCCTAGCGACCACCCTAAAAAAAATACCAAAATGAGTTGAGCCCTAGGCTAAATGGGAACAACCCATTCCCTATTTAATAACTATTTCTGGAGCAAGGTCCCAGAGACACTGATTATAAGGTGGCCGAGCGACCACAATGTTTCATATAGTATATCAGACCAAACGATTGACTTCTGTAACGGATCTTTAAAGTTTAACTGGAAAGCCAATTTATTTTTGCATCATTTGATAGGAGACTATTTGGGTTGTGTTAACGGATTTTCACTAGTCTATCTGCTGTAGTAGCCTATGACGTTCAGAATATCTACGGCTGTCCTCACAACCCAAAGTTCTACTATGATGCAAACAATTTCAATCTCAAAATAAACGCGGCTTTTCAGTGGCCGACGGTGAGCCAGGTGGAGACTGCTCACTGCGGGAAAAAAAAAATAATTTCGCAAATCGTTTTCGTCAAGCCTACACACATGTCCACAAATCCGTCTGAGAAATTCTACGATACGAGAATCGATTACTCGTGAATAGTGGAGCAACGGATTAACGCATTTTCGTCGGGCCTTCGAGTCTGTGTGAGTGAATAAGTGATGGTTAACTAGATTGTCCTATCCAAGCCCTTCTCGGTTAAACTTAACTACGGATCAGAGCAAAACAAATCTAGGAAGTAGCGCCAAGACATGAAAAGGTGACACACACTCGAATAGCAGCGACACCAACACCACTAGCGATACATAACGTCCCTACTGAAATTCAATCAGTTGTGCGCCAGTGCTGGCTCCGATAACTCGGAGTTCGATAATTCCCAACATAAAAGAGGTACAGCTTCCCCTGGTTCCTCGATGTGTGCAGACTGTCTCTTAGCTGTACTAGAATGTTTTAAACCCGCATGTTTGCCTCGCATTAAAGGAACACAAAACTTGACTCAAACTTGACTCGGGGAGCTAGCTAACATATCAAGAATGTACCCTTATCCTGGACCCTGAGTCGATATTGAGAGTAAGAAAAATTCTCGTTACGACCATTGCAGTTTCCGGGCAGTTTCCGAGAATTCGACTTTTGAGTTAGTAGAAAAAAAAGCAAAAGGTTTCTGTGCCGCGATTAGGAATCGAACGCAGGCCGTCTTGTCTGGGAGGTCGTTTGTCTGTAGTCTACACGTAAAAGGGCGAACTTTTACAGTACATAAGTGCATAATTACAGTGCATAAGGGGCAAGGGCCTGCCAGCTAGCTTTGGGAACACTAAAGAGGGGGTTCGAGACGGTTCGAGATAACAAAGAAGGGGGGGCCTATGAGACCCTGTATATTTATCTAAGCCCCCCCCGGGCGATTCGATGGCTGAAAGTTGCGTAGTCAAGTTTACTGTTCCTTTAAATGTCGCGAGCGTAGTTGGCGGCTCTACGAGTAAGGCCCTTTACCGATGTATGGAAAGCGTAGGCCTTCACGCTCTGCTGCGGATTGTTAGCTTACCGAAGGTGTTAGAACGGTAGACAGCGGTAATTTATTTTCTTTTTTCTTCAGGATTTTCGTTGGTACGTACAATGTCAACGGGAAATCACCCACTAGCTCCTTATCCGAATGGCTTTCGTGTGACGACGACCCCCCAGATATCTACGCCATTGGATTTCAAGAGCTTGACTTGAGCAAAGAAGCATACGTTTTTAACGACACGCCGAAAGAAGAGGAATGGATGTAAGATTCGAATTCATATTTTTAATTGATTTCTTCCTTAGCCTTTATTATCATTTGATTTCCAACCCATCAAAACAGATACAGTAAAAATACAGAAAGTTTTATGAAATTAAACGAGCCATCAGTCAGTTTTTTGTTCAGAAACTTTTCAAACAGTATTACCGCAAACAACCGAATATTAAAAATGCTGACTCGACAGATCATAAGATGACATGCAAGTGCAACCAGAAGAACGATGCGGACTCGACAAAAACTACGAAGACATGGCAGTAGAAACAAAATAACGAATATTAAAATATGCGTGTTTTGGTGCGATGGATTCTTGGGGGACCAAAGAAGCTATATAATTTTCCGCAATCCCACGAAGAGGCTGTTGGCTCGAAAGTAGTTTTCGTTTTTTCGCGATCGTTTGTTTGGCCCACAAGTTGGACATTGTTGCTTAAATTTGACAAACAACTCTCGATTTGATGTTACAAATTGTTGGCTCGAAATTTGGTGGTAAGTTCAGTTTTAACCGCAAATGAAATGGTCTTTTCACTATGAAATGGATGAGAAATATCGTTTTCGAAAATAACGCTACTTTCCACGTAGAATTACCGATTTTCTTGTTAGCGCTTGTCGAATTTATCCAGCCTTCCTGCTCTCCGACGCGGCGGCTGGGCGCAAAACATTTGAAAACTGAACGCGGCGCGGTTAGAAAGTAGAAAAACTAAGCAAAACAAAAGAAGTCCAAAGCAGAAGATGGATCTGATGGTCTACCTTGCCTTCCGAAATCAAAAGTAACACTTTCAAGCTTCTCATATGTGTGAAATGTGTAGAGTTGTCAGAGTTGTCAGCGAACGTTGAAGATTCTGGCAAAGTTTGCGTTGCGTGACGGGCAAAACTCGGCACGACCGAAAAAGGGCTAAAAAGTTGTAGGCACAAAACAAAACAATTGCGAAAGGCTGGGATTTTAGAAGCTTGTAATTCCATAAGGGAGCTAGGTATACTGTAAAAGGCAGAATAAGCAAGAGGGGTCCTTCAAGGAGATCAACAATATACTGAGGATCTCTCTAGTGCAGAACTGTAAGGGCGTAAGCCTTGATGTTATTTTTATTTTTTATTTTTAGGCTTTTAAAAATACAGCCAACAAAAACAGACAACATGTTCAACTTGTGGGTCGGGAGTGTCGCACACGCTTCTGTATCCGTGATGAATATTAAAAAATGTGTAAAAATAAGTATACCGCGGAACAAGCACCTAAAGTCTCTTGGTGTAGGTTCATTAGGTTGATCCAGTGATCATTATCTAATTAGCTTAGCCTGACAGCCTCATATACGACCGAAAGTCTACACTGGCTTTCCCCAGTCCAGAGTCTAATGACTTTGTTTTCCCCCTTTTCCCCCTGTTTTTCAGGGCGTGGCCTTACTCTTTAGACAAATTGGTTTTGCTGTCTTTTCGGGCTGTCGTTACAAGGCACTATTTGGTTAAACAATTTTTTTTTTTAGTTAAAGGCGTGGTTCTGCTCTCGTAATTGTAACAGTATTTTGTTTCTTGCTCCTTTCTGTTCGTTCGCTCTGTTCCATGGGTTATTTGTTGTCAAATGAAATCTGAAAAGAAAAAAGCTAAATAGGTTGGCTTTTAAATTTTTTTTTTTGAATTAAAGAAAATCCTAGCAGAAAACGAAACATTTGGTTTTTGTTTGTTCTAAAAAAGTATCCTTTGTGAACACTGTTGGCAAAATTTGTAATATTCTAACAACTCTGCGGGGATTAAAATCAGAGATTAAAAAAAATCGTCTCGGCTATTTTCATCCCCGAACATACTCCTTGTTTTTGAAGAGAAACACGGAAAAACTTGCAGAACCGGTATTTCTAACCAATGCACTCATCGATCCTCGTCAAAAAGCGCCAAACAAGGAGATTCAGATTCTCAGATTTATTTATTTACAAACGGAAACAGCGTAACAAACTTCCCACACGGCTTATGGGTGCGACTATACAAATAATGGGATTTTCACTAGTCAACAATTCTTCTTTTTAAGGCTCTTATTTTTCATAAATCGTTTTCGTCTAGCATACAATACAGAGACAAGCGCATAGAGGTACCACAAATCCGACTGGGAAGGACCACTAAATGAAAATGGATTATTTGTGAATAGCGGAGCAACGATGTAACGTATTTTCATCGGGCCTTCAAGCCTATTTAATGAATATTTCATTGGTAACTAGAACGTCCTATCTTAGCCCTTTCGGTGAAATTTTCAGGACCCTATGTAACAAGACCAGAGGTTTCGATGGGATCCCAAAAATCTTACATTTGATTCAAAATAATTGGGTCATGTCTTCGTCATTCAGTCTTCGTCAGATTCCTTGAAGATTTTTACTGTTCAAATAAAGTTAAAAATGGATTCAGAATGTCTCCTTGCCCCGATACCGAATCTCTTATTGATATCAGAAACAACTTTGAGTTTCGACAGAATTCATGATGAACCATTTGTCCAGCAAGAAAACTAAGTCCAGATATGGATTCAGCGGACGTCCTTGTCCCCTCATTGAATATCTTATTAGCTTATAAAACATACATGTTTTTCCCGTAAATTCGAAACCCCTCCTCTGCCTCTAAAGATAGGACTAAAGGACCCATCTACGAACTTGACCTGTACTTTACCAGTGAATCCTCATTGAACAACATCCTCGCTTGAACAGCATATTTCCTCGTTTGAACATATATATCAACCCCTTCGACGTTCGATTACAGTAGCCTAGATCTCTCGACTCTCCGACGTCACGTCCATAGAATCAACAAAGCATTGCATTATCCACGCGCAGAGCTATACTGGTTTGAGAATAAAGGGGTAGGGACTGCTAAGCCGAAATTTGGTCGACAAATTTTGTGTCCGGTTTCGCTGGATTCCGAGTGAACTACTTCTCCGGCGAGAAAATATATTCTATTCCAACATCTAATCAACTTCAAATACAAAATTTCCTTATAACAAATTTTCCGGTTTCAGCCGGATTCCGGACGAACTGTATGTCCGGCTAAAATTTGATTGTCATATACAGATCCAGCATCTGTTCTTGCCCCTAAATCAGACATCTAATCAACTACAAATACAACTTTTGCTTTTAACAAATTTTCCGGTTTTGGCCGGATTCTGGGCGAACAAGTTGTCCGGTTAGAAAATGCTTTTCACGTAAGTGTTCAGCATGTCTTCATAGCCCTAAATCGAACATCTAACTTCAAATAAAACTTTCACTTCTAACAAATTTTCCGGTTTTTGCCGTATTCCGGTCGAACTACTCGTCCGGCGAGAAAATCGTTTTCACCATCGTGTTCAGAATGTCCTCTTACCCCATAATCGACTATCATATTAGCTGTTTCAAAATATTTTGCTTGCCCCTTAATTTGAACCCCCTCCCCCACCCCTAAATGTAGGGCTACAGGCCCCGTCTACGAACTAGACCTTACTCTTGACCCAAAGAATCCTCACACCAAGTTTCATCAAAATATTTTTGATGAAACTTGTTTGATAACTTTTTGATAATTATCTTGAGACGACGATACGTAAATTGAAAGTTTGTTTTAACAATGCATTCCGCCATCTTTTTTCATACAATCGACGTTACTCTGCTAGTCAAATGTTCTTAGAAAATGAAATTGAATCTTTTGATGTTATGAGACGGAAAGCGTTAGTTAGTTTTGTTGCAAGGATAGAAGCCTCCGAAAACCCACTCTTAAAGGCAATTCGCGAGAATGCAGAGTGCCGTTCCGGCCATTTCTATCGCCTTTTCCGTCGACTGTGCTTTTGCCCCGAGCCACCGAATGGTTGATATGATTGTATATATTTAGTTTACAATAGTCCTGTTTTAGTGTAATATGTGATGTGTAATATCACGAAATAAATAAATTGATTGATTGATTGATATCTCATTGCCTTCGAGAGTTATCGTGCTCACAGACGGACGGACGGAAAGACGGACAACTTTTGCGATGTCATAGGTATCCTATTCAATTCAATTCAATTTATTTTCAAAAAATTCCCTCACGGACGAAGCCGAACATTGATTTTTTTCGTCATGTATATTCTCGTCACATAACTTAACAATTAATAACTAAATTCATTTGGTCAATGTACATGTGTCTCACAGAAAAAGTAAAACCTTTCATCATACGTAACATGTCAACTAATCAAGCATCTATAATTAAAAAATCAGAACTTTGTCAAATTAACAACAAATTAAAAATAAATAGTATCAACAATTACGATACCTACAATTCAATAACAACACACACAGAAATACAATTAATTTATGGAGGTGTTTCGGAATGCCCGTTAAAAAGATAGGTATCCCTCCACTTACGTTTTGGGATCCCAAAAAGTGCGTTTTATGTGTTGAATATTTTTCGGAAAGTTTCAGTTGAAGGTGGGGAAAACGACCATGTTGGCAAGGAATCAGATCTTCGAGTTTCCTCAGGTCAAACGAGTTGCTCATCTGTTGCATATTGCCACACATGAAGGCATGTGAATCTCAGCTCGGAAGATTTTTGATTACTTTTACCTCACTATTTTCATTTACCGTAGTGTTGCCAGATTATGATCCGAAAAATAAGCCGCGGCCTTCGAAAACACGCCAAAAATACGCCAGAGAATTTCCCCAAGAGATTTCCAGATTTGTTTCACCCTCCGGCCGAAAAGGAGCAGAAAAAATACGCCAAAATCGCAACACTGTTCTTGCCTCGTTTCCCAAATTTTTGAAAATTTGTGAAGTTATACACGAAATAAGAGCTGTGATCTTGTAAACATGTAACGGGAGTTTGCAAGTATTATGACGATCAAACTGTGTTTTCTTCAAAAATAATATCATGCCAGGGGAAAAGAAAAATAGCCACACGCAAGTAGCGGAAATGTTCACGCCCGGTTTAAATAAATGCGCCAGTTTGTCGTGAAATACGCATATTTGGCATCACTGCTTTACCAGTCCTCTGTCGCTGCAGTGGAGTTTAGGTGCAACTACCGTTTGACAGGGGAGAGGCAAAAAACCGTTTCCTGCAGCGGATCGATATAAATTTTCGTCACCAGGTGCACTCTCTACAAGATTAGATTTTTGCTACTGGTAATTTGTCTTAGAGCTCATGTTCCCGTTTGCTGTGTCCGTTGTGACAGGAGCAGATATTGTTCGCGAACCGGTGACAAAATAGTGTTTTTGGGATCCCAAAACGTTAGTGACGGATACCTATGACATCGAAAAAACGTCTGTCTGTCTGTCCGTCCGTCCGTCTGTCTGTGAGCACGATAACTCTCGAAGGGAATGAGATATTTTGATGAAACTTGGTGTGAGGATTCTTGGGCCAAGAGTAAGGTCGAGTTCGTAGATGGGCTCTGTAGTCCTACATTTTGGGGTGGGGGAGGGGGTTTAAATTAAGGGACAAACAAAATATTTTGAAACAGCTAATATGATAGTCGATTATGGGGTAAGAAGACATGCTGAACACGATGGTGAAAACCATTTTCTCGCCGGACAGGTAGTTCGCCCGGAATCCGGCCAAAACCGGAAAGTTTGTTAAAAGTAAAAGTTTTATTTGAAGCTGATTAGATGTTCGATTTAGGGTTAAGAAGACATGCTGAACACGATGGTGAAAACCATTTTCTCGCCGGACAAGTAGTTAGCCCGGAATCCGGCCGAAACCGGAAAATTTGTTGCAAGTAAAAGTTTTATTTGAAGTTGATTAGATGTTCCATCTAGGGGTAAGAAGACATGCTGAACACGATGGTGAAAACCATTTTCTCGCCGTACAGGTAGTTAGCCCGGAATCCGGCCGAGACCGGAAAATTTGTTATAAAGCAAAAGTTTCACACTTCCCATCTGATAAGCATACCAATCTGTAAAACAAAATACAGTAAAAATCTTAAAAAGTCTAGCGAATACTCAATCTCTCGAAAACAAAACCTATCTGTCCGGATCAAATATTCAATTTTTGGGATCCCATCGGAACCTTTGGTCTTGTTCAAAGAAGTTGTGTGGAAAAGATTCCGTAACCTTTTTTTTTAAGTTTAATTATAAAAAAATAACATAGAACATTAATGGTTATTATTATTATTTTGACCTTTAAAGGAGCTGTCGTACCTATATTGCCAATGCAACCTACTTCGATAACAGTATTCATTAGTTCTTAAATCCGGAGACCCAAATTTCATGTGTTACATTTTGAACCCGCTAACGACACCAGTCTTTGCCCCACTAGTTTCCTGGTGCATTATGCTCCCAACGAGTGTTCGCGTCTCTTTTGATGCGCAAAACCGGTTTTCTGAAATTTGCCGATTCTGAATTTTGAATATTGGATACTGCTAGGTGTGCTTTAAAGCACAAGCCACATATACCAATATTCTGACATTCAGAAATTCTGTTGTTTTTCTCAAAGATTGCAAGCCGTCCTTGGTTATTACCAGCCTTCCCCGGTCCTCTTGGTTTTGATGATAAACACGGAAAAGTTCGCATAACAACGATCGCCTCCGAAGCAGTAAGCCGGAGCCTCAAAAAGAGCCAGACATGGAAAATGCAAGAATCAGTGTAGTGTCATAAGCGTGGATATTATCTTATTTGACAGTGCAAAACGGATAAGTCAGCTGAAATTTGTTGGAGCTATATTTCAAATTTATTTGAAATATATTGAAGGAATATTTATAAGGATATTATTATATAGGAAGCTTGAGATCTCGGAAATGGGGGGGGGGGAGGATGGAATGATTAGGGACGTAAAGTTGATTAGTAGTATAGGAAAACGCTGGGAAAACGGGTTCTTTAACATAGATAAATCCGCTGTTTTTCTTCTCACTTGAAGCCCTCGCTTAGCATGTCGTTACTCCCCAGCCTAATTCACTTGACTAAAAAGTTCCATATATAGTTGATCCGTCTGCGGCTATCCTGAGATCCATCAAGAGGATGAAGGAAAATTGTAACCACCCATGGAGCTCCTTGATGTTTCGGTTCACTGAACAGTAATTACTTTGGTTGTTGTTGTTTTGTTTCTCTCTTTTTTCATTTTTACCATACTCCGTCTTTACCTAGACGGGTTATAAAGAAACTTTATTTAATTTAATCGCGTGATACTATATTCTCTCAAGGGCTTAAAGGACAGCTGAATGAAGAGTACCAAGTATCATCCCTATCTGTATGACTTCCGTTAACATTGCCTGCAGAAAGCCCAATCCAAATACGAAATAGTGTTTCCAAGCTATGATTTTTGCTCCATTTTGCAGCTGTCCTTATTTCAGTACCGAACAATTTAGAAATGAACAAATGTCTCCAATCAACCCTTCTTCTGGAATATTTTTTAACCAGTCAAGCCCGAACGTACATCTAGAAAAAATTCCAATACGATCCGGCCAGCGTTGTACAAGATTTGAATGAATTGCGCTTTTTGTCTTGGAGTCTGCATGTGCAAACCTCCAGAAACGAACATCCCTATTTTGAAAGCGTCACGCTCAGGAGAAGAATGCTGTCCGTGGCCATGTCTGTCAATGCATTCTCCATGGTGTGTTCAAGTATCGTTTCATTGTTCAGGTGTCCTTTAAGCTCATGCCAGATAATCATTTAAGTTTTATCCGTTTCCAGGAGAGCTGTTCTCAGAGGCATCCATCCTCGGGCAAAATATAGGAAAGTGAAGTTGATTCGACTGGTCGGAATTATGTTAATCGTTTACGTTCAAGAAAGGCTGGCAGCTTACGTTCGCGGTGTCGCTGCGGAAACTGTTGGAACGGGGTTCATGGGGAAAATGGTAAGTGTTGTTTCTTCGTGCACTATATTGAAGAGGGTTTCTGCAAGTTCGCCTGCACAATCTGTCACTACGCCAACATTTTCCGACAATTCTTCCACACTTCAGTTTGCCCACACGTCAGTTCGCCCACGCAAAAAAAAAAACTCGCTCACACGTCACAAAGACAACCTCTTCCGACTATTCGTCCACGCTTGTTGCTGCTGGAGACGAGTCTCCGGCTTAAGGAGGAGTTTCTTTGGCCCCGCCCTGTGGGAGGAGCTACGTCATCGAAAGTCGATGTTAGCGGCCTACGGCCGAGACCTATTAGTAACCCAATCGAGTTGATTAAATTGATGGGTGGGTATAAAAGCAGAGGTATGAAATTTGAGGGTCAACTGTTAGAAAATGTGGGCTTTGTGACGTGTGGACAAACTGTCGATTTTTATTAGTGTGGGCGAAATGACTTGTGGGCGGAGTGACGGCGACATTAGATAGACTCTCTTTTGCGAAGATTTGGAGGAGCTTTGCGAAGATGTAAAAGGGCAACCTGTAGAGGAGGATGCAGATTGCAGATGCACTTTCATAGGTTGACTGTGGAGTTTTGGAGTGAACCTGAAACTGTTACTTTTTTCGAAACAGTGAAGGAGGTAATCTTTGGGATCCCAAAACGTAAGTGGAGGGATACCATATACCATCGCAAAAGTTGTCCGTCTGTCCGTCCGTCTGTGAGCACGATAACTCTCGAAGGGAATGAGATATTTTCATGAAACTTGGTGAGAGGATTCTTTGGGTCAAGGAAAAGGTCGAGTCGTCGATGGGCTCTGTAGTCCTACATTTATGGGTGGGGAGGGTGTTCAAATTAAGGGGCAAACAATTTTTTTTTTAACAGCTAATGATATAGTCGATTAAGGGGTAAGAAGACATAGGGTGAACCGGGGTAATCCCGGAAACGGGGTAATTCCGGACATCGCAAATATCTCGGTAACTGCTCGTTCAAAAACTTTCAAAAATTGCTAAATTTAGTACCATCTATGGCCTTCTTCGATTCACAAACCGCATTGTCACCACCCTCGTTTGGGGAAAGCCACACAGTCATTTAGTGGACCTTGCAGGAAAAACGTCGCTTCAAAACTTTGGTTATGTTCACTTTTTGTGCTATAAGTTTTGAACGGTTTGTTGGATCTAAGAAACGAAGAAGTGTGGTAGTATAGGAGTGAGTAGGGAATCTCTGGGAATTTTTATGGCACTTGCAGCTTCGCTCAAGTGCCATATACCGATCACTTTTCGGTCTGTCGGTCTGTCGGTCGGTCGGTCTGTCGGTCTGTCGGTCGGTCCACTGTTCTCGAGTTAGGGTACTTCCAGAAGTGCTAGGACGATGAAACTTGGCAGGCATATCAGGGACCCGACCAAACTAACTTGCAAATAGTCACTTCCCCGATCCGACCACCGTGGAGGGAGTAGAGGGCGGGGGAATCCTGAGAATTTAGTAGTTTTTGTAAAACCCCTACCCCTTTCTACACACTAGTAGGTCTGCGCGCGGCGTGACGTCACTCTTTGCATCGGATCACTCTGTTAACATTGGAAAGAGCTAGTGCATTCGAGGGTCAAAGGGGTTTGTATATGTGGTGCAGTGCGGGGGAATATTGAAAATTGGGTGTTGTGTAACTTTCGAACGGGTGATCGGATTGGGACGAAACTTAATACCTGAATGAATGACATATCTCTGATGTTCCATTTGAAGTCCGAACCGGATTCGACAGCTATGGGGGAGTTGGAGTGGGGGAAGACCGAAAATCTCGAGAAACGGTTATAATGGAGGGATCGGAGTAAAACTTGCTGGGAAGAACAAGAATCTGCTCCAGATAAATCGTTTACACGTTTGGACTGGACCCGGACACTTGGGGGGGGGGGGAGGTGGAGGGGAGTTTCCCGGAATTCTGGTGATGACAGTTTTTGGGATTTTCACGACGAAACTTGGGAGGCGTATCAGGGACCCGATCAAACTGACTTGTAAATAAAAATTCACTCGATCCGATAGTCGTGGGGGGATCGGAGGGAGGGGGAATCCGGAATATAATCCATGCGTAACTTTGGAACGGGTGATCGGATTCGAGTGAAATTTAATAACTGAACAGAGGGCGTGCATGTGGTGATCTTTTTCATGTCCGGACCGGATCCGACAACAATTGGGGGGGGGGAATACGTGACCGGATTGGACTGGAGAGATCGGGATGGAACTTTTTGGGAATAACAAACAAGTCCAAAACTGAACCGGATTGGCTCCGGCGACTGTGGGGGGAGTTTGAGGGGCGGGTCCGGAATTCCGGTGATCGCGAGTTAAGGTACTTCCAGATGTGCTAGGACGATGAAATTTGGCTGGAATATTAGAAATTCGACAAGATTGGCTTAGAAATCGCCACTTTTCAAATCCGACCATTCCTTAAAGTACCAATCATGACCGCAAATTAAGAAAAATACTTTTAAGCAAATATGCATTCCCATCATCCAAATGAGCTCATGATCATTTTTGCCTCAAGGGTTTTGCTTACAAATGAAGTTCTAGCTCCCTTAAAGTGTGCATCTTAACCGCAAGGTCGAAAAGTACTTTTTATCACACGATACATCTCAACCCATGATCAGTTGTCCCACAAGGGTTTTGCAAAAAAAAAATAATTTCTTGCACCCTTAAAGTGCGCATTTTACCCGCATTAGTGGAAAAAAAAATACTTTTGATCATACGTATATATCAATGATCCCTAAGAGCCTGCTATCGCTTTTGCCTCAAGGGTCTTGCTTACAGATGAATTTCTAGTGCCTTTAAAGTGCGCATCATCACAGCCAAGTTCAACGATAAAATACTTTTTCTCTAGCTCCCTTAAAGTGCGCATGTGAACCGCACAGTCGAAAATTACTTTTGATCAAATAATACATCTCAACCCATGCAAGTGCCATATGAGCTCTTGTTTGCATAATTTTCGCTTAATATTTGTAGGGAAAAAGACCTGTCCGGATTTACCCCTTTTTAAGACTCGGATGGGGTAATTCCGGACGAAGTCGAAGGGGTAATTCCGGACAAGGAGGGGTAATTCCGGAATGTACAATTTTATTTTTCTCTTCATTATTGTGTGTTTTCTCTCATTTATTTTTATCTGTGAACCATAGTTTATGGAATGAGGACTTATTGAAGCATGATTTAGTCTAAAGGGAGCAATAAGTTCACTTTAAGTTACAAGAAGGTGGTATAAATACAGTCGTTCATCAAGGTCGAAAACTTCCGAAGAAAACTCCAAAGAAAACAAGAGTTGTAAGCTCATATGGCACTTGCATGGGTTGAGATGTAGTGTTTGATCAAACGTACTTTTAAGGTTACCTTTGCGGTTCAGATGCGCACTTTAAGGGAGCTAGAGAAAAAGTATTTTGTTTTAGAACTTGGCTGTAATGATACGCACTTTATAGGCGCTAGAAATTCATCTGTAAGAAAAACTATTGAGACAAAACGATCACAGGCCCTTAGGGATCATTAATATATACCGTTTGGTAAAAAGTATTTTTTTCACTTTTCGGTTAAAATGTGCACTTTAAGGGTGACAAAATAAATTTTAAGCAAAACCCTTGCGGCACAAATGATCATGGGTTGAGATGTATCGTTTGATGAAAAAAAGTAGTTTTCGACCTTGCGGTTCAGATGCGCACTTTCAGGGAACTAAAACTTCATTTGTAAGCAAAACCCTTGAGGCAAAAATGATAATGTGCTCATGCGGATCGTGAAAATGTATAATTTGCTTAAAAGTATTTTTCTAAATTTGCGGTCAAGATTGGTACTTTAAGGAATGTCGGATTTGAAAAGTGGCTATTTCTGAGCCAATCTTGTCGAATCTCTAATATTCCAGCCCAGTTCGATCGTCCTAGCACATCTGGAAGTACCTTAAATCGCGATCACCGGAATTCCGGACCCCCCCCCCTCAAACTACCCCACAGTCGCCGGAGCCAATCCGGTTCTGTAAGTGATTTATCCAGAGCATCTCTTTATTATTCCCACAAAGTTCGATCCCGATCTCCCCAGTCTGAGCCGGCCACGTATTTTCTGCCCCCCCCCCATTGTTGTCGAATCCGGTCCGGACATGACAAAGGTCACCAGAGACATGTCCTCTGATCAATTATCAAATTTCACTCAAATCTCATCAACCGTTCCAAAGTTACGCATGACTCAGTATTCCGGATTCCCCCTCCCGCTACTCCCCCCACGACTATCGGATCATGTAAATTTTTACCTATAAGTCAGTTTGATCGTATCCCTGATTCGCCTCCCAAGTTTCATCGTGAAAATCCCCAATACCACCATTACCGGAATTCCGGGAAACTCCCCTCCACCCCCCCCCCTAGTGTCCGGATCCAGTCCAAATGTATAAAGGATTTACCTGGAGCAGATGCTTGTTCTTCCCAGCAAGTTTCACTCCGATCCCTCCATTCTAACTGTTTCTCGAGATTTCCGGTCTCCCCCCCCCCAACTCCCCCATAGCTGTCGAATCCGGTCCGGACTTAAAATGGGACATCAGAGGTATGCCGATCCGATCATCCGTTCGAAAGTTACACACTACTCCAGTTTTCCGGATTCCCCAGCCCTCCACTCCCCCCCAGGTGGTCGGATTGGGAAACTGATTATTTCCAGGCTAGTCCTGTCGGGTCCCTGATGCTCCTGCCAAGTTTCATCGTCCTAGCACATCTGGAAGTACCCCAACTCGAAAAAGTGTGACAAAAACTACTTAATTCTCAGAATTCCCCGGCCCACCACTCCCCCCCAGATGGTCGGATCGGGAAACTGATTATTTCCAGGTTAGTTTTGGTCGGGTCCCTGATTTTCCTGCCAAGTTTCATCGTCCCAAAACATCTGGAAGTACCCTAACTCGAACATGTGGGACAAAAAAATTCGGACAGACAGACCGACCGACCGACAGACGGAATTGCGATCGGTATATGGCACTTGAGCCAGAGGCTGCAAGTGCCATAAAAAAAGGAGTTTCTGACTCTCTAAAGCTAATGGACACGTGCGCGTCGGCATCCATTGCAAATAGACAGTGGGTCTTTTAAACGAATTCGTGAATTCGAGTGACGTGGACACGGGGGTCACATATGGGGGTACGCCCTTAGTTTTCTTTTGTCACCATCGTCTGAATATTTCATGTTTCATGTCACCTTCGTATCACTACTTCCGTTTGGAAACATAGCCTACTCAGAAAGTTTTATACTAATGTCTTTGTTAAGACTTCATAACTTATCCGTAAGCCCGCCATACTGAAATGTACATGTCCATGAAAGTAAAATTATTCTTCTGTTTTAGGAGCAAAGCCTACTAGAAAGTTTTATACTAATGTCTTTGCCAAGACTTGAAAACTTGGTCCATTAAAGTTTAACCGAAAAGGGCTGAGATAGGACATTCTACTTACCCACCACTTATTCACTTAAATAGGCTTTAAAGGAACAGAAAACTTGACTCAAACTTGACTCGGGGAGCTAGCTAACATATCAAGAATGTACCCTGAGTCGATATTGAGAGTAAGAAAAATTCTCGTTACGACCATTGTAGTTTCCGGGCAGTTTCCGAGAATTCGACTTTGAGCAAAAGGTTTGCAAAAGCAAAAGGTTTGTGTGCCGCGACTAGGAATCGAACCCCGGCCGTCTTGTCGGGGAGGTCGTTTTTCTGTGGTCTACATGTAAAAAGGCGAACATTCACAGTACATAAGTGCATAATTACAGTGCATAAGGGGCAAGGGCCTACCAGCTAGCTTTTGGAACACTAAGGAGGGGGTTCGAGACGGTTCGAGATCAAGGAGGCACACTCGTGCCTCTTTAAAGAGGCGAACCACGACAATGTTAAGCGATCTTCGGTTCCAGTGGTCGCAGAGGGATGGGGAGGGATGCATTTCGTAGCCCGAGCTCCAACTAAGAAACCTGCCAAATTTCATCCCCCTCCGACTTTTCCTTCAGGGGGAAAATCTGGCCGAAAGTTTCGACCCCCCAACCCCACCCCCCCTTTAACGTTGTCCGATCGGGCTGAAATTCACAAGTTAAGGTCCCCTAGGGCCCAGGAGCTTATCCGCGAAATTTCAGCTCGATCCGATAACTCCTTCCCTGTTTTCCAGAAACCACGCATAGCCACTTAAAATTCATGTTCTCCTTTTGTTTTTTTTTCGCCACGCCTACAGGTCACAGCCGACATCGGATCTGGGTGTACGAAGACTCATTTGACGCGGAATTCTCCGAGTAATTTTCCTGGAAAGTTTCGTCGGAAAATCTTAACCCCCCGATTTTCTAGCTTAGAAAAACCCCATTTCCCCATAAGAGCCCATGTTAATTTTTGAAATTCTTAAAAGTTACGAATTTCAACATTCAAGTACATCAAAATGATCAGCTCGACATGGTGAGACTGACTGCAAGCTTCAAAAAATTCTGTCTTAATCCGTAAAATTTTTATTTGAGAAAAATGACCTTAAATTTTTCCGAAGCCAAGAGCGGGGGGTTAGGGGGGCGGCAGCCCCCCACAACAAAAAACCTGTACAAAAGAGTCTTTAAAAGCGGGGGGGTTGGGGGGCGGCAGCCACCCAACTTCCTCTCCTAATTCCTGTACGAGGAGTACAGGAATTATTAACTTACATCCACCATGGATTGTAGAAAAACGTACAGAAATAATATGAAAAAAACTTCGTTTTCTTAAAGAGTTAAAGAGGCTGCGTCCCAAAGTCGAACCTTAAAACGTACAGGAATTAGGAGAGGCAGTTGGGGGGCTGCCGCCCCCCCAAACCCCCCGCTTTTAAAGACTCTTTTGTACAGGTTTTTGTTTGCTACCCTACCCCGACCCCCAGCTCTTAGCTTGTGTGCTCTATGTCTGGGAAACAGTTTCAATAATTATGTTAAAATGTAAATGGAGTGGTCAACTTCATTGTTACTAATTACTAGTTTCGGCGCAATGGTTCTCCTGTCCTCTTGTGTTTAACATTTTTCGAAGTTATTCCATTATTCATTCATTTCAACTTTTTTGTTAATTAAAAGAGGGCCTTTCCGAAGCCAAGAGCGGGGGGTTTAACAAAAAACCTGTACAAAAGAGTCTTTCAAAGCGGGGGGTTTGGGGGGCGGCAGCCCCCCAACTGCCTCTCCTAATTCCTGTACGTTTTAAGGTTCGACTTTGGGACGCAGCCTCTTTAACTCTTTAAGAAAAAGAAGTTTTTTTCATATTTAACAAAGAAGGGGGGGCCTGTCGTCAATAAGACCCTGTATATTTATCTAAGCCCCCCCACCGGGCGATCCGATTGCCGAAAGTTGCGTAGTCAAGTTTACTGTTCCTTTAAGACCCGATAAAAATCCGTTACTTCGTTGCTCCGCTATTCATGAATAATCGATTTTCGAATAGTGGACTTTTCCTGTCGGATTTGTGGTACCTCATAGTGCTTGTACCTGTGTTGTGTGCTTCACGAAAATGATTTACGAAAAATTTGTGTTCTGGCACTAAGCATTCTTCACGAAGATCGCCACTGGACAATGAAAAGCCGCGTTTGTGTTGAGATTCAAATTTTCCGCGTCAAGGTAGAATTTGTGTTGTGGGGACAGATTTAGTATTAAAGGTGCAACTATTATTTATTCTTTCGGTAATCTGTCTTGAAGATTTTATTTCATTTCTGGCTAAGAATCAGTCATGTTTCGGCGAACAAAGGCGTGTCGATTAATCTAGTGTATGAACGGGTAGGATTGGCTGGCTCGTTGTCATAAAGGGTCGATTCAGTTTCTCTTAGTTCAAGTGCCATATAGCGATCGTGATATCTATCCGTCCGTCGGTCTGTCACGGTTTTGCTATGAACTTGGCGTCCATGTAAAAGACCCGACGCGACGCTCTGGGAAACTATTTTCCGTGTGGGAGTGGAGGATCCGGGATTTTGTTACCAAGTTGCGAACGAGTGATCCGATTCGAGTGAAACTCGATGGATGGTAGGATCAGATGAATGAGAAGTTTTATGAATGTTTCCAAATCGCATCCATCCATGGTGGGGGAGTTGGTAGAGAAGGACCGGGTTTGGCGGGGAAGGTTGTAATGGGGTACCGGGAAATTTTCTTGCTCCGACTCGAGTGAAACTTGGGTGTTGGAAATAGAAAATACCCTAAATTTGAAATTCACGTGTCCGAATCACATCGGACCACGGTGGGGGGGGGGGAGTTGGAGTGGGAGGACTGAAAATTTTGCTTCGTGACCTAACAGAAGGAGGGATTGAGATTAAACTTGGATCGGACAAAAGTTCATGGGTTCTAGATCCGTTATTTCGAGGTCTGGACTTGATCTGGTCATGATGAGGGGACTTCGGGAGAGTAGGGGATGTTTTCTGGATGTGCTCCGATTCCAGTTGAACTTGATGGGTGGCTGAAGCAAATGCCATCGATATGTCATTTTGTGCTCTGGAATAGATACGACGTCTGCGACGATATCCGTCTTTGATATCTTGTGACAAGCAGAACTCTCGAACGCCTGATCCGATCCGGATGGAACTTCATAGTTGGCGAGAGCATAACCTATGGCCAAGATGCCCCGTTTGTATGTCCGGCCCGTTGGCGACCCTTGGCTGAAATACATATTATCGATGTTATCGATAACTATTGTTATCGGAGCTGGTCGAGTCGGCACGCTTAATATTAATGAAAAAGATTGCGAATGTCTTATGCCCCACAGCTTATCCGAAAGTGTGTGTCAGTGCTTTGCTCTTTGTGCATTTTCATCATATTTAGTCTTGCCGCAGTATGAAGTTTTGCTGTCCAAACACAAACTTTATTTAAAATCGTTTCGAAGTGCGGTCGATCGAACGAAATACTATTTGAGGAAATTCAGCAGAGATAAAGTTTCCGTCTCAGTATTTGAAAGTGTTATCCACCTTTCTGCCATTCTCCCAACTTCGAACAATAACACATCCGTTCGCTGCAGAAAAGTCTCTCGCAAAACCAATTTCCCAACATTCTGTCTCTGAAAGTAAGAGTGGCGCAAGGGCCTCGTTCGTGGAATGGGCAAAATCATTGTTACGAAAGTAGGTAATAATTGAGCAGTTTATTTGTGACCCATTTTTTGGAAAGCTGAATTCATAAAAATAAACAAACAAAAAATCGTCAGAAAATATAAATTTAAATCTTCAGTCAAGGAACGTGTATAATATCATGCGCTGGTTGTGCCCATATGACCAAGTCCAAAACTCACCATTGATCAGGAAGAAGGAGTAAACGTCTCCGTAACGACTCAAACTCAACAACTCAAATCTTGTGTCAAACAATCACGGTGATCTTTCGGAGCAGTTGTGATACCCGAGGTGATACCGTGTCTGGCTCTACCGTACCCGGCGATTTTGCATCGGCAAGGAGAGATATTCATCAATTTCCAAAAGCGTAAGGCTTGCTTCTTGAACATTGGACCTTGCCCGTAGAGTGCGGTTGTGGCATACTTTTGACAAATGAAGCAGAAGCCTTGCATATTTAAAATAACAAGCTCTCATTTTTTGGCACTTGTCTTCAGGCCAAGTGCCATTTACTAATCACCTTTCACCTCTAGCGAGGGGTCACCTTCACCTTCTAGCGAGGGTCGGCGAGCAAAGCCTTCTTCAAGTTTAGAATGAGTCTGCTCGACGAAACCATGGTAAAGACGTAGGCTTTTGATAACGACGTGGGCTCAAGGTATTCTTTGAGCTGTTCAGTCACGTCGGCTTCCGTCGATTTTTCTTCCAGCCGATCAGTCGGCTGGGATCGGCTTGATCCCAGCAATCAGTTGATTCAGAGAAGCAAAGCCTTCGCCGAAATTAGGATGAGTCTGCTGGTCGAAATCAGTTTTGTGTAAATGACGTAAAAGTTTGTTTCCGTTCTGCCATGCGAACTGCCGATAAATTCGCTGTAAAAGCTGTATAAATGTCGGTGAAACTAGCCGCAAAACAGAACTAGGAACACGAAAGCTTTAATGAGATGTTTTTGCCTGAATATGGAAGTAAAGCTATTATTTATTTTCAGGGGAACAAAGGTGGCGTTGCTGTACGGTTTGAGCTTCACAGTACCTCCATCTGTATAGTGAATAGCCACCTAGCAGCTCACATCGAGGAATGCGATAGAAGAAATCAGGATTACCATGATATTTGTTCAAGGATGATTTTCCCACCGGCGAAAGGCATTAAGGACCACGAGTAAGTACCATGACATGAGAGGCGTGGCTTAGTTGTGTTGGGAAGATTAGGTTCGAGGGGTTGACGACTCTAATTTTGATGTACACCGTTCCGGAATAACGGAATAATCCTGACCATTCCGGATTATTCCTAGCCATTTCGGATTATTCCCAACCATTCCGGATTATTCCTAACCATTCCGGGTTATTCCTGACCATTCGGGACTATTCCTGACCATTCCGGATTATTCCTGACAATTCCGGATTATTCCTGACCATTCCGGATTATTCCTAACTATTCCGGATTTTTCCTAGCCATTCCGGATTATTCCTAACTATTCCGGATTATTCTTGACCATTCCGGATTATTCCTGACTATTCCGGATTATTCCTGACTATTCCGGATTATTCCTGACCATTCCGGATTATTCCTTCAGGACGTATTCCTTGAGAGTCGTCGACCCCTCGATTATGTTTAGCTAGAGAGCAAAAGCATAAAAGCAACTGTGAAAGGAAAACCGAAAATAGGTGGACTGGTGATTGCGCGTGTCATTGAGAAGAAAAGTGATGGAATAGTATACGGTTTCAGTTCTGCTTTAATGAGCTATCCAAAGACATCGTACACGCCAGACCATTCGAGACCTCTGGAATCAGACCTTCAAAAGTATAGTGGAAGAGAAAACGTCTGAATACCGGTAGAATTTGCCATATTCTGGTAGAGCGCTTCAGACTGCGGACCAGTTCCTGAAAGTTCTCCCTTTTCTCATTATCAACACTTTGGGACAGAGATAGTAAAATAGGTTCACAAGTTGATGAGTAGAAACCTGCAATTTGCCTCCCGAGGAATGGTTAAGCATTCCTAAGCTAACTGCGAATCATGTCTGACAGTGCAAAATAGATACGTCAGCTACATTTTACTGGAGCTACGTTCGGCCCTTCTTGGCAAGGTTCCTCCTCAGGCTCAAGCAGAGCAAAATAACACAACTGAGTAGCATCAAGACGTATGCTTTCCATGCTTTGCGGACTGGCCATATTCGTAGCAAACTTTCGGGCTTAGAAATTTTTCTTTTTTATCGGATGAGCCAAGTTTTCACCCTGAGTTGAATGATGGCCTCCTCTGGAGGAAATTAATCTCCTTGGAGTGGTTGTTTCTTCTGATCTTTCGTGGAAGAAAAACACTGATAGCATGATTAGAAAAGCTAATGCGTCTATTTTTATGTTAAAGACACTCACTGTCCCTGAAAAAAAGATGTTGCGTCTGTATTGTACGTTTGTTCGTCCTCTTGTGGAGTATGCTTGTCCAGTTTGGCACTATGGTATTACGAAGGATGAATCTGATCGTATAGAGAATATTCAGAAACGTGCCCTAAGAATTGTGCACAGGGGCCCTAAAATCCCGTACTCTGGCCTCCTTTCTTTATTTGGACTGGATGCGCTGTCTAATAGGAGGCAGAAGTTGTGTCAAAATTTTGGACTAAAACTCCTTGAACACCCAACTCTCCGATCCCTTTTACCTCCTGATTTTGAGGTTGAACGCCCAAGGCCACCAAGGCAAGTTTCCACCAAAGTCCCGAAGCTCATGCCGATCGCACGTAACCGGGAAAGATATTGTAATAGCTTCATTCCGAAATTTGTGGATTTTTACAGTAATGCTTTTTTTTTAGTTTTTATGGTTTTTAGTTCCATATAGCGATCGCAGTTTCTGTTCGTCCGTCGGTCGGTCTGTCGGTTCGGGTTTTGCTAGTTCGGGTACTTCCACATAAGCTAGGACGATGAAACTTGGCAGGCATATCAGGGACCCCAAATGATTAAGTTGGAAATAGTCACTTTCCCGAGCCGACCATCGTGGGGGGAGTGGAGTGAGGGGGAATCCGGAATATTTTGGAATTTATAACTTTCGAACGGGTGATCAGATCTTAATGAAACTTGATATTTGGAAAGAGCTCGTGCCCCAGACGGTCCGATTAAAATCTGAACCGGACCCGGTGACTCTGGGGGGAGCCGGAGGGGGGGAGGGGCGGAAATCTTGGGAAACGCTTGGAGTGGAGGGATCGGGATGAAACTTGGTGGGAGGAGCAAGCACAACCCCTAGGTACATCATTGACAGAACCGGACCGGATTCGTCCACTGTGGGGGGAGTTGGAGTGGGGTTCCGGAATTCCGGTGATACGGAGTTAAGTTACTTCCAGGTGGGCTAGGACAATGAAACTCGGCAGGTAAATCAGGGACGCGACCAGATTAACCTAGAAATAGTCAGCTTCTCGATCCGACCATCGTGGGGGGAGTGGAGGGAGGGGGAATCCGGAATCTTGAGGTATGTACGACTTCCGAACTGAAGTCGTCATAATCATAATCAAACTTGACATGTAGAAAGACAACATGTCTCGGATGTCCCATTTCAAGTCCGGACCGGATCCGATGAAGCTGGGGGGGGGATCGGAGGGGGGCCCGGAAACCTTGTGATAAGCTTGGAGTGGAGCGATCGGAATGAAACTTGGTGGGAAGAACAAGCACAAGCCCTATGTAGATCAGTGACAGAACCGGACCGGATTCGGGCATTGTGGGGGAGTTAGAGGGGGGGGGGGGTCCGGAATTCCGGCGATCGCAAGTTAAGGTACTTCCAGACATGCTAGGACGATGAAACTTGGCTTGAAAATTAAAGACTTGACATGATTGGCTTAGAAATAGTTAGTTCCCCGATCTGACCATCCCTTAAAGTACTATTGCTAACCGCAAAGTGCAAAAAAATACTTTTAAGCAAAATATAGATTTCCGTGATCCCTATGAGCCCATGATCATTTTTGCCTCAAGGGTTTTGCTTACATTAAATTCCTTAAAGTACAAACAATACTTTTGAGTAAAATATACATTTTCGTGCTCCTGATCATCATCTTTTTTGCTTCAAGAGTTTTGATTACAGATAATTTTCTATAACTTGGAAACAGTCACTTGCCCGATCCGACCATCGTGGGGGTAGGGAGGGGAGCCGGAATCCGGAATTTAGTGACATGTATAATTTTCGAACGGGTGATCGGATCTTAATGAAACTTGATATTTGGAAAGACCTCATGTCTCAGATGTCCTTTTCGAGTCCGGACCGAATCCGATGAATGTGGGGGGGGGGGGGGGGTCGGAGGGGGGAACTGGAAATCATGTGACACGCTTACAGTGGAGCGATCGGGATGAAACTTGTTGGGAGGAACAAAAACAATCCCTAGGTTCATCATTGACAGAACCAGACCGGATTCGTGCACTACGGGGGGAGTTGGAGTGGGGTTCCGGAATTCCGGTGTTACGGAGTTAAGTTACTTCCAGATGTTCTAGGACGATGAAACTTGGCAGGTGTATAATGGACTCGGCCAAATTAACTTGGAAATAGTCACTTGCCCGATCCGACCATAGTGGGGGAGGGAGGGGAGCCGGAATCCGGAATTTTATTGACATTCATAATTTTCGAACGGGTGATTGAATCTTTATAAAACTTGGTATTTGGAAAGACCTCATGTCTCAGATGTACCATTTCGAGTCGATATCGGATCCGATGAATGGGGGGGGGGGGGGGGTCGGAGGGAGGAACCGACCATAGTGGGGGAGGGAGGGGAGCCGGAATCCGGAATTTTATTGACATTCATAATTTTCGAAGGGGTGATTGAATCTTTATAAAACTTGGTATTTGGAAAGACCTCGATTCTATGAAAGCTCTCCGGTCGCGTGCTGTCAAAGATATTAGTGATAAGCTGAGGCTCGGTTACTCTCTCGGTTACTCTCCGTTACTCTAAGATCGTTGCAAATCGCGGACACTATAGGAGAAGAGCGCTAACTCGGCTTTACTCAAATTTTTGTGATCATTCTGTACTCTTCTGTACTGGTATTCGGCCACTTCTGTTGACCGGTGATCTAAAACGTATTCGCATAAATTATTACCGGTACTGCAAATTTCTCCTATATCTGCCTCGTTCTTACCGGAATACAAAATTGATAAAAAAGTATTGTGCGACAGATATTACTGGTGTTTTCGAAAAATTATGTGCCAAGCTAGCCATTGAAGCGCCTTATAGGCTAGGGTGTTTTCATCGCCTTATCCGTCTTTTTTCTGTATGTGATTAACTTTGTTTCTTGTTTTCTCTTGCTGTTTTTTCTTTTGTATTTACTCCACTTAACCTCTGTTTTGTAAAGTGGGTGACAAATACATTATTATTATTATTATTATTATTATTTCTCAGATGTACCATTTCGAGTCGATATCGGATCCGATGAATGGGGGGGGGGGGGGGGGTCGGAGGGAGGAACCGAAAATCATGTGACACGGTTAGAATGGAGCGATCGAAACCTCCCGAGCGTCACCGTCGAAAAGGAAGTGCTTGAAAATTTCGCTGATTTTTCCATAAGATGTCAAAATATTTAAAACAAATTGTTCAAATATTTTATATATTCATCCCATTTAGAGACATGGGGTGAATGTGTTTATTTTAAAGCGGGTTTAGATAGGGAGGAACTGAAATTAATAATTAGTATGCGTGCTGATATTTTACCTCTGGGGGATAGGAGGAGGTACACGGGTAAGCCGATTGGGAGGATTGGTCCCTACTTCTGCCCCATGTGTGGAGATATGAATGAGTGCTTGCGACATATTATGTGCGAATGTAGGGAATTGAATGATTTGAGAAGAGAAATTTGTGGAGTAAATGAGTGTGATCAGGAATAGATGGAGCGAATGTTGAAGAGTGAATGTTTTGTCATTATAAGGAAAGTGGACAGATTCCTCAAGTTGGATGAATCACAGAGAATTTTTCTTGTAGATTTAAGTGTTTGTTATAGTTATGTTGTAGGTTATGTATTTTTCTTTTGTATTGCCATGGCCCTTGGGCTTTTAGTGTAATAAATATCATATCATATATTATACAACAGCAAATATGACTAAGTGACCATTTCTTTTGCACGTAACTGTAGTACCAAACAACCCATCACACTGACAAAGCTACTATCCATTCACATCTTACTGCGATAACTTGAATACAAGCTAAAAAGCTTGCAAGTGCCATATGAGCTTGCAGCTCTTGTTTTGTTAGAATTTTTATTTCGGGTGTTGACTTCAATGGTTTACCTTTTTTTTTTTAGTACGAATACGTTCTTAACAATTGTTGTACATATTACCTGACAAAGGTCAAACAATTTGGTTGGATAACCACGAAATTTTGTACCTGAGTTATACAATAAATCAATCAAATTTCTCTTAAAGCAAAGGTGTGATCTTGCACACACCAAGGAAACAATGGAGGCTGATGCTCGAATGGGTCCTTGAGATTAGATTAGATATTAGATTAGATTAGATTATTTTATTGCTAAATTACATAATAACCCATCATGATAGATAACCGCCCATGAGAAGACATAAATACACTGGCACTGGGCGGTATAGGGTAGAGATTTTCCCGCATTTTCCTTTTCGTATTCCAGCTTGAGCCTGGAGAGGACCCTTGCCAAGAAGGGCCGAAATTTAACTCCAGTAAAATGCTCGCTGACGTATGTGTTGATAATGAGACAACGAGGACTTTCAGAAACTAGTCCGCTTGAACCGCTGAACTGGAATCAGGCGATTTACTAGTTTTTGGGATCCCAAAACGTTAGTGACGGATACCTATGACATCGCAAAAGTTGTCCGTCTGTCCGTCCGTCCGTCTGTCAGCACGATAACTCTCGAAGGGAATAAGATATTTTGATGAAACTTAATTGTGAGGATTCTTTGTGTCAAGAGTAAGGTCGAGTTCATAGATGGGCTTTGTAGCCCTACATTTAGTGGTGGGGGAGGGGGTTTAAATTAAGGGTCAAACAAAATATTTTGGAACAGCTAATGTGATAGTCGATTATGAGGTAAGAAGACATGCTGAACACGACGGTGAAATCATTTTCTCGCCGGACAAGTAGTTCGGCCCGAATCCGGCCAAAACCGGAAAGTTTGTCAAAAGTAAAAGTTTTATTTGAAGTTGATTAGATGTTCGATTTTGGGGTAAGAAGACGTGCTGAACACCATGGTCAAAACCATTTTCTCGCCGGACTAGTAGTTCTCCCGGAATCCGGCCAAAACCGGAAAATTTGTTAAAAGCAACCATTTATTTGAAGCTTATTAGATGACAGATTTGAGAGTAAGAAAAGACGCTGAATCTGTATATGACAATCATTTTCTACCCAGACATATAGTTTGTCCGGAATCCGGTTGAAACCGGATTTTTTTTTAAGTTAAAGTTTTATTTGAAGTTGATTAGATGTTCTTTATAGGGATAAGGAGATACGCTGAATTCGTTTCTGAACTTTCTTTTCTTTTGCCGGACAAGTAGTTCGCTCGGAATTCACCGGAAATTTGGCAGAAGTAAAGCAGGAAGTTTCGATCAGTATGGTTAAAATAGATATGGCTTATACAGGTATATCTGAACTTGGTTTTCTCAGATAATTAGCCTGGCGAAGACTGGATCTGGCGAAGACAAGACCTATAGTTGCCTGGATCAAATATTAAATTTTTGGGATCCCATCGAAACCTTTGGTCTTGTTTACAATGCAAAACTGATTTGTCAGCAACATTTTACTAGAACTCTATTTCGGCCCTTCTTGGCAAGGGTCCTCTTCAAGCTGGAAAATGAACTGTGTTCTCGCCGTTCCCCGAGGACTCCACTTCAGGAGTCCCCGCGTTTTTGTTTGTCCCGGGGACTTGCGAGTCCCCACGGACGGGGAATGCTCCAGTTATCATCACCGTCATAAAAAAGGACTTCCTTTCAGATTCGGAGGGGAACCAATTTTTGCTGGTGCTGGTGCAGTGTGAAATTAATTGAAAAGAATCATAGTGAACAAAACCAAAAATAAAGTGGCTCCAGACTATTTGTCGCAACTGCATATTTTCTTTTCGAACAAAATCCATTTTAGAAGCATTTCCCGTGTTCCCGTGTTCTCGCTGTTTTCCGTACGCGGAGTCCGCGTCGAGTGGCTCCCTCTATTCTCGCCGTTCCCCTTGATTCCCCAAGGAGTCCTCTGGGAACGGCGAGAATACGCCAGTTCATTTTCCAGCTTGAGAGGCTTGAGCCTGAAAAAGATTGAAGAAGGGCCGAAATATAGCTCTAATAAAGTGTAGCTGACGTATCCGTTTTGGATTGTCAAATATGATTCGCAGTCAGCTTGGGCTGAAGGAAGATTTACCAGTTCTGCTGTGGAGCGTAATCGCTCTGAGGTACGAATGAGAGCAAAATAACACTAGGGAGTAGCGGCAAGACCTATGCTATCCATGCTTCGAAAATGGGCCATACTCGTAGCGTTGCCCATTATGCTTGCGGCACTTAAAGCGAGACAAACTTGCTAGTTTAGAAATTTCTAGTAAAGCTAAGATGTGGTCTGCACACATCGTGGAAACAGGGGAGGTTGTATCTTTTTTTGCTCTGTTCAAAACATGAAGTTATTGGAGCCAGCGTTGGTGCAGAGCAAAATAACACTAGGGAGTAGCGCCAAGACCTATGCTTTCCATGCTTTGCAAACGGGTCATACTCGTAGCACCGCCAACTACAATTGCGGTATTTAAAGCAAGACAAACTTGAGGGTTTAGAAATTTCTAGTAAAGCAAAGGTGCTGTCTGCCGACACCAAGGAAACAATGGAGGAAGTATCATTTTTTTGCAATGGTCAGAGTATGAAGTTATCAAAGCCAGCGCTGGTGAACGACTGAATGAGTTTCAGTAGGGACGTTCACTATCGCTAGTGATGCTAGTGTCTCTGCTATTCGAGTGTGTGTCATTTTTTTCAAGTCTTTGCGCTACTCTCTAGTGTTATTTTGCTCTGCGTTGGTGCACGGTGCACGACTGATTGAGTTTCAGTAGGAACGTTCTCTATACACTAGGCTACTAGCCTTGTTGCTAGTATCGCTGCTATTCCAGTCCAGTGTGTGTCACTATTTCAGGTCTTGGTGCTAATCCCTGGTGTTATTTTACTCTGGTACGAAATAAGGTAAGGTACTTGTAGCAGACCATCACTTCGCTGACATTCGATTTGGTTATGAAAATTGATGGAGCCGAATTCCTGTTTTAGCTGCTAATATATCGTGCCTAACCGTAGCAAACTCTAATTAATAGATGCAAGACAATCTGAAAGTGACGGGGAAAATGCTGGAAAGGTGGAAATTCGTGTTTTAAAGGCTGTTCGCTGGTGTAGTAGCGCCGTTTCAGTAAAGCTTAGTCCCAGGTTTATTACAGCGAGTCACGGGCTCAGAATTTGATTACTCTTTTTGGATAAACAATAGTTTTCGAATATACCTTAAAATAAAGTAACGGTTTTGCATTTAGCATTTTCGTACCTATTTTCAAAAGTATCACCAAAGGAGGAAGATTTTGAAATCTAGGGGACGGCCATGGCCTCCTCTCCCCCCCCAAATGGCGGCCCTGTACTAGTGGCTATTGTGGGAGTTGGGAACACACTTTAATTGGTAGTGAAAGAAGGTTGTGAAGAAGCACTGTATAGAAAAAAAAATTCTGACGTGCAATGCTTCTTAATAATTTTATCTTGTACACAACATCAACTTTATAACCTATAAATCTAGAATCAGGGGCGACCGAGCTAATTTTACTGAATTTATTAAAAAAAAGTTCTAAAAACACAGCGAGTTGCCTTCATGAAGCTACAACGTAAAAAGTTGCAGAGTACATACAAAAAAGTCTAAAGAAAAAAATCGGCGCGTTTTCACGCTTTTCCGATTTTTTTTTTTTCATCGATACGCCGTCACTAGCCTTTTACCTTTGGAGGACCTTTCCAGCAGGACTTGAAATAATCAAAACGACTTCGGCGAAAATTTGACAGAACTCCCAAAACGTGGGGGGGGCTGCGCCGCCCCCTCGGGACGCCCCTTTCAGAATTAATCTGACAAAGTCAAGTTCATTGTTCATGCGTGACAAAGTCAAGGATGATTTTGCCGCTTCAAATCTGCCTCACGCGAAGCGCAGCCTTATCGGCAGTGCTTCCACTTCTCCTTATTTATAAGGAGATCTACTGATTTTTGAGGGTTCCTCCTTATTTATTTTTGAGTCTCCTTATCTACTGATTTTCTACTGATTTTTCGCTATTCTACGTAATTTTCTCCGTATTTTCTTCGAAAGGCTATATTTCTTGATTATTATGTTGATGAGCCTGGCTTGGAGGCTGGAAGTCTGGAACTCATCACCGGATTCACGCGTTTCTGTTATACACACACAATTATTGCCTATACTTTACAAATGAGCAACCTTAAACTCTTTGGCGGAAGTTTATGTAGGGTAGGCAAACGTGTCTTCGGAAAAGGGCTTCAAGAAATTAGGTTTAGAGGCTCACAACATTTGTGAGCATTTTTAAAAATGGTTAAGTAAATATTACTGCTGCAGAGTGCGTAGATTTACGAGCAATGTGCCGAGACAGTTAAATACTTTCAGGTTCTTCCTTTTTCTTTTTTTTTTAGCTGGCATAGAACTTTCCTTAATTTTTACTTTTTGGGTTACGGAATGGGTTAATATTCCCATTTCCTTAAATTCTTTAACGCGACCTACTCTTTTGCAAATAGTCACAGCCACTCACAAGAATTCCAATACCAACCAAAACACTACATGAAAAGTAGTTCCATCAGACACAAAACCGCGGAAAGTAGCTTACAAATATGTTTCAAAATCCAATATTTCAGGCTGCAATATTTACTTTGAAACAATGCTATAAATTATAATGAAATCATTTACAAAGTACATTTTTATGTTTTTTCTTAATATCATTTTTGTCGGTCCCTATACATATTTTCTTTTAAGTCGATTTCTGAGCAATCATTTTAATTTTCATGAGGCATTTCAGGTAACTTGTACATTAAACCTAATTTTAAAATAATTTTTTTTTTCGAGGAGCCCTTCTTCCATAGGGTTCCCATACTTTGGCCAATCCCTCTACAGCTATACTTTAAATATTCCCCTTTTGAGAAGTAAATTATAAATACAAATCTCCTTAGAAACTTCTGATTTCTAGAACATCTCCTTATAAATCTCCTGTTTTTCTGGATTCTCGAATCTCCTTATTTCTCCTGATTTTTGAACTCCGTCTACGGATTTTCAAAATTTTGGAGTGGAAGCACTGCTTATCGGATGGCACGCTCACTCTACGTAGTGAAAAGTCGTACTACTATATCGAAGCCAAATTTTAGAAGTTTCTCTTCGTTATATTATTTTAATTTCAAGATCGAAAGGGTTACATGTGCAACCTGTGAGATGCCAGTACGTACTTTAAAGTTTAACCGAATAGGACGAAGATCCGTCAGTCTAGTTATACATCACTTATTCACCTAGGTAGGCCTGAAAACCTGATACAGATGCGTTACTTCGTTTGTCCGCTATCCATAGATGATCGATTCATAGAATAAACCTATTTTTTCGGGTTTGTGATACCTCTCTGCGTCTGTCCCTCTATGCTTGAAATATTTTGCAACTGCAAAGGTAAACCAGTGCCGAAAGTTATTTAAAAATGGCAGATTCCTCGCAAGACATATCTTAACGTCGCTTTCCTACTTTCTTGAGTCGTGACTTCTGCGAGCTTAGCGTCTTTAACCATGAAAGTGCAGGCTTTTGATGAGAGTCAAATTCGCCGCGTTTGGGTGAATTTTGGGTTGTAGTCCAAGCAGCGCGCATTCTTGTTAGAGAAATACAAAATCCCTTGAATGAGTCAGAATAATTCAGTGTATTTAAATGTCAGATGTAAAAATAATTTGCCTCTTCAGTTAAACTTTAAGCATTTTTCTTCGGCCGTCTGTTACGAAATGCATGTGAAACGCGGTCGCTGTAGCTGTTCTAATGCCTTCTCTAGCATGGCCGTCAGTAGGAAAAGGTTTTTTATGGCACTTGCAGCTTCGCTCAAGTGCCATATACCGATCACTTTTCCGTCGATCGGTCGGTCTGTCTGTCGGTCGGTCGGTCGGTCGGTCGGTCTGTCGGTCCGCTGATTGCGAGTTAGGGTACTTCCAGATGTGCTAGGACGATGAAACTTGGCAGGAAAATCAGGGACCCGACAAAACTAACCTGGAAATAATCAGTTTCCCGATCCGACCATCTGGGGGGGAGTGGTGGGCCGGGGAATTCTGAAAATTAAGTAGTTTTTGTCACACTTTTTCGAGTTGGGGTACTTCCAGATGTGCTAGGACGATGAAACTTGGCAGGAGCATCAGGGACCCGACCGGACTAACCTGGAAATAATCAGTTTCCCAATCCGACCACCTGGGGGGAGTGGAGGGCTGGGGAATCCGGAAAACTGGAGTAGTGTGTAACTTTCGAACGGGTGATCGGATTGGAATGAAACTTTATAACTGAATAAATGGCACACCTCTGATGTCCCATTTGAAGTCCGGACCGGATTCGACAGTTATGGGGGAGTTGGGGGGGGGGAGAGACCGGAAATCTCGAGAAACGGTTAGAATGGAAAGATCGGAATGAAACTTGCTGGGAAGAACAGGCATCTGCTCCAGATAAATCGTTTATATATTTGGACTGGATCCGGACACTGGGGGGGGGGGGGGGTGGAGGGGATTTTCCCGGAATTCCGGTAATGGCGGTTTTGGGGATTTTCACGACGAAACTGGGGAGGCGAACCAGCGACCCGATCAAACTGACTTATAAATACAAATTTACATGATCCGATAGTCGTGGGGGGAGTAGCGGGAGGGGGAATCTGGAATATTGAGTCATGCGTAACTTTGGAACGGTTGATCGGATTAGAGTGAAATTTGATAACTGATCAGAGGACATGTCTCTGGTGATCTTTGTCATGTCCGGACCGGATTCGACAACAATGGGGGGGGGGGATACGTGACCGGCTCAGACTGGGGAGATCGGGATGGAACTTTGTGGGAATAATAAAGATATGCTCTGGATAAATCACTTACAGAACCGGATTGGCTCCGGCGGCTGTGGGAGATTTCGAGGGGGGGGGGGGTCGGAATTCCGGTGATCGTGATTTAAGGTACTTCCAGATGTGCTAGGACGATGGAATTGGGCTGGAATATTAGAGATTTGACAAGATTGGCTCAGAAATCGCCACTTTCCAAGTCCGACATTCCTTAAAGTACCAATCTTGACCGTAAATTTAGAAAAATACTTTTAAGCAAATTACATTTCTATGATCCCCATGAGCCCATTATCATTTTTGCCTCAACGGTTTTGCTTACAAATAAAGTTCTAGCTCCCTTAAAGTGCGCATGTGAACCGCAAGGTCGAAAACTACTTTTTTTTATCAAACGATACATCTCAACCCATGATCATTTGTGCCGCAAGGGTTTTGCTTAAAAATTCATTTTATCACCCTTAAAGTGCACATTTTAACCGAAAAGTGAAAAAAAAAATACTTTTAACCAAACGGTATATATCAATGATCCCTAAGGGCCTGTGATCGTTTTGTCTCAATAGTTTTTCTTACAGATGAATTTCTAGCGCTTATAAAGTTCGTATCATTACAGTCAAGTTCTAAAACAAAATACTTTTTCTCTAGCTCCCTTAAGTGCGCATCTGAACCGCAAAGGTAACCTTAAAAGTACTTTTGATCAAACACTACATCTCAACCCATGCAAGTGCCATATGAGCTTACAGCTCTTGTTTGTAGTCTCGTCTGCTTGCCAACAGGGCAAGCTGAAGCATGACATTGATAAGTTTCCCTGTTTCGTCAGTCTTTTTTCCTTTAATCCGGGAAAGGGATCGCTATCCGTCTCTTTCGTTCCTCTGCAATGTTGATTTAGTAAACTTGGGGCCAACAAGATTGGGACGATACTGTAGCTGGAACGTTTAGTGACTTGGACTGATAATGCGGTTGAACGATGGAGCTCAGTACAGTGCAGAGCAAAATAACACTAGGGAGCAGCGTCAAAACCTATGCTTTCCTTTTTCGCAAACGGGCCGTACTCATAGCGCCGCCCACTACGTTTGCAGCATCTAAAGCGAGACAAACTTGCGGATTTAGAAATTTCTAGTAAAGCTGAGATGCGGTCTGCACACACCGAGGAAACAGGGGGGTTGTATCTTTTTTTTTTGCAGTGTTCAGAGAGAATATGAAGTTATTCGAGCCAGCACTGGTGCACTTGATACAGTAATTACCTGGTCATACTCTGACTGCACTTAGCGTCGTAACGGTGTGTCTCGTGACGCGAATTAATGCGTCTCGACTGGATTGAGTTTAAAATTTTCTGCGGCGCGTCTTTGAGGCTGTGAAATACGCAACTTAGTTGACGTAAACCAATATATTTTTGCAGTTTATTAGGAAATGATTATCCGAGGGTCAGGGTTTCATTTCAAGAGGAGCGGGTGTGATACCCTGTTTTTGGGATTCCCAAACGTCAGTGACGCGACTTCATAAAGTTTGTCCGTCCGTCCGTCAGCACGATAAATCTCAAAGAGGTTGAGAAATTTTGTTCGTACTTGATGCGATGATTCATTGGGTCGAAGTACAGGTCGTCGGTGTCAAGTGGAAACCACGTATCTCGGATTAACATTAACATAACCACGTATCTCCGATTAACATATTATGTTTTTTTCACCTCCTGACAAATTTTGAAAAAGGGAGATACGTGGTTTACCCTTGACACCGACGACGTACAGTTCGTAGATGGTCCCGTAGCCCTATATTTAGGGGCGGAGAGAGGATTTCAGACTGGCCTAGTGGGTGATTTTTTTTTTCAAGCTAATATGACAGTCGATTCAGGGGTAAGGAGTCATGCTGAATCCAGATCTCAGATCTTACATCATTTTCTCACACGACAAGTACAGTAGTTCGCCCGGAATCCGGCAAAAACCGTAAATTTGGTAGAAGTAAAAAAGTCTACTTTGAAGTAATAATACATCCTGAATCCATTTTATTTTTCCGCTGGACAAGTCGACCGACGTATCGATCGTAGAATCGCAGTAGGCTATCGAGCCGTCGTTTCATAAATGTCGTGGAACTAACCTGGAAGACCGATCGAAAGACACAAATAAATCTCACTTTTTTTAAGGCGCTGTCATGAGGGGTGTTCAGTAATGGGTCATGATCGATTATGATTTCCAACTCGCTCCTAAATCTCTATTGAGACGCAGTTTTTATGGACTTGGAGACATCAGTGCATCTCTTTCATGAAGCTAAAAATTACTGTCAGCCATTGTAATATACGAAGAGAGCGGGCTGAATTCAGATACGTGAGGGTTTGAGTACTCGTTTGGAATTAAGCAACCTTGACTTGGAATAAATAACATTCACGCGCTAAAAACGATATTTCTGAGCCATTTCATCATGGCAAGATGCTTTCTAATAAGAGTTGTGCTTTAATAGAATTTTGTTATTTAATGAAATTAAGTTTGATTATGAACTTTTCTAAGTAGGAATATGAATTAGCGTCCCGTCTCGTTAAGGAATTTTACATTGTGATTCTGATCTGATTTTAATGTTAATTTTTGAACTTTATGAAAAACTTAAAATCGATTGGTAAAACGAGGACAATAATTGCAGTAATCCGTTTTGTTTGACTAGGCAGAAGAATTTAGCTCACCCCATAGAGCAGTGCCAGTTCTACAGATAAGGGATAACGGGCTCTTCTCTGACATTTTGACGTCGAAAGTGTAACATTTTTGGCATAGCTGTATGTGAGGGATAATGTAAATAGAACTATGTTGTGTTGAAATCATTTCAAATTATACCTGGCACGGTATATGGGCATAATCGGGGTTGAAACCATTTCATGTCGATTCACAAATTGGTCTCGTGAGGCTAAGAATTCTGGCACACTGTATGATATGATATATAATTTCAAAGTAAAGCGATAGCGGCCCAATAGTATCAACACCACAACAACCCAACAACGAATACATTTAGAGCTTGTTCCACCCTTCTAACAATAGTAACTATTGGTTACTATTTTCGTTCCAGCCTCGTGAAAAGTTACTACGCTGACCGTTGCAACCTACTCGAAACAGTTACTAATAGTAACTATTTCCTTACTACGCTCGGGAACGTAGTAATCGTGGTAACTACGAATCTCTGTGACGCGATTGGCTCGATTAGACCGTGGCATGATATTTTGCCGAAAATAGAAAATTGCGTTCCAGCCTTGAAGCCAAGAAGCAAAATTCGTCGCGTAATGCGTGGTAACTACGGTAAGTAGGGTGGAACACGCTCTTAAAGTCGTCCAAGTTAAAAAAGAAAAGAAAAAAAGAAATCGATGTGAACATGCCTTTGAGTTTTCTTTCTTTTTCAGTCTTGTGTTCTGGCTTGGTGATCTCAACTATCGGCTGATGAATATCGACGGACCTGCTACAAAACACCTTCTTGATTCTGCCAGTTACGCTGACCTCCTCATGTTCGATCAGCTAAGGGAACAACAGCGTCTTAAGCGGGCGTTTTTCGGCTTCCAGGAGGGAATTCCATGTTTCAGACCTACCTATAAGTACGACACAGGAACCGACAACTGGGATTCAAGGTATGGACTGATTCTTATTGTTATTTCCTTCATTACGCTATTTTTCAGAACATAACATATTACAATAACTTACGTCATTTCAACTGTACGCTTCGTGAGGAAAGAAGTACATTCGCGGTGAGGGGTATGCTCTACAACTTTACTTACACTTAAGAAGACCAATTCAAATTTTTGCACGACTCAAGTTCAAGTTTTTATGGCACTTCTAGCTTACCGATCACTTTTCGGTCGGTCGGTCTGTCCACTCATCTCTAGTTAGGGCACTTCCAGATGTGCTAGGACGATGAAACTTGGCAGGCGTATCAGGGACCCGACCAAACTAACCTGGAAATAATCAGTTTCCTGATCCGACCATCTGGGGGGGAGTGGAGGGCGAGGGAATCCGGAAAATTGAGTAGTGCGTAACTTTTGAACGGGTGATCGGATTGGAATGAAACTTCAGAACTGAATAAATGACATATCTCTAATGTCCCATTTGAAGTCCTGACCGGATTCGACAGCTATGGGGAGTTAGGGGGGCGAAAACCGGAAATATCGAATAACGGTTAGAATGGCGGGATCCGAGTAAAACTTGCTGGGAAGAACAAGCATCTGCTCCAGATAAATCGTTTACACAGTTGGACTGGATTCGGGCACTTGAGGGGGGTGGAGGGGAGTTTCCTGGAATTCCAGTGATGGCGGTTTTGGGAATTTTCACGACGACACTTGGGAGGCATATCAGGGACCCGATCAAACTGACTTCTAAGTAAAAATTTACTCGATCCGATAGTCGTGGGGGGAGTGGAGGGATTCGGAATCCGGAAAATTGAGTCATCCGTAACTTTGGAACGGGTGATCGGATTCGAGTGAAATTAAATAAGTGAACATGGCACATGTCAGTGACCTTTTTCATGTCCGGACTGGATCCGACAACTATTGGGGAGGGGGACCGGAAAATACGTGACCGGCTTAGACTGGAGAGATCGGGATGGAACTTTGTGGGAATAACAAACAGATGTGTGCATCATTACAGCCAAGTTCAAAAATAAATACTTTTTCTGCAGTCCCCTTAAAGTGCGCATCTTAACCGCAAAGTAGAAAAGTACTTTTCATCAAACAATACATCTCAACCCATGCAAGTGCCATATGAGCTTATAGCTCTTTGTTTAATTTGTAACACTAAACTACAAATACAACAAGCACTGTGCAGAATAGAATTCGTACATGCAATGCTTGTTAATAATTTTACCCTAACGCAAAACTACGTACCCTCCAGACCTATAATAAACCTAACAAAATATAATCTAACCTAATTTAATGACTCCTTCGCTGCGTAATCCCTTTCGTCGCGTGAAAGAAATTAAGTTGTATATAATATGTATGTGTTAGTATTGTTATATTTATTGACTCAAGTTTTAGAAACCAAAATTATTAGCCTATGTAAGTTAATAATATGTAAGTACTTGCATGTCAGTGTATTTTTTTTTTTTTTTACATTTCCTGTGCTGTTTTACGTAATGAAGAGTTTTTGGAAAAAGGACGTTAATTTGAATTTTCCTTAAACCTTCTGAAACCATTTTTCGGGATCGATTAGCCTTTAGTAAAAATTAGGCGGCCCAGAGTGTCGCAACGTGTCCTTAGGCCCGTGGGCTACTCGCCATCATCGGACACAGGAGAGGGGACCACCCTATCTTCCCCATGGCTTCGGAAGACCCTTAGAGCTATCCTGGAAGAAATACTACCCCTCGCAAGTCTCTCTGGGCTTCGTTGTGTCTTCTACTAGGCGTAACTACGGGTTCTTCATGGTAAATAAGGCTGGATCAGCGATGGTAACCCTTCACGTGCGAAATTCGAATTAAGAGGGGGATCATTACGAATATTCTGGTTCCTGTGTCCAAAGATTTCATCCAAGCAAATACCAGAACAAAATAACACTAGGGAGTAGCGCCAAGACTTGAAAAAAGTGACACACAATCGAATAGCAGCGACACTAGCAGCACTAGCGATAGAGAACGTCCATACAGAAACTCAATCAGTCTTGCACCTCCGATAACTTCAGATTTTCAACACAGCGAAAAAAAAGATAGGCTACAACCTGCCATGTTTCCTCGATGTTTGCATACCGCATCTTAGCTGTACTAGAAATTTTCTAACCCGCAAGTTTGTCTCGCTTTGAATGTCCACAGCGTAGTGGGCGGCGCCTGTTTCCGCTGCATGGAAAGCATAGGTCTTTGCACCACTACCTAGTGGTCCCTAAATGAGGCGTTTTGGGTGTGATACTGAAAGTCTTCTCCATGTTTACCTGTGTTATATTCGCCCGTTGCTCGAGTACGCGTGCCCGGTGTGGGGTCCATCTGCAATCCGCACAGCGTACCTATTACACGACATAGAGTCCGTCCAGATAAGAGCAACAAGGATCATACTCCGAAACCGCGACATACCCTAAGAACAAGCCCTTGCGAAACTTAATTCATCTCCACTTAAAGTCCGGCTTGAATACCTGATTTTACAGTTTGGCAAATCTGTTCTAGCCAATACGAGCCACCGGTCACTGCTACCGGAAACAGCCCCTCCCAATAGTCGAACTCGGTTGCAAAATAAACTTCTATACCCCCTAAAGTCCGGACTAATCGTTACGGGAACTCGTTTGTGCCTTTTTTTTTACGTCGGCTTTCAATGCTGAATCGTAGTGTGTGATTGTTATTTATATGTTTCTTATCTGTGATTTGTAAGAAACTGAATTTAGTTATGCTATGATAGTTTCTAAAAATACCGATCTCTCTCTCTCTATCTTATTGTGCTCTGGCAAATACTTACTTCTGCCGCTTATCCACCGCAACTCCCAATGTTAAATACTTTCCACGGAACTCTAGTATATTATTTTCAAGTCACCTTCTTTTCTTCAACTCGAATTTGCTTTTGGTCCAACTTCGCTGTCAGTCCCGTTCTGCCTTTTTTCGTTCTTCATCTCTTTCTCGAAAGACTTTTATCATCTAGCCGTAGAGTATATCTTCCTCACGTATCTTCAAACTGGTTTGTAGCTGTGATTTGTTGGAGTGGCAGGTTCTTGGGAGGTTTTAAGTCTCTAAGATATTTGCTGAGCATTCAAAGAGGATGTGCTGCATCTCCTAGTCACCTATTTTACTTTTCAAAATTCGGATTTCCCGCTTGCGTTTGCGATGCTCTGGAGAATGGTAGCAAAAAAGGTACCGGTGATAACTTTTTGAAAATATTTGTTTTTTGTTAACCAGGTCGCATGTTTAGACAGCCCTGGTAGTACAATGGATTGGAGGTTGGAACACACCCTGTGAAGTGAATGGCGTCCTTCTTTGGTAGCTAGTGCTCAAAGCTGCAACACCATAAAGATTATTTTTTTTTTTATTTTGCAGTTTAGCTAAAAAAAATTAAGTATATCACTCAACAGTAAGATGAAATCGATTTACTCAGATGCAAATAACGCACTATAATAACAATAAAAATAATAACGTTTGTTTTTTCAGTCAAAAGGCCATGCAAGATTAAATACATGTATAACCACTCAAATAAGCTGTTACGCCAGTTACTAAAACGGTTACCTAAACTAAGGTAAACTTTCTGTCCCAAGTCTGAACGCTGTTAAACTATGACTCTCGGGTGATACCTTTACGTTAACCTGTTGTCCGAAACCGAGAATCTAGTATAGTTGTAGCGTGTACCCGAGCGGTTGGTACATACGGAACTATACCGGTACTCTGATCTTAATCCTCGAAGGGTTGGTTCGTAACTGTGGAGGGGGGAGCTCGGACGGTAGGTCCTGGGCTGGGTCCTACATTCAGTAAACAGTGTTTAGAAATCACACTTACGTTTAATATTGAAGTTCTGCATACATCTGTTAATCCATCCTTAATCACTACTGACTTCTCACTTAAGACTGACTTGACTAATACATATACATTGGTCTTTATATACCTGCTTTTACTTAAATAGTTTCCACTCTTGACAGTGTAAGAACAGCTCTTGAAACTGGAAACATCGTGAATAGTCCTTCGTGAAGGAATTTCATGGTGCAGGAAAAAGAGCCTTTGCGACAAAGAGAAACATTTGGAATTAAACATATCGTGTCGTTACAACGCTATAACTACATATTTGCATACTTCTACTATCAAAGTTAGGGTTTGTAGATTTCAGGGTACCGGGAAGCGAAACCAGCGCACCCCGGTAACACTAAGGAATTTTTATGACACAAATATACTTGCAGCGATAGGATCCGACTCCATTTCCCGTTGCCGAGGAGTCTCGGCCAAACTCTCATATAGAAATAAAATAAACAGCGTTATTTTATTTTATATAATAAGTTGAATCCGAATTTAAAGACATAAAGCACGGACACTGTTCCGTCAAACCTTTTTTTCGATGCCATAGACATCGATGCCATAGAAAGAGTACAGAGACATTTCAAGAAGTTTATGCTGCTTTCGTAACCTGACCTTATTTACAACGACTCGGAGGACTCACTTTACCTGAACAAGCAAATCGGTTTCTACGCCGCAATTTGACAGATTTTTACAAGATTCGCCACGTAAACTACGATAACGTGCTTGCTGACACAGTTCCCAACTTCGACAACAACTGCGTGAACATGTCTTCAAGCTGAGTGGGCGGCGATTCCCAGAAGACATTGGCAGACCTTAGTTATGTTTTTGCAGATACCATGGTATCTGATACCACGGTCTAAAGTCGTTTTCGCAGTTACCGTGGTATCTGATACCACGGTCAAAAGGCGTTTTTGCAGCTGTCGTGGTATCTGGCCAGTTATCGTGGTATCTGGCCAGTTATCATGGTATCTGATATTCGGTTAGGTTAGGTTCAGATACCACGGTCCGACCGGGGAACTGATCGTGGTATCTGTAAAGTCATCTCACTTTCATCAAATTTTGTCAAATTGGTGAGAAAGAAGTTTAGCACTCAGTGATGTAACTGGATATCAGTTTCTCTTTTGGGATGACTTTGAAAAGTGCAGTTTGGGCAATAGACGTTTTTGCAGTGCAACCGTATATCAGATACCACGGTAACTGCGAAAACGACTAATTGCAGATCCAGTTACCGTCACAAACGCAACTCTTATTTCCAAAACAGAGTGATGGGCTGTTGGAACGCCCTTCCTTGAATGAATCTATGCGTGACCTAGCCTTACGGCATTTCATAACTAACAAACGAACAAAATTAAACCTCTTAATTAAACTACAAGTCACGCCATATTTGTACAAACAACCTAAACAAAAAGAAAAAGGACACTTAAAAAAAAACCCCACTAAATCCGTTATCAAACCTCGTATCAAACATAAAAAAAAGCAGCCTAATATTTTAAAATAAGACCCTTCTTCTGGGGCGATTCCGTCAGTCTTTTCAAGAATTCCTTGGGCAATCTGCACGCCGAAAGAACTTACAAAGAACAGGTTGTTGCACTGTCAGAAGTTTCATAACAGATCGCGCATAACACTTTCAAGAATAACACCTTTTCACTTAGAAATAAAGTATTATGACCAATTAAGTTTACACTATTTCGTGCCTAGATCTCCAATAACACCTTCAGTTGGTAAAAATACTACAATGTCAGAAGTTACATAACGACAACAGAAGGATGCCCGGTTTCAACAAATAACACTTTGGGATGTTATCTGTTAAGCAAAAGCACGAAATGGTGTAAACTTAATTGGTCATAACACTTTATTTCTAAGTGAAAAGGTAATATTCTTGAAAGTGTTATGTGCTATCTGTTATGAAACTTCTGACAGTGTAGACAAACTGTTTTCCAGTGGCCTATTTTGTGCATTGCAGTTTTATTATTGTTTAAACGATCCTCTTTGACATTTCAGCGAGAAGAATCGCGCGCCAGCCTGGACTGATCGCATCTTATGGAAGGCCGATGGCGTCGAGCAATTGGCTTATCGTAGCCATCCCACACTCAGGATGAGTGACCACAAACCCGTGAGCAGCTTATTTGAGATTCCAGTGAGTATCTTGACGTACAGTAAATTGCTTAAAGCCCGAGGGCCATCAAAATAAATAAACAAACAAAGGAAATTTATGAGTGCAAAACAGATACGTCAGCTGCATTTTATTACAGCTGTATTTCGGCCCTTCTTGGCAAGGGTCCTATTCAGGCTCAAGCCGCTCAAGCTGGAAAATGAACTTGTCGTTTTTGTATAGCTATAGTTCATACAGGCCGGAAAAGAGCTCTAATAAAAATGCAGCTGATGGATCCGTTTTGCACTGTAAAATTGATTCGCAGTCAGATTGGGCTGTACAAATTTTATTATTTACGAACAAAACAAACTAACCTTCTAACAAAAGCTGCGTTTTTGCAGATACCATGGTATCTGTTACCACGGTAACTGGATCTGCAATTAGTCGTTTTTGCAGTTACCGTGGTATCTGATAGACGGTTGCTCTTCTTCTTCTTCTTTCCCACCAATTTGACAAAGGTTAATGAAAGTGAGATGACTTTTTCAGATACCACGATCAGTTACCACGGTCGGAGCGTGGTATCTGAATATCAGATACCACGATAGCTGGCCAGATACCACGATAACTGCAAAAACGCCTTTTGACCGTGGTATCTGATACCACGATAACTACAAAAACGACTTTAGACCGTGGTATCCGATACCATGGTATCAGCAGAAACGCAACTAAAGCCTAGATACAAAAAACCTTCCCTGTGAGCCCTCATATCCGCAAGAGCATTCCATGTTGCCTAATCTCAAACATGCTTAAACTTTCAACCAATCCTCCCCAAATATTATTAAACAGATTTCCTCAGATCAAGGAATATAATAGTTGTGACCTGATTGTGTGGATCAAGAGGTCCAGTAAATGTTCCATTTTTGGAATCCCATCGAAACCTTTGGTCTTGTTTGTTCCATTTTTTATTCCATCCTTTGTAATGTCGAAACTAACAGATACAGTCAGAATTTGCTGGATCTGGATATTCTTTTTGCCCTACTTTCTCTTAACTCTTTCTTGGGACTCTTTCCTCATCTCTTGTAACGTGGGGAAAACACTTGAAAGATTCTGAAGTCTGGAAATCCGCCCGAATCGCCTTGCCTTGCTAATGTGGGAGAAAAGTAGAAGATTATTTTGCCAGGAAATCCTTTCCAATCGGCACCCACTCCCTTCTTCAGCCCCCCCCCCCCGGCTTCAGAATGAAAAAATGATCTTAGTCGTCAGAACTTCTAAATCCCTCATCTTGCTTTATTTGCTTCTATGAGCGTGTTCCACCCTTAGACGCCCCCGGGAAAAATCCGAGAAAATTCCTAAATTCACATCAATAAATTGCACACACGAAAGGTACAGGAAAAGCTTCGTTCCATCTTTCGTGACACTTTTTAATTCTCAAGACAAAGTGATTTTTTGTTCTTTAATTGGAAATCAGATAACGTTGGCTGTGTTTTAAATTGTATATATATTTTGTATCAGTATATCTGTTGAAAATGTTGAATTGACGACGCTTTTGTTAATGATTATGTTGACATGAAATGCAAATTCGGCATTATTGCTGTGAAAGCCATTTTTAAATTAAATTCTACTCTACTCTACTCTACTCTGCTCTTCCAACAGTATTAACTATTAGTCACTATTTTCGTTCAAACCATGTGAAAAGTTACTACGCTGAGCGTTCAGACCTTCTCGAAAAGGCAACTATTTGCTTACCACGCTCGGGAACGTAGTAAGCGTGGTAACTACGAATCTCTGTGGCGTGATTGGCCGGATTAGCCCATGACACGATATTTTGCTGAAAACAAAAAAAATGCGTTTCAGGCTTGACGCCAAAAAGCCAGAAATCGTGACGTCGTGCGTAGTAGCTACGGTAAGCGGAGAAAGGAGAATCCGGATTCGAATCCAGGATTTGTCCTTTTAGCCGGATTCGAATCCGGATTCGAATCTTCTGCTTTTCAGGCTGGATTCGGATTTGGACTGGGATTCCAAACCCTCAATATTACGAATACGCTCAAATATCTAGTCTTCAATCTTCATCCTTCCACTTTCCGTTTTCCCAGTTTTACACAATGTGCTTGGGCAATCCAACTTTTTGGTCTCCACCATCAACTATCCTCAGTAATCTTGTCACATTATCTGATTACCTTTGATATCAGTGCTTTTTTCCCCCCTGACTTTTAAACTATACCCTATGTACATGATTTAATTTTTGTCAAGTCGGATTCGAATCCGTATTCGAATCCTCAGCATGAAATGGTGGATTCGGAATCGGATTCGTACCTAGCCCTGGATTCGGATTCGGACTCGAATACTTTCATTATCGGATTCGCCCATCTCTGACGGTAAGTAGGGTGGAACACGCTCTATGATTACGTAATCGTCAGGCACATCTACAAAGATGAGGTTTTCTTATTAAGAAAGCCTGGGACAATAACGTATCAAGTGTTTCGCTTTCATCTTGGCATATTGCATTCAAGTGTTTTCTGAAGACCAGACTTGTCCCAGAGGTTTTATTCCCGGAAAAGCTATCTTGTGTACTTTCCCACTCTTTCTCGACCACTCGAGATGCCAAGGAGGTGCTCCTGAGAAAGCCGATAACTCTTTAGCCCAAGAATATGGTTTTTAAAAAAGATAAGAATACGGAACATGTTTTTTAAACATGCTAGAAGGATCCAAAGTGATTGGCTGGACGCCTTTGAAGCTACTTTACTGATATTTTACTTCGGAGCTGTTTTACTAATTAGGCCAGATGTCAAAATTTTCTTTGTTCATATGTTTGTTTTCCTTTGTGTGTTTTTTTCTTTGCTATCTTTACCCCACTCTCACCTTATGCATATGGCGGGTTACAAATGTAGTATAAATATGTGTTGTTTTCCCATCAGTCGCTAGATTCAAGTATTTATTTACATACTAGGAAATACGACAGCATTGGACATACTTGATTTACCGGCCTATAAAGGGACACGCCAAGATGGATTCCTTTTTTTAACACCAAGCCATGAAAAAATGAACGGGTTTATTAAAAAAAAACACGCTTCACTGCCCAGATGGTAACCTGTAAGGGCTTCGTAATCCTAAAATTTCCGAGACACGCCCAAACATCACAACAACCTAAAATATCAAACAAACACACTGCTAACTATCCCCCCCCCCCGAAAAAAAATCATACTGCTGAACAGAGCAAAATAACTCTAAGATAGGAAACGGCCGCCGACTATGCTTGCGACATTTAAAGTTAGTCGACTTTGCGGGTTTGGAAAATTTCTAGACAGCTAAGATGCGGTCTACACCAGAGCAAAGTAACACTAGGGAGTAGCGCCAAGACTTGGAAAAAGTGACACACTCGAATAGAAGTGACACTAGCTCCACTAGCGATAGAGAACGTCCCTCCTGAAACTCAACCAGTCCTGCACCAGGGCTGGCTCCAGTAATTTAAAATTCTGAATACAGCAAAAAAAAAGACACAACCTCCCCTGTTTCTTCGATAGATGCAGACCACATCTTAGCTTTACTAGAAATTTATAAACCCGGAAGTTTGTCTCGCTTTAAATACCACAAGCGTAGTGGGCGACACCACAAATATGGCCCGATTGTGAAGCATGGAAAGCATAGGTGTTACGCTACTCACTAGTGTTATTGTGGTCTGGTCTGCACATATCGAGGAAACTGAGGAGGTTGTATGTTTTTGCTGTGTTCGGGATATGGTGTTATCAGAGCCAGCGCTGGTGCACGACCGATTGAAAGGACGTTGTCTATCACTAGTGATGCTAGTGTCGCTTGCTATTGCTGATACTTTATTGTAAAACGAAACTTTCACAGCATTGGATTGCCGAACTTGTCGTTTTCGTCAGGTACATCATAATTACAAAACATTTAATAAGGCGGTTGTACATAATACAACCGCGTGTGTGTCCGCGTGTGTATCACGCGGTGTCTATTCGCGTGTGTGTCACTTTTTCAAGGCTTGGCGCTACTCCCTAGTGTTATTTTGCTCTACTGCTGAGAATAACGCATCTGATAAACCGCAAAATAGTGAACTTTCACCATTTTACAGAAATCCAACAAAATATAAGTAATTCCTTTCACTAAGCCACAAAAAGTCTGGGGGGACTGGGTAGGTTCCTGAAGATAGCTATGGAACATCGAGATAATTTTTTATGAGAGCTGTATTGGTTTTCCTGGAGTTGATGTATTTGAAGTGGTTGTTGTGGAGTAGACATTTTTGTTCCATTATGGCCCAGTGGGAGTGGGCTTTCTTTTGAAATTTCTTTTGAATACATACCTACATGTGAGCGAACACACGGTTCGTTAGCATGTAATTAAGAAGCATACTTTTTCTTCCAGATTGCAGTCATTGATATTGTCCGGTACAGGCGGATTTATGAGGAGGTCATGAAGCATCTCGACCGACTGGAGAACGATTACTTGCCCCAGATAACAATTTCCAGTACGGAAGTGGATTTTGGCGCTGTACGATTTGTGGAGACGAAGTCGATGACCCTAACAATCTCGAATACAGGACAGGTAAAACTAAAGTCCCGGTTAATCGATTGCAGGATCATTCGTCTTAAGGAATTTCGCCAGGATAATGCGCCACGGATAATTTATCACGCGCAAAATTGGTCACACCGACGTTTTTTGCGGACAGTTCGTCATAGAACAATTAACCACGGACACGCCGAATTCGTCACCGGGCAATTTGTAGGACATCCGCTCGCACCAGACTGTCAGAACTTTGTTACATGTTCGTTGCCGATGACATTTATGTTAAATCGCTCCACGGAATTTGTCAAACTGATCATTCATCACAAATTGATTATTCGTCACAATTCACCCCGGGACAGTTTCTCACGGACAATCCGTCACACGGAATTCGTCAGATCGACATTACATCACACGGACCGATGACATGTATTTTACGCTCCATGGAATTTGTCAAACTGGTCATTCGTCACAAACTGATCATACGTCACAAACAGATCATTCGTCACAATTCACCCCGAGACAGTTTCTCACGGACAATCCGTAACACCGAAGTCGTCAGATCGACATTACATCACACGGACCGATGACATGTATGTTACGCTCCATGGAATTTGTCAAACTGGTCATTCGTCACAAACTGATCATTCGTCACAAACTGATCATTCGTCACAATTCACCCCGAGACAGTTTCTCACGGACAATCCGTCACACGGAAGTCGTCAGATCGACATTACATCACACGGACCGATGACATGTATGTTACGCTCCATGGAATTTGTCAAACTGGTCATTCGTCACAAACTGATCATTCGTCACAAACTGATCATTCGTCACAATTCACCCCGAGACAGTTTCTCACGGACAATCCGTCACACGGAAGTCGTCAGATCGACATTACATCACACGGACCGATGACATGTATGTTACGCTCCATGGAATTTGTCAAACTGGTCATTCGTCACAAACTGATCATTCGTCACAAACTGATCATTCGTCACAATTCACCCCGAGACAGTTTCTCACGGACAATCCATCACACGGAAGTCGTCAGATCGACATTACATCACACGGATGGTGAAGCACTAAAAATAATATTGACTCACCAACTACCACCCTTAATCCATATTTCCAGAGCCATCCATTGGGCTTAGGTTTAGTATGTAGTTTATTTCGGTACAGAGATTGGAGGTCGGTGTGTATTGAAATGAATGTTTGCCTTCGCGAAATGCAAAAATGCCCTCCGACAAAGCTGGATGCAACAGACCGCTTTTTTCCGGTCGAATGTTATTGCACTGAAATGGATCAAACCGATCATTTGCTGCTTTCATGCTTACGAATGGGCAGAAGCTGGAACATGTTTGGTTGGAAGTTGGATGAGGTCGCTGTTTTTTTCATGAACCCTTATCGTAGAATAACGGTCATGATACTGGAATTCGACCGCAAAAATCCGAATTAATCGGAAGAGAAATGGTTTTCACGTTTATTGAAGGGGATATGACCTTGACGAGTCCGAGCTCTATGAGATCGAACCTTCATCGCTGTATAATTCGGATTATAACAGATTTATAACAGAAGTCCCTGTTTTCGAACTGTTCTTCATTTTGGGCCACGGGGTGCCGTCAGATAGACAATAAAATCGTAAACTTTCTATTAAGATCAGAAAATTTCTATGTTGATACTGTAAATATCTTAACCTTTGTACTTTTTTCTTTCTCTTGTCTCGTCATTTTGGAGGAATAAAAGCCTTTCATTCCTTCATTTGTAGTCAGGATTGCGTCTACGTTCGGTTTCATTTTCATGTTCATCAAACAATTTATGTTGATATTCAACTCACGTTTTTTATTTCATCCGTTATTTCCGTTCCGGACTTGACGTTAAGCCGAGCTTCTGGTTAGATATATTTTTTGGAGGCTTGTATTCAAATTCTTTTCTCGTTTATGCCGGAAAAAAAGTTGAATGGGCATTCGTGTAGAAGAAAAAGACTAAAAAATAGGTCGTCTAAAACCTATAGGAGTTTTTCCGCGGTGCACATTTGTTTCCCACACGAGTTTTTCACCGAAAAAGAAGTGTCTGCCACACACTGGGCCTACAAAGTGGTCTGTTTCTTTGGCGTGAATTTCAAATGCCTGAAAATAAGGATAACATCCAGAAAGATCTCAATAAATAGACCATAATTAAGCCGTGACCATTCTGTATGAGAAGGCTCCTCAGTATTTAGGTTTGTCTGCTTGATAAAGTAGCTAATTTGTTAAGCTACAGTAGAGGTATGCTTATGTGAACGTTTGTTGACGTTGGACTTTGCTATTTTCGTTCACTTGCTGTGTCTAAAGCTAACTACCAGTTAGCCAGAGTAGGTAATTAAGGGCATCTGAAAACACATGTATAGGTATTTTGTATCTTCATTCTACCATTTAGCCCCAAACTTCACTGTTAGCATTAAAGTAACTGTTCACATAAACATACCTCTACTGTACTTTAACATTAACATCAATTTAAGTTTGAACTTCTCTCCAAATACGATGCACAATATCGAATCACCTCGACAGTTGTTTGTCACATTTGAGCCACAGTGCGAGACACAAAAAAACATGTTGGATGTGGTACAGACTTGTGGGCCACAAATGATATCGTGGAAATGTTCTTTTTGATCCGCAAACCGAGCCACAGTCTCTTTTCGGGACCGCGGAAACGCCTTATTCAGTAACGATACTCTCGTTCAGGCTACACTATCTTCGGTCGGTTTTGAGACGTTATAATCCGTTACAGTAATAGGAATGCTTCAAGCATCCTCTGTTTTTCCTGAGAGTTGGGAAAAGGAGTGTACTATCTTGCGGTCGATTTTTAACGTTATCATCCATTACAATAATCGAAACATCTAGAGGTTCGTCTATCTTTCGTAAGGGTGGAGAAAAGGAGTGTCTTGGGCAATTAAGCTCGCTTCTAGATGATTTCTTCTGGTGGCCCATTATTTCCAGCCATGGTGTCTTTCCTCAAGCCTTAATTCGGCCACTTTTCTGTAATCCGATATTAATCCGCGCAATTGTTTTTCTCATCCTGTCCGGGAAAACACCTTCTCCGGTTATTAATATCATTAGTCAACGGCGAGAATGAATTGCTAGATTACACAGCTTATGTCCTACTATATTGCGAAATATAAAAAAAAAAATATGAAAAACATATTTTTCGCTAAGGTAAAAGCTAATACCAGCCCTCTTTGCAAGAGAACGCTTCAGTGGAATCAGTAGTAACAGTCGGAATCAGTAGTAACAAGACCATATACAGATTCAAGATCATATACAGATTCAGCGTCTCTTCTTACCCCTAAATCTGTCATCTAATCAACTTCAAATAAAAACTGCATTTAAAGGAACAGTAAACTTGACTACGCAGCTTTCGGCCATCGAATCGCTCGGGGGGGGGCTTAGATAAATATACAGGGTCTTATTGACGACAGGCCCCCCCTTATTTGTTATCTCGAACCGTCTCGAACCCCATCCTTAGTGTTCCAAAAGCTAGCTGGCAGGCCCTTGCCCCTTATGAACTGTAATTATGCACTTATGTACTGTAGAAGTTCGCCTTTTTACATGTAGACCACAGAGAAACGACCTCCCCGACAAGGCGGCCGCGGTTCGATTCCTAGTGGCGGCACACAAACCTTTTGCTTTTGCAAACCTTTTGCTCAAAGTCGAATTTTCGGAAACTGCTCGAAAACTGCAATGGTCGTAACGAGAATTTTTCTTACTCTCAATATCGACTCAGGGTACATTCTTGGTATGTTAGCTAGCTCCCCGAGTCAAGTTTAAGTCAAGTTTTCTGTTCCTTTAACAAATTTTCAAACTTACGTCTTGGGATCCCAAACATACTCCTTGAGCCCAAGCTGACTGGAAACACATATTCAAACAATGCACAAAACGGATGTGTCAGCTACGATGCTTTGGCAGCGATATTTCGGCCCTTGTTGGCAAGGGTCATCGTCAAAGCTGTCGAACTTCAGGGCCAACGTTGGGGAAGGAACGAATTTGCAATGCAGGATTAAGTAGTAAAACAAATCGGTTTTCGTTTGATTTGTCGTTTTTCGCGCCGGCGCATTCCATTGTCGTTTCTTTTCTGCTTAGGAGGGAATTTGCTTTCTGTTGTCGCGCCGACGACAAGTCTGTGGCTCACGCGGTCGTTATTTCCATGTGCCTTCTTTACTTCATTGTTATCGGCGCTATTTTGCCAGAAGTCGCTGTCGCTCTGGTCTTACTTGCCGTTGCGTATTGTACTTACTTGTAGCCTACTTGCACAGGACACTTGCTACTAACCTTCCGTGGCATCCAGGAGTTGTTCCATAGTCGAGTTCCAACCTTGGCGGCTGGTTCGGCCACGTGAGTAGGAGATAATATTCCACCCTGGCGAAGAAAGCTCTGCTCGCCACCCCGATGCCCGGTTGGAAGAAACTCCGGGGAGGTCCGCGTAAAACATGGCTGAGCACCCTCAAGGAAGACCTCGAGCCCATCGGAGGCTTCCGCCGGCATGGGAGGATATGGGACCCAAAGACAATAATAGTGGGAAAGACCGACGACTCCCGTAAGCCCCATGAGTCGCAACAATCAGCGCCGTTTAGCGGTTGGTCTTTCGTTAAAAAATTGTTCTGTTGACATTTATCCTCCATCTTCAGCAGAATCATCGTCAGAGCGCGTTTTGTTGATTTTTGTCAGAATACAGAAGCTTGGAATAGAGCTTATCTTTCTAACTGAATAATAAAAATATGTAGTTTGCTGGAAGTTTTTCCGAGATAAATGACAATTTAGTTAAAAAAGTTAAATAATTTTCGCTTTTTCTTGGTTTCTAAGACGTTTCTAAGAAAAGTATGTAAGTTTAAAAAAATAAAAAATATACCATTTGATAGATGATAAAAAGAGGACTCAGAATATGTATAGTTTGTTTGATTTAGTTGATGCGGTCCTGCTAGGAAAATTGTTTTTATAGTGTTGGTCTTTATAGGCCTAACCTGCCTTTATAGGCTAAAAAGTCGGTGACGTACATCGGTGCGGAGTGGTGCGGTAGGATTTTCGTTCTCAGCACAAACAGTTGTTCTAGAAAAGTTCTTCAAACCTTCTGCAGCTCGTCTGCTACCCCCCCCCCCCCCCCCTGTTTTTGAACGGTATCGCGGTCTGGATCCCGGACTATACCATGAGCGTCCACTCTCCATTCAGATTTCCTCTTTAATTGGAATAAAAAGCAAGCAGAAACACAATCAGTTACTTTTTTTTAATGGAACAAAAGTGTTGAATTCACGGGCAACCACTAATTTCACAGCAAATAATCACAGCGCCAATCAACGCCATCTTGCCTTGATTACGTCAAACGTGCCGTTTGAAATTGGACAAAGACCAAACGCTAGGAAGCAGCACGGTCGATTTTCAACGACGCGATTTTGGCCGAGTCGCCGGTCTTTCCCACTATTACTGTCTTTGATGGGACCCCTACTGGCTTCATCTCGATGCCATTCACAGAAGACCGCGATTCATGGCATGGCTTGGTCCGTCAGCTGCTGTCGGCTGAAGGGAGAGCTGCACAGCTTGCTTCCTGACACAACAAATACAAAGTACAAGTACGAATCGGGTCCATTCCTGAGTTCGAGCCAGTCCTTGTCTCAGCTTCTGCCAAACTGCGGGATCTGGACTCGAGATCGGCCTTGACGCAAGCAAGCCAAGTTTAGATGCGTTCATTGTCCAGGACTCGCAGCCGTATAAGAAAACCGATCTGACATCGCCTGCCGGGGATGCCGTAGCATTGGTGATCATGGTGGGATCGACTTCCTTACTTTTCGAAGGAGTCGTCGAATCCTCGGACGCATCGCCTCTCCGGAATGCCGTAGTAAATGGATGAAGTTATTACATGCAGCCTAGTTATAAGGCACAGTACATGCAGAAAAAAGGTAAATGAACGCTTAACAAGAATAGACAAAATCTAGTAAAAGATAAACGCAAAACAAGAAATACACAACGAAACATGAAAAGAACAGTAAATTTACTGCATTAGCTGCAATGGCAATGGGCAGGAAGGCGATTGGATGATGGCAGAAGACGTTCACTTATTTCTTTTAGCTCGACAGTTGGGTTCAGGACTAAAAAACTTCTCCATGATTCGGTGATTGCGCATGCGACGAGGAAGGTACAGTAGAAAACGGAGATATCTGAAAAAAAAACATGATCGTATTCGACTGGTGTCTTTTTTCCTGAGAATCGGGTAATAACCAGCAAGGAAAAGCACAGAAAATCACACAGAAGCACATAATTTGTTTGTGGACTTCTTCGTTGGAGGCACTCCACCTTTTCTCGCCGCTCGTCTGCCAATGGACTGTTCTTATCTCCTTCCTTTGTCTGCTCTTTTGCTCTGTTTCTTTGAGGATAGATTATGAATGAAAATTATCCCCCCGCAATTGCCAGGTGGTAGAGCCTTATGGTGGGGCCAGAAATTCATATTTGTGGCATTAGGCTGATCAGCGCCATCTGTTGCAGCCTACGTGCCAGCAGATAGCGACCATTCTCTTCGGCACTGCTGGGAAGTACTACTTAAAGGTCATCTGAATGAAGTCTAACACCCTAAATTGCCACTTTTACATACTGCTTACCATTTATCTCTCGAAAACCGGACTAAAATCGGATGAAGTTTCACCGTGCTATAATTTTCAGCCTTTTTTCCGACTTGTCTTGATCGTAACGCTCGCCGTAACAGTTGTAACAGTCCATGCGTAACAGTTCATGTTGTAACAGTCCACGCCGTAACAGTCCATGCGTTTATCCATCCATGCGCTGTTTATCCATCCATGCGTTATCAACGTACGTTTATCCATGCGATAATGACAGTTTAAATATTGGCGCTAAATTTGTTTTGGGAGGTCGTAACGAATCGCCATAGGGAGACTTAGAACTTCAAGAGTGGATAGCGCCGAAATCACGGAGCGAAAAAATTCTTCTTCTGTGTACCGGTACTGTGAATGACGATCCGAGGGGTTCATGGAAGTATGGTAGGATCGTTCAGGTGTCCTTTAAGTAAAAAATTTAGGAACTTCGGCTTTCATACTTTCGACAAGTACTTTTCTATTTGCGAATGCTTCTTTGGCAGCCTTTATCTCACAATTAAAAGCCTTCCGAAAAGAAATTGATGACACTCTTAGATTTGGAAGCTCTGCTAACATTGCTCTGCTAACACTGCTCTGCTCTTTAGTGACGTAGATATTTGACAAACCACGGTTAATAAATTCAAAATATCCCTTTCAGCCCTCACATTCCCTCCCCTCGGATGACACCCCGATTACTCTCTTTGTCCCAGACAGAATTGACACTGTGGGGAACAGAAAAGCGTTGGGGGATTAGTTCAGAGATCTTCATTTCTTTGAATTTTGCTTTGTCAATATATTCTGCTCAGCTGTGCGTTGCTGGAACCTAATAACAGAAATAATGATGTTGGGTGTCGTTGATTAGATGAATTGTTCACGGACTGGAAAATGAATCCGTCAAAGCCGGATGCAACGTAGGCTTTTTTTTTTTGCCGGAAGTCAATTAAAAATACAACAGCCGACAGCATTTTTCTTTAGCTTTCTGTCTTTGTCATGGATTTTTATGTTGTGTCGATTTAGCATGGTTGCCAGAGTCCGGTGCGAACTTCGGATTTGGATTATTCTGAAGAGTCGAAAATTTTCAGCGCTGTTAGAACCAGTCCAGCGTATGGTTTTCCTGATGCGACTGTACGTTCTGGGGGGGGGGGGGATGATAATTATTTACTACTTTTACTACTTTCTCCAGTAAGGTTTTCTTATCCCCTGTCGTCTCATACTAAAGTCTTTTTCAGGTTCCGGTCCAGTTCAAGTTCATTAACAAACTAAGGGAAGAAAGTTACTGTAAACAGTGGCTTACGGTTGAGCCCCACTCAGGATTCCTTATGCCAGGTATGATTAACTTTTATTATTTATAGACCGGAGGAAAGGGAGGATTACCTGGATTTCCTTTCAAAAACCCTGCTAAAAACGCCTTCCATCAAAATTAATCCTAGAATAATCCCCCGCTCAGGCTTCAGACATCAAGCCATGTCGTTCCTGGTTAAAGTTTACTGAAACGCCAACCTATTTTTGTATCTTTTAATTGAATTATTTGGATTGTGTTAAGCGATTTTGATTATTATTCACTAATGCCCTAGCTGTGAAGTTCAGAATGACCACGGCCGTCCTCACAACTCAAAATTCTTCTATGACGCGGACAATTTTAATCGCAACACAAAAGCGGCTTTCAGGCCGCAGTAATGAGGTTGGTGAAGACTGCGGCTCAAACATATATGGACGAATGCCAAGTACTTCATCATCACTTTCGGCTGTCCCCAATATATTTCATTTGCCATGTTATTTTTATTTTTCGTAAACTGTTTTCGTTAAGCATACAACCAGGGACCCATAAATTTGTCAAAAACAGATTTCTGATGCTATGTTGACCGTACGGAAGATGGTTCGAGAAATACCCACGGTCCAATCACGTTCAAGACCAGATAGACACAATTTGGGATTGGCTGCTGGCGCCTTGAGGGAGGAGCTCTTTGGCCCGCACGTCCAATGAGGCAAACAAGAATGCAGATTCGACCCTAGTGGGATTTTTGGAAAGTAGGACTGGTTCGGTCAACATAGCAACATAAAAGCATAGGAAATGACAAGCCCCCTCTAAAGGAAATTTATGGGTCCTTGATACAACGTAGGCGCATAAAGGTACAACAAATCCGACAGGAATAGTCCACTATAAGAATAGTCCTTGTTCGTTAATAGTGGAGCAACGAAGTAACTTATTTTCATCGGGTCTTCAAGCCTATTTAAGTGAATAAGTGATGGATAACTAGACTGTCGTATCACAGCCCTTTTCGGTGTAACTTTAAGAAAAGGTCCGAGATCGTTAAATATTGTCCTAATCCTACAATAGTGCAGGAAGGCATATTGGAAGTGTAACTTTCTGCTGCCGCTCGTATTTGGGCTCATTTTCCGCTTATAAGCACCTAAATCAGACAATCGGGTCTTGTAGATTTCCAGTCTCCGCCATGACCGGAAGATAAATGATAGTCGAAAACTGATTGAATGTTCCTATCCAACATATTCTTTATCTTAACATACAGCACCTAATAAGTTCTATCAGATGATTTTGTTCTTTCCGAAAATTCAGGTGAACGCCAGGTCGATTGCGATTTACGGCGTTGAAAGCAGATTGATCCGTCAGTCTCGTTGTCGTTGTCAAATTTCCCGATTTCGACGGCTTTCAGAGAATCCGGCCGTCATAAGTTCCCGTTTTTCGCCAGATTCCGTCCGTAGTCTCGACCAAGAAGGACTTCCTACATATTTCCGGTTTCAGCCGGATTTCCGGCAAACTACTTGTCCAGCGAGATAACGAGATTTAGATATGAATTCACTCCTTACCGCTAAATCGACTGTTTAGTTAGCTTAAAAATGTCGAACCAAAGTAGAAGAAAGTAGCTTAACCCCTTTGAGAATAATCGTGCTACCTAACAGACAGGCAGACGGTCGGACGGACAACTTTACAAAGTCGTTAGTCACTTCCGTTTTCGGGTCCAGAAAACATGTGATATTCGAGATTTCTATCGTGGAAAATCTCTGGCCAGACCTTTTCCCCCTTTTGGATATGGTCTACTTGGTAGGATAGGGCTTCATAGTTATTCAATTCAATTCATTTTATTTTTCCAAAAATTCCTCGTTGCGAAAAATAGCGTAGGAAAATGTCAATAAACATACACTGACATGTAAATACATAGAATGCTATTACTTTACATAATCTTCTGCACAATTTAAATAGAATTTTGGTTTCTTAACTTAATCGATAAAATATTACTAACACATAAATATTATATACAATTTCTTCATCTTACAACGTTAATTGGGTCAAATACTTATTACTACTTATGAAAAACACCATCTGATCACCCTAAATAATACACATAATGTCAGGTCACAAACTGATTAAAACATATAGCTATTATAGCTATACGTTATAGCTACAACAGTCGTGTAACGAATGGACGGCATCATACAAAACTCGCTCCTTAGCATCATTTTTTTCAAAAATAGAACTTGCAACAACTAACCAAATCCTCGAGAAGCCAACACTTCATACACCTTATCTGTACTAGCCTAGGCGTTTTGTCTTTTCGTTAATTTGAGCTCGGATCTTTCTGAGAACTCGAGACATCGCCCAAAAAGCATAGCCGGGACTGCATCAAAATTGATCCTACGAACCGGAGCTTTAGCAGTAATCCTTCCTTACTTCGAAATTACTCATTAAAAGTTTTGATGATTACACTTTGGAATACTGGAAGTTGAGCTTTACCTCTCCCGAGAGAGCTCGTGAAGTAGATGGAACACGGTTATATTTGAGTGAAGTAGAGGGGTTGTAGTGTTCTGAAAGTAAGCCTCGCTCTGTGAACATGATTTTGTACTGTTCACTTTATTCGGGAGTTTAAGACGAACTTTGAATAATGACTCAGTTTAAAGTTTGACCGAATAGGGCTGAGATGCGACAGTCTAGTCACCCGTCGTTTATTCACATAATTAGGCATGAAGACCCCGAAGAAAATGTGTTACGTTGTTCTTCGGATTTGTTGAATTGAACACTTCGAATTTGTTATATTTGGATTAAGTAGATGGGGTGCAGTGTTCCGAAAGTAAGCCTCGCTCTGTGAACATGATTTTGTACTGTTCACTTTATTCAGAGTTTAATGAGGAACTTTGAATTAATGCCACAGTTTAAAGTTTGACCGAATAGGGCTGAGATACGAATACGACAGTGTAGTTACGCATCGTTTATTCACATAATTAGGCATGAAGACCCGAAGAAAATGTGTTACGTTGCTCCTCCGATTTGCGGAATTGAACACTTTGGATTTGTTATATTTGTATGAAGTAGAGAGGTTGAAATGTTCCGAAAGTAAGTCTCGCTCTGTGGACATGATTTTGTACTGTTCACTTTGTTCGAAGTTTAATGAGGAACTTGGAATTAATGCCACAGTTTAAAGTTTGACCGAATACAGTCTAGTTAACTATCGCTTATTCACATAATTAGGCATGAAGACCCGAAGAAAATTTGTTACGTTGTTCTTCGGATTTGTGGAATTGAACACTTCGGATTTGTGGAATTGATAACCAAGGTATAGGAGCCATTTGAGTAATAAGAAATTGCTTAAAAAGTCCCCTTAGCTTGGCTTCATTAGCCATTGAAGTGCACGTTTTTGTTGAAATTCAAATTTTCCGCGTCGGGTGGAACTTTGTCTTGTCGGGCCAGCGGTGCATATTCTGAACGTCACTACTAGAGCCCCAAGGCGAAAAATTAAGAAATCCCTCAGCAGAGTCAAAATATGATCCAAGGTATAAAAATAAGCTGGCTTTTTAGTTAAACTTTAAAGAAATCGTCCCCTAGTTGTTTGCTCTCTTAAAGAACTAAAACCTACTTAGCCTCACCATTTTACATCTGAGAAACCAGCGTCATCAGCAGCGTGCATAATCCCTGTACTGTGCAGTAGACGCAGAGGTGCTTATATGATCATGTTCTGTTGGCCTATCAGCTGCTTTTTTATGGCACTTGCCCTTCGGCCAAGTGCCATATAGCGATCGCAATTTCTGTCCGTCCGTCGGTCGGTCTGTCGGTCCGGGTTTTGCTAGTTCGGGTACTTCCAGATAAGCTAGGACGATGAAACTTGGCAGGCATATCAGGGACCCCAAATGATTAAGTTGGAAATAGTCGCTTCCCCGATCCGACCACCTGAGGGGGAGTGGTGGGAAGGGGAATCCGGAAAAAATAGGAAAAATTACTTATTTTTAACTTACGAACGAGTGCTCGGATCTTAATGAAACTTGATATATGGAAGGACCACTTGTCTCAGACCTTCCATTTTAAATCCAGACCGGATCCAGTGACATGGGGGGTAGTTGGAGGGGGAAACCGGAAATCTTGAAAATCGCTTAGAGTGGAGAGATCTGGATGAAAGTTGGTGGAAAGAACAAGCACAAGTCCTAGATACGGGATTGACATAACCGGACCGGATCCGCTCACTTTGGGGGAGTTAGGGGGGGATCCGGATTTCTAGTGATCCCGCGAGTTCGGTGCTTCCTGATGTGCTAGGACGATGAAAATTGGCACGCATGTCAGGGACACGAACAGATTGACTTGATAATAGCCGTTTCCCCAATCCGACCATCCGGGGGGGGGGGGGCTGGAGGGAGGGGAATCCGGAAAAATGAGGTATTTTTAACTTACGAACGGGTGATCGGATCTTAATGAAACTTGATATATAGAAGTATCTCGTGTCTCAGACCTCCCATTTTAAATCCAGACCGGATCCGGTGACATGGGGGGTAGTTGGAGGGGGAAACCGGAAATCTTGAAGATCGCTTAGAATGGAGAGATCTGGATGAAAGTTGGTGGAAAGAACAAGCACAAGTCCTAGATACGGGATTGACATAACCGGACCGGATCCGCTCACTTTGGGGGAGTTAGGGGGGGATCCGGATTTCTAGTGATCCCGCGAGTTCGGTGCTTCCTGATGTGCTGGGACGATGAAAATTGCCAGGCATGTCAGGGACCCGAACAGATTGACTTGATAATAGTCGTTTCCCGGATCCGACCATCCGGGGGGGGCTGGAGGGAGGGGAATCCGGAAAATGAGGTATTTTTAACTTACGAACGGGTGATCGGATCTTAATGAAACTTGATACATAGAAGTACCTTGTGTCTCAGACATCCCAGTTTAAATCCGGACCGGATCCGGTGACATGGGGGGAACTGTAGGGGGGAACCGGAAATCTTGGGAAACGCTTTGAGTAGAGAGATCGGGATGAAAGTTGGTCGAAAGAACAAGCACAAGCCCTAGATACGTGATTGACATAACCGGACAGGATCCGTTCACAGTGGGGGGGGGGGGGATCCGAATTTCTAGTGATCCCGCGAGTTCGATACTTCCTTATTCGCTAAGACGATGAAACTTGGCAGGCGTGTATGGGACCCGAAGAGGTTGACTTGAGAATAGTCGTTTCCCGGATCCGACCATCTGGGGGGGGGTGGAGGTGGAGAGAGGGGGAATCCGAAAAGTGAGGTATTTTTAACTTGCGAACGGGTGATCGGATCTTGATGAAACTTGACGTATAGAAAGATCTCGTGTCTCAGACGCCCCATTTTAAATCCGAACCGGATCCGGTGATATTGGGGGGAGTCGGACGGGGGAACCGGAAATCTTGGGAAACGCTTAGAGTGGAGGGTTTGGGATGAAAGTTGGTGGGAAGAGCAAGTGAATAGCATAACCGAAATGGATCCGGTCACTGTGGGGGAGTTGGAGGGGATCCGAGTTTGTAGTAATCCCACGAGTTCGGTACTTCAGCTGATGTGCAAGGACAATGAACTTGGCATGCTTGTCAGGTACCCGAACTATTGACTTGAGAATGTCGTTTCCCCGATCCGACCGTCGAGGGGGAGTGTACAAAAGAGGAATCCGGAATCCAGTGGCAAGCTCAGCTATTGAACGGGTTATCGGATTTAACCGAAACTTGATATTTAGAAAGGCGTCTCGTAACTCAGACATCCCATTTTAAATCCGGACCAGATCCGGTGACATTGGGAGGAGTTGAAGGGGTGAACCGGAAATCTTTGTAATCGCTTAGAGTGGAGGGATCGGGATGAAGCTTGGTGGGAAGAACAAGCATAAGTTCTAAATATGCCATCTAGAGCTTTCAGACTATATGAACCTAGATATCCTAATTCTAGGTCCGAACCGCATTTTTGAATGGCGGGGTGTTTATTGTGAAGTTCTCTTCTACTTTCTCGTACCACTACTCGTAACAAGTGCCATATGAGCTCGTAGCTCTTGTTTTATCGAGGTTTAAGGTTACCTTCGAATTTGAAGGTCTCTTCATAATTCTGGTTTTCGTCGCGGTCGCCGTTCCCTTGTCTAACGTTAATTTTCAGCAAAAAAAGAAATTTAGCAGTTCGCCACCAATTCGAATCTTTTTTTTTTATCACAAATCTTTTTTGTCTATGGATAAATTCGAGAATCTTTATCGTCCGCCATTATTTTTGTGTCTTATTTTCCTCCAAACTTTGAACGTTGAAGTTTACCTGCAAGATGGATGTTTCTGTTCTGTTCTCAAAATGTCCCGTTTTCTGTTCTTCTGTTTTTATGGCACTTGAGCCTACTCAAGTGCCCTATAGCGATCGTAATTTCTGTCGGTCTGTCGTTCTGTCGGTCTGTCCGGGTTTTGCTAGTTTGGGCACTTCCACATAAGCTAGGGCGATGAAACTTGGCGGGCTTATCGGGGACCCGACCAGATCAACGTACAAATAATCACTTTCCCTATCCGACTTTCCCCGGATCCGGGAATCCGGAAAACAAATAAGAAGGGCAGCGAAAAAGAGCAAAAGCAAATGTCCTCAAGTAGGATCGATCCCGCACCGCCAATTTCATAGTCCAACGCTTTACCGCTGCGCCATGGGAGTTTGCTGTGTAGTCAAATGCAAGAGTAGGCCTATGTAGAGTTTACGGATCAAAATAAGACCGACTGCAATCGAAATTATTTGACGGTCTTTCCCGGTTTTGCTAGTTCGGACAACTCCACAGAAGCTATAGGACGATGAAACTTGGCAGGCTCATCAGGGACCCGACCAGATTAACTTAGAAATAATCATTTCCCCGATCCGGCTATCGTGGAAGGATCGGAGGGATGGAGAAACCGGAAACTAGTAACATGCATAACTTTGGAACAGGTAATCGGACAGGGATGAAACTAGAGAATTGTCAACAATAAGTGTCTCAGATGTTCTGTTTCAATCCGGACAGAATCCGATTACTGGGGGGGGCTGGAGGGGGGCACCGGAAATCTCGTCAAACGCTTCCACATAAGCTAGGACAATGAAAATTGACAGGCGTATCACGGATCCGACCACATTAACTTAGATATAATCCTTTCCCCGATCCAGCCATCGTGGGGGAGTGGAGGGATGGGGAATCCGGAAACTAGTAGCATGAATAACTTTGGAACTGGTAATCGGACGCATGAAACTTGACAAGTGTTAAGAAGAAATCTCTCAGATATAATTATTCAGTTTCAAATCAGGGCCGGCTCCGAAAAATGGAAGGGGGGCAGGAGGAGGGCACCGAAAACTCGTGAAACGCTTCCAAATAAACTAGGACGCTGAAAATTGGCAGGCGTATCAGGGACCCGACCAGATTAACTTGGAAATAATCAATTCCTCGGTCCGGGCATCGTGGGGGGAGTGGAGGGATGAGGAATACGGATACTAGTAACATGCATAAACTTTGGAACAGGTAATCGGACATGCATGAAACTTGAGAAGTGTCAACAGTGTCAACAGATGTTCAGTTTCAAATTTGGACCGGATCCGATAACTGGGAGGGGGGCTGGAGTGGGAACCGGAAGTCTCGTGAAATGCTTCCTCATAAGCTAGGACGATGAAAATTGGCAAACATTTCAGGGACCGACCAGATTAACTTGGAAATAATCACTTCCTCCACCCGGCTATCGTGGGGGAGTGGAGGGATGGGAAATTCGGAAACTATTAACATGAATAACTTTGGAACGGGTAATAGGACATGAATGAAACTTGACGAGCTCCAAGAACGAATGTCTCAGATGTTCAGTTTCAAATCAGGGTCGGATCCGATAACTGGGGGGGGGGGGGACTTGAAGGGGGCACCGGAAATCTCGTTAAACGCTTTGAAATAAGCTAGGACGATGAAATTCGCAGGCATATAGGGACCCCACCAGATGAACATGGAAATAATCATATCTCCGATCCGGCCACTGTGGGGGACAGGACGGATGGGGAATCTTGAGACTAGTAACATGCTTAACTTCGAAACGACTAATCGGATATGCAAGTGTCTCTAATGTTCAGTTTCCAATCCGGACTGGATCCGGAACCTCAGTAAGACAAAACTTCTATTCTAACAGTTGTCAATGGAAGGAAAGATTCAGCCTTGACAACTGCAAACCGCATCTGACAAACATGCTAACTCTTCTTACAAGTGCCATATGAGCTTTCAGCTCTTGTTCATGAAAAAAACAGCAAAACAGCGTCCTGTAATGTGCTCTTCAAGGTAAATCATCGATAGAAATGCTTCTGTTTCTGAAAAGACTTCTCCGAAGAGAACCGCTGCATGGCCCTAATCCCGTATAGAAGGATTACCAATAAACTGTTTATCTTAATCTTGCCAACAGAGCCCCCCCCCCCCTCCCGTACGCCGTCAAAAGGATGATTATTCTTTTCTTGCTACGATGCTCATTTTTAATCAAGAGGGATGGTAGGGTCACTCCTTTGGCTTGCTCCTTTGAGGATTTTAATATGCTTGCGCCATCTTATCCGAGGTAATTCCAGCTTATGTTGTCCCTACCTTAATCATATTGCACGGTCCAAGCTTCTGGGTAATCCCTAAAGACCTTAATGTCCCTATTTTTCTGTTACGGTTGGAAGATCCAATTTACTTTGAAACCGGTAGAAGGAAGGAAGAAAGGATCAGTGTAAAATTTATTTTCTCACTGGCTTGATTCCATTAGGAGTAAGGACGAGGCTAATCATTTGAGGCGTGCCTTGACTAGTATAAAGGACCCCTCTTGCTTATTCAGCCTTTTATATTATCCTATCTGCCGTGCCTTCCGGAATTAGAAGCTTCCGAAATCCCCGCCTTTCAGCATTGTTCGTTTTGTATCTATGACTTTTTAGCGCTTTTTGGGCCGAGTCGAGTTTTGCCAGTCATGTTAAAAACTACCTTAAATTGCAGCTTGGAGCAACTGAAAGATTTTCCATCCTGTAGCATTGCTCAGCATTTCTTCGGAAATTGCCGTGTTGATGAATTCGCGAATTCCGTCGGGTGTTGGGTTGGTGCGATTCGCTTGACCTTATGCTCTGGTCTGGGACTCCAGGGCATCCCATTCCAGTCTTCATTCCTTCTCGCTCCAGTCCTTGTCAAGGGAGACTTTGAATGCTTCGACGGTCTTGCTAGATACCGTATCTTCGCTTAGGGAGTTCACGCAGCGCAGACTTCGCTGAAAGCTTCAAAGTCCGCTGACAGCTACTCTTTTACACCTTAGGACATGAGAATCTTCTAAGTGTTATTTTACATTTCGGAAGACGACCATCAGGTCTGTCTTCTGTTTGGGACTGCTTTTATTTTACTTGGTTTTCCCACTTTTTAACCACGGTGTGTTCAGTTTTCAAATATTGCGTCCAGCCGCCGCGTCGGAGACTGGGAAGGCTGGATAGAGTCGACATACGTTAACAAGAAATTCGCTAATTATACGTGGAAAGTAATTTTCGAAAAACGGTATTTCTGAGCCATTTCATCGTGCAAGTTGCACTTTAAAGGTCCACTGAAAAGCTTATTGTTGTGCCGCTTGGAAAGTAAGGTCAGACCCGCTGGTCATCAGACAGTTCACGCTATCAGCAAGGTCGCTAATACCCTGCTCAAGACCTGGCCTAGTCACCACTCTGCAAAGCGTATTACTTACCGTTTCGGTTTCCAGATCCCCTAAAAACGCTCTGGTCAGAAATGTTTCTTGGAACACTTGAAGAAATAAACCCTTCTTACAGTTGGCGTGGAGCTGAAACCCCAGGGTCTTTGCGGGTAGATACAAATGTTAGCTGGGCCGATTTGATGATGATGATCTTATTTATAACCCGTCAAAATAAACACAAGGCACGAAGACGGAGTAAATAATAAGGAAAAAATAGTAAAAGAAAGGAAAACATGAAAGAGAATTAACTTGCAAATACAAAATATGACTTTTACCCTAAAACTAAACTAAGAGGGCTTTCCAGTCGTGATCAATATTTTGGCTACAAGTTTCTATTTTTTTTCTCACTGCTGTTAGTGGATCACTAATTTGATAACGACTGAAGTCCAAGGGGGAAGGCGTAATATATACTTAGCAAAACGATAGAATATTGACCGGATTTGTTTTTTTGTCCGATTTACCTTAATTACCTTGATTCGTACTTCGGAGCGAATAAGGTCCATCCATGATGGTTCTGTTTTGCTCCGCTTCTTGTTGCTTTCCTGGTTGGGTAGCCTCAACAGGACTTGTGGTCCCATTGGTATTTGCATGGTTGTTTCTCCAACTCCTTGTACAGACGAGCCTTCGTCGCCAAGGACTTGGAAGTGTCTGTTCCGTCCGTTAACGAGTTCCAGTCGTTCATCACCCTTGACGAGAAGAAACTTCGTCGCACGCGTGTGAGGGCAGGTGGTTTCTTCAGCTTCCACGAGTGTCCTCTTGTGGGATGACAGACAGAAGAGCTTAGAAGCAGGGGGGCCCACTCATGTATCTCCACGTCAACATCATATCGTTCCGTCTTCGAAGATGCACAAGAGTTGGGAGTTTTAGGCTGGCCAGTTTGTTTGAATAAGGCTTCTGCTCAAGTCCACTGATGCACTTGGTTGCCCTCCTTTGTACTCCTTTAACCATCTTGATGTCTTCGCTGTATGAGGGGGGGGGGGGCTATACACATCCCAAAGTCGACGTGGGGTCTGACTAAAGTAGAGGTATGCTTATGTGAACGCTTGTTGACTTTGCACTTGCACTTGCAACATGCACTTGCTGTGTCTAAAGCCAACTACCAGTTAGCCAAAGTAGGTAAGAAGGGCAGCTGAAAACACCTGTACCAGTATTTTGGATCTTCAGTCCACCATTTAGCCCAAAACTGCAGTAGCAGTTTGCAGCTGAAAACACCTATATCAGTATTTTGTATCTTCTTTCAACCATTTAGCCGAGAACTGCAGCGTTCACATTAAAGTAACTGTTCACATTAGCATACCTCTACTGTACAGCTTTATATAGTTTTAGGAATATTGGTGAGAAGTCTCCAAATTTATGTTTATTTCATTTCAGCTGGTAAGCTTGAGCTCCAGCTTGAAGTTTACGTGGACAAACGAGTTGCTGGAAAGCTTTCAACTGGCCAAGACTCACTCCAGGACATTCTAGTGCTTCATTTGGAAGGGGGAAAGGACTTGTTCATCAGCGTGTGTGGGACATACCAGCCTAGCTGCTTCGGATCATCCATTGGTGCCCTTGTGAGACTTCAGCTGCCTATTAGGGACTACCCAGCCGAGAATGTTCTTAAACTGGTAAGAGTAAGATATTTCTTCTTGAGAGGAATGGTTGTGGAAAAGGGGGATGGGGATAATAGAAGAGTGGATACCCGAAGAGACTATTTTTACAAAGTACAGGGAATTCAAATAGTATCTGGTTTCGTGTCAGCATTTTACCTGTCTTATGCAGGCTCAATTCTGCTATATAGGCCTGAGTATTTCATGTCAAAAGAGTAGCATTATTCAACTGTACCATTTTCAAAGCCCTTGAACAACAGTTTGAACACGAAGTACGCAAAAAAGAAGAAAAGACAAATGCAGACATCAGGAAAAGAGATAACTATTCCCAATGTAAGTTATGTATTTCGAGTGACAAGTTGCCCGATTGGGTGATAATAAAAATAAAAATAAACAGCAATGCAATAATCGAATTACTGTTTTGATTAACTAAACATTACGTATGGAATGTTATACAAGGGACTTTTACCGTGGCAAATAAATCAAAATTGAATTCAAATTAAGTTCCGAGTCTAGGGCCCCAGTGTCGGAGCCACGGCCACATGGCGGGGCCCTTAGATGAATTTGCCTTCGGCTTGATCAGTATCCCTATGGCCTGCTTCTATCTGACTATTGTAGTGGTTTGCGAACTGACTTCACAAGCCCACCCTGTAGCTCTGTGGTCTTGTCTTCAGTGCCCTTGTAAGGTCGTGGGTCCAACGTACATGAGGAGAACTTTGGTCTTCCAGGTCACTCATATTAGGCTAATTTAGGCTACTACAACTCTATAAGAGTGTTGCGTGATTCCGGCCACAAAAAATGCGATTCCAACGCTAAACATGAAAATATGAACATCTTACCAGAAACACTATGTAGTGTTCTTTAGCATGACCTTTGAATTTTTTTTAAAAAACGCACAGAATATATATATATTTTTTATTTGTAACCCGCCAAAAAACACAAAGTTGTAACTGAGTAAAAAGAATCAACGAAAAACAACACAAGATAAATAACAGTATAAACACACACAATTTAGACATAAATTCTAACTGGACCTGAAATATTCATGAAAAACATCATGTACTCGATGACGAGGATGACGAGATATACACAGTAGTGACGCTGACGTTTTCTCTAGTAAACGAATGACATCTTGGATGCCGAACTTCTTACAGTGCTTACAGTAATCATTCTAATCCACAGTGATAACCTTACCCATCAATCAATCAATCAATCGTTGTAATTTGCCAGAATATTTTACAAAATAGCAGTGGCATTGTCAAGACATAGTTAAAAAAAAAAAGTTAAAATGAGCACACACACACAAACAAGACGCACATTATCTGGCATTGTAGTGCTGAACAGAGTAGGGGACAAGGCAGTAGGGGACCATCCATAGCTTGTTACTTACTTTGACTCCCAAGGTTCCTGCCGGGAGTATTTAGTGCCAGCGTGACCTGACAGATGACAACACGATGCCTAATTTATTTTTTCCGTAAACTTTTTTTTTCATGGCACATCTGGTTTCAGGAGAAAGAGCATTATCATGGCGAGATCGACGAATGGCACGAGCAGCACCGGAAGAGTATCCTGGCGGTCCCGAAAGAAATGTGGTTCCTCTTAGATGAGTTAGCCCGCAGAGGGATAGACAAAGAAAATCTATTCGAAATGCCCGGACTCGGAGGAGAGATTGCAGCGATTCGTGACACCCTAGACACGTCCACACCTGAAAACTTGCGTAAGCTAACGGTTTAGTGGTCTTTGAGGGAGTATTCCTGATGTGGTTTCGAGGGTGGTGCTTAAGGCTAGGTCTTAAGTGGGGGTCGCTGCAACCTTGTGGATAGCGTGGAAATCTTCTGAAGACCGGCGGGCTTGACACTATTTTCCACTCTCAAAACCAATCAACAAACGAGGGGTAGGGATGTCCTAGTTAGGGCTCAGACGCACTCTTCTCTTTCTCTCTCAAATAAATAAACGTATACTTCTCAGTAGTATGTACAAAAGGCTCCTTTCTCAACAGACGGTAAAGTTAAAATGATGAATCATACGGACGTGATGATGCTGATGACGGATCAGCATCATCGAGGTAACGCTAGGTCATAAATCCGTTAAGGCACTTACGCCATCTAACAGCAACAACCCGAATTTATTGCCTGGATGGCATATGTGTTTACACCATGATTGGGAATGAAATGAAACGGGATGGGGCCTTCAAGCCAACAATTCCCAACCTCCAACCTGCAGAATGGTTGCTATGGAAACCGTTCCAACCGTTTGCACGTTTTCGCCTACCGTGCATGGGAATCATTTTGTGGAAACCTGGGGGGGGGGGGTCATCCTGCGTCCACTTCGCATTCTTAAATGTTAATCTTACATAGGTAAGAACAAAGACCCGCAAGGAATCAACAGGATATTTACAAAAAATAAATGAGATATTCACGAAAAATTGGGCCAAAAAAAATTTTTATTTAGCGAATATACACATAATTGGATTTTCTAGGCTTTGCAGTGTCGACCCGTAGACAGAATTGGCGTAAGCCCTAGATGTGCCGTTTATTGATCCGGACCGGGTCCGGAAACTGTGTGGGCGGAAGGGGGTTTCGGTACGCCGAAGTGCCAACGCATCAAGGTATCAGGGCGAAACGTGGTGGGCAGGAGGACCTTGAGTCCTAGATTTGGCATTTATAGACCTGGCCCAGATCCGGCCTCTGTTAGTAAGCTGGTTTGGGGTCCAGTAATCTTCTCGCACGCGTACGTACCGCATTGGTGGAGGATTTCGCAAAACATTTGGTAGACAGAACGCCCTAGGTAGGCATTTTATAGATCCAAACCACATCCGGCCATTGCCGGGAAAGTTGGAGGGAGGGTCCCGGCAATCTTGCCGGGTACATAAGTGCTGAACGGATGACGGAACCGTGACGATTCCTTATTAGACGGAAAGAGAGACCTATGTGTACCACTTGTAGATCCCGGATTAGGTCTTTGTTTGGGCAGTTTTTTAGAGAGTCCCAGGATTTTGGGTCGCGCATAAGCGCTGAAGGGCTGGAGGGATCGGTACGAAATTTGGTAGGCAGAATTGTCAGAAGCCCTGGAAGGACCATCCGACTTCTAAGTTGTAGGACGCAGAGATGCCCTTGAATGTTTCCACTTGCACATGGTAGGAGAATGACACTTCGCTGCTATCCGCCCGGGGGGGGGGGGATTCCGTAATCCTGTGTCATACAACCTCCCGAACGGATACCCTTATCAGTATTATATCGCGTAGATGGCAAATACAAACACATGTCCCAGATAAGCCATTCGTAGGTCCGGATCGTAGCCAACGGTAGAGAGGAACGTAAAAAGATTTGTACCTTTATAACAACTAAATTCAGCTGTGATTTCCTGAATAAGGCACTAAGCTTTGGCTGGGACTTGTGTCACCCTCTTTTGTTGATGCTGCCAGTGCGTTCGACAACCGCTATCTCTTTCTCTGTCTCTTCAGACACAAACTTGAACCCCAAAACCGTTCAAAGCTAAAACCCACCTCGAAAACAATCCTTGGACAATGGCTAATTGAGAGTCATCATCAATGCAGTTGAAAGACAGCTATCGTGTTGCTCATCTTAAGAAATGCTCATCCCTTTGAAAGCCAGTGGGCCACTACAGCCCCCTCCCAAATCAAAGACTGAATTTTCTTGCTCATTTTATGACTTTTTGGGTAGCTGAAGGCCCCCTTGGAAAGCTATAGGGTGGGAAACAAACAATTTTCTGAAAAGTGATGAATGCTGAGTTGGGCGTGTGTAAGATCAATTTTCGGCAATCGTTTACCTTTGTAGTTGCTAAATATTTTGAGCATACAGGTATAAGCACATAAAGGTACCGCAATTCCGAAAGAAAAAAGTTCATTCAATGAAAATCGATTATATGGAAAGTGGAGCGACGATGTAACGCATTTTCAACGGGTCTTCAATACTGTTTAAAGGACCCCTCTTGCTTATTCTGCCTTTGATAATATATCAAGCTCCCTTGTGGAATCACAAGCTTCTAAAATCCCCACCTTTCTCCATTGTTTCGTTTTGTGCCTACGAATTTTTAGCGCTTTTTCGGTCGTGCCGAGTTTTACCCGTCACACAACGCAAAGTGTGCCGGAATCTTCGAAAACTCTCTTTCCAGTATAAGGATATGAAAATCTTCTGTTTTTGACTTCTTTATTTGGTTAGTTTTCCAACTTTCTAACCACGGCGCGATCGGTTTTCAAACGTTTTGCGCCCAGCCGCCGCGTCGGAGAGCAGGAAGACTGGGCACAGTCGAAAAGCGCTAACAATAAAATTGCTAATTTCAGGTGGAAAGTAATGGTATTTTCGAAAAACGTTTTTTCTGATCCATTTCATGGGGAGAAGGTCATTTCTAGTAAGAGTTGTGCTTTAAGTGAATAAGTGATGGGTAACTGGACTGTCGTATATCAGCCCTATTCGGTTGAACTTTAATCTTGAAAATGAATTTGTTTCTTTCAGTCGGAGTAGTATTTTGTCTCTTTTTCTTCCGATTTCTGTTCTCTCTTTTTTATTCTGTTACATTCATTCATTTATCTGTGTGCTGAAGATGCAAAACAAGAAAGAAGACAAAATACATAAAGCAGAAAATGACCAGACCAAATTTGTTTCATCAAGATGGGAGAGAGAGAAACAGCTACGGATGGGAGACCCAGTTTTCTTTGAAACCGATAGGATCTATTTTTATTAATTTATCTTTATTTTTATTTTTTTCAGCCGGAAGCGTGGACTCCGTCGCTGAAGCGCTCCTCATATTTCTTGATGCCTTGCCCGAACCAGTCATTCCAACAAAGATGTACAGCGATGCCATGGAAGCTAGTGGGACGTACCAGGACACAAAGAAGGTTGTTTCCTACCTTCCTGGCCCTCATAAAAGGGTGTTCCACCATTTGGTAGCCTTCCTTCGCGAGCTCCTCGTCCACTCAGGGAAGAACAAGCTGGAAGCCAGATCTCTAGGTATGCATCAGTTTCTAGTTTGTCTACTTAATTTTACTTTATATGGTAACAAATATGGAATTCCATATTGACGTCTTATTATCATAGCGTACGAAATTCCTTCATTTTCTACGCCCTTGGTACAAAAAAAGACTCCTGGTGTCGCGTTACAAGCTTCCAGATTTATCGTTAGAGAGAGGGAGAGTTTTATTTATAAAAGGTAACTTTCACAGCGCATGCGCCGAATTTGATCTTACGTAACACAATCACACTAAAATGTAAATATATATATTGCAACAATAATATAATACAATTCATAAAATATGCCATTGGCCTTGCAAAATTCATCTAGAACAATGCCGAAAGTAAGCTCTTCGGGCATGCAAATTGTCAGGGAATCCTTGAAAACATTAATAAAATCAGTTTAATAAAGAGTAAACTATAGTAAACTGATAAACAAAAAAAAAAAAGATTTTTCCTTTTTCGGGGCCGCTAATCGCCCTCCTGTGAAAACTTTCTACAACCTCCCATCATAGCCTTTTTAGTGGCTTGTAAAATAAAGAAAAAACAAAATCAAAATAAAAGTTGCTAGTCCTAACAAAAATTTGGCTTATTTCTTATTTTACCCACGATGTATTTTCGTGGGAGCTTAGCAAAAGTGAATTCGTTGGAGACACGCGTTTGGATTTCAGTTGTTTTTCGAAATCACGCAAGGCGGCAACACGACGAAATCTTATGTTCTTGTCAGATAAATGTATAAAAGTAAAATTTTGCTTATCAAACAAACAATAAAGTTCAATGTCAACGAAAATTTATTTCTTGTCAGTGTTAGTCAGACAAACAATGAACATACACTACGATATTTCTTGTCAACACAGATTTGTGGATCTAGAATTGTAAGCCACCAAAGAGTCGTTCAAATGGTAAGGCGGGCTGAAGCCAATGACCCCTCGTGTGTATCGCTGTGTCATGAACTGCGAGTGGTTAACTAGATTTAATGACAAAACTTCACTTACAATACTCGTCAGTCTCGCTGTATAGACGGTACCACACTCCAAACTTACATTAAGAAGTTCACATCCCACTTCTGACACGCTGACAGGCAGAAGCGGTTCCAACGTCGGAACTATCCCATAAACCAGTCTCATTTTCTGCAGAGTCTCACGGGGGCTATATATCTTAGAAATTTAGCATAGTTAGACAGAATGAGCCGCGCACTCATCAAGCGAATTGCAATCCGGTATTCAGAAGCTTCTTTTCTGTGACGTATGTCACCCGCTGTAATTGGCTATTAGTCTTGTAGCAGACTAAGACCAGCGAGGAGCGGTGAAAGTTCTGTAAATAAGCAGGTGATTAGAAGGGAACTCAGCTTTAGGCTCAGTTCGGGATTCGATCGTTTTCACTCCCCAGGTTCCAAAATATTCTGGAAGAACAGAAATTCCGATTTTTGGTAGAACAGAAATCTGCTAAATTGGGAATTTCGTTACTGAACAACAGGAGTGGAGACAAAGAGTGAATGAGCATAGTTACTGGCACGGATGGTTGAGAAACCCAACAGAGCTATGTCAGAATATTAAGATAGAAACTGTATCTGCTGCCACTTGTGCTTTAAGGAAAGGGATTTGAAAAGTGTTGTTAGGACCGTGCCTCAGTTTGATTGACCTCGGATGATGTCTGCACTTTTTGTGCTTTTATGATTGTGCTTTTTATGATGATAGGGTCGTCGTCAATACGCCAACCTTTCAACTGAGGCGTGGGCGAATTGAAGGAAAAGGGGGGTAAGTGACGGATTTCTTAGGCGCACTGACGGATTTTGATGGGGGAACTTTGAGAAAAAGTGGACGAACTGACGGATTTCTTCAAATGTGTAATCAGCTTGGCTTGTAATTTATGATAATAACAGGCGCAACAGCTGCATTTGAGCGACATATATTGTTTCAACTGAAAAACAGGGAAATCGTTCAGGCGGATAGGCGTCTTTAAGTCCCATTCAGGATTTTTCGGACTAATCTGAAATTGAGCTCAAAGGACGCCTTGCACTATTTATTGTTTCTCTTCCAATAATTAAAACAGTTTAATACGTCGGAACTAGTCTCTGATTTTAAAGTTTAACTGAAAAGCCAACTTATTTTTGTGTCATTTAGTTGAATACACTGAATTATTTGGATTCTGCAAAGGGATTTTTTGTTTTCCACCATGTGCTCTAGTTATGGCGTTCAGAATATCTGCGGCCGTCCCCACAGCGAAAATTCTACTATGACGCGGGAAATTTTTATCTAAACACAAGTAAGGCTTTTCAGTGGGCAGTGGCGATATTGGTGAAGATTGCTTAGTGCCTGAACAAAAAAAAAGTCATAAATCTTTCTTGTAAGGCATACAACAAATTAGAGGTACCACAAATCACACGGAAATTCCACTATTTGAAAATCGATTATTCCTGAATAGCGGAACAACCAAGTAACGCATTTTCAGCGGGTCTTCAAGCCAATTTAAGTGAATAGGTGATGGGTAACTAGATTGTCCTATCCCAGTCCTTTTCGGTTAAACCTTAACAAATTAACGACTCCGTTGGCTCTTTTAAGCCCTTCTACACGATTGATGGATTCAAGCAAAAACACGGCAAAATTTCCACAACCGTTTTTTCTTACGAATGAGCTTCTCGCAAACAGTAATCCGGAGCATGGTTTAGCATTGGAAATAGTGAAACGCGGCAAAGTTAAAAGACAGTGTGGCGTCGTTTGGGGGCCAAAATGTATCGTACAGAATTTGGGTCTCTGGGTAAAGCATGGATGGAGCAGTTAAGGAAGTAGATTGCATTAGTAGGGTATTATAGATACGACGGTCCCTTCAAGCATTTTTTTTTTCTAGCCACCATTTTCGGGAGCGTTCTGCTCCGAGATGGGATCCAGCATCATAAACGGACTTCTCTGGAGTATCATCAAGCTATTGAAAAGAAGAAGTCAGCTTTTCTGCTGCATTTTCTAACCGCGCCCCATTGGGACTGGACAGAGTGAGCATTCCCCAAGTTTCCCAACATTGCCGATCATAGTTTGAATCTAGTCTTTTCTATTGAAGTGAATGATGACCAAATGTACGGCATCTCGTTTTTCTGACGGAGTGAGCAAGTGCAGTTCGAAGCCGCCTCAGTATCTTTTTTCCGGGGTGATTGACAGTAGCCCATTAATTGAAGATTTGGTTGTTGTTTCAAATTGTTTTGAGAAGTCGGTTTGGTGGCTCAGAGTATACGTTATGCAAGCCACCGAGTAAAATGACTCTCTGATCACGTCCGTAAGGAGGGCATAAACTCAAAGGGGCCTACCCCAAACCCCTAATTTTTGGATACGCTATGCCAAACGGTGGGTATATCTAGCGTCTGGCACAGCGTTTGCCTAGCACTGGGCACAGTATACCAAACGCTAGATTCCTGTTGGTACCCCAACCCTGACCTACTCCAATATAAATGAATTGTGAGTTGTTGATTTCTGACCTCCACTCAGATTATCAGTATTTTATTGGGTCAGGGTACCCAGCATTTGGCATAGAGTATCAAGCGTTAGATATAGGGTATGTCAAACGCTGGATATACTCAGGGCTGGGCATGGAGAATAAAAAAATCAGGGGTTTGTGGTAGCCTGGTTCACTCCACATTTTACACATTTTAGTAGAACCATGTTTGTTTATCGAAAAGAAGAAGAAAAAAACTCCCTCAGACCAGGCAGTCCGTAAACCATGCTTGGACGGATTATTCCGCTGAAATGTGGATAAACCCTGCGTGGCAAGCGTACCCTTCCCGCCGTATCGAAGGATCTAATCGCTAAAAATCTTCATTGCAAATATAGAGAGATTGCACCCTACCCGACTTAAACGGATGTTTCCGTACAGATATTTCGGATATTCTCCGGAAAAGAGACATCGAAGAACAAAAAATTAGGAGAAAGGGTTTTAAACTTTAAGACTGGATTGTGGGGATTTGGTAATTATTCTGGAACTGTAAGTCCTGGAAAGCGTTTTCCTGACTCTTTATTCACTGTTTCACTACATTTTAGGAGCAAAGTTTATTCGGAAACGAGATTCAAAGGAAGTTTGAAAGATATATTCAAATAATGCATAAAACGGATACGTCAGCTACGATGCTTTGACAGCGATATTTCGGCCCTTCTTGGCAAGGGTCCTCGTCAGACTGTCAATCTTCAGGGTCAACGTTAGGGAAAGAACAAACCTGTAATCGGGGAAGTTGACTTAAAGTCAGCTTGGGCTCAAGGAAGATTTATGTTGAAGTTTGAAAGCCTTCCATATCGTATTTGCGATTAAACTTTGCTCTTAAACTGCGAGTAAGCAATGAAGAAGGGTCGGGAAAACATTTTCCAGGACTTAAAAGTCCAGAATAATCACAAACGCCCACAATTGAGTCTCCAAGTCGAAAACCCTATTTCTCCCAATGTTCTTCGTTCTTTTCCTTCGACGGTGGGAAATATTCGTTTTCGTCGGATAGGGAACAGTCTCTGTAGATTGGTAGCTACGGCCTGAGCAGGACCCTTACCAAGAAGACCCAAAATACCGCCGAAACAAAATTTCAGCTGACAAATGGGTTTAATACTGCAAAAGAAAAAAAACGCATAGGCATCTACGCAAGTGTGAATGCACCTCAATACAAACCAGTTCAGCGCTTCAAGCGACTAGTTTCTTAAAGTCCCCCATTGTCCGATTATGGACACTTGCGACAGTAAAACTTGGATCCATAAAAACCAGGCTTCACCTTCCAGATTCCCAGACGTCCGGGGCTTCCACATAGTCAAGCCAACCCTTCCAGATTTTCATGATAATGATGACAGCTAATTTTCAACATTTCCTAGATGTGCTTCCACTTCTACTTATTTTGGCAGTAGAATACTTATTTTCAGTATTTTCTACTTACCAAATTTCGAATCTACTTACCTACTTATTTTCCAGACAACTTTTTATCTTCTCCTGAAGAGAGTTCTTTGTTATAAAAAGTTATAAAATCTCTGTATCTTAGCAAGATATTTTCGAAATTTTCGCCTGCGGCGCATAGTTTAGCATTGTTTGGTTAAAGTTAAAAAAAATTGGATGATTTAAAATTAAAGCTAAATTGTCTGTAAAATTTCTGACAGGATCAGTAAAAATTTCTACTCACTAAATATTTATTTTTAAGAGGAGCCTACTTATTTTGAGAGTGCACCGAGTGGAAGCACTGCCTAGATGTCCCCTTTGCATTTCAAATATCTCTTGCATCCCAGTCACAAGTCACAACTGTCAATCACTTTCCCTTTTCTTCCACCATTTGCATATTTGTTGTGTCTCTCGAACGGGTTTTGCCTCTATGGTACCATCCAGACACCCGGAATCTGGGGTGTCCAACACCCCAGACTTCCAGACGTTTTTGGCCTGGCTTCACCTTCCAGATCCGTCCCGACGAAAACGGCTGCCTGGAATCCGGAAGAAAAATCTGGAAGGTGAAGCCTCACCTTAAGAAGTGAGCAGAAAACAATAGCTTTCATTTTCTAGTTCAAAGACAGTGCAAAACTGTCATTGTATGGGAAGCTGATCTTTACTCACTAACTTGTGGATCTGTTTCACTATATGTGTGGACAAGTGCAGATAATGAGACACATGGGTAGTCCGCTTAGACAGGGACGTCGTTAAGGAGGGGGCTGACCCCCCTGGCTTTCCAAGTGGGCCCAGAGCTATCGAGATCGAAAGTTTTGGGTTATCGTGCAAGCAGCGCACATCCTGAACGTTATTACTAGAGCCTCGGGTGAAAAAAAAAATATACAAAATCACTCGTATGGGCCAAAATATTTCAGTGTATTAAAATATCCGATGCAAATATAAGCTGCCTTTTCATTTGAACTTTTAAGTATTTTCGGTCTCAGCAATGTAAGATCTACGTAAATGTAAACGAAGGAAGGCTGGGACGACGTTGAAACCTCAGGTTTCCGCGAAATGAGCCTCTTCGCTTGGAAGCGTTGAACTGGAATTTGGCGAATTGAAAAAGTTGTAGGGTGTACATAGTGATGGTCCCGTACGTTATGCGCTCCTTACCACGCAAGAGTATTATATTGAGATTTTCTGTATTGTCGTGTGTGAATGGAGATTTGGAGAGGATTGTTGGCATTTCAAGCCTTCTCAGGGCGGTAGGAATGAATTGTCGTGGCTTGCTCAGTTGGTTTATGTCGAAGTATTCTTTCAGACTTGACTGCGAATCGTTTGACTAAGCGAAGCGGATAAGTCAGCTAAGATATAAGTTGCGTTTTTGCAGTTACCATGGTATCTGATACCAGGGGCGTCACGTATGGGGGGAGGGGGACCCCCCTTCCAATGTTGTCGGCCAGTCGATAAAAAATAGTCGAGTCGGCGCGAAGCCTCGTGATTTTTCGTAAGAACGTTCATTTGTTAGAAACAGTTGATTTTTTCTTCAAAACAGTCAGTTTTTCGTAAAAGCAGTAGATTTTTCGTCAAAACAGTCGTTATTTCTTAAAAACAGTCGTTTTTCTGCAGTCTTTTTTTCGGTAAAAATGACCAGCCAGTCGGTAAATACCTTGCCCCCCTCCCCAAACATTTTGGCTAGTACGCCTCTGTCTGATACCACGGTTGATTTGCAATACGACAAAATTGCCCAAATCGTCCCTCTTTTTCCAAAACAAATACTTACGTCCACTCACATTACAAGTACCAATTTGACAAAAAGCTAGGCCCCTTGTGTTGATGATGATGTGAGATGAATTTTTCAGACACGACGGTCAGTTACCACGGTCCAACCGTGGTATCTAACTATCAGATACCACGCACGGTAACTGGCCATATACCACGGTAACTGCAACAAGAGCTGTAAGCTCATATGGCACTTGCAAGGGTTGAGATGTATTATTTGATCAAAAGTAATTTTCGACTGTGCGGTTCAGATGCGCACTTTAAGGGAGCTAGGGAAAAAGTATATTATCGTTGAACTTGGCTGTAATGATGCGCACTTTAAAGGCACTAGAAATTCATCTGTAAGGAAGACCCTTGAGGCAAAAACGATAGCAGGCTCTTTGGGATCATTGATATATACGTATGATCAGAAGTATTTTTTTCCCCACTAATTTGCGCACTTTAAGGGTGCAAACCCTTGTGGGACAACTGATCATGGGTTGAGATGTATCGTCTGATAAAAAGTACTTTTCGACCTTGCGGTTAAGATGCACACTTTAAGGGAGCTAGAACTTCATTTGTAAGCAAAATCCTTGAGGCAAAAATGATCATGAGCTCATGGGGATCATGGAAATGCATATTTTGCTTAAAAGTATTTTTCTTAATTTGCGTTCATGACTTTAGGGAATGGTCGGATTTGAAAAGCGGCGATTTTTAAGCCAATCTTGTCGAATTTCTAATATTCCAGCCAAATTTCATCGTCCTAGCACATCTGGAAGTACCTTAACTCGCGATCACCGGAATTCCGGACCCGCCCCTCAAACTCCCCCCACAGTCGCCGGAGCCAATCCGGTTCAGTTTGGACTTGTTTGTTATTCCCACAAAGTTCCATCCCGATCTCTCCAGTCCAATCCGGTCACGTATTCCCCCCCCCCCCCAATTGTTGTCGAATCCGGCGGCCCGGACATGAAAAAGATCACCACAGGCACGCCCTCTGTTCAGTTATTAAGTTTCACTCGAATCCGATCACCCATTCCAAAGTTACGCATGGCTAAATATTCCGGATTCCCCCTCCCTCCGATCCCCCCACGACTATCGGATCGAGTGAATTTTTATTTACAAGTCAGTTTGATCGGGTCCCTGATACGCCTCCCAAGTTTCGTCGTGAAAATCCCAAAAACTGTCATCACCAGAATCCTGTGAAACTCCCCTCCACCTCTCCCCCCCCCCCAAGTGTCCGGGTCCAGTCCAGACGTGTAAACAAATTATCTGGAGCAGATTCTTGTTCTTCCCAGTAAGTTTTACTCCGATCCCTCCATTATAACCGTTTCTCGAGATTTCCGGTCTTCCCCCACCCCAATTCCCCCATAGCTGTCGAATCCGGTTCGGACTTCAAATGGAACATCAGAGATATGTCATTCATCCAGGTATTAAGTTTCGTCCCAATCCGATCACCCCTTCGAAAGTTACACAACACTCAATTTTCCATATCCCCCCGCACTGCACCACAGATACAAACCCCTTTGACCCTCGAATGCACTAGCTCTTTCCAATGTTAACAGAGTGATCCGATGCAAAGAGTGACGTCACGCCGCGCGCAGACCTACTAGTGTAAAGAAAGGGGTAGGGGTTTTACAAAAACTACTAAATTTTCCGGATTCCCCCGCCCTCTACTCCCTCCACGGTGGTCGGATCGGGGAAGTGATTATTTGCAAGTTAGTTTGGTCGGGTCCCTGATATGCCTGCCAAGTTTCATCGTCCTAGCACATCTGCAAGTACCCTAACTCGCGATCACCGGACCGACCGACCGACAGACCGACCGACGGAAAAGTGATCGGTATAAACAACTTTAGACCGTGGTATCAGAGACCATATATGGCTTCTGCAAAAACACAACTATCTAGCGCTAGTTCGACTAACTAGAAAAATGAATCTGCGATATAGTTCGTTTCTTTAGCTTGAGCCTGAAGATGATCCTTACAACGAAAGGCCGACATATCGCTAAAATCACTTCTGTCTTTAGTTGCATGCAGCGACTATGAAAACCGCGACAAAACTGAGCGGACCTAGATGTATTACTCTAGCTTTGAGCTGATGTTGATGCCCGTTTACTCCTTTTCCGTCTTCGCCGTTGCTTATCGAACAAGAAATAGTGAAGGACGCTGGCAGGACGCGTACTCCGCGCGCGGACCCGCTCTGGAGCGCGTCCATAGATCCAATCAGCTTTGACTCCACGATTTATCTATTTGTAGAGGTAACGATGCGTGATGTGGCGCGAAGCTAGTAACCTCCGCTCATTCGTAGCCGACAGGGTATGGGGAAATATTCGACTCCGCATAGTCATATTACAGAGGGAGACGGAGGCTCTGTCAGATTATTTGTTCTTGCCCATAGCAGGGACCCATAGATTTCCTATAATGCCTCGCCTCCTCCCTCAAGGTGCCAGCAGCCAACCCCAAATTTTGTCTATCTGGATAGTCGCGTATTCTATCCCCGTGGGTATATCTCGAACTACCTGACGGTTGGTCAAGAGCGCATCAAAAATCTCTTATTGACAAGCCCCCTGAATGGCGAGGCATTACAGGAAATTTATGGGTCCCTGCCCATAGGGACATGGAGGAGCTGAAACGAATGTATGGGTGGAGCGGGACTACGTCAAAGTGTCCCTTCTCTACTAACCAGTGTGGTACTCGTTAAGTTTTAGAGTTACAGAACAATTTTGTGGTGAATTTTCATGCTTGTTAACTGTTAAATTCCATGTTCTCGAAATAATAACTTCCTGCTTGTTTAGTCTCTAATAAATTTACCTAGAAGAGATACTTTGGAGATTTTAGTTTGTCAGAAAACAATACAGAATAAAGGCTATCCCGATGAAAAAATTTCAAGGATTAGTCGTATGGATTTGTATGAAAAAGTAGCATGCAGTAATAACTGTTGTCACTGCATGCTACTGTTAACAAACTGGATACTACTACACAATCGATGCTATCTTGGATGCTATCTGATACTACTACTTAAGTTGTTACAGTTTAACTGAAAAGCCGATTAAATTGTGTGTCATCCAATTGAGTACACCGAACTATTTGGATTCTGCAAAGGGATTTTTTTTTATTTTCCACTATCTGCTATAGTTATGACGTTCAGAATATCTGTGGCTGTCCCCACACGTAAATTCTACTATGACGCGGGAAATTTTAATCTCAACACAAACGCAGCTTTTCAGTGGGCAGTGGTGAGATTGGTGAAGATTGCTTAGTGCCTGAACAAAAAAAAATCATAAATCTTTCTCGTAAAGCATACAACAAAAATTCAGTAGCCTACCATAAATCACAAGAAAATTCCACTATTTGAAAATCAATTATTCGTGAACAGCGGAACAACGAAGTAACGCATTTTCAGCGGGTCTTCAAGCCAACTTAAGTGAATAAGTGATGGATAACTAGATTGTCTTATCCTACCACTTTTCGGTTAAACTTTAATAACTGTTGCCACTGCATGCTACTATTAACAAACTGGATGCTACTATAGCAATCGATGCTATCTTGGATGCATACTACTACTTAAGTAACCCAGTCGGAGGCATGTTATATCAAAGTATTCCATACTACTACATTTCAATACATGCAACTTTTTCGTACAGGTACCATACAACTATACACAGTCAAAGAATATTTCATCGGGATGGGACTCCACAGGGTTTGTTTGAAATGGTTTTCGATGGACATGCTTTCGGCGTCGTGATTATTCAATAATTCTTCAGTACTTGACAGAATAAGAATCACTAATGGCAACTTTGGACGGAAGGTCGTTCCAGCAACACATCGGTTTGTTCTGGAAAGTGCCTTCGTCTTGGGATTCTAGTATTTTCAGAAATGCCACACGGCTGCGCGTTTCATGGCTGCGCGGGTCGTCTTCGAGCTCAGACGTTATGATTGGGAGGTAAAAGATACGTGAATAATATTATATAATAGATATAATCTTGGAATTGTTGAGCAGAATCAGTTATCTTCATTACCATGAAAATCGTGTTTTGAATTCCAGAATGAAAAGGTACGGTGATGTTAACAGCAATCATTCCTGTCAAGTGATAAGTGTTTCTCCCCCTAATCTACGCCACATCTCTCAGGAGTCAAAGAGACTTTGAAACAGCAGCTCTCGTACTGAAATTTAATTGACGACTACACTTCATAACATCAGAGTATTCCTCACAAACCAAACGCAACTCATAAAAATGGTAAAAACAACTAAAATTTCCCATTCTCAACAAAATCGAAACAACGCAAATAAACATACAGACTGGTCAGATCTAGGAGACGAAAAGGCTAGGAAAACCAACCGTACTGGCCAAAGAATGAAAGTGCTAGAGGAATGAAAGCTGAAGTCCCAGACTGAACGTTTATTGCAAGACATCAACTGCATTCCCTAAACGGCAGGTGGACCTGAGTATAAATAAAATACAACCAAAATCATATCACATCCAAATGAGCCACTTTCCGCGTATAGGAGTTTAAAACAAACCATGAAAGTATAAAATTCAAGTCGCTGTTCCAGCATAAAAATCAAGCAGCTGTTTCAAACGCGAGAGGTTGCCACTCTCAAATACTTAGACTCTCTTGCACGTTCACACATTTGCAGCTGGATCTGGAGCTGGTACGGAGAGACGATCAGATGTACGTGGCCAGATCGTCACACTTTCGTCAACAAGTTGTAAAGAATCCGTACGGGAGGATGGTCATGAATTCCAGTCCGCAACCGCCCAATCCTGATCGTCTGTCCTAACCATAATAACTGCCATGAAAAAAAAAAAATAGAGAAGCGTTTTACACAACCGCCAGATGGAAGGGTGCGACAGACCCGTCAGGTCTTTGTCGACTCTTAGCGCTGGTGGGGAAAAGGGACCAGCCCAGGCGGCTGACCGTCATATGGGGGTGGCCGATGCTTGGCCTCTCAGCGCCCAGTCCATAGGCAAAATATTAATCAAACCAGACAAAGTATCAATGAGTATAAAATAAAAGGGAAACAACGAAGCATGGAACACTTCATATCCTCGATGTCAGATCTAACACCTTTAAGACACACATAATTAATGGTATATCAAATCAAACTCAGAAGCAGAAAAAGAGATTCTAGTGGTAAAAAAAACAACCTAATTTCCACCCAATATCTGCAAAATGCACTTCTAAAAGTATAAATGATATTCTACTTGTTCATGCAAACCAAAACAATTTGACTAGCAACTCGACATCAACTGCCTGCAACTACATGCATGCAGGGCGTCAGAAGTGTGTACTTCAGGAGTGGTGCAAGTCGCACTCCCCCCCCCCCCCTCCCGCATCGGGAGTCCCTTTTGGTTAACTGTTTCCTTGGCATGCAAGGCCAAAATTTCAGAGATGGATATTTTCAGAATCAAAACATCATCACTGCGACAGGAGTACAAATTATATCCGTAACTAAGAGGAAAATTTGCTCATGAGCAAGCAGGTTTGTCTACGAGGTTTTAAGAAGTTACATGTGACGTCATCCTTAAGTTGTAATCTACTTAGAGCCCAGTCACACTGGACAGCTTGGGGATAATGAGCAGGCTGCAATTAGGGTTCCTGTAACATAATTATACACGCTGTTTCGCTCTAATTGATCTCCTGAATTTAAAAGGACAACATTCAGAATTAGTTGTATCTTGTTCCTTTACTTTGTTCTATCATTGTTGAATCATATTTGACTGCGCGAAATGGAAGTCGGCTGAAATATTTCGACCCTTCTTGGACCGTTGCCAAAAAGGGACGGAATGTCGCTACAATAATCTCAGCTGACTTGTATAACATTCAATTCAATTTATTTTAAATTTATTTTCACGGACTAGCCGAATTTTCGGTTTTTTGTCAACAAAAACTTAAGCGTCGTGGAATATGCTAGACTTGGAGTTTTTGTAAAGCTTCCATTGCCTTCAGTCTGTTTTTCGCTAGCTTTGCAGACGCTAATGCATTGTTCAAATAGGTGTAATAAGGTGTTATACGGCGTATACGATTCCTCTTTTCCTCGGGACGCACTGTAATAAGGTGTATAAGGACAATAGACCTGGGTCTTATTTTGGCTTATGCAGAGCCAATCAGATCGCTTGGTTGGTTCCGCCAGCGGGCCGAGGAAAGAGCAGAATCGCCAGGGTTGCAACGGGAAGCACTAAAGCTGTACTTTGTTGGAAGCTGAAGTAACAACTTTTCTTCAAAAGAAGACGTTTTGTCCTGTTACAAATGCTTATCGTCAGTTCGAGGATCAATGCTGTCCATCCGTTAATTTAGTAATTTTTTACAATATAATGGGCGTCAAAATGTACCCGTGTACTTGTACTAAGAACACTTTGGAAGCTCGAAAAATTGTATCAGCGTGGCAACACCGAACGTTGCACTGATAAGAACCTTATACTTTCAATTTGAACAAGGGTGTGTATTATGACGTTAACATCACGCAAAGCGCTATTCAGCTCGTTATACCTATCTGAACAATGCGTAAGTGTTCTAGCCCCCACAAAAACAGCATCATAACGTTACCGCCTGACAATGAGTACTTATGGAGTAGGGCCTAAATTTCATAAAAAATGGGTTTTCAAGGAAACAAATCAAAAAATTTCACCTTGAGTTACCGCATATTTCCACGGCAGACCCAAAACAAACTTACGTCATTACCACGAAACAGGTTTTGTCAAGTCAGTTTATTCTGACTTCGCGCAGCTTGGATAAAATTTACCCTAACTGTCGAGAACTCATAAAGGTCTTAAGGATTAGAGAACATGCGATGTTGCAAATTCTCTGGTTCGGGAATGGGTATAAGATTCTTACATAGAGTTAAAACCATTTTGTCGCGCCGCCCCTTGTGACTTATCGCGTCTTCTTTGTCTCAAGACGCTACGAACACAAATGTCCTAAAATAGCAGGTCTTGTGGAAGAGTCTAAAATACTGCACAATAATAAATAATCGTTCTGGAAAAAAGAAAAAACGTAAAATGCAAAAAAAAAAATTTTTTACAGGCGGTCTCGCTGGCGTTTAGGACAGCTCAACGCAAAGTCAAGAAAAAACTAACCTATCGATGACGTCACATCCATAAATAGTCTTCAATTTAAAACGTGTACTATTAGGGTATGATACTTCTTAGTAATATCTGTCGGTTTGGTACTACGCCTTGCAAATTCTCCCGAATGATTCAAAAATGAAACAGACAAAGCACGATAATTTCAGATTGCCACTTAACATAATTTCACACATTAGTTATGGTGAAATCATCTGGAAAATCCTCGCTAATTCGACTGACTGACGGTTTCTGGAAGAAATCGTCATCAAAAGGATCTGCTGACTCCTCAAAGATATTCACAGAAGCCGATTTCGGCAGCGACGCATTCACTTCTTCCGACTCTACAAAGGCCTTGCTAAAATCTGCGGCGAAATCATCACCAAAACCTTTGGAAAAGTCGGCTCGCACTTCCACTTTAGCACTTGTTTGTTCAAACTTATCGTCACTCTTTGTTTCTTTCGTCGTGGTAGACGATATGAAGCTGTCGCCAAAACCAGATGAACTTTCGTCAATTTTGGTAAAATTACTTTCAAACCCGGACAACTTATCATTCGAAACTACAGATAGCGAACGGCTGAAGCTCTCATTCGGAAGAACAGATGAAGACTGACTTGGCGCTCTGCCAGAGCCGTTTCTTGACAGCAGACGGACCGGGAAGTCACTGCTCGCATTCGAATCGCGACGGTTTGCGTTTTCCAGGACGAAATCGTCTTCAAACGGTGACGGACTTGCTGAAACGGAGACCGTCTTAACACTCAGCCGTTCGGGCACAGAGCTTTTCGACTTGACGGAGGAATCAGACTGACGATTTGTTGAAAATCTGTTGAGGAATGACACTTCTTCGTCTTCAAATGCGGATGCAGGAGGAAACCTATTCGCAAAATCTTCGAAGTGCGGAGTTTCGGGTTTTTCTTCCTGCTTGCTTTCTCGCCTTTGGAAATTATCCCACTTTGGCTCAAAGGAATCATCGAACAGATTCGTCGTGCTGTCTGAGCTCGGCTTCCCTTTGAACTCTTCCTCCTGAATACTGCTTTCCGACGAGTCATTTTGTGGCGCGGCTGGCTCCTCTTCCGACACGAGACCCTCGGCTGCGAATATCTCACGCAGCGCGGCATAGCGGTCTAACTGTGGCTCCGTATTCGGAGGTTCCAGCTCCGAATTCGGAGGTTCTAGCTCCGAAAAGTGAGATTCAAAATCAGCATTGAAAGCGTCAGTTTTTGCCACGAATTCCTCACTAAATGAGCTTTTCAAAGGGGACTGAGTCTCTTCTGACGGAGGAGGGCTTTCCGTTCGGAAGGAAACTACCGTTGGCTCGTGTTGCTCGGTTTTTATATCGTCCTCAAAGGAATCCCCGAGAATCTGATATCGCTCTGTTGCACTGAACTTACGAGGTTCTTCTTGCTTTGAGGATGCAATAAAAGATTCAATTGCTTTGTTTTGTTCTCTCCGCTCCCGTGCTTCTTCGTCAGCTGTCAATTCTGACAACCTGGAAGACAAAAAAGGCTGAAGCATCCCGTAAATACTGCGCGCTGCGAATGGGCGAATCCGAATTCAAATCCAGGATTGTCCTTTTTGCCGGATCTGAATGCAGATTTGAATATTCTGCTTTTCAGTTCGGATTCGGGCCCCACCCGTCGTTGGGGCATGTCAATTTGGCACTGTCTAGGGAACCGGGAGCCGTACTTTATGTCCTACGGGCTACAGAACCGGTAGTTCTCACGAAAACCAAACCGTAAGAGCTACGATTCCGGAATCTGACGTCATTCACTAACGGAAACTTGTATGTGCTGGCTCCCGTTCCGGTAGTAAATGGTAATAGCTCACGGAAACTTCATCGTACCAGCTTCTCATCCGGTAGTCTCACATAATTATGTACTCAGAAGCTAGGGAGCCGGTAGGTGATACCGGAAACTATACAATTGGAGCTTGTGTTCCGGTAGTGTTTACATGGAATATAGAACTCACGGAATAGTTTGGATGAGAGCTAAGATGCCGGGATTTTCACTGACTTAGAGAAAATAACATGGAAAAATATCCACTACCGGAACCCATATAATTAGAGCTAAGGTACCGGTAGCAACAACTCTTTGGTTGGAAATCACCAGCTCACGGTCACAGATGGCTATGGGCTAGGGTTCCGGTAGTGCGAAAAAAAAATACGAACTCACAGAGACGTGTCAACATATCTTGGGTTAAGAAGTATTATAATAAGTATAATCACGCACTACCGGAACCCTAGCTCATGGAAGTTGGGTTCCGTGAGCTGATAATATGTGCTACCGGACTCGAAGTCCATACTGACACGTGTCCGTGAGTTTCTGATTTTTGTTTTTGGAACTACCGGAACCCTAGCCCACAGGAGTTGGGTTCCGTGAGTTAAAAATATTCACTCCCGGTCTCCTAGTCTGCACTGACACGGGTCCGTGAGTTCACAAATTTGATTTTTTTTTTTTTTTTGCACTGCCGGAACCCTAGCCAATAGCCATCTGTGTCCGTGAGCTGGTCATTTTCAACCAAAGAGTTGTTGCTACCGGTACCTTAGCTCTAATTATATGGGTTCCGGTAGTGGATATTTTTCCATGTTATTTTCTCTAAGTCAGTGAAAATCCCGGCATCTTAGCTCTCATCCAAACTATTCCGTGAGTTCTATATTCCATGTAAACACTACCGGAACACAAGCTCCAATTGTATAGTTTCCGGTATCACCTACCGGCTCCCTAGCTTCTGAGTACATAATTATGTGAGACTACCGGATGAGAAGCTGGTACGATGAAGTTTTCGTGAGCTATTTCCGTTACTACCGGAGCGGGAGCCAGCACATACAAGTTTCCGTTAGTCAATGACATCAGATCCCGGAATCGTAGCTCATATGATTTGGTTTCCGTGAGAACTACCGGTTCCGTAGCCCGTAGGACATGAAGTACGGCTCCCGTTTCCCTAGACAGTGCCCTCGAATTTACAAGCTTCATGCTTCCAGTTCCCGTTTTACCAGTTATTACAAACTGTGCTTAGGTAATGCAATCCCCACTTCAGTGAATGAATGAATGATTGATTTATAACCAAGGCCGTATCCAGAGGGGGGGCTAGGGGGTTCGAACCCCCTCCGAAACATAAAAATAATCGTTTTTATTGGCTATAACCTGTGATCTATATCTTTTTGGACCTTTTTGTGATTGACTGGGTCCGATCCGCGGGTAAAACCCCCTCCAAAATAAATTCCTGGATACGGGCCTGTTTAAAACCCACTGCCCGAGGGCATAAGTGCAGTAAAAGAGTAAAAAAAAGAAAAAAAAAGTGGAAGCTCCTATTTTGGACTGTTGATATAAGTATTTTAGACTGTTAAGAGGAGAAGTGACAAATATCATAAGGTTTCTGATTTGTCCGTTCGTCTATCGATCTGTTCGCGAGATACCTACAGAATGCTCGAGATAATGAGATTAAGCTTGATATGCTGTGGCTAAGACAAGTTCATAGTCGGAAATAATATGTTCAAATGTCGAGGTAGAAGGGGGGGGGGGGCTAAGAAGCGCACATTATGCTTTGGTCATACTCATTAGCTGTTAGACTTTCTCTCGGATGGGTAATTTGGCCGGCAGACATGAACCCAAACTTTACACATCGGATTTTTCTCAGCCCCGTAAGCCCTTACTGATGTCTCTGACTACGTGGCTCAGATCGCCGCCGTATTCTTAATTGGCAGTTTTGAACATCTTAAAGGATAACTGAAATACCTTAGCGCCAATTCTGTCAAGGTCATAGCCGTGAGCTTTGCCGGGGGTAGCCTCAGGGTTGCTGCCAGGTCGGATATGCTCATGTTTGACAACTGAGCCAAGGTCACGCTATTCAAGCTTCTTGGTTGACTTGCCACCTCCTTGCTGGCTTTCGACTCCGAAAAGACATCTCTGGATCGTGGCCGGCGAGAGGGGGCGGGTAAGGGTGGCGTTTCCTCATTAACCCAATCATCATCGCTGTCGGCACGTGTCGAGCCGCTAGATCGGTAGGAGTAGGAGGGAGCGGCGACGCGTTTAGGAGGTAGCGGCGGGGGTTGGGTGGCGGCTGGTCTCGGCGGCGGCTGCGGGGCATCGACCTCGAGTCGAGATTCTGAATCAGAGCCGCTCAAGAACTCCTAAAAAAAAGAGGTAACTCGGTAAGCATCATGCATACAAACAGGAAGCACCTTCTTACTTTCGTATGCCATGATTTGCAAAGCCAGTCTCCTGAAGAACTTACATAATTTATGAATATTTAACAAAAAAAAAAAAAAAGCGGTGACATGTCAGCAGTGGCGTATATTAGGGGGGGGGGCGACAGGGGCGATCGCCCCCTCGAAATTCTTGAAAAAGGGATTTTTAGTGGGAAAAACGTGTGCGAAACACGGGCGACAGGGGCGATCCTCACCCGAAATTCTCGGAAAAGGAGTTTTTTACGGTAAAAACGTACGCTAAAATACAAACTGAGAAGATCAATCGAAATTATTTACAGCACGGTTCAGTAATCTCAGAAAGAGTTTTGGAGTCGTAATGTGAATGATTACAAAGATCAAAAGGTGTTGTTTGCACCTCGTTTTTAACAAAATCGTCATTTGGAGTCGAATTTTAGTCTGGCTAGATGTGTTTTAGTGTTAAAAACGGTCAAATCGCCGAAAATTTTTCGAGGCCGGAAAGGGGGTGGCATTCGGCCGCATATTTTCACTGAGCTGTCGCCCCTCCCGAAACAAATCGGAATATACGCTACTGCGTGTCAGTGTGCGTGAACCAATCAGAAGTCAAGTGCCAGATATACCTCATAGCAGATGACGTGGTAGAGTTAAAAGTGGTTCCCCCCCAACCCCCCCCCCCCCCAAGGTTCATCGGATCCGATCCGACCGACGGAAAAGTGATCGATATATGGCACTTAGTGTACGGCAAGTGCCGTCCAAAATCACGCGGTGACGTGTCAGTGTGCGTGAACCAATCAGAAGTCGAGTGCCAGAAATATACCTCATAAGAGATGACGTGGTAGAGTTAAAAGTGGGGAGAAAATGCTAAAGAAGTACGAAGGTTAACCCACTCACTTTTTTTTAACAGCAGAGTACAAAGGACAAGAAAAATGAAAACTGAGAGATGAAAAAAATGAAACTGCAGAGAATAACATTCAAACGCAATAAAAAAGACCGGATAAGCTTATGGCGATACTGTCGCTGGACAAAGGGCCCGCAGATCAACATACGACCAGTTAGACTTTTAGATTATGTCCGTAAAACTTGAATTACTTTCGAATTTGTCTTTTTTCTGACGTGACAGGATTTATCTTTTCTTCCGGAATTTTCGATTTAAGGTCACATACCCACTGTTTCAATTGATATCGCTGCTAGGAAATACACGGCTCACCTGAGAAAGTATTCTCGACAACCCTGCCGTCGGCTTCTGAGGAGTTGTCTTCGTCTTTGGGAAAGGCGGAAGGGGTGGTGTCCCTTGAAGACTACTCTCAGACCCACTCCAGTCGCTACCCGTACCCGACAGGGGTATATCAAGCGTCCTCTGCCTTGACAGAAGATTGTCATCTCGAGCAGGTGATCCAACTTTCACATCAGTTGAAACAACTCGCCGAAGTTGCGGCGACTTCGAAGCAACTTTGAAGGCCCCGAAGGTCGGACTGACGGACGTCCTAGATCTGCCGCTGAACACATCCGACTGGATGACTTTCGGCGGGGCACCGAATAACGGCAGTTGAGTATCAAAGGGGTCTCTTTCCGGGGGTACAAAGTTCAATGAGCCAAAGGGATCCATTGCTTCGGTGACGAATTCGGTCGGTTTCCAATCCGGAGTGTCGAAAAAGGAGCCGGAATCGTTAGATAATTTGGCCGATATGTTTTGCTTCGAAGGCGCATCGAACACAGTTGGTTCGTCCGTGGTAGGTATCTCTTTGAGAGCTGGCTTCTTTGGCATTTGCTTGAGTTCTTGAAAGAAATCTTTCTTGTCAACATAGGGACGATTTTTTCCAGTTCCAAGAGGGTCGAGATCGCTGAAAACGTCACCTAATGTGGAAACGGTGGCCTAGAAGAAAACAGTACTGTAGACAACTACTTAGTTCCCTTATGCCTTCAAACCATACACAACCTGTAGAATCGCAACATCCCATTTCTTATAGTCCTTAGGAGTAGTCCTCTCTCTTTTTTCAGTAATGTTTGGTAAATTGGGGCGTGGCTTTATGCCTGTCCAATGATGAGAGACTTTTCCAATGATATGATCGATACGTCAATGAATTAGTAGCAACTATAGCAATATAGCAAAGTCGGATTGGTCCTTACTACTGCCCAATGTGTGGGGACATGAATGAGAATGTGTTGCACCTGATGTGTGAATGTACACTGTATTGCAGTATTCCGCAGGATACTGCAGTACACTCCTGCATCGGATTATAACTCTCCGAATTCGGATTTTAATTCTCCAAATTAGGAATAAAAATGTCCGATAAAGGAGAGACTTTTTACAGTGTAGTGAATTGGATGAGTTGAGGGATGAAGTGTTTGGAAAAGGAGTGTATGATGAGGAATGGTTGGTTAAAGTAATGAAGGATGAATGCTTTTTTGGAGTTCGCCAGTTGGGAAGATTCCTTAAGCTTTCGATGAAGCATCGAGAAAGATTTATTTAGGCCTAGTTGGAACTTTGTGAAAATTTGTTTTCCATTTTGTTTTGTATTGCCATGGCCCTCGGGCTTTTTGTGCAAATATATAACATATCACATCATCATATCATATCTTCGTATACCTGAGCTTATCTTTTTCAGAATACTAATCGGACTCCTTTACTCGGGACCCTCAAAGGGTGTCCTAACTGACAACAGGGTCACAGAAGGTCCAAGCCAGAACTGCTTCTTTTTTCTTTCTTTTTTCAAAAAACGTGCAACGGACAAAGCCGATTGTTGTTTTTTCGGTGTCATAAATATAACTATAGTTTAGTCAACAAGCCCAAGATAACTTAGTAGAAATATCAGTATGACAATTGACGAATAAACGTAGGTTAGCAAACTTTCCAATCGTATGAAAGAAGCAGAAAATAAAAAGAAAGTTTGCATACCTGCGGTTCTCCCACATCCTTCGTGGACTCGCGCTTCTGCACATCCTCCCCTGTAACAACCGGAGCAGGCCCGTTGGTCACTTTCGTCTCCCTTACGTCGTTTTTAACTTCATTCTTTTTAGAGCTTGGTGATCTATCAGCAACCGAATCACTAAAGGGATCGTGACCCAATGATTTAAAGAGTCTCTTATCTCCATACTCGACAGCGTCGTCATCGAATGGATCGGGAAAATTAACGTCGAATTTCGGGACGAAGCCTTGGGGGGAGGGTTCTCTTCTTCTTGACTCTAGCTGTTTGTCCTTTCGCGGCAGAGTTCGGCTGAATTTTGAGACAGGGGGTGGAAGGGGGCTGACTGAAGCTGGGCTTTTCTTTCCGCTAGGTAATGAGGAGATGGACGGCACAACATCGGGTTGTCGGGAGGAGGAGCTGCTTCTTTTAGAAGAAGAACCTGCAAAACATTACCAATGAGCTTAAAAAATAACACAAGATTGCATAAGGCCAAGTATCAAGATAGTACCAATTCAATAGCTGTAATCATGATTACCTCTTAAACCGCGGAACCTTTCTGAGAAAGAGAACGAAGGTTTTAAACTCTTCAATGCCCGGAGGCTAGCCTGTAAGGGACTAATAACCCTTAAAACATCAACATCACAAAAGACTTGAACAAAAATAAAGAAAGAAAGGAGCTTGACTTAACCGCTCTGGGACGCCCAACCAAAAAACAACAACTACAAAAAACTACAAACAAAAATAACAACCTAAACGGCTGAGAATAAAGCATCAAATTCACAAACGGCAAAACAACGAGCTTTTAACTTTTATGATGGGTTATGTCCAATGCACAAAAAAATAACCTGATGATCACAGAACCATTTTAATTAAGACTCTGAACCAGACAAGACCAAATAACCTACTAGACAAAGATAAACTGCACTTGACAAGGCACGATACGGTTGACCCCCAAAGACTCAATCGAAAGGTATTTATCATCGTTTGTGCCAAGCTTTATTCGTCATTTCGACTGTACATCAGATTAAGCTCAGAAACCGCAGCCGCCATTTGTAAATGCGCTATTAAAGGACCTCTAGTACTTATTATGCATTTTATATTACACCAGATCCCCTATGGAATTATAAGCTTCACAGATCCCGCATTTCGGCAGATTTTCGTTTTACACCTACGACTTTTGGGCGCTTTCTTGGCCAAGCCGAGTTTGCCAGGCAAGCAGCGAAACTTCACCGAGAGCTTCGAAGCCCGCAGAAAACTCTTTCGAAAAATAAGGAGATGAGAAGCATTCAAATATCAGTCACGTTTTTTATCTCAATCCTGATCCTAGCGAATCTCGTGCTTTTTTACTATTTCGTGCTTTTTGACTATTGAGATGAAGCCAATCCTCCTTTTCCTGCGTTTTGTCAGAATCGAGAACGGCGGAAAGCTTTACCGTTTTTTTTTTACTTGATCGTCGATTCCTGTAAGAATCAGAAGCGTCATTGTAATTACCTGAAAATGAGTCTCCAAATGGGTCATACAGCACATCCGTCGAAGCACCAACCATAGGGTCGTCCACACTTTTGAAATTCGTTAGGCTCCCCATCTGGTGAAGACCCTCCTGGAGACTGCACAGCTCCGACTCAAGGTCCAGCAGGTCGGCAGTAATAACACTATGAGAAGAGCGGTCTCGCATCAGACCGGACGTTGATGATACGCTTTCACCTCGCCGCGACGACTGAAACATAAGATAGCTTAAAGAAGCTGAAATGGGGGAAACCGGTTACCAATCGATAGGAAAGATAACTGTGAACCTTACTTAATTGCTGATTACCCCCCAACTCCCATCGTCTGAAGATCCCTGGCTACCTCTCAAGGCATGTTCTTGAGGATAAGGTCCAGATAGGTCTTATTTTTATCCGTTTGCCCGGCTTTGTCCGTGTCTCTTGTTTGCCCGCTTAGCAGCGAAGCGAGCGTGTTTTAATATTTCTATGTTTATTATCCTTTATGTTGTTGCTACGACCAGTTGGCTTTTTACTATTAATATCGATATCTGCTGCGTCGTGAAGCACCATTTCCAGCATATCTACACCAGCACCGCCAGCGTAGTCAAATAAATGCAGAAAAAAAAACAAAAAAAAGAGATGCCAAGATGGTCGAGTCGGCCTACCCTACAAATCTCCTGTCACCTGTTTTATACTTTAATGCATTTGGCATGATAATAAACCTGGACGGTTGAAAGTTCTAAGAAGCCAATTTTGTAGGGACAGAACTTACCGTTCCGTTGCTAAGTTTGGTTTCATCTGCGAGCCTTTTAGCTTGTTCGATTTCTTTCTTCTTGAGATCAAAAACCACTTGAAACAAGTCACGCATCGCCATTACTATCTGCAACAAAAAGAAAAAAAATTGTTACCGAAATTAAAGCACAATTCTTACTAGAAATCCTCTTTTTCAAGATGAAATCATTTTCAAAAATACCATTACTTTCCACGAGAAATTAGTGATTTTCTTGTCAGCGCTTTCCGACTCAATCCAACCTCCCTCTTCCCAACGCGGCGGCTGGGCGTAAAACATTTGAAAAAACGCGCTTTGGTTAAAAAGTGGGAAACCCAAGCAAAAAAAAAGAAGTCCGAAACAGAAGGTGGTCTACCGTGTCTTCCAAAATGAAATACAATACTTTGAAGCTTTGTATGTCCTTATTTGTGAAAGAGTTGTTGACAGACCTTCAAGCTTTAGGCGAAGTTTGCGTTACGTTGCCTTCAAAACTCGGTTAGGCCAAAAAAAACTCTAAGAAGTCGTAGGTACAAAACGAAACAATGGCGAAAGGCGGTGATTTCAAAATCTTATAATCCCATGAGGGAGCTAGGGAGAATATGAAAGGCAGAATAAGCACGAAATGTCCTTTAAAAAGAACGAATAACCAAGGAACACTGAATGAACACTTCTGTAATGGCACACTGAACTGAAAGACAAAAGTGCTCCTCAGGCTGAATCGAACCCACGACCTTTGGCTTACAAGAACAAGTGACATGGGGATGTGAACTTACAATCCCGTGAGTTGCTCAGACGAATTTGCCTCGGCGGGATAACTGTTGCTATTAGTCAGGGCGCCAGGTTCTGTATCGTGCACCCACCCATGACGGAAGGTACACAAATGCTGAGGACGGATCCTGGGGTAATCAACCTCGCTGAAAACGAATATCGTAGGGCGCATTTCCGCCGTTGGGGTGTTTCCGAGTTATAGGCTAAAAACACCAAATTTAGTCTATACTTCCCTACAATGATTCCACATTTTTTTTCAGAGCTAGGGTTGACGGAATTCAACACAACCTTATATTAATCGACAGAGGAGATTGAGCGGGATAACTGTTGCTATAGCCCTCTTCTGTCTGACTTCTGTAACGGTTTGCTAACTATGTTCACAAGCCACTCTGTAGCTGAGTGTCCTTGTAAGCCGAGGGTCGTCTGGTTCGAACCCCACCTGAGGAGCAAACACTTGTGTCTTTCAGTTCACTATTTACAATGTTTCATCTCAAGGCGTCTTCCCCAGGAAATCAAAATTTATTTTTCTTTATGACGTCATGCCATGTGGGCGGACTGTGTACGCGCCAGCGACATGGGAGCCATAGACTTATGAATTAATACAAATTTACTTCTGGTTTATTTATCATTTGAACAAGTCCCTTGAACAACATTCCATCTTTACGTAATATTCACTGAGTTTCGAGCAAACACTGGCTCAGTCCCAAAGCCTTATCTTCAAGAAAGGACTTAACTCCATCGATAGGTAGGTAGGTAGGTAAGTTTCATTTTTATCCAAAATATAAACATAAATAAAAATGACACGCCTAATAATTATTGCAGCAAAAAGAAAGTCCTAAGGACTTGTGCTGCAAATTCCTGTTACTATTTATATCTTATAAATAAATATCTAAACATAACAACTCATGATTATCCACCTAGCCTATCTTATATATGAAAAACAACAACACAAAAACACGAACACTATACAACAAAAGATTCTTATTAATTATTCTTTACCGGTTTCAGCCCCCCCATCCACATATAATAATACATTTTAGCTTTTCGGTCAAAGCTTTATTTTCTGAGGCAATGAGATCATGAGAATGTGAAGACACCCAAGACAATACACTGTTTGGGCGCTGACACTGCCATATCCTGTAGCGATAACAATTATATTTCGGCCAACACGTCTAAATAGAGCTTGCGAAACCAAAAGTAGCTATAAACATAAATACCAAACTAGTAACTTATTTTATTCCTCTATACACCACCAATTCCACGGCAGACTGAATAAAAAATGGAAGATATTATCCTAATTAATTATTAAGATAATATCCTAATAATTAATCCGAACTTACCGCAGAAGCTGCTCTTTCCGTCTTGATTCCGAAAAACCGGTGTCCCTGGTCTGGTGAGCCGAAGATATAACCAAAAGCTCTTGCATCTGTCATATCCTGTGCGATGAACGATATCTTGTGGACCGGATGGTGATACAAACAGTCCTAAAGCGAACATCATTTGTTAATTATTGATAAAGTGGCAGTCTGACATTTTGCGAAAGGCACTTTCCAGATTGCGAAAAACAGTAAGAAGATAAAAGAATTTCCGTTTAAAATTTAACTGAAAAGCCAGATTAGAATCCACTGAATTATTTTGACTTTTCTGAGTGAATTTTTTTTTTTTTATATATACCTGGGGCTCTAGTAGTGACGTTCAGAATATGCACTGCTGGCCCGACAAGACAAAATTCATCCCGACGCGGGGAATTTGAAGTTCAACAAAAGCGTGCACTGCAATGGCTAACGAAGCGAAGCTCGGGAAATGTTCAGTTCAAGATTGCAAGGTCATTTCTTAAGAAAGCCCGCTATTGCGTATAACCCAAAAGATATTTATTTTTCGGTAATTGTTTACCGTTGTAGTTGCTAAATATTGCAAGCATAGAGGTGCAAGCACTTAAAGCAAGAACAAATAATCTGACAGAACATCCGTCTTTGGTCCCATGCAGCGCCTATGGATACCCCGATAAAACTGAGCGGAGCTAGAGGTACATGCTGTGAGGCTTGAGTTGATACCCGTCTACTTCCCTCTACGCCGTTGCTCATACGAGGTGAAAAACCGTAGGATGCCTTGCAGGCGTGGAGAACCCGCTCTACAGTGCGTCACACGTGACGTCACTATGGCAGACAACCAATCTGCTGTAAAGCACAACTCAGACGGCGTTCGGATTCTTCTGCGGAGTTGTACTGCGATACAGCTGTTTGTAGAGATACCAATTTATAATGTTCCGCGTAGCTCCTCCTCCGCTCGTTTGCATCGGGTAGGGTATCAAAATATATTCGACTCTGCATGGACGTATCACAGAAATAGGGAGACGGAGGTTTATATCATACTATTTGTTCTTGCTCAGAGGTACCACAAATCCGAAAGAAAAAGTTCGTTCGACGAAAATCGATTATACTGTATATCGGAGCAACGAAATAATGCATTTTCATTGGGTTTTCAAGCATATATGCATAAGTGGTGGGTAACTTGACCGTCATATCTCAGCCCTATTCGGTCAAACTTTAAGCTGAGATATTGATGTTCGAAAAAGGTGGACATACAAAATCGGCTGTAAAAAGGCACAGGTATCCCTATGCGGATACAGAAAACATGAGGATTCATTACATTCACATCGAATCTATTCAGGCAGAAATATCATTTCACAAAATTTCCTCTGTCATAGCCGTAAATGTTGTAAATAGTTTACAACGTCTAAAGATGGATACTGTAGGCAACGGCACATAAAATTGGGGTTTTCCCTTTCGATTCCAGAGGGCATACCACTGTGCATGCTTGATTACTGAGATTTCTTTGCCTAGACTCCCAGACCCTTGGGTTATCTTTTCTTTTTTTTCTTCTCCCAGACCCTTGAGGTAATCTTTTTTGTCTGCATTTATTGATAGAAAAAGAGGTTAACCTGAAGCTTTTCTGGCACATTAACTATTTTTATTGAAATCACTTATTGTTAGTGAGATCTTTACTTTTTATTTAATTGTTTTTGTCAAAACGTTATTTGATTCATTTATTAAAATACGTTCTTCAGAAGCGGGATCTGATAAGCCGAAAACACAGTAAATTCATTTTCTATTCCAATATTCGAATAGCTACACGTGATACCTATGAAATCCTGTGAGTTTCCCAAATACCAACCCGTCTCGGCTGTTTCCACACACAGTTCCGTACATTTTAACGAGAAACACGGAGAAACATGCATAACCGGTATTGATGACCAATCAGCTTCCTCAGAAGCGATCCGCCGGAGCTTGATTGGCTCGAAAAGCGCCGAACACGCAGAACGTAAGAATGAATGAATGAATGAATTTATTTTTCACCCGCAAATACAATTAAGCAAATGCCGAGTACAATATTAAATAATAAATATAAAAAGAAAAAAGAAAGAAACAGACAAGACAAATTAATGTAAACGGCAAAAACATATACAACAAACATTCATTACACATGTGACTGGAAAAAGGTCTGAAGTGGGTCGTATGGACCCAACTGATCTCGCGCCTTACGCACAGCGTTAGACGCAAGTGCAGTCAGCTGTGACGGAGTATCTGGCAGTAGATACTTACCGACAATTTTTCTGTTACGGTATGACCGAGGGAGGTACATTAGGTACTTACAGTATCTAAAGTAGCCAACCCTCAACGCTTTATGGTCCTTTTTCCGCAGAATATGGTGAACACCACTAAGAAAAGCAATAGCAGGGGAGCAATAGCCGGAGTATAGCCTCGCCAGACCTCTTCTGTTGAAACGTGCTCGGTTCGGAACAATCTTACCATACGAAGTCCGAAGGTTCCGAAGAGCCATGCTGACAATAACAGAGCACGTAGCAGACAGCGAAGAACCGAAAGTGAGCCCAAGCCATTTAAACTGGTCAACGCGCGGTATTGAAGATGTTTTTGTTACTAGTGGGGGGCATGAACTCTTGACATTGAAACACACAAACTCACACTTTGACATATTTATAGAAAGACCGCAATCTGCCAGCGTCGACCGCAAAATTTCGAAATTCGCCGAAAGCTCCTCGCGTGTACGGCTCACCAGAAGTACATCGTCGGCATAAGCGATGAAGCTCATGCTCGTCTCTTTATATACTAGAGACGTCTGGAGAAGACGCAGACAACTAGCAAGAACACATTTGAAAATATATGGTGATAGGACGCTACCCTGACGAACACCTTTCAAAACCTCAATGTCCTCTGATACCTCGTCCGACCATTTAGCTCTAACAGACATACTACGATACCAAAACTTTAGCACTGAGATGATAGACCAATTTACCCCTTCACGGAGAAGCTGAAATAGGGCTTGCGAATGGACTACGTTGTCGAAAGCACCGGAGATGTCTACCGCACAAAGATATAAGGGACACTTCTCTTGGACCGAATCTTCCATCAACTTTGTCAGAATATAATGGGCTTGATTGCAACCCATACCTTTACGAAAGTCCAGTTGATAGGGCGTGAAATCACACTTACTAGCAATATCCGGAAGAAGTACATATTCAAAAATCTTACTTAAAAAACACGAAACTGTAATAGGCCAGTAATTGGCACAAACATTCGGGTCTTTTCCTCTTTTGGGTATAGACGTTACAAGGCCACTAAGGAAACTATCAGGCACCAAAGATTGCGCGAGACACATTTGGAAGAGTAACTGAATATGCGAACGTAAGAATCAGCCTAACAGCCGTTAACGTGCATAAACATTACATAGGAAGTTCGGGATCTCGGGAATTAGAATGATAGGAACGATTCGGGACACAGAGTCAATCAGTAATTATAGAACAGAATAGTGATTTATTCGCTCACACTTTCACGGTAACAAAACCAAAATTGGTGAGGACTGTGCTGCGACGGATCTATTAATCAATTAACTGTTTTCTAAGAGATGCAAAGAACAATCAACCGCCCAAGGAAACTGGCCAGTTTCCATCTTTAAAGTTAAAATGAACAGATAGCATGGCCGAAATACCTCAAAATTCCGGATTCCCCCTCCCTACACTCCTCCAACGATGATCGGATCGGAAAAGTATCTTTTGGGGTCTCATATACCTGCCAAGTTTCATCGTCCTAGCTTATGTGGAAGTGCCCAGACTAGCAAAACCCGGACCGACCGACAGACCAACGGACGGACAGAAATTGCGATCGCTGTGGCACTTGGCCGAAGGGCAAGTGCCATAAAAAAAGAAGAGTTGTCCAGCAATACTCACCCCGGTCCGTTCATCTCTCAACCGAATTCCGTCCATTCCAATGCAGATGAGGATTCTCTGCTTATGTTCCCCAGCTGCTCTGACTGCTACCTTCAGCTCTGAGAGGGCTTCTTGACATATTGGGTCTCCACGTGGACCATTAACCTCCAATACTCCAATTAATTTTCCTCTATATATAACTCCCTCACCATCAAATCGGTTAGGGTTTGTTATGTCCAAGGGTTTTTCCTGGGCTGTAAATTAAGAATAAACAACTAAGTACCATTTTTAAAAAGAAATTTACAAGGGGTCCACTCACCTCAATTACAATAAGAATAACAAAACCTATAGTAGGCTGTTTGGCCTTTAGGCCTAAGCACCTGACAGATTGTGACAGTGTTGTGTTGCCAAGATTTTTTTTTTCTTCAACTCCCAGATATACTTGTCAAACTTGTGGTGATTTCAGTTTATCACAGTCAACTGGTTTACTCCTTTGTTTTCAAGTCTAGTCAAGATGTAGCTAGGCAAGCACTTAGATGAGTTTACTTCACAGAACAGTCTGGTTTCTTATTACTCATATTTTACAGCAATTTCAGATCAATAAATATCCACCTCTTTGAAAACTGTTTTAATTGCAGTTTGTTCCAATCTGTATGCTACCATCATCATTCAACAAGGATAAAGGGATATCCAAGTTATAGCAATGGTGGTAGCTTTTAATAACTTTTAGTCACTAGGACAGAACTATGCACAAATAAAATACATAAATTGTGCCAGAAGTGTAAAAATAAGTCTATTTTTGTTTCTTCCAGAGAAATACATAAAATGAAGGATACTTACTTTTTCTTGACAAAACGTTCCTCCCTTTTAATGTCAGATCTCTTCTCACAATGCCCATTGAAAGCCCTAGATGCTTTTTGCCAAGTCGTTTGGAAGTTCCTGTTGATGAATCTCCATCATCATAATCCATTCTTCTTCTGTACAGCTACTAGCAAGGAGAGGACACGTTTCTAAGTCTTGCTCAGGCTAATCCAGTCATCCCAATGAATATGCCTAGAAAAAATATTTGCTCATATGCTGCACTTTTAAATCCATGCTTCTCCAACCCTTTTTTGCAAATAGGTTCAAACTTTTGACACATGATGCAGTTTCCTAGCTGAAGTCTAACTAGGATGATTTGGGCAAAAGCAGACAACTGCCTACAGGGGTACTCATAATTAAATCTGTCCAGATCACAGCCAGATGGGGCAAAGTGTCATTCTTTCATTTCAGCTCTGCACCCAAGGGTCTACCTAGCCCACCTGTAAGCTGACATATTGTTTGAATGAACAGACTATGTCTATTTTTAGAAGCACAGCCAACACCATCAAAAGTATATCCCAGGCTAATACCAACCTAGGCAGGGTAGCCACAAAAACTCCTAGTGGCACAAATTGGCGATTTTTTTGTGATGAAAGCATGAATTGCTGTGAATTTTCCTTATCAGTTTTACCTATCTAAAACATCCCCAAAAAATATTTTAAAAGTACCATTGCATTCAGGACAAAATTGTCTGTTTTTTAAGGCCATCACTAAGATGTCCTAGCTATTTAATATTATTTCTTAATATTCAATGTAAATTTAGATGTAAAAAAGTAGCTGAACTTGCCTACACAAATTTATTGATACTAAGGAGGGAAAGTCAGCAGCCTATGGCAGCAATAGGTCTATTGGACTATAACCTTGACGATCATATTCATATTTTCTCATCTTACTCACTTGCTGGGGCTCCCCATGCACTCAAAACCAGCTCAAAACCACCAGTTTCATAGAATTTCATTGAAGCACATAGTTTCATGCTGGTCCCTAGATGGACAAAACCCTAAAGTCAATGGCTGAACACAGGAATTTCCTTATGTAAAATACTGTTTTCTAAAGAAGATTCAAGATGCTTAGAGGCAAGATACAGCAAGATAGAGAGGTGATTTTGGCCTCAAATCAAAGCTAAAAGATAGGAGATTCACATTCTGATCCTAAAGCTCAGGTTTGATTACTTTTTTTTGTTGGTGGCTACCCTAACCTTGGTCTTATCAATTCAAGTTGTGTCAAATATAAGGTTTGAAGCCAAGCTGACCATTCATTCCAAACAAAATGAGCTCTTTTCCAGTGCAACCAGTAGGCTAGTGCCACAAAACCCCCCAAAAATCCAAAATTAAAATCTGCAGATCAGCTGAAGATGCATTCCATTCATGTTAACTGTTAACAATCTCAGTGAAGTTGCACTGTGTTAGCCTAGGTTGGGTCCGACCCATACGCTTATTTCTTGAGATTCTTAACCACTTGCACAGCTGCATTCCAAGCTGCAACTTGCTAGCAGGGGCGTCATAACTTGGGGGGAGGGGGATGCCCCCCCAATATTGCTGGCCAGTTGGTATTGTTCGCCGCGATTTTTCGTCAAAGCAATTGATTTCTATCATGAAAACAGTCGTTTTTTCTAAAATTCAGTAGATTTTTTGTCAAAACAGTCATTTTTTTTTAATCAAGACTAATTTTTTTCTTCAAAACAAGTCATTTTTCCTGCAAAAACAATCTGCAAAAATTACCAGCCAGTCGGTAAATACCTTGCCCTACCCCCAAACATTTTGTCTAGTAAAGCCTCTGCTCGCAAGGCCAATCTGCGACCTGTCTGCAACATTTCAGACTTCCTTGTGCAGTTGTGCTGTGTGTGATGGTTTATCTTTGTTGTTTTGATCATTGGGTCTTCTTCTGTTGCAAAAATAATACGCAGGGGGAACGTATTAGGTTCAAAACAGTACTAAAGAAATCTACAAACCTCAGTTGAACCAAAAAAGTGGAATAATTTGAGTTCTTCCACAGTTCCAGGCAGGTCAGGTCAGTGTCGTACTTTTTGTTAGAAGATTTCTTGATCCTGCTACTGAGGTTTTAATCCAACCCTACACCGACCAGAGATAGCTTTGATGTCTATCGTCATCACTCCTTCTTCTGGAAGAAATAGAAGAAAGAAAATCGAACCATAAAATATTTTGTTTCTTTTGAGTTATTCTAAGAAAAATGATAACAGACCAGTTAGGAGGTGAGACCAGTGAAGGTTCAGCATCTGGTTTCACCTTATTTTGTCGGAAAATTGGTCAGGTAAGCATAGTCATTTACTGTATACAGATGAGGTAGACTGGACTATGGGGCTATGCTTCTTTGAACTCCAAATTTCAAACTAGCCTATATAGGAGCAGTATAGGAGTATTTCTGCAGGCCATTTGTGTAGAACAAGAAGAGTTTTATTCGTGGAAGGAGTCGACCCTCAAATTGAAACTCTTGGAAACTGGATTAAGTTAGGGTAGCCACAAAAACGCCATCGGCAGTGCTGCGAATTAGCAAATTTCCGTAATGTAAGCATGAAATTGCTGTGAATTTTTCTTATCTGTTTTTCTAAAACATCTTCAAAAAATATTTAAAAAATACCATTGCATTCAGGACAAAATTGTCTATTTTATAAGACTAACAGCAGGCTAACAGTAAGATGTCCTAGTAGCAGTAGGGCACCAGATATTTTGGAGAATTTCCCTGCTTAAGGGGAATCTCCTACACAGGTGACAAAGAATCCCCTGTAGAGGAGGTGACGGGGGGGATATAGGGGGGATAAGTGGGACAAATTTTATGGCATATTCTAGTAAAGTAGACCTAAAAAACTGTCTCCAGGTCCAACACCCTCCCCCACCCCCCACCCAACTCCTTCTAATCCTAAATAACATGGAAATAACCAAAAAACTAGTATTTATATGTATTTCCCTTGTATCCAGAAAAGCTTTGAGTCCAGTCTTACAATTTTGCTGATTTCTTCTTTTCTTGTTAGAGTTTACAAGCACTTTACTTTTTCAGGTGCTTTCACCTACGGTAGAGAAAGCCTTGATACCGGAGAAATCATTTGTTCAATAGATGCTATTTGAGTGGAAGGGATCCCTTGGACAGCTGGTATTCCTGGATAAATTCCCTTTCTATTTAGTTAATTCAGTCCAGGGGTTACTCAATTTGGGTGTAACTGTTATTTATTGGCCAAACGATTTCTCCGGTATCAAGGCTTTCTCTATGGTAGGTGAAAGCACCTGAAAAAGAAAAGTGCTTGTAAACTCCAACCAGAAAAGAAGAAATCAGCAAAATTGTAAGGCATTGTGTTCAGTAGTGCTACAAGTACAGCAGTCATGCAGACTGGACCCAAGAGCTTTTCTGGAAACAACAGAAATACATATAACACTAGTTTTTTGGTTATTTTACATGTTATTTAGGATGTGAAGGAGTTGGGTGGGGCGTGGGGGAGGGTGATGGACATAGAAACAGTTTTTTAGGTCTACTGTACTAGAATATGCCAAAAAAATTGTCCCACTTATTCCCCCCCCCCCCTCACCTCCTCGACAGGGGATTTTTTTTCACCTGTGTAGGAGATTCTCCTAAAGCAGGGGAATTCTCCAAAATATCTGGTGCCCAACTGAGTAGGGTAGCCACAAAAATGCCATCAGCAGTGCCGGGAATTTGCCAATTTTCTGTAATGTAAGCGTGAATTGCTGTGAATTTTTCTTATCTGTTTTTCAGTTTTAACTATCTAAAATAATGGTCCCAATACACTACCCTGGGGCACTCCGCTTGTTACGTAGACGGAAGAGTTACTTAGCTGCCCGTTTACTTTGACTCTCTGTGTCCGTTCGGAGATGAAGCAGGCAATCCATTTATGCATGCTCCCGCGGATGCCTAGCTTCTCGAGTTTCAACAAGAGTCTCTTATGGGGAACTTTGTCGAAGGCTTTTCGAAGGTCAAGGTACAGGACATCTATTTCAATTTCAATTTCAAGTAATAGCTGGGATTCCGCGGATCTTCCTTTGATAAATCCAAACTGCTTCTTTGTTATAAGCTTCCTATCCAGTAGATGAAAAAGAAGGTGATCAGAGGCGATTCTTTCAAAAATTTTGGATGTTACGCAAGTAAGGCTAATTGGCCGATAGTTGTTTGGATCTTCTCGAAGCACCACCTTTAAACACTGGTGTAACGACAGCTTGCTTCCAAAGTTTTGGCAGTTGGCAATAAGTGATGGGTAACTAGATTGTCCTATCCCAGTCCTTTTCGGTTAAACTTTAAGAGATGTTTGGCTTAGGCCATTCCAACTGGGAGTGAACAAACATTTAGCAGAGGATATTAAACTAGAAACTAAACCACTGCAATCCGAATCCCCATTGTTTTCTGGTTGAGGGTCTAAAGAGTCAGATTGTAATATTGCTACCTTGTTAGTTCACTGGTTGTATAGATGGTCACAACTCACAACACTGGTTTGGGCTTGTTGGTGAACTTGGTTATCTTCTGATTTTATATTTTTGGGCAATGCGAGAGAGCCTGCTTGTAGTAAAGAGTTCTACAGCTGGTTGTGGAGAGCATAAATAAAGCTTCCAAACAATATCCCAGCAAAGCAAGAGAGCCTGCTTGCATTGTAGAGTTCTACAGAAGGTTCTGGAGAGCATAAATCAAGCTTTCAGATGACGTCCCAAATTTTATGTATTTTTTAAATCACAGGGGCTGGTAACTGGTATAAATCCTGTCTGCAATTTGCTGTTGTTAATTAAGGTTTTGTTTTTGTTTCTAGGACTATCAGCGTTACCTTGATGCCACTACTCCACACTTGACTCCAAGATGGATTGCTGTTGTAATTTTGGCCTTAACTTTTATGGGAAGGATTATTTGGCTCCAGGTAAGAAGGAGCCAAGAACTCAGAACCAAGAACTCAGTTAGTTCTTGTAATAATAATGATAATAATTTATTTGTATGTTTAGGTTTGTGAGCGATGAACTTTGCTAGTGCAATAGTTACTTACCCCCCCCACCCTTGCTCCATTGACTAGTCCCTATTCAGTAGCATTTTTCTACATCCCAGATGCCAAGTTTCTCCTCTAAAAAATCACGATTTCCCTCCCTTTAAAAATGATCCTTCAAAAATGTGCATATCAAAAGTTGAACCCTTCCTATACTCTATATGACTAAGTCCAAAATACGCCAGTGAACCTCGGGAAGAACGGGAAACGTCGCCCGAACGACGACTCAAATCCTATGTCAACCAGTAAACGGCGTTTGTTGGGGACAGCTGTGGTGACGCTTCCGGCTCTTCTGCTAGGTGCACGGCGATTCTTCGTCGGCACGTTGAGTTAGTCATCAAGAGTATTTACAAGATACTGTACCAGCATGTATGCACTGCCATTGTTTTCAGTAATGAACTTGAAAGCGCGTTGTGACAGCTCATTTTAGTTTGTATTGTATGGAATGCCTACACTTTGTAAGCGCGTTCGAGGATCTCATCCCAGACCTCTTGAACTTCAAGGGACGGTGAGGAAGTCTCTTTGCAGGATGTTAGCAGCGTCCTCAGTGTGTGTTGACCATGTTAGGAGAGAAGGGGAACAGCAGTAATCTGTTGATATCTATCCCTATAGGCGTATTCTCGCCGTTCCCCGAGGACTCCACTTGAGGAGTCCCCGCGTTTTTGTTTGTCCTGGGGACTCCCCCGTATTCTCGCGAGTCCCACCGACGGGGAATACTCCGATTATCATCACTATCATCAAAAAGGACTCCCTTTCGGATTCGGAGGGGAATCATATTTTGCTGGTGTTGTGCATTGTAAACTTAATTAAAGACAATCAGAATAAACAAAACAAAACATAAAGTGGAACCAGACTAGTTTCGACCACTACATATTTTTTTCGAACAAAATCCATTGTGGAAGCAGTCCCCGTGTTCTTGCTGTTTTCCGTACGCGGAGCCCGCGTGGAGTGACTCCCTCTATTCTCGCCGTTCCCCGAGGAGTCCTCGGGGAACGGCGAGAATACGCCTTATATCCTTATTTGCCTGTTCGTGGTGGTTTTAGTTAATATCAAGATGCCTATGCCGGGGTGAAGGACCATGGGTCTTTACGCGATGCAAACAAGGTCAATCCATCAGTGAGCTAAGATGTCTCTTTCCTTTCCAGGGCTGGTACATTATCGCATATGCTCTAGGAATATACCACCTCAATCTGTTCATAGCTTTTCTTTCTCCAAAAATTGACCCAGCCTTCCAGGACCTAGCAGGTGAGTTTTTTTTATTATTATTAGGCTATTAAACCCGCGTAGCCTTTCGAAATTTTTTTGATTTTTTACGTTTGGGCTACGACTCCTCCTCCACTTGGTGACGTTAACATTTCCTTAAACTCTTTAACGTCACCTACTCTTTCCGGACAATCAAACAAAACTCTAAACTTTAAAAAATTTAACTCCATTTACTATTTCAACTATTAAATTTATTTTTGAATTCAAATTTACCAGTCTTAATACTTATTTACTCTTATTTTAATACAAATATAAACATTTTTTTATCTACGAATCCTCACCTCTACACATAAAGACTCTAACCCTAACGAAAACAACCACAACGAGAGACAAACAAACACCACCAGACAGAGGCCCCTAAGAACTACAGATACACTCCTCTTTACGTTGTATTCATCAGGGACAATAAAGTAATGAAGAGAGATCTTGTTTCCTGTTCACTGTGCGTTGCCTGGCGCTTGTTGGAAGAAGAAAGTCGTCAAGAAATTATGCTAGAAGACGGCCTTTGAGAATAACTGATGGTGGCGATGAAATTTCGTTAAGCACTGGATATGAAAAGGGAAAGAGTGCAGTACAAAAAAAGAAAGAAAAAATACGCTAAGCCTATATTCAAACAATGCATAAAACGGATACGTCAGCTACGATGCTTTGGCGGCGATATTGGAAAGCATCGTAGCTGACGTATCCGTTTTATGCATTGTTTGAATCGATGTTTTCCAGTCAGCTTGGGAGTACTTATTGACTCAGATAAATAAAATAAAAATTTAACAGAACTCAAGCGACTCTGGTACGACTTCTAATCAACTGACTTGATTCGGTCTCCTATGACTGCCTGAAGTGGGCACTGCCCACTTTTGATGAAGACCTCGAGGTCACTTAAAGAACCAAATCTGTATTCTCAGTTAATAGTGCGAACACGCGATCAGGATTTTCCGGCCGGATTTCCAAAAATTTCAACTTTTTCCATATGGAAGTGATGATGGTGCCGAAAATCCGGGACGGAATTCCTGTTCGGGAGTTCCCGATCCTTTGTTCGCACTATAAGACTGGAGGCGTATTCTCGCCGTTCCCGGAGGACTCCACTTGAGAAGTCCCCGCGTTTTTTGTTTGTCCCGGGGACTCGCTCCCCGTGTTCTCGCGAGTCCCCGCGGACGGGGAATGCTCCGATTATCATCACCATCATCAAAAAGGACTCCCTTTCGGATTCGGAGGGGAATCAATGTTTGCTGGTGTTGGTGCAATGTAAAATTGATTAAAAAGAATCAGAATAAACAGTACCAAAAAGAAAGTGGATCCAGACTAACTTCGTCAACTGCATTTTTTTTTTTCGAACAAAATCCATTTTAGAAGCATTACCCGTGTTCTCGTTGTTTTTCGTACGCGGAGTCCGCGTGGAGTGAGTGACTCCCTCTATTCTCGCCGTTCCCTGCGATTCCCCGAGGAGTCCTCGGGGAACGGCGAGAATACTCCTTAGATGCTCATTCCATTTGAGCCATTAGCATTCATTTGCATCTCAGTATCGTCAGATACGGCTGGTACTAAATACTGTTGGGTTTAACCTCGTTCTACAAGAATCGACACTTTACTGTGAACCAGAAGCACTTAAGCGTCTTCTGGTAGACTCGCCAAGCAAGGAAGTGATGAGACTGGAACCGGACCGTACTGACAAAAGTTTTGTGCCGGATACTTCCGATAAGTTCAGGCAGACTGCCAGTCTCACCTCATGACACGGATTGAAATGTATATTGAAAGTCCAGGCGCTACGGCGTCGGTTGTAGTGGACAAAAAAAAGATGATCTTACAGATATGTCCTTCGAGAGTGTCATTAAAATTTGGGATTTCAAAAGAACAGAAAGATTTCGTGCATCTCGTTAGGCTCGAGTTGTCGATGTACCTAGAATCGGTCTGACTATTTAGTTCTGAACATAACAGCAACTTTTCTTTGTGCAATCTTTACATTCTCTGTTTTTTTTTTCAGATGATGGGCCAGGGTTGCCGCAATCTACCCGTGACGAATTCCGTCCGTTCATTAGAAGGTTACCCGAGTTCAAGTTCTGGCTGGGAATGATGAAGTCGACGCTTATTGGAATATTTTGCACGTTCTTCGAAGCGTTTAACATACCTGTATTCTGGCCAATTTTGGTCATGTACTTCATTACATTATTTGGAATTACCATGAAGAGACAAATTAAGGTAATCATCCTCAGTCAGACCAAGAGCAAATAATCTGATAGAACTTCTGTTTAGTCCCATGCAGCGACTATGAATACCCCGACAAAACTGAGCGGACCTAGAGGTATTTACTCTAGCTTTGAGCTGATGTTGATACCCGTTTACACATCTTTCGTCTTCGCCGTTGCTTCTCGCAGAAAAAATAGTGAAGGAGGCTGCTAGGAGGCGTACTCCGCGCACTGACCCGCTCTGGAGCGCATCCGTAGAACCAGTCAGCTTTGACTCCTTCTTTTCCTCACCGGCGGGTTCGCAGCGATTTAGCTATTTGTAGAGGTAACGAAACGTGAGTGGCGCGAAGCTACTAACCTCCGCTCGTTCGTAGCGTGCAGGGTATGGGGAAATGTTTGACTCCGCGTAGTCATATTGCAGAGATAGGGAGACGGAGGTTCTGTCATTTGTTCTTGGTCATAATTAGTCGGTTAGTCTTAGTTCTAGCGAGACGTCAAGGCCAAGCTTCGTTTGTAGACAATCGGAGACGAATCAGCGCCTGGTGCGACATTTTGCCAAAAGCAGAAAAATACTTTCCAGCCTTGACGCCAGAATGTGTGACGTCATGCGTAGTTACGACGGTGAGTGGGGCGGGGCATGACCTGCGTTGTCAAACTTTTGACAGTGTTATCGTTTCCTCTTCTTTTTCCTCTCTAATCTTTTTTTTCTTGTTTGTAGCACATGATCAAGTACAGATATATCCCATTTACACATGGAAAGCCAAAGTATGCAGCTGACCAGGCCAGTATGAAGTGATGATACTGACATTTAGACACATTCGGAATGGACTCAGTGAAGTGGAATGAATAGCGCGAGCTTTAAAGGCTGGAGGATCACTACGGCAAACATTGGTGTTAGTGGTGTTCCTAGTCAGCGGATGGGTGCAGTTACAGTTGCTTTGTGTTTGTAGAGTAAAACCTGGACTGAGTTACAGTGTGCTAAGTTACTGTGCAAAACTTTTTACCTTTTGTTCCAATTGTACAGAGTTGAAAAAAAAGTATTTAATTTTACAGGAAGTGTTTGATCATAATTTGACGAGTAGCCGCAGAGTATGCCAGTCCACCACAAACACCTGTTTCTTGGATACCCCATGCCAAACGCTGGGTATTTCTAGTGTTTGGCATACCCTATGCCTAACACTGGGTATTTCTAGTGTTTGACGCTGGTTTGACATACCCTATGCTTAGCGCGGGGTATTTCTAGTGTTTGGCATATCCTATGCCTAACGCTGGGTATTCTAGTGTTTGGCATATCCTGTGCCTAACGCCGGATTCACTATGCCAAATGCTGGATATTCGACTTAATCAGATACTGATGATTTGAATGAAACTCAGAAATCAACCAATCATAATTCTTTTAGATTGGAGTAGGTCAGGATTAGGGTATCAATCAACAGGTATCCAGCGTTTGGCATGGGGTATCTAAAAACTAGGGATTTGTGGCAGACTGCAGTATTGGCATTATTATTATTGTGACGGAAGGTAAATTACGCATGCAAGTTAGAAAAAAAGAAGGAAATAAAAATGAGAAATATGAATACAATTAATTCGGAGGCATTTTCGCATCTGTGACGTCTGGATCAGCCATGTTCTAAGTCGCTAGTTCATTCAGGTGGATTATCTAGTGGCGCAATTTAGAAGTATTATCGGTGCTGTCAAATTAACTCCCAGCAGAAAATAATTAACAGAAATCTTTTGCTGGTGCACAGATAAAAAGTAATAATTTGATGTATTTATCTCTTTCGATTTTTTATGAGGTTTTTCTGTTATTTCTGCTTGAAATCAGTCATATTTTCCAAAAATTAGGCTGTGTCGAAAACTAGACAGTAAAAAAAAATCTTGCAGTATTTGCTACTGGGATTAATCTTGTTTTTATTGAGATAAGATTATCCCTAATTCGGATTAATCTTATCCCAATAAAGATAAGATTAATCCCAGTAGTAAATACTGCATCCTTATTCGGAGAAACTTTTTACAGTGTAGTTGTGTCACCTCCATTGGTAGCCTACTAAACTGAAAAAGAAATTCCGGTCAATTCCGTGTGGTATTTCTGAACTATGTTGGCTAGAATAGGATTTTTGTTTTACAGCAAAGGTACAGTTGTGTTCACAATAACTGTTCCTATAATCTGACGATTAATACTTCTCGTCATTCAACCCCGTCCGCGTCAGTCAGCTCCATTTAGGTTCTTCAGCCTACGTACCCGATGAAAAATTCTTTGACTGTGTACTAGTATGGTAGTTGTACCAAAAAGTTGCATGGAATGGTATGTAGTACTATGGAGTAGTTTGATTAGTGATACGTAGTAGTATGGAATACTTTGATAAACATGCCTCCGACTGGGTTAATCTTACGTATCCGATAGCATCCAGTTTGCTAGTAGTAGCATGTAGTAGCAACAGTTACCACTGCACGCTACTTTTTCGTACTACTCCATACGACTGATTCTCGGATATTTTTCATCGGGTAGGGACTGAAGCCCAGTGTCCAGAACAAGTCAGGATCAGTTTCGTCAGACAAAACGGATTTTATTCTATATATTATGTTATTTTTACCAACTTTACTTACCAAGTTTTTATTTTACGGTAGTTGTACAGTGCTACTTATGAATAACCATAAACAAAAAATTATGAGCCCTTGCCGTCAACGATATACAAGCTGCGTCCTTTGCCTCCAGGGATACTCACATAAGGTCTCTGGTTTTACCTGTTTCTATTCGCTAGCGACTGCTGCCCAGTCTGTTAGGGCGTTAGGCAGTGTTGCTACTTTTCTCTGGTGGAACCTGGCAGCAAAAATCTGTGACATTCTGGCGCCTACAAAATACTCAATATGACTAAGTCCAAAACACGGCAGTGATCCCCAGGAAGAAGGAGTAAACTGTAAACGTCTCCGTGACGACTCAAACTCAACAACTCGCATCCTGTCTCAACCGATCAGGGCGATCTTTGGGAACAGCTATGATACACTTCTGCCTTTCTTCCGCTAGGTACCCGAAGAGGCCGGAGATTTTGCATCGGCAAGGAGAGATAGTCATCAAGTGTATTCGCTCCTTTTTTTCAGTTTTCAGTTAAAAAAAATTTGGATTCTGAGGTTCCAGTTTACCCTTAGAACAGGAGCTAATATTCTTAAAACAAATAAAAACTTTTCCAGAAAAGATTAATCACTGAAGATGAAGAGCGCCACATTTTCTCCGCAATCATCAAATTCCTGACCACCCTCGATATCAGTGAAGCGACGTAACGAATCCAATAGAAACTGATAATCAGGCGGCAACACTGGTTGACCTACTGAACAAGAAGAAAAGGCCGAAGTGGAGCATTTGCTGTCCGAAGCGGTCCGCACTACTGAAGAAAAGAGAGTTGCCTTGACATTGGCGAAAATGCTCTGAAATCGTATTTTTCGTGACATTTTGCCATAAGTGCGATTTCCTGTGACAAATCGCAGAATTCTGAGATCAGCGGCAACACTGGCGTAAGGGTAGGGTGCTTGCGGACTGATGTTCCTGACAAAACTTTCAGCGCTTTTCCGAAAAGTTGCGATTTTTTCAACTTGACGATGCAAATGCAGACAATACGCTCTTCATAAAATTCCTTCCAGATTAGTTCTTTTTTGGCCGCTAGATGCGCTAGCATAAAATGAACAATGACACGTTACTTCCGGGTGTACGTTTATCCAGGTTTGTTTGGCTATTTTCAATTCCTCTTAGGCCCAGCCATGTTGAAACTGTTTAAAATGCTTCTGCCTCTATTTGTGCTCTATACCCAACTCTGTTCTGTCAAAGTTCATCAAGTTGTAAATTCTGGCTTCCGACTTCAGTGTTGAGCGCTACTTGACTTTTCAACGGGGCTAATGCGCGACTCGGTATGAAGCGAAAGCCTAATCGCTTATTCACCCTTCAGATAACTTATCCGGATCTCACGTGTGATTGTTATTGTTTCTCTAGCGCATCTGAGCCGCGTTCGATTCGACTCGCGGAAGTCAACCCCAGAGTTGACTTTTTTTCTCTGCTGCCGTTTTATTTAGCAAGAAGTTGACCAGAAGTCGACCGAGCAAGAATCATTTTGACTTTCACTTTCTTTCTTGGTTAACTTGAGACAACTGACAATTTCTCCGCGTCGTTGAAAGTTAACTTTTCGTCAACCTTCACGTCGACGTTGATGAATCGAACGCTCCCAGTTAACCGAGAATCGCAAATAAAACGTCTGACTGAGGATCTCAGTTAACTTGAGAAGTGAATCGAACGCGGCTCTGGGGTCAATTCGTCATTGGATTTTATGAGGGACGTATCAAGCAGAGAAATCCTCATCACCTGTTCGCCTACATAACTCGTTTTCGGATTAACCAGTTTCTGGTTACTCCTTACCGGTATGAACTAACCAGTCTGCCCGAGAGGTCGGTTTTAGTGAGATAATCGGTATGAGAACAGCCGCGTTCTAAGAGAAAAACTAGACACTGCTGAGAAAAGAACTGAAAGAGCCCGGAAAACAACTATAAAACGCACCCAAATCTGGGCTCGACCGAACCTTTCAAGAATCAGGGGTGGAGATGAGACTTCCGAAATCCGAATGTTTGAAAATACAACGGGTATAAAAGTGAGAGTAATCTGTTGGCGACGGTCAACGCCTCGCCAGAACATGTACAGAAGTCTCGCTGCCAGTACGCGGTGGTTTTCTACCACATGGCTGCTACGTCCACCGAAAGCAAAGTAGGAGCCTACACTTCTGATCAATCGGGCTATTTGCAGTTTCGTTTTCTATTCCGTCGTCATATAACCGGAATACACTTTAGCGAATTATACAAAGCGTTTGCGTTCACTACGTCAACTACTGATCCCATTGAAAAAAAAAAAATTGTCGAAATTTTGGACTCCGTTTTAAACTCTTCCTGTTGTTTTTTTTTTCACGTCCATTTTTTTCACCTTTCTCTTCATGCATCTATCGGATCGTTAAAAATAGCTTTTTTTTAAAAGCATGTAGCGGAGTATAAGTAAAATAGTGTTATTGGATAATCTAGATTCCGATTTAATTGCGTGGAGGACCAAACAAGGGGTTCAGGCCAGAAGGAAATCTTTGCTCTATTTTAATAAAATAAAGTGCCAGAGGAATTTCAAAGGGATAATGCTTAGGCTAGGGTATTGTTATTTTTTCTTATAAATCAATTGGTGAATTAACAAAACTTCATTTTTGTCTGCCACTGGAATGTCTGTCGCTTTCATGCCATATGGGTGTTTCACCGCTTGAAACGATCATAATAAATTCTACCAATAGCGACCTTTTACCTTAATTACCTACCTTTAACTCAACTTAACAGACCTGAAAAACTATATAGAGCATGTTCCACCCTACTTACCATAGTTACTACGCATGAGGTCACGGGTTCTGGCTTCTTGGAGTCAAGCTGGAACGCTTTTTTCTATCATCGGCAAAATATCGTGCCGCGGGCTGATGGCCAACCACGTTGAAGAGATCTTAGATGCCACGCTCACGAGCACGGTAAGCAAACAGTTACTATTTCGAGAAGGATGGAACGGTCAGCGTTATAACTTTTCCCGAAGTTGAAAATAGTAACTAATAGCAAGAACAAACAATCGAATAGAACCTCTAAACTGAGCTGACCTAGAGGTATTTGCTGAGCTTTCCGTTCCTGCCCGTCTACTTCCCTCTCCGCCGTTGCGCATATAAGAGTAATTAGTGCAGGAGGCGCACTGACCCGCTCTGCAGCGCGTTCAGACAGCCAGTCGCCTTTGACTTTGGAAACTTCTTCTCCGGGGCTTTACTGCGATATAGCTGTTTGCAGAGTTAACGAATTGTGATGTTCCGCGTAGCTCCTACCCTCCGATCGTTTGCATCGGGCAAGGTATAGGAATCTATTCGACTCCGCAGGGTCGTAGTGACAAGATAGGGAGACGGAGGTTTTGGTGCTTATTTGTTCTTACTAATATAGTTACTACTGGAAAGGTGGAACACGCTCACACGAAACCAATTTGACGGCTCGATACGCTCCACTTTTGCAGCCTGTATAAAACATGAATTTATTCCGATCGCGAAAAGCACTGCACGGGTAAGACAAAACAGTCCACAGCTAACTGCAAGTTTGTATGGTTGCTGCAGGACTACTTAACAATTTAATGTACAAACTTTGTGGATGGTGATCGTAAAGTAAATATACATCCAGACAACAACTAACCGGGCTTTCTTCCATTAATTTAGGCGGCTCTCTGCAAAGCACCAGCGTCCATCTGAGACTGTTCCTTGGGGGTGAATCCAGCTAGCATTTTCTTGATTTCGGCGATAGCCTTTCCAGGATTCAAACCCTATAACACAAACCACGATTTGAAGTCCAGGACAGTTGATTATAGGACGCAATGTTATGTCTAGACCATTGTTGTAACACTACGTCATTCCATTACGAAATACCGAGATCCATGAATGAAAGCTCGGAACTTCGGTACCCTCAGCTTTTTTGGCCTGTTATTTCAGTGCGGCAATGTCGGATCCATACTAGCCTTAATAATGCAACAGGAGTCCGTCAAGACCGCTGCTTTCGCATCAGGGCAAATTCTGTACGCGGCTGATCTCCTCTCCTTTTACCTGCAGCTGGCTTTATAAACAAAGTCAAAACTCTGGTTCGGGGATCCCGCCGAAACTTCTGGTCTTGTTATCGTAGATTCCTTTCTACTACGGCGAAACCTGCGATGCGTTGAAATTCCGCAGCAAAAGAGGACATTCGGGTCCGACTGCGAAAATCGAACTGTGTCTACCCGTACCCTTACCGGTTGCCTAAACTAATGACGTAAAAACCCTGGTTTCGGATCCCGCCAAAACTTTTGGTCTTGTTATCGAAGATTCTTTAACCCCTGATAGGTATAGCCAAGCAAAAAGCACCGTTAACGCGCCCTATCGACTCCTCATGATTTCTTCAAAAACTGTATGAAGAATAGTGTTTTAGACGTACACTACAGACGTTAATGGTCTATTTTTTTGCACTATATTATTATATGCTTACCTTAGGACAAGTCTTAGTGCAGTTCATGATTGTGTGACAACGATAGACGGAGAAGGGGTCTCTCAATCTTTCAAGTCGCTCGGCAGCCTTCTCGTCACGAGAGTCGATCATCCAGCGGTAAGCCTGTGAAAACAAGACAGACATATGAGCGCTTTGAAAGCTTTTTTATGTGCAGACATACTAACCATAGTGTTGGGAAGTGCTTCAAGTACTACTCAAGTACAAAATCGAAGTAAGGTAAGGTAAGGTACAATTTTAGTGACAAACATAAGAAAACCTTAAAGTTTAACTGAAAAGCCAGCTTGTTTATGTGTCATTTAATTGAATACACTGAATTATTTGGATTCTTCAAAGGGATTTTTTCATTTTCGTCTATCTGCTCTAGTTATGACGTTCAGAAAATCTGCGGCCGTCCCCACAGCGTAAATTCTACTATGACGCGGGAAATTTTAATCTCAACACAAACGCGGCTTTTCAGGCAGTGGTGAGATTGGTGAAGATTGCTTAGTGCCTGAACAAAAAAAATCATAATTCTTTCTCGTAAGGCATACAACAAAAATGCAAGCGCATAGAGTACCACAAATCACAAGGAAATTCCACTATTTGAAAATCGATTATTCGTGAATAGTGGAACAACAAAGTAACGCATTTTCAGCGGGTCTTCAGGCCAACTTAAGTGAATAAGTGATGGGTAACTAGATCGTCCTTTCCCAGCCCTTTTCAGTTAAACTTTAAAGGAACAGTAAACTTGACTACGCAACTTTCGGCCATCGAATCGCCCGGGGGGGGGGCTTAGATAAATATACAGGGTCTTATTGTCGACAGCCCCCCCCCCCTTCTTTGTTATCTCGAACCCCCTCCTTAGTGTTCCGAAAGCTAGCTGGCAGGCCCGGGTTCCGGCTAAAACCTTTTGCTTTTTTTCTACTAACTCAAAAGCCGAATTCTCGGAAACTGCCCGGAAACTGCAATGGTCGTAACGAGAATTTTTCTTACTCTCAATATCGACTCAGGGTACATTCTTGATATGTTAGCTAGCTCCCCGAGTCAAGTTTGAGTCAAGTTTTCTGTTCCTTTAAAAGCGTCAGACATGCCAGTGGCATAAGAAAACGACGATTCACTAATTCTGATCTGCCGAAGGACTGCACTTACTTGCAAAAGGACAGCTGGGCCAAGATACTTATCCCCGTTCCACCAATAAGACGGGCAGGAAGTACTGCAACAGGCGCAGAGGATACACTCGTAAAGTCCATCCTGTAAGACAAAGAAGTAAAAATAATCCGAAGGACTGAAGCAGATACAGCGCCAGAACGACTGGTTTCTAGAATTACAATTACAGTTCGGTTTATGCCACGGTATGTATGAAATCGTCGAAGCTGACGACATCCTCAATTTTAATTTTAACAACTTACGCGGCCATAGCCTCAAACTCACCGGAGAGAGGTTCTGCACAGATACTGGTCGGTGGAGGTTCAAAACCTGCGTGCCGCCTCACTGGAATCAACTGCCCGAAGAAACAGCAAACTCTTCATCCCCGAGCCGATTCAAGAAAGTAATTGATGAAATGTTTATTTCCCAAATGTATGACCCTAAATGTTTTAAAAGAACTTTGTAGAGGCTTTGTCGCCTTATTGCTTTTGCGATATATTATTATTATATTATTGTTAAAAATCTAGACTAGGGGTGTTTTCCAGCTGTATACCAAGTAGCTACGGGTTAGTCTATGGTTGACTGCAAAAGACGGAACAGGCAGTAACAGCGATAACTTTCGTCATACTGGCACAAAAATTTGGAACTCGTTGCTTGAAAATATAAGATTATCAGACGAAAGACTTCTTTTAAGATGACTCTCAAAAAGTACATGAGAAATAACAATTATATTTCCACTCTTTAAATATTTCTAGTTTTTTAAGAATGGTTGACAGATTAAAGAAAATTATCGTTATTTGTGTGTGTATTTGTTTGTTTTTGTTGAGTTATTACTTATTGCCTTTGGCTAGTATTTTATTATCAATTTTTAAAAATCATTTTATTGACTAAATGCCATTTTTGTATGCCAATGGCATGTCTGGCACTTACTTTAACTCCAGTACTATTTCCGTTGCAATAAAATTCTACCTTAAACTTTACGGACGAAAACTTCAAATAGAGATGGAATTATTATAGACCACAAAACACAACGTGCACTACTTTTCAACGAATCCAACGTACCGTAAAACTGTTTGAAATGAAAGTGCCTTTGGCTTTCTATTTTTCAAAAACAAAAAGGTTTTCTGCTCTTCAAAAATCATGCTCCGGACCATTGTAGGCACGAGGTTACAAGGGGTAATTATTTGTAAAGGCCTGAGACGGCTCGATACGACGGCTGCAACTTCATTACTTATGGTAGGAAGTTGGAACACAGTCCAAGTCAAAGGAAGAAATTATGATGAAGATGAATAATTATATTTTACTCCGCAGATCTCAAGTACATTTAAATACGATTCGTAGTCAGCTTGGGCTGAAGAAAAACATATTATGAATCAGATTTTGCCCTTAGACAAGGAGAGTGAAGCAGTGTGAAAATAATAACACTCGGCTTGCGATGGCGTGGCGAAATCGCAAGGTCAACAAAAAAAAAGAAGAAGAAAAAAGGGCTAGTCGGGCCTACCAACTCTTCTCACTAAATGGCGGAAAAATGGTCAATAATAGATGTGAACGTCCTGAGCAATCAACTCCACCTTGTCGCGACTTTAGTCTTCGACATAAATAATTACAAAACAACTGTCACTTTATTGATTTTCGACACGCAAAAAAATCGGAAAAATACACAGACTATCGTTTGATCCAGTCGGTAATCATCAACTACTGAGTCTTTACGTGATTAATTCTGACTGACTAGATAGTCTTTTATTCCGCCCTAGATTGACTGGGGCGTTAACTCGCGGGTGGCAAGGGAGTTCATGACACACCTTCACAAGAATCAGCCGGTACAAAGTTTGTAGCAATGCGCGGGGGTATAACGCCGAGGACGGTATGAATGAAATTTGCAGTATGCAACTTACCAGTTTCTTACGATCGTCGACAGACTGAAGCAGCTGCTCTTTTCCCATTTTGGCTTCGTCTTCACGCTGGAGCCATGGCTGGATGGATCTATACTGCTGGTAGAAGTTGTTCATGTCCGGTACCAAATCCTTGATTACATACATGTGTGGCAGTGGGTAGATTTTGGAGGCTTTGCTCTGGTTCGTGTCGATTTTGCTGAAAGAATAGAAAAAGTAGGACACGCCTTTTATGCTATCTCTGACAAAAAAGAGGCATAAATATTCCTTCCGCCCATGCTGACTGCGAATCATATTTGACAGTGCAGAACGGATACGTAACGTTTTCACAAGTTTCGTTTTTTTCATCTTGAGCAGCTTTGAGCCTGAAAGGACCCTTGCCAAGAAGGGCCGAAATATAGCTCTAATAAATTTCAGCTGACGTATCCGTTTTGCACTGTCAAATATAAAAAAGAGGCAAGTCACCAACAAGACCATTTTCCAGCTTGAGCCTGAAGAGGACCCTTGCCAAGAAGGGCCGAAAAATAGCTCTAATAAAATTCAGCTGACAGATCCGTTTAGCACTGTCAATTAAGAACAGAACGTCAGTTTAGCAGGACGTAACGATCCTATTAATCAACTTACTTGATGGGTTAACCGACTTGTGCTTGGTCTAGGTTTAGCGCTCTTGTGTGCGCTTCTGCTTTAACTACAAACATAGTAATACAATGTGAAATGTGGAACACGCATTTTATGCTATCTCTGACGAAAGTAAGGCAAGTCACCAACCAACAAATATCATGAACTTGCAACACTTTTATTAAGTACGTCTGTTTGTGGGCCCAAACGCACAGGCAAAGTGGCTTCTTAAGAGTGAATGCGGTTGTTCTTTTTAGGATTTTGTTGAATATGTCTTTAGTAAAAATAAATTAGAATTAAATTGAACTGAATTAAAATTAGAATTGAATTCTTATTTGAGCTCCGATTTCCAAACAAGCGATCCTAACATGAAATGCCCTGAAAATCGAGACTAAATCAGCGCAGATCCGGACACGCACCATCACGAAGGCCAGAACATCCCGACGCTCGGACAGAGTAGCCCCAAAATTACGCTGCTCGTTAACATACCAATCAAACATGGCGTACCTTTTAAAGTTTAACTGAAAAGCCAACTTATGTTTGCGTCATTTAACTTAATACACTGAATTATTTGGATTCTGCAAAGGGATTTTTCTATTTTCCACTATCTGCTCCAGTTATGACGTTCAGAATTTCTACAGCCGTCCCCACAACGAAAATTCTACTATGACGCGGGAAATTTTAACCTCAACACAAACGGAGCTTTTCTATTACATAGATGGCACTTTTATACAAGGGACTTTTATCGTGACTAATGAACCAAGAGCAACTTTTTTTCTGCAAAAAAAAGGGCTTTTCTGTGGGCAATGGTGAGATTGGTGAAGATTGGTGAAGAACCAAAAATCTTTCTCGCGAGGCATACAGCGAAAATAAAAGCGCATAGAGGTACCACAAATTCCACTATTTGAAAATCGATTGTTCGTGAATAGTGGAAGTAAACGAAGTAACGCATTTTCAGCGGGTCTTCAAGCCAATTTAAGTGAATAAGTGATGGGTAACTAGATGGTCCTATCCCAGCCCTTTTTAGTTAAACTTTAAAGTTTAACCGAAAAGGGCTAGGATAGGACAATGTAGTTACACATCACTTATTCACTTAGATTGGCTTGAAGACCCGCTGAAAATGAGTTACTTCGTTGTTCCGCTATTAACGAATAATCGATTTTCAAATAGTGGAATTTCCGTTTGATTTGTGGTGCCTCTATGCGCTTGTAATTTTGTTATATGCCTTACGAGAAAGATTTATAATTTTTTTTTTTTTTTCAGGCACTAAGCAATCTTCACCAATCTCCCACTGCCCACTGAAAAGCCGCATTTGAGTTGAGATAAAATTTCCCGCGTCATAGTAGAATTTACGCTGTTGGGACGACCGGAGATATTCTGAGCCTCATAACTAGAGCAGATAGTGGAAAATCAAAAAATCCCTTTGCAGAATCCAAATAATTCAGTGTATCCAATTAAATGACACAGAAATAAGTTGGCTTTTCAGTTAAACTTTAAAGGAATAAGAAATGCAGGCGAAGTGTCGCGCTGGAGTGGCGTCGCTGCGATGTAGTGCTGGAAATACTGGAATCGTGGCAGTATACAAATTCCTGTACATCACATCCTTTTTCCTCTTTTTCAAAAAAAAGTGCTCTTATAATATGTTTAGTTTTTTTTTTCTCTTTAGTATTTGACTGTAAATTAAGTAGGCGATTGTGTTTGAATCATTTGTAAGCTGATTTATATTCATGTAATTGTGTGTGTATTATGTGTTTTTAAAATTTATACATTTACTGTTCAGTTTCGAAGGAATCAAATAAATAATAATAATATCATACTGGTGTAGTTTTTGTGCTTGCGTAGACTTAATTTAGAGGCGAAAGCCTTATTTAGAGGCGAAAGCCTTTTTCTTGCTTTGTATTATTATTATTATTATTATTATTATTAGAGTTTTCAGTTTCACCGGACCGCGACAACTGAATTCAGAATTCAATGTGGTGGGAATGAAGCCAGCAACACATCCCTGGAACTCCGGCAGGTAACAGATCGCCAAAACCAACTTACCTAATGCAAGCGAGTGTGTTGACACCATTGATGTTCATAGCACAGGAGCCACAAACACCTTCTCTGCAAGAGCGGCGGAAAGTGAGAGTAGAATCCATGTCGTTCTTGATCTTGATGAGGGCATCAAGTACCATAGGGCCACAGCTGGAAAAAAAAGAAGGAGATTAAAAGCCGGCTGGTGAATTAATTGAATTAAGGTTCTAGGCAGAGGGTGATTCTTGCGTAGGCCTACTCACGGATGAACTTCTAAAAAGGCAAAACGAAAATCCTCCGCGCGCAAAAACGCAAGGAAAGCGGTTCCGGCTTGGCAGGTTCTACTAACGTCGTAGGTTCCCTATCCTGAAGAATTTGAATGTTTTTCGAAACTACCGAAGCGCCAAAACAGCTCTCGAAGGAGAAGCGATTTTTGGCCGACGGCGCAAAATCAGACGCACATAAACTAGCGGACCTTTCCAGACCGCGAGAATCACCTTTACATGTGCGAATGTGAAAGCTTGAGTGAATTTGAGTAAAAGTTTTGAGTGGTCAGAAAAAGTTTAAGTGAATGGAAAGGGGACGAAGACTGAATGTGCAGGGTCAAGGGGAAGAGTTGTTTTGATAATATAGGACAATTGGCGAGGTTGCTCAGGGTAGCCCTAGCTCGTAGGGATAGTTGCTTCCAGGGGGTATATTTCGTAAGGATAAGTGCCTCCAGGGGGTATATTTGTTCTGAATTTATTTCTGTGTTTTTTATGTGTTTGCTATGGCCATTGACTCCAAAAGCAAATACATCTTACCACATACCTTATTTATGCTTCCAGAAGCTGGTTGGTGAATACTTTTTTTTAAAGGATGTAAAAGATGGCATCCGTTCTGGAAAAATCTGGTCCCCATCTGTTAAGGTGTCCCAAAACTTAAAAAAAAAAAAAATTCAATGAAACAGAACAAGGCAGAAAATTTGGAGGATTCACGGAGTTAAGACAAAACTGACCTGTTCAAGTCCACTTCGTAGGTCTGCATGTGTGGTTTGTCTCCAGTCTTGTCTGGGTTCCACCTATAGATGTTAAACTTCTTCATTTTTGCTTCCCTCTTTTGGGCAGGTTCGGCGGCTGCACTTGCATGGCGTACCTGCAACAAATAATCGATATTTCAGAATCTTTGGGTGAGAAGGAGTAAATTGGCCAACTGGGTCAAATAGCCTAGGGGTCAAAGGTCAACCGGGCCCTTTGGGTCAAATAGCCTAGGCCTATCTTAATTACTGCACTTGGTAGCAGCAATGTAGTGTTCTAGCATTTCACACAGGGACCAAATGTTTGCAGTACCAAAAGAGAGACAAGATAAACAAGATAAAAGGCTACAATGGGATCCCATGCCAGAAATATTGTTAACTTTATAGGTCCTGCCAAGGTGCTAGACTGTTGGAATGA